>JAYESD010000005.1:113056291-114261971 GCA_036927565.1 Tuctoria greenei
GCTATGAATGAAATTTCAATATTGAATAATGCTTTACGTGCTCATGTAGTTAAATATTGTTCCAATTGCAAATTAAAAGGAAAAACTTCATGTGAAAATTTCCTTGATATGTCCAATAAACTTGATAACATGTATAGGACATTACGTCGGTTTTGTAATGGGAATAAGAACCTAAACTTGCTGCTGAATTCTTCCATGTCTTGCAATGATAAAATTGGTTTAGGTTTTGATTCTCATGCTCATGCTAAGGCACATCCACCTAAAATTGTAAAGTCATTAGGAAGTGGTTTGATTCAAACAATTCCTAAACAAAAAGAAGTGGTATTCAAATCTGCAGGAGTGCTGTCTCATTCGGTTTCAAATAAAAATATTGCTTGCTAATCTAGACATGAACACAAAGTTAAATTTCATTGTACCTACTGTAGTAGAGATGGTCATGTCATAGATTTTTGTTATAGACTAGCTAAACAACAGAAAAGGGAAAGAATGATTGCTAGATCTTATAACTTTAATGCAAAATTTGATGCACATATTAAACCGAATGCCAGGAACATACAACCTGCTGTTATGAGTCAAAAACATTCAAAGTTTACCTCAGGACCTTCTGTTTTTGCCTCCGGAGCTACTGATTTTTGTGCTACACAAGTAAAACCTTATAGGTCAGTAGTTAAGAATAAAAAACCTCAAACTTTGACACATAAACTTGCTGTTTTATCTCAGCTTTCGCGTGTTTTTCCTGCTGCACGTCGTGTGACTCAGTACTAGATTCCTAAATGTCTTTTGACTAATCCCAGTATTGAGTCATCGACGTATTGTGCTTCTATGTAGGTTACACATTTGAGGAAGGAGAACATTTGGATTGTGGATTCAGGTTGCTCATGCCACATGACTGGTAACAAAGATTGGTTCTCCTAACTCTTTTGTGTCACGTGTAGAGAATGTTACTTTTGCCGATAATTCTTCAACTCCTATAATTGCTAAGGGTTCGGTTAGAGTAAATGATCACTACACTTTGAAGGATGTGTCACTTGTCAAAAATTTGAAATACAACTTGCTTTCTGTTTCACAATTGCTAGAAGAAAATCTAGAAATTCTTTTCAATAAAAACTGCTGCAAAGTTGTAGGTTCAAATAGTGAGCTTATTTTTAACATGTCTCGGTTTGGAAGAGTTTTTAAAGATGATTTTGATATGTCTACCTCTAAGCATAGGTGTCTAGTTGCTAATGATTCAAAGGACTTATATTTTTGGCATCGTAGACTTGGTCACGTAGGCTTTGATCACCTAACACGTGTTAGTGCTCTTGATCGCATACGTGGGCTGCCTAAGCTTAAAGGGGACAAAGAAATTGTATGCTCTTCTTGTAGACATGCTAATATGGTTGCAGGTTCACATACTCCTCTCACAATGATCATGACAACTGAACCGGGTCATCTTTTGCACCTTGACACCGTAGGACCTTCACGTGTTCAATCCTTCGGAGGTAAATGGTATGTTCTTGTGATTGTTGATGATTATTCTAGATACTCTTGGGTTTACTTTATGGCATCTAAGAATGAAGCTTTTACTCACTTTAGAACTTTATTTCTTAGATTATCAATTGATCACCCAGGATCTTTAAAAGCAATAAGAAGTGATAATGGAACTGAATTTAAAAATCAACCCTTTGATCACTTTTGTGCTGAAAATGGAATAGATCATCAATTTTCTTCACCATATGTACCTCAACAAAACAGTGTTGTAGAAAGAAAGAACATAACCTTAGTTGAGATGGCTAGGACTATGCTTGATGAATATCAAACTCCTAGGAAATTTTGGGCTGATGCGATTGCAACCGCTTGTTATGTCTCAAATCATGTTTTCTTGCGCGCTAAGCTAGGTAAAACACCATATGAGCTCCGGTTTGGACATAGGCCTAGTGTCACACACTTTTGGGGCTTTGGTTGCAAATGCTTTGTTAAGAAACATGGTAACCTTGATAAATTTGAACCTAGATCTATTGATGGCATGTTCTTGGTTATCCATCTCATACTAGAGGCTACGGTGTGTTCTTTCTTGACACTAACAAAATTGTGGAGACTTGTGAGGTGTCTTTTGATGAAGCTAGCCCAGGTACTAGCTCCGGTATTGCAAGACCAGATCCATATCCTCACGTGGAGGGAATTTTCGAAGATGAAAAAGAGACCATGATACTACCTGATAGTTCCGAAGCTAGCACGTGTCCAGCTCCGAACTTTGAACAAGCTTTGACTACCACCTCTGCTTGTCCTGATTGTCCACAAGCCACAAGCTCATCAATATGCAATGAACCTGATGAAGAAGAAGCTTGTGAGACATTTGTTCCCCTACGGATCGTCAAGAATCATCCCCCACAACAGATTATTGGAAGCTTGCATGAATGGGTCACACGGTCCAGGTTTTGCGATCCAAACTCTCATGCTCATTCTACTTTTGTTGCTTCTTTTGAACCCAAAGATATATCACATGCACTCACTAATGAATCTTAGATTATTGCCATGCAAGAAGAGTTGGAAAATTTTGAAAGAAATAATGTTTGGAAACTTGTACCTCCACCTCAAGATCACACTTTAATTGGAACTAAATGGGTATTTAAAAATAAACAAAGTGAGGATGGGGTCGTGGTTAGGAATAAGGCTAGGTTGGTTGCTCAAGGTTTCACTCAAGTTGAAGGTCTAGATTTTGATGAAACTTTTGCTCCTGTTGCTAGATTAGAAGCCATAAGAAGTTTGTTTGCTTTTGCTGCATCTAAAGGTTTTCAGCTATATCAAATGGATGTTAAAAGTGCTTTTCTTAATGGCTACATAGATGAGGAGGTTTATGTCAAACAACCACCGGGTTTTGAAAATTTAGATTTTCCTAACCATGTTTACAAACTGACTAAGGCCAAGTACGGTCTCAAACAAGCCCTTAGAGCATGGTATGATAGGTTAAAAACATTCGTACTTGAAAAGAGGTTTACCATGGGCAAGGTTGATAAAACTCTTTTTGTGCTTAAGCATGGCAATGACTCATTATTCGTTCAAGTGTATGTGGATAATATTATCTTTGGTTGTGCTTCTCATGATCTTATGTTAAAGTTTTCAGCTATGATGAGTTCAGAATTTGAGATGAGTATGATGGGAGAACTCACATACTTTTTGGGGCTGCAAATCAAGCAAACCTAGGAGGGTACCTTTGTGCATCAAACGAAGTATACAAAAAACCTCCTAAGGCGCTTCAACATGGACAAAAGTAAGCCTCTTCGGACACCAATGGGAATAATAACAACACTTGAACTTGATGAAGATGGTGAACCCGTGGATCAAAACGAATATAGAAGCATGATCGGATCACTTTTGTACCTCACGGCATCAAGACCGGACATACAATTCAGCGTATGTCTTTGTGCATGGTTTCAAGCCTCCCCACGTGCTTCACATCGTCAAGCCGTCAAAAGGATTCTCAGGTAGTTACATAGGACTCAAGAATTTGGCATTTTTCTTCCTTCTTCCTCAATCGTTACTTTGAAAGCTTTTTCCAATGCTGATTTTGGAGGTTGTAGGATTGATAGGAAAAGTACTTCCCGTGCTTGTCATTTTCTTGGTAATTCACTTGTTGCTTGGTCCGCTAGAAAACAAAATTTAGTTGCACAATCCACAGCCGAATCTGAATATGTAGCTACTGCTAGTGCTTGCTCACAAATTCTTTGGATTGTTCAAACACTTAAGAACTATGGGGTTGATCTAGATAGTGTTCCACTGTTTTGTGATAACACTAGTGCCATTTGCATTGCTAAAAACGCTGTGCAACATTCTAGAACTAAGCACATTGATGTTAGGTATCACTTTCTCCGTGATAATGTTGAAAAAGGAAACATTGTGCTTCACCATGTAGATACCGAACAACAATTGGCTGACAATTTTACAAAACCTTTGGATTTCACTCGTTTATGTTTCATTCATAGTGAAATACGGGTTATGCATCCCCATGGCTTACATTGAGGGGGGTGGGTTTCAAACTTGAGAAGTCTATGTGTGAATCTGAAATTAAAATAATATGAGCACAGTATTTCATACATATATGACTTTGTGATTCCTTTTACATGCTAAAAGTTCTTACTACATTACTCGTGTTATACATTTTGTAGTTTTTTCCATGTCTAGTAATTGGAATAATTACTTACACTAAATCTGGTCATGGTCGAACTTTCTTGCTGTTTTGAACTTGTTGCATGCTCACAAATGCTTTTAATCATTAAGAATTTATCAAGTAATCAACTCACATGTTGAGTTTTTATGAACAAATATAAATTGAGAAAAGATCAAGAGAATATGCATGCATCGCACTTCTTCTTTTGAGATGGCTTATCATTGCACTTAGATATGAACTTGGAAGAAGTTGTGTATGACTAAAACCATGTCCTTAAGCTTCTGATTGTCAAATGACATAGGCTTGGCTTGGTTGGTTAGAATAAGGCAGATGCGCATATAATCTCTTACAAATATCATATTATCTAAATTTGTTCTTTGAAAAATATTAAAATGCAGCAACAAGTGTCACACTTTCAGGTATTGAAATAGTTAAGTTTGTGAGATCATGACTTGCTTAAATTGAAAATTATATTTGATCTCTAGCATGGCTTACACTACTTTATGTATCTCATTGTTGTGGTAGCGTAAGTTACTTGATAGTATGACTTGGATGAGCCTTGTTTTATATGTATATGTTATAATATGCTCATAACAATTAAAATTTCTCGTTTGAACCTTGCTGAATACATTGTCAAAGGGGGAGAGATAATATGGTGAATTATGCAAGGGGGAGAAATATGTATAGGGGGAGAAATTTATTTCTATCTCATTTGGTTTTCAAAAAACGGAAAATTGTTCTCAAAACTTTTCATGCCAATGTTCGGATTTGAAATGGTGTTGCCAATGCATTCGTCGAGGGGGAGATTGTTAGACCTATGTGTGCTGAATACATTGGCTTTGATAATAAATGTTTTGAATGCTGCCATAACGTCTTTTTAGCAAGCTCCGACTCTAGCTTCGAGCTTCTACAAGGTCCAACAATAGGTCTGACTTTCTTTGTCTAAATCCGACATGTTTTTGGGTAGCTCCGGTTTGCTTTGTCTTTAGCTCCAGCATGTCTTTGATAGCTCTGACATGTCTTTGTTCAGCTCCGATATGTTTTGCTAGGTCCGACTTATGTTGGTTAGATCTGACATGTTTTTCTAGCTCTGACTTTTGGGTTGACTAGTTCCGACTAGTTTTGGTTAGCTCCGGCGCTAGGTCCGACTAGCTTTGGTAAGAACTGGCGTTAAGTACGACTAGTTTTGATAAGCTCCAGCGCTAGGTTGTATTAGCTTTAGTAAGCTCCAGCTCAAGCTCCGGTTAGCTTTGGCAAGGTCGGGTGCTTAATCGCAATGTTCCGGCTTTTAATGTGAAATTTTTCAAACTTGCTTTACATTCTTGGAAAGATTGCTTAGTATTCATTTGCTAAGTTTTTGGTGCGTTTTGGTTGATATGGATGATATCGTTTTGCTATGCTTTGCAACATGCTTATGTGAGGTGCTCACGTAAGGTGTTGTGTTCAGAACTAACTTGAGTCAAGTCGCGGATGGGCTCGTACGGATTGGTTGTTTATTCATGTGCAGGTGTTGCTTGATTTCAATACATGGCTGGTTACAAGATCCTTTGGACTAGTCTCAGGGAGGAGATGAGGTTCCAACAACCAAATTCAGGAGGAATTGTGGTTGAGCGGGTCAGGAGGTCGCGCAGGATGATTGAGTCAAGGACAGTGCATATGATGGTTACTGGACGTCGAAGGAAGGTGTTGCACGTATGCATGCGGTGCATGATGTGCCAACATGGTTCCAAAGATGGTTTATGGATGAGAAGATCTAGTTGGAAGGATCGGATCGTATCGGTTAATGACTTTGGCTGCGGCGGAGTCGGTTATGGCTCGGTATGGAAAGTATCGAGTTGGTTATGATAGGATTTTGTGTGGGTCACGAATTTGAGTTGGTTTAGGAATGTGGGATAAATTCTTAAGGTGTTTGGAAGTCTTAAGATTGCTTCTATCTGCGTATAGAAGAGTCCTAAGCAGTTATGGAAAGTTTCGATTCGTGAACGGAGTAGGATTAGAGTCCTGATTTGAGTTGAGTTGGCTTTCGACCTGGTTATATAAGCAAGGAGGCCAGAGCTCGTGGTGCACGACTTTGGGTCTGTTCCTCTTGTATTATATTGAACAATATTTGTAGTTTGAAGGAACTTTTGTGCCTTGTTCGTCCGACTTGTTCCAGACAAGTTTTACTCATCGAGTTTCTGGACAGCACTACCTTTTGTCGGTGGTTTTATCATAACTCGAGTTTTACAGATCTAATTGACGTGATTCTTTTTGGGTTGTCTTCACAACTTGTTTATAAATCATCTTTCAAAATTTCACGGACACTGGATCTGTGGTTTCGGATCTACACGAGTTTCTTTGCAGCGTTTCAGAAATATTTTTCTCGGGTAGGACAGATTGATCTTTGTTCGATCTTTCAATCGTAACTTGAGTCTCTCTCGACGAATTTAAGTGATTCCTTGTGTGCTGTCTTCGTGACTTGATTCTCTCTGATATCTATCACTTTTGTCATGGTGAAACACGTTTAGATTAGTCTCACACATGATTTCTTTAACAGATTGTTTTTCTGCCGAAGGGATTGGGATTTAATTGTTTCTGCTGCGTAAGATTTTTAAATCTACCATTCACCCCCCTCTGGTAGCTTTTCACGTGCTCTTTTATCCTACATCTTCACATTTGCACAACACCAGACAAGTCCGATATTGACCGGACTAGTTTGAAAACTCCCTGACTAAAATCGGACAAGTCCCTCCAAGTGCGGACTTGTCCTTAGTCCTACACGGTGTTCGTCACACCGGACTAGTCTGATGTCCACCACCGGACTAGTCCGAAAATTTTCTCACTAAAATCAGACTAGTCCGCATCTTAACGGACTAGTTCTGTATCCATCAATACTTAGGGTTTTCCACACGCAGTACACCGAACTAGTCCGGTGTCCACCACGTAACGGTAACTTTTGGAAACCATAGTATAAATAGAGGTGTACGACCATACAACTAACTCCCCTGACCCCCTGTTCCGTCACACCTTACAAGAGCCCAAAATTCACATCTCTCCACACATCCTAAGCCTAAAAAGATCAAATATTTGAGGATTAGCAATTGAACAAAGGAGAGATTTTTTCTACACATCTTGAGCTCTTGGGTTTGATCTCTTGCACACTCTAATTGTTTTATTGTATATATTTTGAGTGTGTTTGGTGGTGTTCATCGTTGTAATTCTTGGGGAGCCCTCAACTTGTGAGAAGGCCCCTTGAACAAGTTACTTGCCCCTTTGTGATTAGTTAAAGAGAATCGGCCTCTGTGGCGATTCGATGAGGGTAGGGTTGGTGAAGACCCGGTCCTCCGTGGACTCCTCAACGGGGTGTAGATTTCCTGTGTGGAATCAAACCTCGAGATAAAATCTTGTCTCGCGCACTTTTGTTTCATCATTCATCATATTCTAGGGTTTGCATAATCTTGTGTAACTCACATTGAAACGTTGGAATTAAAGTTGATCTTTGTCATACATTGTTTCATTGTTGGAATACATCCAAGTAGCCAATTACTCTCCACTGCATAGGATACTAGAAGTGAAATTATCGATCAATCTTGATCTTTCTAGTCCACGCATACCGGACTAGTCCGCATTGTACTAGACTAGTCCGATCTCCATGTATTTGATCAATCTGTTAAGTGTTTCAGGGATCGACAAAGAATCAAATAGCCTATTCACCACCCCTCTAGGCTACATTCAATTGGTATCAGAGTCAAACTCTTCAGAAGAGACTCACCGCTCGAAGAGACGATGTCGGACATCAAGGATGTAAACAAGAACTTCAACAATGAGAAGGGTGATGATGAAAAGACCCAAAAGTTGGAGAAGCTCCTCGGTGCAATTCAAGACTGTGAGGACGATTATGAGGAAATGATTCAACTCAAGGCTCTTCTCCAGAAGAAGGACTATCTCCAAAAGGAAAGAAGAAGACTCAAGATGAGAAGATGAAGGGGAGTAGTCACACCGACTACTACCGATATCTTTTTGACTATGAACATTTAAATTCCAATAATAGTCATTACCTATCAATTCTTTTAGGAAAACACCTTATTTTGATGGAAATGACTATTCAATGTGGAGACAAAATATGAATCTGCACCTTATATCACTTAACCCAAGTTTGTGGCATATAGTTTGTACAGGGATAGATATTCCAAACAATGATGAAGAATTGAGACCAAGTCAATAACAAGCAATTCATCGGAATGCTCAAGCTGCAGCTGTGATCACTTCATCATTGAGCCGAGACGAGTTCACAAAGGTGGATGGACTCGAAACTGCCAAAGAGATATGGGACACTCAAGAAATCGCACATGATGGTGACCGTCCTGTACGCGAAGTAAAGATAGAGATGATCGAAGTTGAATTGGGAAGATTCGCTATAGAAGATGGTGAATCACCTCAAGACATGTACAATAGACTCAAGAATCTTGTCAACAAAGTACGAGCTTATGGCAGCAAAAAGTGGAATGATCATGAGGTCGTGAAGTTGATTCTTAGAGCATTCATGCCTCGCAACGTAACTCTTTGCTCTATGATTAGAGAAAGCCTTGGGTATCGGAAAATGACCTCGAACGAACTTCTTGGCAAGATTATCAACTTTGAATTGATGGAGAAGCAAGCCAAGCATGTCATGTAAATTGCCGATCTTACCTCGGCAAAGAAGAAAGGAGTTGCCTTGAAGTCAACTTGTAAACCCGTATCAAAAGAAGCTCTAGAAGCTCATGGAGAAGACAACAGCGATGATGAAAGCAGTGATATCGATGAAGAAGACATGATCTTGTTCATGAAGAAGTTCAAGAAAATGATGAGAAGAAGAAAGGGTAGTAGGTCAAACGTAGGAAGACAAAGGGACAAACAAAGACTCAAGATGAGACGCGCGTGCTACAATTGCAGAGAATATGATCACTTCATAGTAGATTCTCCACATGAAGAAAATAAGAGGAAGACTAAGGACAACAAGCATCAACCAAAGAAAATGTTCGATAAGAAGAAGAAATATGGCCGAGCGCATCTAGGGGAGGAGTGGGACTCCAATGATGAATCCTCATCCGAATAAGAAGAGGAGATGGCCACCATAGCCATTAAGAAGACTACCAAGAAATCCACTCTCTTCCCAACCATGGGTGGGAAGGACACCAACCACACATGTCTAATGGCCATGGAAGGTAAAAGAAAGGTAACAACTAAATCTTCCTCCTCACATTCTTTTACTAGTGATAGTGATAATTCTAGTGAAGATGATAGCAGTGATCAAAGTGAGTACATGCTTAGGGGTTTAGACAAAAAGGTTGCGGCTAAAATGAAATTTTTACTTGATAAGATTGTTGACAAGGACAAGTTAGTCAATCGTCGGGGAGATATGATCATCTCCCAAAAGGAGGAATATCTTGAGATTGAAAAGCTTCTTGAACTTGAAAAGGAGCGAAGTAAATCACTAGAACTTGAGCTAGCTTCAAGCAAGGAAGCTTGCTTGAAGTTAAAAGACTCAAACGCCACCATCAAGGATGAACTTGCTAACTTAAACAAAGTTAAGAAGATCCTTGAGGTACATGTTGAGTCACTCAAGCAAAGTGGTTCATCATCCTCTTCGATCTTACCTTGTTAACATATAAAATCTGAAACTATTATTACTTGTGCTTGTGCCAAAAATGACAATAACTTGAAGGAAAAGCCAAACTTGACAAAGGACATGCAACATTCCCAAAGTGGCATATTTGACAAGGAGAAGGTCAAGTATGCACGCAATGCTTACTCGGTCACAAGACCTCCTAATGTCAAATATGGCATTGGGTATTCTTATGGTGAAAAGCAAAACGCTAGAAGCCACAAGAATAACAAGGATTATATTGCCCTTGTCAAGGGAAGCTCTTCTCAAGTTAGAAAACCTAATAATGTTGATAAATTTAAGATTGTGAACACATATGAACAACAACTCCTATTTAGAACTTTTGATGCTTCATATGTACTTATGAAAGTTAATCTTGGAAGAGTTTATGCTAAATATGTTGGACCACTCCATGGAACACCAAGTCTCATGTGTGGGTGCCCAAATCAATTGTGACTAACCTCAAAGGACCCAAGCAAGCTTGGGTACCTAAGACCAAGGCATAATTTGTTTTTTGTAGGCTTATTCATCCGGTGGAGCAAAATGGATGCTAGATAGTGGATGCACCAATCACATGACCAGAGAAAGAAGGATGTGTGGAATATGAAGAAAATGAAGACTCATGTGAAGGCATTTATTTTGGTGATAATAGTCAAGGAAGGGTGCTTGGTACCGGTAAAATTGCAATTTCATCACATCATACTCTTTCTCATGTTTTACATGTTGAATCCTTGGATTATAACCTTTTGTCCATATCTCAATTATGTGACAGAGGTCATAATTGTTTATTCACTAATGAGGGTGTGAACGACTATAGAAGGAGTGCTAACTCAGTTGCATTCAAGGGTGTGTTAAAAGGAAAACTTTATCTAGTTGACTTCAACAAAGATAAAGCGGAACTTAACACATGCTTGATTGCAAATACCAACATGGGTTGGCTGTGGCATAGACAACTAGCACATGTTGGTATGAGGAATCTTCAAAAACTGCTTAAAGGCGATCCCATCCGAGGTATAAAGGATGTTGTTTTTGAGAAAGACAGGCCTTGTGGAGCGTGCCAAGCGGGAAGCAAGTAGGAGCACCCCATCCCGCGAAGAATGTCATGACTACAACAAGACCACTTGAGCTCCTCCACATGGATCTATTCGGTCCAATTGCTTAATTAAGCATCAGCGGTAATAAGTATGGTTTAGTCATTATCGATGATTTTTCACGCTTCATGTGGGTTTTCTTTTTGCATGATAAGACAGAAACTCAAGGAACCCTCAAGAAGTTCATCAAGCATGCCCAAAACAAATTCTCACTGAAGATCAAGAACATACAAAGTGACAATGGGACGGAATTCAAGAATACTTAAGTTGAAGAGTATCTAGATGAGGAAGGAATAAATCATGAGTTTTCAGCACCATACTCTCCTCAACAAAATGGAGTAGCCGAAAGGAATAACCGAATACTCATTGAGATGGCAAGGACAATGCTTGATGAATACAAGACTTCGGACAGGTTTTCGGCTGAAGCGGATAACACCGCTTGTCACGCAATAAACCGACTATATCTTCATCATCTACTCAAGAAAACCTCATATGAACTACTCACGGGTAACAAACTGAATATTTCATATTCTTTAGTCTTTGGTTCAAAATTTTACATTTTAAACAAGAAGCCTAGGGCTTATTAGTTCACTTCAAAGTCTGTTGAAGGTTTTTTACATGGCTATGATTCGAACTCCTATGCCTATCGTGTCTTCAAAAAGGCCTTCGGACCTATTGAAGTAGCATGTGACGTATTGTTCGATGAAACTAACGGCTCTCAAGAAGAGCAAGTTGATCAATGTGTGCTATATCAAGAAGAAGCTCCACATCAAGCATTGAGAAGAATGGCGTTGGGTGATGTTCGACCACATGTTCCACCTCCAAATGCAAATGAAGAAGATGAACCACAAGTGGAGGAAAATGATCAAGGGGGAGTTTCCACACAAGATCAACCTCAAGAAGATCAAGGTGATCAAAACATCAATGAGGCAACTATCCAGAGGGAGAAGAAGATGATAATCATGAAGATTCAAGACCACAAGTGCCACATCCAAGAGTACACCAAAGCATCCAAAGAGATCACCCTGTTGACAACATAATCGATGACATCCAAAAGGGAGTAATAACTCGATCTCGCATAGCCAATTTTTGTGAACACTATTCTTTTATATCCTCTTTGGAACCATACAGGGTTGAAGATGCATTAAAAGATCTGGATTGCGTGATGGCAATGTAAGAAGAATTGAACAACTTCAAAAGGAACAAAGTGTGAGAGCTTGTTCAAAGACCCAAGTCCAACATCATCGGCACTAAATGGGTCTTCCGCAACAAGCAAGATGAACATGGAGTGGTAACAAGGAACAAGGCATGACTTTTGGCCAAAGGGTATTCACAAGTCGAAGGTTTGGATTTTGACGAGACTTTTGCTCTTGTAGCTAGTCTTGAGTCGATTCGTATATTACTTGCATATGCTACTCACCATGATTTCAAGCTTTATCAAATGGACGTGAAAAACGCCTTCCTCAATGGAGCAATCAAGGAGGAGGTGTACGTGGAGCAACCACCCGGTTTTGAAGATCAAGAGTACCCCGACCATGTGTACAAACTACGTAAGGCCCTCTATGGTCTCAAACCAGCTCCTAGAGCTTGATATGAGTGCCTTAGAGATTTTTTGGTTGAGAATGGCTTCAAAACTTGTAAAGCTGATTACACCTTGTTTACCAAACACATTGATGATGGTCTCTTCATTTGCCAATCTATGTTGATGACATCATATTTGGTTCAACTAACAAATCCTTTTGTCAAGAATTTAGTAAGATTATGACAGATATATTCGAGATGTCAATGATGGAAGAGTTGAGATACTTTTTGGGATTTCAAGTGAAGCAATAAAAGGAAGGGACGTTCATAAGCCAAACAAAGTACACTCAAGACATTCTCAAGAAGTTTGGAATAGACAAAACGAAGCCCATAAAGACACCCATGGTGACAAATGAACACTTGGATCTCAATGAAGACAGACCAAACGTGGATCAAAAGTTGTATCGTTCCATGATTGGCTCTTTACTATATTCATGTGCATCTAGGCCAGATATTATGTTGAGTGTATGTTTGTGTGCAAGGTTTCAAGCCAATCCTAAGGAATGTCATTTGACAGCCGTTAAAAGGATCTTGAGATATTTAGTTCATACACCCAACCTAGGCCTTTGGTATCCCAAAGGTTCAAAATTCAATCTCGTTGGATACTCCGATGCAGATTATGCCAGATGCAAGGTAGATAGAAAAAGTACCTCCGGTACTTGTTAATTCCTAAGTAGATCCCTAGTTTCTTGGTCCTCCAATAAACAAAATTTCATTGTCTTATCCACGGCCGAAGCGAAGTACGTTGCAGCCGGGAGTTGTTGTGCACAACTCCTTTGGATGTGACAAACTCTAAGGGATTACGGTTAAAATATGAGCCGTATTCCACTCCTTTGTGATAATGAGAGTGCAATTGAAATTGCCCATAACCCTGTTGAGCACTCTAGAACCAAACACATAGACATCCGACATCACTTTTTGAGAGATCACTCAATGAAAGGAGACATAGCCATTTCCAATGTCAACACTAAAAAATACCTAGCCGATATTTTTACCAAACCACTTGATGAAAAACGTTTTTGTGAGCTCCGAAATGAACTAAACATCCTTGATGCTCGGAACGTGGCTTGAAAACTTGTATACATGTTTGCCACCTCCAAAATCATGTTGATTGTGTTGAAAAATCATCTCTCTCTATTTTCTCTGAAAAACTATGTTAATTACTTGATCTTGGTGAATTATGGTGATAGCTTGATTGTTGTATGTTTACTTATCATATTCATCAAGATTATTTGTGTGTTATTGCCCCTATTTTTCTTTTTAAGCACCTTCAAATATATATGAAAGGCCTATATTTTTCTGTCCAAGTGACCACAGACTAGTCTGTGGTTACCCCGAACACTGCAAGGATTCCGGTTTATCACAACGGAAAATTTTGTCGCAATAGGTTGTTTTCGTCGCAATAGGTCGCTGTTGCAACGAAAAAGAGCATGGCGATAGTTTTTATGAATCATCATAATAATTCCCGCGGCGATAGGTTATTTGCGATGCATTGGCATCCGTGGCGAATAGTATGGTATTGCAACGATTTTACATCGGTGGCAAATAGGACGCTATTGCAACGTTTTCATGTATTGCGACAATTTAACGTATCGCAGCGAATTGTACGGTATTGCAATGGGTTCAAGATCGTGGCAAATAGTACGGTATTGCAATTATTTCATATTCGTGGCAAATAGTATGTTGTTACAACGATTTGGCGTATTGCAACGATTTAACGTATTGCAACAAACAGCATGGTATTGCAATGATTTCACATTCATGGTAATTGTATGTGGTTGCAATGATTTCACAGGCGTGGCAATAGTACGATATTGTAACAATTTCACATTCGTGTCAAATAGTATGTTATTGCAATGGTTTAGTGTATTGCGACGACTTAACGTATTGCAACGAATAGCATTGTATTGCAATGATTTCGCAGGCGTGGCAATAGTACGGTATTGTAACGATTTCACATTCGTAGCAAATAGTATGTTGTTGTGACGGTTCACTGTATTGTGACGATTTAACGTATTGCAACGAATAGCATTGTATTGCAAAGATTTCACGTTCGTGATAATAGTACGTGATTGCAACGATTTTCACATTTGTGGCAAATACTACAATATTGCAACGATTTTCACAGCCGTGGCAAATAGTAACATATTGCAACGAGTTATGGTGTAGCGACGATTTACCATATTGCAACGAATATCACAATATTGCAACGATTTCACATTCGTGGCAAATAGTATGGTACTGTAATGATGTCACAGCCGTGGCAAATAGTATGATACTGCGACTGTTTAACGTCCGTGGCAAATAGTAGGTTAGTGCAACGGGTCAACAAACGTGGCGAATAGTACCGTATTGCAACGATTTCAGATCTGTGGGAACTAGTCTGGTATTGCAACAATTTCGTATCCGTGGCGAATAGTTGGGTATTGCAACGAGTCCACAAACGTGGTGAATAGTACCATATTGCAACGAGTTTAGATCCGTTGGAACTAGTATGGTACCACAACGATTTCGCATCCGTGGCAAATAGTTTGGTATTGCAACGATTTCTTATATGTGGCAATAGTATTTTAATGCAACGTTTTTTGAGTCATTGCCAAATGTTTATACTGCAACTTTTGTCATTCTATTGCCACGTTTTATCATCCGTGTTGGCAATAGCTTCCTATTGCAACAATTTATATTCGTAATGCCACGTTTTATAATTAGCGGCAGTAGAACCCGAATGCACATGGTTTGAAAATTAGTGGCAACAGAATCACGATTTTAACAATAAACATCCATCAATTGATATTACAACACGCATAACAACACTCAAGGATTACTTAAGTGACGTGTTTGCATGCTAAGAGTTTTCCTAACCTGACCAGGACTAATTGTTGGAGCAGGTGGCTTTTGGCGGTTCCTTATTTCTTGGACCTTCTGTGAAGTGGTCGCCATCATCATTTTGTGCATTTCAGCCACTGAGGCGGGCATATCCTGCATTTCCTTAGTTGTTTGTTCACGATCAGCTGCTATCTGACCTTGTAAGTTCTGGACATGAATGATTAACTCTTCATTCTTCTGGTTTATGCAGTCCATCTGGGTGTTTAAGCTATCATTTCTTCCTTCCATGTCCTGCACCATTTCATTGAGGCCTGCATTTCTAACTTCTAAGTTTCGAACTTGGTCGTTGAGGTGTTCAGACATCTGGATATGCATACGTTCACGTTAGGGACCAGTTGGGTTAGCCATATAACCACACCCCCGAACCTGTGATCCTGCACAACCGATTGAGGATCTATAACAACGCTGGAAGATGTGGTTTCACTCCTCATTTGGAATTGGGCCTCCTTGCTCAGCTTCCATGTCGTTCACTTGGGCACGTGCCTGGATCTATATACGAAAATAAAAGTCACATCTAATTTGCAGATATTTATTTAATTGGGGATTGTTTGAAGTGTTACTCACATGTACAGCTTCTGTCAGCTTGTTTGTCCAGTTACCGTTCAACAAATGGCTTGCCTCCCACAGTTGTATGTCATCGGGTTCTTCTCCGGTCTCTTGGTCTTGCTACATAAAATACAAGTGAACTTCAACATGTCGGTATACATATTGTTTGCAGCGCAAATTAAAAGCATGATTTATTTTTCATACCTTCTTGTAACTAAGTTGGGCGTAGGATTTGGAGCCAAGCAAGTGACACGCCTTTTGTTTGCTTCGATTTTGAGAATTGGTCCTGCTTATTGTCTGCAATAATTTTAAGAATTAATTCCGCGAATGAATGTAAATGAAATATTTTTTGTATGATGTGAAACTATTAAAAAGTTAGCTGACCTTGAATCGCTCAGACCCAAAATATTCTATTAGGTGCAACCACTCGAGCGTCGTTACGTCAGCAGGCTGGTTTCGTATACGTTCTTCATCGGTAGAATAACTCTTATAGATGGCATGCAAAGTCGAGCGCCACCCCTTGTAGCGCTCACCAGCAATTTTCAAAATTTTTATTGCGCTCTTCGGTGTGTCCTCCATGTCCCAGGAATCTTGTACATTGTATAACAAGTTGCTGTAAATGTACAGGATGGAGATTGCAAGAAAGAAAATACTTGTGTGGGGGTGTGACAACCCTAACCAGAATGTCTCGTACTATATCTATCTTGTTAATATGGCCAACCTCTGCCCCCTTCATTGCACCATTGAGGGATGCATGTCTTTTTGTAAACATAACCACATCATCGACAAAGTGCCGCTGATTAATACCAACCGCAACACCCAACCTAGCAGAAAACTGAAATGGTAGCTTCACATGCTCAGTTCTACTAACTTGGGATGCATAGCGTATTCTGGCAACCTTAAGTCCTTTAGCCACACTTCTTCCTAGCTTCCTTCCTTCTGTTACATTGATTCAAACGGTAAACGATTAAAGCAAATTACTGCCTGAACAAGTTTAGTATCATGTACAAATAGTGTGAAAAGAAGAAAAGTCTGATGTTCATACCATCTTCAGGACGAGTGCGGCAAATACGAGTGTGGGACGACCGCTTCGTGCTAGCACCATTTTATTTTGTAGTACTCCCTCCTGGTTTATATTAATTGTCGTATCAGACCAACAAATGAATTAAAAATGAACTACTACAGTAGTTAGGACTGTCCTAACGACAACTATTTTGATGGGGGGGGTTACATTATTGACTTCTTTATTGTTGTTCATACCCTAAAATGAGACATCAGGTACACATGTCAGTGGCAGTACGCACTCATAGTACTGCAGAGGATTTTCAGTCCATGAGCGAAGCAAGCAAGACTGTGAGGGGGCATGCAGCTGGCAACGCTAGACTAGACAAAGATAGGGTTCACTGGTTCGGTCTGAATGACATCAGCTGGAGCGTGTCTCGAAGATAATTATTAGTTGCAGGGCAAGTAATGAATGCCAGCGGTAGCAGGTGGCGAATGCAAGACAGATAAGGCAGGCAGCTTGCGGGATTGAAATCCTCCGCAGTACTGCACCTGCATTAGCTGCCACTGACATGTGGGCCCATAAGACATCGGGTCTACTTGTTAGTGGCGGCTACTGCAGGTGCAATACTGCATAGTGCCAGCTTGCGACACTCAACAAAGCGAGGGTTCGGTCTCGCCGAAACTCTCGAGGAGGATTGGTGGTAGGGCGATTAATGGCTAGGGATTTGCGGGCGGCATGGCACGTGGAGGATGGGACGTGGCGATGGGCGAGGAAGACACGTAGGGGAGGACACTGAAGTGACCAGCAGCAGGGCGTGGGCGCCGGTGCCGGCTGGAGTGGCCGGCGGCGAGAGAGCACAGCGTGGAGGCATAAAAAAATCATGCCATCACACAGGCTGATGAACTGTTAACTATAAAGTCTAAGTACTAATAAGAAAGTAGAATCGCAAGGCATGCTAAAACAATTAGTAGAGCCTAGGAAAGAATGCAAATGACCATGATACACCCATCATCAATACATCTAAAGGACAGAACGTAGTCTCTCAAAATGCTCTAAATTCAATGTCAAAGGAGTAGAGTAAAAAACTAACACGCTCTGCCAAAACAAATGGCATGGTAGAGAGGATGGTAGTAATGTGATGTGATATGGGTAGTTGGAAGCTACTACCGAGGATAGAGTTGGAGTGGGACATTTTTTAAGCTCCAAAAGTAAAATTACACTGGGGCAGAAGGAGTATTTTTGGTTTGTATATCTATACCTGCTGTTGGTTCATGCATCGTAGTAGTACCAGGGAGTGAAGAACCTCGGGGTTCCTGAACATCATGTGCTACAGTATTCTCTGCGTACCATGCAAACGATTTAATGTTGTCTAAATTTGTTTAATTTTGATAGTAAACACATTTATAATTATACTAGGTTCTTGTTGGCCACCATGAATGCTTGTAGACAACATCACGGTTTGATGTCTTGTTCCTAATGTAAAGAGCATTGTAAGTAGTCATTCCAAATAACAGTGATAACGTCAGATTACATGACCGACGTAGATTTTGGATCAGACGGTGTGCTTTCTATAAACTGCAGTGTTTGTTGCTAACGGAGGAATTAGAAAAGAAAGAATAGAAAAAAACGTACGATCTGAGAAAGCCACAAGAAAGAAAAAAGTGAAAACCATGGGAACTAAAAATCTTAGAAATACAAATTTGTAAAACAAGAATGAGAGTACAACATGTGGAGTGGTTGATCAGATAACCCATGCGTCATTTACTTCTAAATCCAGAAATTACATACTACTACCTCTAATTTTTAGTATTTGTCGTTCCCAGCAAGGAATTGGAATAGAAATACACTACCGTAATAAGTTGTGGGAGCAACATTTATTTAGGGACAGATGTAGTGTATATATATATATATATAACTAAATTCGTGAAACAGAAGACCACATTTATTCTTTGTTAATTTATTTAATCTTCGTATATCAGGATGGATCGTGTATAACTTAACTAGGCCAAAACTGCATGGATCGTGTAGAACCAAGCCAATATGGCTCTATAAAAAGATGAAATGGATCCTGTAGTTTACCTAGCACAAAAATGGAGTCTGGGATGCGATGTCGCATGGAGGTGTCGGCGACGAAGAGGTTCTATAGAGCCTGCCAAACTTGGTCGCCCGACGTTGTAACCAGGAGTCAACACCACCAAGAGCTTCGATGCGTCACTGCGAGATCCATGGGGGAAAAATTGTAAAAACCATGGGAAATGAAAACACGGGAATTTCTTAGGAATACAAGTATGGAACACAGGACAGAGAGACAACACATTTAGAGTACTGCGAGGTCACCGAAGGGCGGTGCAGCGGTGTGTCAGTAACGGAGGCCAGTGTCTCCATTTATACTCGTCGTGGCTGAAATAGTGTTACAATAATAGGCGGGACTGAAATTGGTGGCGCGGGTAGTAAAAATTGAATTGTAAATATCTCAAATGTGGCGCCAAGTAGAACTATAAAATTTTCACGGGAGTGGAGAATTTGACGCAAGTCGTGCCCTTGTGCATGCATCCAATCGTGATTAATTACATCTCATGTCGCGTCGATTCCTGCACATGGCTAGTGTGTGTAGCTAGAGGGGTAGACTTCGTCTTAGGACAACTTACTCGCTTCTTAATTCACCTTTGTTGCCATGCATGGAGATTAAAATCTAAAAGCAGTCATCTGCTAGGTAGTGGGACATTCCAAAAAAATACAAAAAAAAATATGAATCACCAAATGTATACGTATGTGCTAATGCAAACGATATGCAAATACAGCCAAGTGCACGAAAGGACGATAGTAAACAATCAGCATTTTGTAACATTAATCACAATGAAATGATAATGTGTAGTATATACTACTACATACTAA
The DNA here is from genome assembly GCA_036927565.1 of Tuctoria greenei. Lineage (NCBI taxonomy): Eukaryota > Viridiplantae > Streptophyta > Magnoliopsida > Poales > Poaceae > Tuctoria > Tuctoria greenei. The sequence goes on from JAYESD010000005.1 coordinate 113,076,067, forward strand.
AAATACATTTTCCCATGCGCCGACTACAAATGAAAAAATTGAGTGAAAAAACACAAAAGAGGAGAAATGCAGCCTCAACCACGATCTCAATGGAGTTTTAACCAAGAGTCGTTGATTGTCGCAACACAACGAATTCTTGGCTAGACATTGAACAACAGTTGTCTTGCCCCTTTTTCAGAAAGGAGTTGTTTTTTGATACTGCATAGGACGCATTGTTCTGAACAGAAAAGACATTTATCATTAAAATAGAAACAACACATATATTACAAACAAGAACTACGAAAGCACATAGAAGACAAGAAAAAGAAAAACTACAAATACTACTCTACTCGGAGTCGGAGGAGACCTCCTCCGCCGCCGCTGCTGCCGCCGCTGCCTCCTCCACTGCTGCCACCGCCGCCTCCTCTGGCAAATGAGTCTGAAGCTTCCGGGCGACCTCCAACCCGGCCACCTCCCCGATCGTCTCATAGAGGACGTTGAGACGACCGGCCACAAACCCTAACCCGAAGCAGTAGTGATCGGCAGTGTCCATGCTGGTGCAGACATGAAGTTTCCCAAGACCCAGATGCTCACACGAGCGAGGTGTATTGGAAAATACATCCCGCACCAATATGTCGAGCTTTTTTGCTCACCTGGCGGTGGCGGAAAGGTGCTCGGTGGCCTCCTTCAGGCGCCGATCGAGTTCATCGAAGCGGTGTTCGATGAGGTGGACAGTCTCCTGAACCCAAACGAGATGAGGAGGTACGGGCGTCGCGGGCGGAGAAGGGGACGAATGAGGTGTGGGCGCTGCCTCCAGTTCCACCGGCACTGGCTGCGACGAAAACGGAGAAGAAGGAGGTTCGGAGGACGTCGACGGCCTGGAGCGCTTCGGTGCGGGGCTACCCATTTGTGCGGCGAAGGAGTTGTGGAGATAGAGCGAGAGGTGGTTGGCGATGGTGCAGCGGTGAAGGAAGAGAAGTTTGGAGGCTACGATCGATGGAGATGGAGTGGTGCGGCGGAGACGCAAGAGGACGGGTGTGCCTTTATAGCGGGTCCTCGTCCTGTGCGAGTGGAGATGATCGGACGCTTTGAAAACTGCACTTTTGAATTAATACAGACTGCGGTTGGCTTCCATCTCCGCTTCACACGTAGTTTTTTAATTTGACATGCAAAGGGTCCAGGGTATGCATTCGCCCACCTGACATACTTTGTAGGTTTGTCCGGCGGTGTTTCAGTTTTTCAGTTCCAGTTTTTTATTTTGACACGCAAAGGGCCCGCCAGACCAAGGTATATGCAATGTTCCAGTTCTTTTTAGTTTTTCACGCAAAAGACCTCGATCATGTTTCATGACGTTACGTGTTTTCTCTTATTTTTCGAAAGATCATCATATATATATATATATATATATATATATATATATATATATATATATATATATATATATATATATATCACAAACCCTCGTTCATGTTTTCCCAGTTTGACATGCAAAAGACCTCGATCATGCATGTTTGATGACGTTAGGTGTTTTCTAATTTTGCTGAAAGATCGTTTATTTGAGACTCGTTGATCATGTTTGGGGCGTAGCAAGCATGCATGGACAAGTAACATATGCACTTGAAAACCTCGCGACGATCATGTTTGATGACAACATTATTATGTGTTTTCTCTTTTTTTTGTTGAAACATCGTCATATATAGTTTGAGGCTCGTTGATCATGTTTGGGGCGTGACAACTAACATGTTATATGTATATATAGTTTTCTCTTTTTGTTGAAAGATTGTCATATATATATATATATATATATATATATATATATATATATATATATATATATATATATATATATATATATATATATAGTGTTTGGCTCGTTGATCCTATGTTTGGGGCGTAGGGTAGCATGCATGGACAACTATAACATGCATGTGAGAGAGACGTCGATGATCATATGTACTCCCCCCGTCTCCATAAACTTGTCGCTTTGTCGTAGTTCATTTTTTAACTACAAAAGCCGCATCAGAAGAGCTTGCTTATTGGCTCATGGACAAGGAAAATTCTTTGTACCTAGTACAAAAAGTATAAGTTGGTCGTCGTTGCCGTTCGTACGCGAAGGATGTGGCCAGGTAGTTGCTCTTGCAGGTGTATGGTAATTACGTGAGTGTTTGTTCTGGTCATGTGGTTAGTCCACGATGCACCCTAAACCCGGTGTTGAGGCCGTGTATTTGTCATTTGTGCGTACACTCTAGTGACATGTGACAAAGTGCTCAGTCATCAATTGTGTTTGGTTTGACATCGAAGTTTGATTGGAGATAGATCATCCATTTCTTTATGTCTTGGATCATCCAAATTAACGTTTGGTTGGATGGACTGGACGATCCAATTTTTTGTTTGTAGGTTGAATGAAACTTGATTGGATTATTGAATCATCAAAGTTGATAATTTCATAATATTATTCGTGTGCATGATGATGGATCGTGCACGCCGAGCGCCAAGTTATTCGGATCGCTGAGCAAAGTTCGGACGTGGAGTTCGTGTGCTCGTGCGCGCTGCAAGATTCGGTGCGCTCGCATGCGTGGTAATCATCAGGGCAGGGTGGTACAGTCGCGGGAACTGTACAGTGCGCCCTTGGCTGTATGATTTAGAGCGTGAACGTACGTGGCAACCATCTGGGCGGGGTCGCACGGAGACGACTGTGCGACGAAGGTGCGAACAAAGAGCGAGAGGTGGTCGACGGTGGTGCAGCAGAGAAGCAAGAGGAGAAGTTTAGAGGCTAAAATCGATCGAGAGGTGCGGCGGAGAAGAAGAGGAAGGTGTGCCTTTATAGCGGGTCGTCGTCTAAGCGTGTGAGTGGAGATGATCGGACGCTTCAAAAATTGTGCTTTTTAATCGTCGGTCAGAGTTTCTCCAAACTGCGATTCGCCTCCTCTCGGTTATCGCAACGGCTCAACACGTCCCATCGGCCAGTTTTTTAATTTGACACACAAAGGTGCAGAGATTGACAAGAACACACGTGGCAATCGATCGAAAGTCCATATCTTTTTTTTCAAGGATCCGACCGTTGCAGACAGAGAGTCCATATAGAACTGATAATTGTGGTGATCATGGATGATGGTGGACATGAATGTAATGCATGTGAAAGAGACTCGTGATCAAGCATGTTTGGTGACGTGTTGAGGATTTTTGTGCCCCCTTGTTGAGGAACATGTTAATTGGATGACGTTGAGGATCAGATGTGGCGTACGTGTTTTCACAAGTGTGTTCATTTGTTCCTAAAATCAGAACACGTAGCGGCTAGCGCCTACGCCTGTTGTTTCTTCAAAAGACGAGTACAGCGATACATAATGGAAGCATGCGATCGATTAATTTGATGAACCACGTACGTACGTAGTGAGAGTTGTGTGCTTATTAGACGATGGTAGTCCACATTCTATCCTCGTACCATCGAGGGAACATCATTGTGTCAAATTTGTTATCTCTATTGATGACAGGATAATATTCTTCATTAGTGTGGTAGTTAAACTGCGATATACTGTAGGTTGAGAGCATACACACATGCATGGTAGAGAATATGATAAACATAGAAATATATATACATGGTAGGAAATATTATTCTATTCTTAGAATACATGTTTGGGACGTAGCATATGTACGTCTAACATACATGTGAAAGACCTCGATCATGTTTGTTGACGTTACGTGTTCTCTTTTTTGTTGAGGGATTGTCATGTTTGAGGCTCGTTGATCATATTTGGGGTGTAGCATGCATGGACAACTAACATGCATGTGAAAGACCTCGATACATGTGAAATAACATGCATGTTTTTAAAAGCAAGATATAGTGTTTCCTCAAGAAAAAATAATTTTATGAGAGATTGGGCGCACAAGCACAAAAGCTAGAACTTGAGCGATGCACCTACGAATTCCATATGACGGGATGATCGACGGCAGCGATCCGCGAACTCGGTGCTAAGATCAGTAGTCGCCGGAGAGCAGCTTGCGGCCGACCTCAAAGGAGATGAAGGCGTTGATGCACGCATAGCTGATCTGCTCACCAGAGAGATTGTACGCGTCCCAGTTGCTCGTGCTCACCCCGTAAGGCTTCTCCACATCGGCGCCCATCACGGCGATCGCGGTGTCCTTCAGCCCCGCCCGGCGGAGGCTCGGGTGTTCCATCTCCTCCACCGCGAGCTCGGCCAGGTCCACCGTTTTGGCCACCTTCAGCTGCCGGTCCTACCAAAGTCTGTCGGCGTCACCCTCCACGCCGACGCCAACGAAGCGGTAGTCGGAATCGCCGAGGAAATCTTCTATATCATCAGGGAAGTAGTCAGCATGGATGACCTAGAAGATGAGGCAGCGGCGGCCGACGCAGAGCTGTAGAACGGCGACGGGGTTCTGGTCGGCGGAGTAGCTGGGGCGCCACTCGATGTCGAGCCCGACGACGAGCTTGTGAAGGTGCTGACAGTGGACAGAGAGGACATTGTCGAGCCAGTCCTCCACGCCTTGCCGGATGACGTCACGGTGGTGGTGATCACGTCTTCCTCGAACGTCACGTTGTACACCTGAGTCCACGCCATCGATCTCTCTCCTTGTCGTCCCTTGTCGTCTGCGGTGGCGCGGCGTAACTCTCTCTCTTGTGCAAAAACCTTCGTCTACACATTTAGTTTGGATTTTAATTGGAAACAGGCCTAGATATATATAGGATGCAGTTACGATATGAGCGGAGGAGTTTCCGAATTTTACAGGCCCGAGCCCGAAGTAAAGAGAGTAATAAAGATTTTTGAATCTTATATACTCTTTCTAATTTTTAATTCTTATCGTTATGACCACAAGTTGCATTGCCTCAACCTAACACCACGTACAACAACAACAACATTTCTCAGGAGCCCACCCACTGGATATGCCGAGTGGGCCACGGGATACCCTGGGTCCAGTCACCACAGAGTAGCTAGTGTGAATACATGCTGGAGAGATCAGCGGAATCGGGAACTGGCCAATGAAGATGGATGTCAGCAGTGTCACGGTTCATGTATTGAAACGTGCGCCATCCTTTTTCTTCTTCTCCTTTTTCTTATAAGTTCATATTTTTTCCACCAATCTTCTAAGAGCATCTCCAACCTGTTTGCTATTTTTAGTTTGCTATTCTTTCAAATAGCAAATACGCTATCCACATTTAGCATCTCATTCTATGAACATCTCCAACCCGTTTGCTATATGATGTGCTATATTAAAAAATTTCATATTTTATTAATATTTAATAATTATTTTAAAATTCAAATAACATTGTTGCAACGGCTATATTGTGACGTTTGTATTTCTAACGGCTATTTTTTAATGGTTATATTTCTATCGACTATTTTTCAGCGGTTGTATTTCCAACGGTTAATTTCAACAACTATTTTGCATCAAAAATGACAATAATATAGCAGAAATTGGGGATAGCAAACCGAATAGCATTTGCTACTAGTAGCACACTGAGAGCTCCATATAGCAAATGGCTAAAAGTAGCAATCCTAATAGCAAACCGGTTGGAGATGATTTTTGCTCTAAATTTTCTAAATAATAGGATAGCACACCATATAGGTAATGGCTAAAAGAGCATCTCCAACCCATTAGCTATATGATGTGTTATCCTATTATTTAGCAAATCTAGAGCAAAAATCATCTCCAACCGGTTTTCTATTAGGATTGCTACATTTAGCCATTTGCTATGTGGAGCTCTCGGTGTGCTACTAGTAGCAAATGCTATCCGGTTTGCTATTCCCGATTTCCAATACATTATCGTCGTTCCGTTGCAAAATAGTCGTTGAAAATTAGCCGTTGGAAATACATCTGTTGAAAAATAGTCGTTATAAATATAACCATTGAAAAATAGCCGTTATAAATACAACCGTTACAATATAGCCATTGCAACAATGTTATTTGAATTTTAAAATAATTATTATATACTAATAAAATATGAAAAAAAATTAATATAGCACATCATATAGCAAACAAGTTGGAGATGCTCATGGAATGAGATGCTAAATGTGAATAGCATATTTGTCATTTGAAAGAATAGCAAACCAAAAATAACAAAGGGGTTGGAGATGCTCTAACCCTCCTTTATTTGAAGTTGTACGGTTGGATCAGGATATGTGGCCGGCGTACACTTTATGACACACTAGTGAAAGTAAAACACCCGATACATATTATGACACACTTGTGAAAGTAAAATACCTGATACATTTCATTATTATGGAAGTCTATAACTAAGACTCAATCCAAGTCCGGCAAAAATTTTGATGACCCTGACTTCTAGTTTGTTTTTGCAAGCCATCCGAAATCAAGTCTTTTTTGTCTTCACCCTTTTGCAATGACGCCCACGAGCATCTAATCTAGGCTAAAGTTGATACATACTCCAGAAATTGTTGTTGCGTTTTTTGTGATTTACTACATGCTTTGTTGTTTGATTGCTCATTATGTTGGATCCGTGTTGGGTTTGAACAGAGAGTGGGCTTCTCCCTGCTGGTCCTGTCAGATAAACTAGTAGGTGATAGTTACTTTCTGGATCTCCTGCTCAGTAGAGTTGGAAGTGGAAATATATTCCATTCTAAAAGATAAAAGAGATAAATAGTCCACTATTTTATCGTTAGAACAGCAACATTAGAACTATTTTTGCGCACCAATGACCAGAAATATAAAGTTCATTACCTTAAGACAATACATTACAAATAGGAAATAAGAAAAACACAAACTACAAACAAAAAAAGATAAACAACACAACTAAGAACAAGAAAAAAAACTACTTCTCCACCTCGCTCCACCTACTTCTCCTTCTCCTCCTCCTCCTTGGGCTCTTGGCTGGGCGAGGGCACCTCCCGCGGCGGACACGGGAAGCCCAGTTTCTTGGACGTCGCTGCCACCAGGTTGTCGCGGCCGGCGACACCGAGCTCGTCCGCCAGCGTCTCCCTGAGGACGTCGAGGCGACCGGCCAAGTGCGTCATGCCGAAGACGTAGTGGCCCGTGGTCCTCATGGAAGCATACCCTGGAAGGGGACCAAGCCCAAGGCGACGCATGGAGCGCGATTTATTGTCAGATACATGTGTGCCATCTTTCGGAGAGCCCACTGCTTGTTCGGGGGGGGGGGGGGGTCCGGTTGGGGATGCTTCCCCTTGGCGTCCTTCGGCGTGCATGGCGGCGGTGTTGTCTTGTCAGCCATGTTGTTCTTGGCGCGGTTTTGGGAAGACAGGAAGAGTGGTTGTGCGGAGAAGACGATGGCGTGCCCGAGTGATCTTATAGCGTAGACGAAATCCCCTACAGTAACTGCACTGCAGTTACTACAACTGACTGGTGGGGCCTCTGTAGTACTGCAGGTGCAGCAGAGGTGGCTGACATGTGGGTCCCACACCATGTGGGGCCCTCATGTCAGCCATCTCTACTGCACCTGTAGTACTGCAGGGGATTTGAACCCGCTTGGCTGTTCGTCTCTCGACCCGCGCAGTAGTGGTGATGGGACACGGAGTGGTTCCAATTGAATTCAAAGATGCGCATGCGCTACGCGCGTTTAAGGCGCCTTGGTGACTAGCGCGCATATAAGCTCGGTGCGCCCGGTCGCATCAGCCGCCCGTACAAATGGCTACGGCTTGAACGAAGGACCAAACCTTATGCGGCCAACAGCAGCGTATAATACTTCCTCCGCCCCAACTCAACTCTATTTCTGTTTTGGTCGAACTAATTACCTTTGACCAATGATTTATATGGAATTTATTAACTTCAATAACATGTAGTACTAGATTGTATATTATGGAAATATTTTCATGGTGAATCTAAAAGTACAATTCTTGTATTGTTAAAACGGATCAAAATTGCTTAAATCTCAAAGATAGATTTGACGAAACCTAAGACTCCCCTTTGAAAAAGTTTTATACTTTACATTAGTTTTACATATGTAATATGCACATAGGATATATCACTAAATAGTTTTGCAAAAAAACATGGAGGAGAAATATGTATATCCCATATGCTACTACTACGTAAATTAGGGGTGGGCAAATAAACCGAGAACCGAAAAACCGAAACCGATAAAACCGAGACGGAACCGAAAAGACCGAAATATCGGGTATCAGGTACTTTTCGGGTAGAAAATATAAATAACTGAAAAATGAATGTCGGGTTCGGGTACCACTCTCGGGTAACTGAAATAACCGAATAGTCGGTCCATCAAATAATAAGTTAAATTATGTGTGCTAAACTATGAACAGTTCAAATTTAGATATTTTATTTTCAAGTTGTGATGTGTGAAGTTGTTGGATTTAAACATTTATTTTTTATTTTTCATTTGTCAATTTATAATAAATGACCTCATGGGATTAAACTTATCAATCATATTAAATTTGTGCATACATGATATGGATATAATGTATAATTCGGATATATCGGGTAGGACCGAAGACCGAACCAGAATTCTGGTACCCAAAATGTTCGGGTACCTAATATTATTACAATAATTCGGGTAGTGATTTCAAGAAACTGAATTTTGAAAAAGACCGAAATACCCAAACCAAAATACCGGGTAGACCGAATGCACACCCCTTAACGTAAATCCATCCGAAATAATTAGCTAGTTTGAGAATGAATGAAGTTGAGCTTGCGAGCTTGATGAGCACCATCATTGTTTTGAGCAGCGATTAACTTATGGCATCATCAAATATGGAGTAACTTTTCTAGATCATCTGGGGCCAAACAAATAGTTAACACGCCATATATGAGGAGAAAGATTAGGATATGCTACCTATTGCTTGTGTTGAATAACCCTACACCGTGGACAACATATATCCGACACTTCATTCTGGTCGCCAGGATCATTCTGCCCTAGGGATGAAAACGGTACGGTAAATTCCCGAACCATCCGACGCCGTTTTCGAAAATTTTCGATGCGATTACCATTTTTGACAATTTCCGAAATTTTCGATCCGATTATCGTTTTTATCGGACATTAAAATTTGCTAAACGGAATGGAAACGATTTAGACTGATTTCCGGCCGAATTGTTGGAATACCGTATTTTAATGGAAAATTTCCGAACAATAACCGAATACTTTCCAAATAGTAGGTTGGGTCTAATGGGCTGACATGTACTCTCTCCGTCCCTTGGAATAGAGGACTTTTAAAGGAAACTTCAAAGGAATTCATTCCTACATTATGCTTATGTCACAGGTGTTTGGAACACAGGAATCATATTTTGTTTCCTGTAGAAAGACTTCCTTTCCTATGTAAAATGGAGGAATGAAATAATCCAGTCCAAGTTCTTTGTGGTCTGCTGGTTGGCTATGGAGGGAATATATAGGGTGCTAAAAGTCAAATTAACTAACCTAATGATTTGCATGGAATAATTATTTCTTTTTTTGAAACGAGGAAATAATTATTTCTGAGCTACTGCAATGCAATAGACGTTTTGATGTTAGAAATATAAGAATGAAGTTGTTTATGAAGCAAACTGGTAGTTCATTTTGGCAAGAAATTATGACTTTGATTTATGTATTACAAATAATGATAGTTAAGATTCTAAAGAATTTTGTTTATAGTTGCTCACTTTATTCGTTCTTGCATTTTGTCTATTCTTATGTTTTTTCCAATTCCTGTGACTTGGATTCCTACGTTCCAAACGGGGCCGTAGTAAATATCGCTTTGTAGTTTATTTTTGAACTACAAAGCGACAAGTATTTAAAGACGGAGGGATTAATAAGCTCAATTCATTAAATTTTTTATTCAGACACCAGTTTGAATAAGGAGTTGTCAAAGGTAATAAGCTCAATTCTGACCGTTTTCATCCCTATTCTGCCCCAAGTCATCTGGGGCAGCAGGCGGAGGACCTTGATGATCAGGATAAGGACCAGGCAAGAAATCAATGGTCAAGGGTAAGTTTGAACAAATCTAAAAATAGAGTTGAGTTGGGGCGGAGGGAGGAGTACTTTTTACAGACCGCTTTGCAGGCCCCGCTGCGGGTGATCTCCTGCTCGCTGACAACTCCAGCAGCTAAAGTAGCGTACATTTGCACTTTAGAAGCTGTAACCCCAGTTTCGCAAGTAGCATTCCAAACGGTGCACTTTAGAAGCCATAACCATCACTGTGCGCGCCTCATCGTCTTCTCCGCGTGTACTAATAAAGACACACCATCCTCTTCTCCATAACACACACAGGCCATCCTCTTCTCCGTGCGTATTCTTCCTCTTCGTCTCTGTCGCGCGCGCCCTCATTGGTTCCCTTCGAAGTCCATGGAGTTCCCCTTGCCGCACAATATTGTGGTCCTGATCGTGGGGTGGGTCGACGCAACCTCCCCGCAATCCATGGACGACCTCTCCAGTCTGCGCGCCACCTGCAAGGCCATGCACGTGGCGTGTCAGGATCGCAACGTGGGCAAGCGCGTGCCGCTGGTGCGTGTGAGCATCTGGAAGTATAACTAGAGCTACGACCGCCTCGTGGAGCACCTGGCAATCGTCGGCAACCCTCATGCGTGCTACGTCACTGGGTTCGACCTCGTCTTCCTGCATGGTCGCGCGCAGCCAGGCAACATGTTCCTTGCCCGGGCGGTCGCGAACGGCCACATGGTGGCGGCCTACGTCCTCGCCATGCTCCGCTACGACGTCGACCGCAGGGCCCGTGATGCCTTCGAGTATATCCAGCAGGTCGAAGGTGAGACCCACATCGGCTACAACGCGGCCGGGTTCGTCGCCATGAAGTGGACCAACAAGGAGTGCTGCCGGTGTCAGTGTGAAGCCATGAATAGTATCGATGGTGTCGCCTGGAGGTTCCATGGCAGGCCTCGTCCAGAAGCGCCGTCGGTGGCAGTGCCCAACATTGTTGATGACGCTTGGGGCTGCTCAATAGTGGGGGAACCAGGGAACTGCCCGCTGCGGCAGGCCTATGTTGGAGAAGTGGACAGTCTTCTGTACAGAGAACTGTAGGATTAAGCACAAGCATGACCTGTTCTGCCGTCTGGCGTTGTACTATATGGGTTATATTCCCTCCATTCCCGTTTGGATGCACCGCTAGTTCTCCCAACGCTAATTAAAACAGAACAAAGGGACTATATAAAATAGACTTGTACAAGTATATGTGTTTCCCCTATGCCCGCTCGTCTCTGATGAATGTTGCACTTGTTGTGTTTCCCCTATCCGCGCTCGTCTTATGTTTAGCCCCGTTTGCATCAAAGGAAACTCACGGGACAGTTTAAAGAAATGGATTCTTCTGGAAATGAATACATTCAATCATACAGTAGTTTGTAACGAAGGAAATCAGTGTTTCCTTCTCTCTGTTCATTGTCTCACTTTTCGGTCCAGTCGTCACTAATCGACAGAACTAGCTGTTACATAATCACCAATAAACACCAAATAAACTAATCGGCACATCTAGTCTGCAGCACTTCCCATGAAGCAGTGGTAATAACTTCTGGCCGCGCATAGGAGTAGTGGTAATGATTACACCACGTATAGGGGCATAGGGTCAGTGGTACGTTGGAGTTCTACCTATCTTTTTCTAACATTTTTCTTGTCCTTTCTCTTCTTTTCCCTCTGTTGATTGTCTCCACTTTTCATTCCAGTCGTCGCTACCTGTTAGTACAGTATACTACTTCACAGATCGCTTTGCAGGCCCCGTTGCGGGTGATCTTCTGGCACCTCTAGCGGCTAAAGTATCGTACAGGCAACTTTACAAATGAGCTTACTCAAACTTTTTGAGCATGATCTCATCAAGCCGGCAATACTCGACTTCATCCTCAATCTTTCAATCAAAACTAAGTTTGGTCCTTCAACTTTCAAATGGGTCAATTATTTAGTCCATCAACATCAAAAAAGCGTTTCACTTTCATCCTTACTCTGAAATGGACATCCACACATTGGCATGCCACATAAGATAGTTAATGTGTTTTTAATCCTGTTAATTTGTGATAGAAGTTTGTTTTATTTAAATGTTTAAAGTATGCATCATTATATGCATGTAAACTCTTTCTCATGTTGAAGCAAGCAAGCAAGAGTTTAAGAAACGATTTGAATGAACCCCTTAGTTGGATAGCTGGGAAGTACAACCGTCGGATCAAAACAAATGGTGGATGTAGCCTTTACTGCAAGCATGCAACAAAATGTCGCTACGTCAGGCGATCCTGGTCCAGGCAGGTATGCTCCAATTCCTTTCCTCCAAATCCATCTAGGCTTCCGATGACACAGGCGGTTCACCACCAGACTGTAGAAAGGATAAGCACGCACACATGTAATAGTCATTGTTGACTGCGTTGGTCTAACGTCATTGTTTGACTGCGTAGGCCTACGTTTAGTCATTAACGCTAGCTTTTGAATCTGTGTAGTGTGAAAGGGTTTTGTTTTGGTTTCACACTACACTAGCTAGCCTATATAAAGTGTATTTGTGTTCCCTGATGAATACACAACAAACATTCTCCATACAGAATGAAACTTGCATGTCGCTTTCTTCTGCCGGATGTTCGAAGGAAACTACATGGCTGGCTGAGTACACATACGGTACGGGTGTGCTGGTGTACCTTAACCCCCCGTACGTCATCCGTCCCCGGTGGTTGTTGGGAAGAGCCTTACAGGTATGCTCTGATTCCAGTCCTCTTACTCCGTCTCTAGGTTTCTGATGACGCAGGCGGTTCACCACCAGGCAAACCAAAAATGGTTGAGCGGCATGCAAGTTTTTTGATGAAAAACTGACTGCGGCCTGCTGACAGATCCATCTCTAGTTTTTTGATGACACTCTCATTGAGGTGTCATCATATTATTTGTTATGAAGGTATGGTAGTTAAACTAAGCATTAATAAAGGCACCAATAACATTTTGACACATCAGCGAGATGACGCATGGGAGGACAAAACGGGAGGGACACATCTTCCAGCCAGTTTGTCATCAAGAAATTTGCATGCCACTCACATCACCGAGGCTTTGCTGCTTTGTCTGGTTGTGAACCGCATGCATCATCGGAAACCTAGATGTAGTTAGAGGACAGGAATCGGAACATACTTGCAGGGGTCTTCCATCCACCACCAGGGACGCACGACAGGGGTTAAGGTACACACCGGCACACCCGAACTGTACATATGTGCCGGTGAAGATGAACAACATTCCGGCTGTGGAAGCACGTGCATGGCTTCCGTTGGAAGGTGACAACCACTCGCGGAAGATGTGCGAGGTCGACTACGCCAACATTATTTATTGTGAAGGTATGGTAGTTAAACTAAGCATTAATAAAGGGACCAATAACATTTTTACACATCAGCGGGATGATGCATGGGAGGACAGAACGGGAGGGACACGGCTTGTATACTCCCATTCAGTGCATCCATGCGTGCTTCTACTTAAGTGTCATGATTTTATTGGCCCTTTCATTTACCTAACATAATGCCTGATTTAAATTCAACAAATTAGATGATGACACATAAGCGGGAGTACGCATGGAAGCACAAACGGGAGCACCGAAGTTGCGTCCGAACAGGAGGACACGGCTTGTATACTCCCATTCAGTGCTTCCATGCGTGCTCCTACTTAAGTGTCATGATTTTATTGGCCCTTTAATTTACCTAACATAATGCCTGATTTAACTTCAACCAATTAGATGATGACACATAAGCGGGAGTACGCATGGAAGCACAAACGGGAGCACCGAAGTTGCATCCGAACGGGAGGACACGGCTTGTATACTCCCATTCAGTGCTTCCATCCGTGCTCCTACTTAAGTGTCATGATTTTATTGGCTCTTTCATTTACCTAACATAATGCCTGATTTAACTTCAACCAATTAGTTGATGACACATAAGCGGGAGTACGCATGGAAGCACAAACGGGAGCACCGAAGTTGCATCCGAACGGGAGGACCCGGCTTGTATACTCCCATTCAGTTCTTCCATTCGTGCTCCTACTTAAGTGTCATGATTTTATTGGCCCTTTCATTTACCTAACATAATTCCTGATTTAACTTCAACCAATTCGATGATGACACATAAGCGGGAGTACGCATGGAAGCACAAACGGGAGCACCGAAGTTGCATCCAAACGGGAGGACCCGGCTTGTATACTCCCATTCAGTGCTTTCATGCGTGCTCCTACTTAAGTGTCATGATTTTATTGGCCCTTTCATTTACAGAACATAATGCCTGATTTAACTTCAACCAATTAGATGATGACACATAAGCGGGAGTACGCTTCGGGGACTGGTGCGCACGTAAGCTCGGTGCGCCCGGTCGCATCAATCAATTGTACAAATGGCTACGGCTTGAATGAAGGACCAAACCTTATGCGGCAAACAGCAACGTATAATACTTCCTCCGCCCCAACTCAACTCTGTTTCTGTTTTGGTCGAACTAATTACCTTTGACCAATGATTTGTATGGAATTTATTAACTTCAATAACATGTAGTACTAGATTGTATATTATGGAAATATTTTCATGGTGAATCTAAAAGTACAATTCTTGTATTGTTAAAACAGATCAAAGTTGCGTAAATCTCAAAGATAGATTTGACGAAACCTAAGACTGCCCTTTGAAAAAGTTTTATACTTTACATTAGATTTACATATGTAATATGCACATAGGATATATCACTAAATAGTTTTGCAAAAAAACATGGAGGAGAAATATGTATATCCCATATGCTACTACTACGTAAATTAGGGGTGGGCAAATAAACTGAGACAGAAAAAACTGAAACCGATAAAACCGAGACTGTAACCGAAAAGACCGAAATATCGGGTATCTGGTACTTTTCAGGTAGCAAATATAAATAACTGAAAAATAAATGTTAGGTTCGAACAGATGAAGCAGTTCAACATTTGTGACTTGTGTCCACATGAATGGACGGATGAAGCAGTTGCATGACTGTGACATGTATGCACATGAACGAACGAGGTCGTATGATGGCCGGACATGACAGGGATAACGCCAAGGAATTGTAACCTTTTAAAGCATAATTTTCCCCGCATACGATGGGCCCTTCGCGTGTCAAATTAAAATTTCTCCTTTTATCAAAAAACAACTCCTTTAACGACTCCAAATTTCGGTACATGGGCTCACACGTACATGGGGACAAACACCAAGCGTTCCAGCGCAGTTTCGGCCTAGGAATACAAAGTGACTCAACGTAGTTTCAGCCCACAAATAACAAGCGGCCCAGCGCAGTGTTGGGCCTACTTTGATAGCTTCACGTACGCTTTGTCCTGGCTGCCTCCCCGCCGGACCCTTCGATCCACGGTGGCCCCCTCTCCCGATTGCATGAAATGCGCCTGGAGGAGCATCCGCCGGCCGCCACACTCTTGGAGGAGCATCCGCTGGCCGCCACGCTCTTGGAGGAGCATCCGCCAGCCGCCACGCTCTTGGAAGAGCATCCACCGTCCACCAGCGTGGAGGAGCATCCGCCAGCCACCGCACGTGGAGGAGCAACAACGCAAGGTACAACTGCTCACTTAATGTTATTGTAGTTCAATCCTCTTACGGATACGCTGATTGAAATGTAGGAAGTGATGTCAGAAGATAAGACATGGATGGGAGAAGACAGGCCTACGAAGGAGTGGCAGGATGGAATGAAGTCATTTTTAAATTTAGCATTCCAGGGTAATCGTGAAGAAGAAACTAAGCCTTGTCCTTGCACAAAATGTCGTAATATTTGCCATGGGAGACGCAAGGAAGATCATCTTCACTTGCTTCGTAATGGGATGTCATTTTATTATACTTGTTGGGTACACCATGGAGAAAACGAGTTGAGAAAAAAATTGCTGAGCAATCAGGAAATAATGAGGAGATAATTTCTGATGATGCTGCTATGGAAAATATGTTGTCCAACCTTCTTAGAGGCACCGGTGATCATGGTGGTACTTCAGTAGGTGTTGATGATCCAGAAAATGCTATAAACCAGCAAGAGCCAACTGGGTGTGCAAAGGCATTCTTTGACTTATTAAATGATGCCAAAAAGGAGTTGTATCCAGGTTGTGAGAAGGTGACCCAATTATCCTTCATTGTCAGGTTGTACCAGATAAAGTGTTTAGCTGGTTTGAGCAAAAAAGTGTGTGAGTTCATCCTTGAACTATTCTCATATGTGATTCCAGAGGGCCATTGCATTCCTAATACACTTGATAAAGTTCAGAAGGTTGTTCGTGACCTCAGGCTGAGCTACGAAAAGATTGATGCATGTGTCAATGACTGTGTGTTATTCTGAAAGGACTATTCTCTGTTGGATCGATGCCAAAAATGTGGTGAATTAAGATGGAAAAATAGTACTGGTGGGGATGCAAGAGAGGCTTTACCTTGTGGAAAAGCCAAGAAGCTTGTAGCACGCAAGATTCTGCGATACTTCCCTCTTATTTCCCATCTTCAAAGGTTTTATATGGCAAAATCAACAGCATCAAACATGTGCTGGCACAAAGAAGAACGTATTGATGATGGAATATTACGCCATCCTGCAGATTCGAGAGCATGGAAGCATTTTGATAGCATTCACCCAAATTTCTCATCTGATCCTCGCAACATAAGACTTGGGCTACCATCTGATGGTTTCAATCCTTTTCGAGTAATGAATGTTTCTTACAGTACATGGCCTGTGATTCTAATCCCTTATAATCTACCACCTTGGTAGTGTATGAAGCAGCCTTATTGGTTGATGTCAATGATAATTCTAGGGCCAAAGTCACCTGGAAACAACATTGATGTGTATTTGCAGCCTTTGATTGATGAGCTACTATAATTATGGTCTGATGGTGTTGAAACATACGACAGTTCAAAGAAAGAGACATTTCTCATGCGAGCTTCTATATTTTGGACAATAAATGATTTTCCAGCATATGCAATGCTATGTGGATGGAGCACAAAAGGTAGGCTAGCATGTCCATACTGCCATGTAAACACTGACGCCTTGTGGTTGAAACATGGACGAAAGTATTGCTACATGGGTCATCATCGTTTCCGACCTCAGGATCACCGGTGGCGTCGGGATAAAGTTTCTTTCAACAACAAAATAGAGAATAGAGAGGCTCCAACATCACTCTCTAGTCACGAAGTACTCCAACAATACAAGACTTTTGATCAAGTGAGTTTTGGAAACACGAATAATAAGAGAAAGCGCACTAAGGAAGATAGGTGGCATAGTTGGAAGAAGAAAAGTATATTTTTTCAGCTCCCGTATTGGAAGACATTGCTATTAAGGCATAACTTGGACGTCAGGCACATTGAGAAAAAAATTTGTGATAGCATATTGGGTGCATTGCTTAATATGGATGGTAAAACAAAAGATAGTCTACAAGCTCGTTTTGATATGCAGGAAATGGGTATACGGCCAAAGAAACATCCGGTGGGTATGAAAGGGACGTATGATTGTCCATCAGCTTCATATACTTCGCAAAAAGATCAGAAGACCACCTTGTGCAAGTTTTTGGCGGATGTGAAGATGCCCGATGGTTATGCCTCAAAGATCAAGAGAAGTGTGGACATAACAGCACGTAAGGTATCAGGTCTATAAACTCATGACTGCCATAGTATATTTCAAAAGCTCCTTCCTATTGCAATACTTGGCATATTGCCTAAAAAGGTTGTTGAACCTTTAATTGAGTTTAGCAGATTCTTTTCTGGAATTTGTTCTAAAGAATTGGCGGAACTAGATTTGGATAAGATGATTGAACAATTTCCTAAAACAATTTGTAAGCTTGATATGTTGCTTCCTCCCGCTTTCTTTGATATCATGGTACATCTTCCAATCCATTTGGCGTAGAAGCTCGCTTGGGTGGACCTGTTTCTTACAGATGGATGTATCCAATTGAGAGGTACCTTGGTTCATTGAAGATGTATGTACGTAACAGAGCTCACCCGGAGGGTTTTATAGCTGAGGGATATATTATGGAAGAGTGTATGACTTTTTGTAGCCAGTTTTTGGATAACGTCAGCACCAAGCTTAATAGGCCAGAATGTCATGAAGCTGCAGCTAGGAATGAACCTTCTCTCGAGTATAATATATTTACAGAAGTTGATAATTCAAACAAGGGTTTAAATGGGGCGAACTTACTATGGTGGAACTACATAACATCAGGCATTATATTATTTCTAATGTTGAAGAGGCCGCTCCATGGATCAAGTACGTATAACACACAGATGTTCTATACTATATTAATATATCATGCTTATTGTAGATGGCTAATTTAATTTTGTACCCTTCAGTGAGCATTTTGAAGAGCTGAAAAAGATTCATTCTCGTGATGTTGAAAAACGCCATAGAGATGAGTTTGTTTATTGGTTTCAAACACGAGTAAGTACATGAAAGTTTTTACTTTAATGAAATATTGAAGAAATATCTGTTCTAAAGTTGGTTTATCGATGACCCCTTTTATACTAATTAATGTGTACAGATTACGACATTACACAAAGAAGGCAAAGTAACCGATAGTTTGTATGCATTATCTAGAGGACCTGATTGTCGAGCACATTTTTTCGTCAATCATTCATAAATGGCTTTCGAACAGCAGAGGTGGAAAATGATTTATGGACGCAGAACAGTGGTGTTGTTGTTCGGGATGGTGATCATGAGTGGTATGGAGTAATCAAGAAAATAATTCCTGTTGATTTCGAAAAAAATCAAGAAGTTCTGTTATTTGAATGTGAATGGTTTGATCGGCCTCGTTCCGTTCAGAGCCAAAGCTGAGGCTACAAAATGGATCGATAAGGAATGATAGATGTGGACACTACTATTTCTCAATTTAAGTATGAGGCTTACATTCTAGCCACCCAAGCAGAACAAGTTTTTTACGTTAGAAGTGTGAAGCAACCTAAATGGGCTACAGTTGTTAAAATGATGCCACGAAACCTTTTTGCCATGCCCCCTGGAGACAGTGAAAATAATGTCACTGAGACGATGGAGGCTGAGACATTATTTGATGATCGACGACTTACTGATATAAATGAGGATATGACCACATGGGATAGGAATGACATTGACGAAGCAACCGGTGATGCTTCTGCTCTTTCAAATGAAGATGAAGACGACGACCACAACGATTATTATACATATATCAATGATGGTATTGTACCTCCAATATTGATGGAGGACAGCGAAGATGATGATTTTTTCATATAGGTACCGTGTGAGCTAGCTGTACGTGAACACTATAGGTAATGCAGTTTGTGTTCCGTGGTGATAGATCATAACGCCACCAACCAGTATTTCATGGCAACGGATCCTAATACAATGATTGTGTTTCGTGGTGATAGATCCTATCGCCATGAACTTGTGAATCGTGGCATAAGTTCCTAATGCAACGTTTGTGTTTCGTGGCGATAGATGCTAACACCACGAACTGGTGAATAGTGGCAAAAGTTCGTAATGCAACGATTGTGTTCCGCAGCGATAGATGCTAACTCCACAAACTATTGAATCGTGGCAACAGATCCTAATGCAACGATCGCGTTCCATGGTGATAGATGCTAATGCCACAAACTAGTGAATCGTGGCAACAGATTCTAATGCAACGATTGCGTTCCGCGGCAATAGATGCTAATGCCATGAACTATTGAATCGTGGCAACAGATCCTAATGCAATGATCGTGTTCTATGGCGATAGATGCTAATGCCACGAACTAGTAAATCATGGCAACAGATTCTAATGCAACGATCGGTTTCCGTGGCGATAGATGCTAACGCCACAAACTATTGAATCATAGCAACAGATCCTAATGCAACGATCGGGTTCCGTGGCGATAGATGCTAACACCACGAACTATTGAATTGTAGCAACAGATCCTAATGCCACGATCGGGTTCCGTGGTGATAGATGCTAATGCCACGAACTAGTGAAGCGTGGCAACAAATTCGTGGCGATAGATCATAAGGCCACGAACTAGTGAATCGTGGCAATAGATCCTAGTGCAATGATCGTGTGATGTGGCGATAGATGCTAATGCCATGAACTAGTGAATCGTGGCAACAGATTCGTGGCGATAGATGCTAACGCCACGAACTAGTGAATCGTGGCAACAGATTCTAATGCAACGACCGAGTTCCGTGGCAATAGATGCTAATGCCACAATCTAGTGAATTGTGGCAACAGATTCGTGGCGATAGATCCTAATGCCACGAACTAATGAATCGTGGCAACAGATCCTAGTGCAACGATCGTGTTCCATGGCGATAGATGCTAATGCCAAGAACAAATGAATCATGGCAACAGATTCGTGGCGATAGATCCTAATGCCACGAACTAGTGAATCATGGCAATAGATCCTAATGCAACGATCATGTTCCGTGGCGATAGATGCTAATGCCACAAACTAGTGAATCGTGGCAACAAATTCGGGGTGATAGATCCTAATGCCACGAACTAGTGAATCGTGGCAACAGATCCTAATGCAACGATCGTGTTCCGTGGCAATAGATGCTAATGCCACGAACTGGTGAATCGTGGCAACAGATTCGTGGCGATAGATCCTAATGCCACGAACTAGTGAATCGTGGCAACAGATCCTAATGCACCGATCGTGTTCTGTGGCGATAGATACTAATACCACGAACTAGTGAATCGTGGCAACAGATTCGTGGCGATAGATCCTAATGCCACGAACTAGTGAATCTTGGCAACAGATCCTAATGCAACGATCATGTTCCGTGGCGATAGATGCTAATGCGACGAACTAGTGAATCGTGGCAACAGATTCATGGCGATAGATTCTGATGCCACGAACTAGTAAATCATGGCAACAGATCCTAATGCAATGATCGTTTTCCGTGGCGATAGATGCTAATGCCATGAACTAGTGACCGTGGCAAAAGACCAAGCTTACTGTAATGATTTACTATTCATTGCAGTACAATCGTTGCAACTGGGTGGAATCCTTGTAGTGAGGATTACAAAGGACAGATAGGACTGTCACCACCTACTGCCTACCTCTTCAATCTGTGGGTCTACGAGACATCCAATGCTACTTAAACACCCTAGCACCATGCTAGCATACTAAGCAAATACCTTAAGAGCTGCAGCACAAGCCATCCTAAGGCAATGAACTAAATCATCGTTGAACCATGTTGATTGCATAGCATAATTATTCATATTAACATAATCATATCATAACCACACAGACTATAGTGGGGGTCTATAGTGTTTATGATTATAAGATGTGATCATGAGAGTACAATCATAAATACTATACCTTCCATTTACATGGACTCCACAATCAAAAAAGAAACGCTTTGTCCAAGTATATGTATAAAAGAAGACTAAAGATAATATCTTTATTGAGCACAAAGTCACAAATACAAGAAGAAATACATGAAACATACCTTTCTCAATGTGGAATTGGGAAGAGAGACTCCTTCTACTCCTTTCCCAATTTGGACTTGGGACTAGAGGCTCTCCTCTCTACATCCTAACTCCTCTAAGGACTATGGAAGATAGTGTATACAATAGAATGATGCCCAAGTGGTGTGTCTTGAAATGAGGGGTATGGGGTCCTATTTATACTAGTGTTGAGGTCAGTTCCCGCCACCAAAAGCGCGTGAATAGGTCGTCATTGACTCCTGGGAGCCAGGAGGAGCCAACACGTGGAAGTTGACCGCATTTGGCGCCAGGACCAGGTCGGCCGACCCCCTGGTTCGGCTGACCTGATCAGGGCTCCAAATGACCCGTACTTCCTCCAGGTGGCTGCCAGTGGGTCCCATTGACTAATATTGGTGCTACACCATTGGATGGCCTCGGATACTTCTGTTTGTGGACCATTTGATCCATGTGGTGCCACGTGTCGTCGCCTGATTGGCTTGGATGATATTTTATAGGATTGCTCCCCATACTTTTCCTCAGTTCCTGTATAAATATCTGCATACACATATTTCTCCAAGTACAAGTGCAAATAGGTCAAGTAAAAAGGTGATGTGTGCAAGAAATGATCAATCCTTCACATAATTGAGTTATATTGACAGCTGAAATTGGTATACAACAACCATCAACAAACTCCTCCAAGCTTATCCTTTGCTCGTCCTGAGCAAATTCAAGATTTTAGGTTGATGATCAGGAGTTGCTACAATATTCTACCTTTCGAAAGTACCAAGTGCATAACAAAATACTCTACCTAGTATTGCAAAAAGTGGCTATGGTACTTCACCTTTCTTAAGTCATTATGGGAGTTATGCCTTCTCCTATTCATGGGTAATTGAAAGATATAACAGCAAATGAAGCAAGCATAGCCTAGCTATCAAGTTCCACTTAAATTCTGAAGAGATTCAAATTAGATTATAAGTACCTCAATTTATTCTCTCAATCACTCCTTTGTGTATAGTGGAAATATGTCCTCACCAAGGCATTGTGCCTATACTATTCCTACTCATTGAATATGGCTTGTATGTGGAGCTTGGTAGGGAAAGTAACTAGGCATATTTGCAACACATAATATTGCTAAGTCAAAAGAGCATGTGTGATGGAATGGAGGTGGATGTGGAAACATTGAGATGACTCCTTTTGATGTGGACTCTCTTTATTGCAAGGATGAAACATGGCTACCTTTTTTATGCTTATGGAGTAAGCATATTTTTTCTTCTTCTTTTTTTTTCTTATGCTTATGATATAAGCATGCATTTTCTTTTTCTTTTTCTTGTAGCCATGTATTCTACTCCTTTTTATGCAATAACTTGAAGGGAGTGCTAACTATGAATAGCATGGAGTTTCTCTTTTTGTTGTGGAATGGTGGATATGATAGAATTTTGCTTCCTTCTAGTGTAGAAGTATAGCATGTGCAAGTGAAGTCTTGAATTCAAAAAGAGTTGAATGTTTTCTCACATAGGTCTATACTAGTTTGACTAGGCTCAATGTGAAAGCAAATAGCATATGCATAAGGTGTTGTCTATGTATGAATATCATATGGCTTTGGTAGATATTTCCAATCAAATGAGGGAAACTTAAATCTTGATAGAATTTCTCTGGAAATCTAAGTTTCACTTTCAAAATAGGAATAGCAGCCCTATTACTAATTCAAATCTCCCAACAACCTAGAAGTAGATTAAGCTTTTGCTACCCACAATTTCTAAATCAAGGCAAAGTTAATTTTAGCCAATTTAAGCAATATTCGGAGAGTAGCAAGGTGTAAACTAGGGACTTAGGAAAAATAAAACAGAGCAACTATTCATCATTTCATCTATGTGAATTCTAAATCATTCTTACTGCACATCTTTATTTTATAAGCAAAGCAAATCTAAGTTCCTATTTTTATGTTTTTTGAGATGCATGGTGGATGGTGGATGAATGGAAAGTAAATATGCAATGGATGATTTGAAATAAAAATGCAGTAGGTGTGATACATGTTACCTCAAGTGGGGGTCCTCCCCCAAGCTTATTCTTGATCAAGGTCCGTGATAGGGGTTGAAACCATAACGATGGAGGTTGGCCATGAGTTGGCCTATCCTTGTTGCAGCGTGGCTTTGACAATGGAGGGTTGAGTGTTGATTGTTGTGTTGCCTCCCATGGACACCATGAGTGTGGTTGAATAGAGTGTTTTCGATGTTGATCGTCCGCACATCAGGGTCTCCATGTGTTGGGTGTGATTTGTCATTCCTTAGCTAGGATAATGATAACCTTTAGATCAAAGGAATAATGTGCATTCAATATACATTGAGTATGTTTCATCATTCTTTGACTAAGGTGTATCATATATTTTTGCCATAAGGGAGTGACATGTGCCCAACATGCATTGGGTATGATCAGTTGTTCCTTCGGTAAGGTACAACATACCTTCTAGCCACATAGGAACAACTTGCACCCAATGATGGTGGCAAATCCCTTGAGCTTGAATGAGTGCTTAGAATAGTTGAGAGCATAATGCTCTCACCCATTCGTGGCAGCCCATTGGTTGCTCATGGAGGGTTCCCATTTCAAATCTCTAGCCTCGTATAGTTAGGATTGACCTTCGGACATAATTTCCGATAGGTAGCAACCATCCTCATTTACTCCTTGGCCAAGAGATGTTGAAATGGGATCCTCTAGGGATGCCAACAATAATCTTCTTGAATGCTTGCATAGTAATATTACTCCTGCAAACTTCCTCTCTTGAATAGAGAGGGATGGTTAGCTCCCGATACTTGTACAAATGAACGTTCGGGTTAGGTAACCGAACTTTCACTTGTACATACGGGGAAAAAAATCAAAGATGCACTGTGATGAGGACATCACAACAGCGGAGACGCACATTGTACTGCAAGCATCAATCACAAGAGCACGAGCACGATTAATAAATCAGCAGGTGAATTCGTTCCTAACTTCTTTTGCATGTGAGTTTGAGAATAGATTGCTATGTGATGATTTAATTGTTATTAGGAATAATGGAGAAGATCAAAAAGTGAAGGAAAGAGGCCTTGGGAGCGTGGAGAACCAGCTGGGATGTCCACAAGTTGATGGAAACAGTTTACAACTCGGACTCGAGTTCAACTCGGAGTCCAGGAGCAGTCCACCTTAAAATGGACGCCCAGGAGGCATACGGACTCCGTTTCCGACGTTCTACATATGAACAGAAAGATGAGAAAATAAACTTTCCAATGGTTCTAGTCCCACCTCAAAATTCCTCCGGGGTCATGGGAAATCGTTGAAACAAGTCGAGTCCAGATATCTATCCGGTGCTGCGCCACCGAATCGGGCCTTTGGGCCTTGTATCCCGTAAGAGTCCATTAGAGACGCGTCTAATCGTGTTTTGGTCGAACCCTAGACTATAAATACTGCAGCCGCTGGTCATATTCTGTGAGTTTTGCTTAGATCAATATATCACCGTTCTACGGTTTGTGAGACCCCAACTTCACGATTCTAGATCGTGTCTTCGATGTTCTTGCTCGTGTTCTCAGTTCCACTTGCAGGGATTAGCCTTCCTAGTGAGGTCAAGCGTGTGCAGCACGGTTGACAACCAACGGAGCTGTGGTGTAGTGATTGAAGGGGTACTTGAACCGCTCGAGTGCCGCGGATCATCAACGTCGAGTTCTCCACCCCAATCGACATACCTTTCGGAAGATCGGGCCTAAACCTACTCATCAATTGGTATCAGATTTCCAGGTTGCCCGTGAGGTATCTTTTTTTTCCTTCCATTATATCGATTTTGTTTCATACCTAGAGTCCACAGAAAAGCCACAAAAAAATTAGATCGTTTTTACCGCTTCCCAAACTATAGTGCCTGCAGTTTCGTTTTTCAGTTTGTATTGTTGAGTTTGCATTCGTGTGGTCGAGTCTTGTTGCTGGTTTAGCTTTGTGTTTTGGGTCCTAGTTATCATATTTCGTCCTTGTTTTCTTTCTGTTCGACACCTATTCCACAATCCTTAAATAACAAACCGATCCACCACGTTCATCGGTTTGCCAAAGCTAGCCGCCTTGCGTGAACTCCCGCATCGCCAGCCCTAGATTACGTGACAAACCTTTGTGCCACTCATCCTTGAATCATCACAAACCACCCCATTAGTTGCTGTGCAAATTCCCGATTGTTTTCGTATCCGATTGCGAGTTCTGTTCTCAAACCGAGTTGGAATCAACATCCAAAAAAAAAACGTAACTCGGACAGCCTACCCTAAAACGGCCATAACTTTCGCATACAAACTTTTGCATAACTTTCAAATTCAACTACGCGAAATTTCGCATTCGATTTTCTGCGGCTTAGCCGCGTTCAGCGAAATTAGATTGTCCTATTTCCCCTCAGGAGATAGGCTATCCGGCCTCTGAAGTTTCTGCACGAATTTTAAAGATTTCCTGATTTTCTATAGGCCGCATATTACATCCAATTGAGCTGAAAATTTGTGTGCTTCATATCTTCGTGCTCCTGAGTAAATAAAAAATATCAAAAAAATATTACAAAAAATAAAACAATAGTGAAGAGCACGCATATTAAAGCAATTGGCCTATACTACTTGTGCTGTGATTGTTGGTTACATCATTTTGTCTTCCTTTTGCCTTGCTACTTCCTTGTGTTGTGCTAGGCCCTAGAGCACTTGGTTGACCAGCAACAGTTTCCTGCATTGAATACTTATTCAACTTTGTTTACCTGTTAACGATTTCCTGCTTATTAGCCACCATATTGTGCCATCCAAGCTCCACCTTTCTCTTGAGCACAACAGGTACCTTTGCAATCACCCCATGCTTTATTGGTTTATCTCACCATCCACACCACCTGCTGTGTCGGTAAGAACACTTGTAAGAGCGTGGTAAGATGCTTGAGCGAGAGAGATTGTTTTCTTCCACCTTTCACATTGTCACTGTAGTTGATAGGGATAACATATTTTTTTGTTGTTGTTGTCTTTTGTTTCCTACTAACAATGGAAGGAGAAGACAATGATGACGAATGCGTTCAACATGCTGAGTTCAAGATATGATGAAGACCATGACAGATATGTTAGCCAAATACAACGCAGCAACGGAGGAGTCATTGGCGAACTTGACTTGCCAACTTGATGACCTTGCTCTTCAGATGAATACTTTTGAGGCTCGGTTGCCTCTCGCTGGAAGACAAGAAGACAATGCTTATGATGAACTGGAAGATCACAATAATCAGCCAAGACTGTCACTTTATCGTCGAGGTATGGGAGGTAATAATCATAACAAGTATAATCGTCCTCCTGATGATCCTTTTGCTAAAGTGAAATTTACTGTACCCTCTTTTTTTGGTGCTTATGATGCTGAGGCTTATCTTGATTGGGAGATGACAGTAGAGCAAAATTTTAATTCCCATCTTGTTCTTGAACAAAATAGAGTTCGTCAAGCCACTAGTGAGTTTAAGGACTTTGCTATCATATGGTGGAATGAACTTGTTAAAACTAGAACTGATCCTCCAACATGGGATAGATTAAAGGAAGCTATGCGTGTTCGATTTGTTCCTCCATATTTTCAACGGGACCTTCACAAAAAATTGCAGCGCTTAGACCAAGGTAACATGTCTGTAGAGGAGCATTATCAAGAGTTACAAAAGGGTATGCTGCGTTGTGGGGTAGTAGAGGACATGGATGATAAAATAGCTCATTTTTATGGGGGGTTGAGGCGTGAAATTCAGGACATTGTTGATTACAAGGAATATGATATTGTTAACAGATTATTTCAGCTTGCTATGTTGGCAGAAAAAGAATTGCAGGGCCGACAACAACAGCAACAACGCACGAGGAGCAACTTCACGCCGTGTGCAGCGACTACACCATCCAAAACAGCACCATCTTTGACCAGCTGTGCAGCGACTACACCATCCAATGGAGGCCAATGAACTATACCTTCTGCTCCACCTTCTCGCGTACCGGAAGGCAACAAGGTGACATCATTCAAGCCTTCGTTGTCCATTCCTTCTACGGGTCGTACTTCCAACATTAAGTGTCACCGCTGCCAGGGACTTGGTCATATGATGAGAGATTGCCCGAGCAAACGAGCATACATAGCATGCAACGATGGCGGGTATGATAGTACTTCGGATGTTGAACATGAATATTCTCTTGCTACTAACTTTACAGATCCAAATGACAAACACACCGAAGAAGAGGTACTTGGTACAGCAGCGATGGAGAACTATAGGAGCATCATTGTGCAGCGTGCCTTGAGCTCCAAAGTGTAGACCGACGACAAGCTACAACGACACAACCTCTTCCACATGTTTCTCGTCGTCAAGGACTGCCGTGTACACACTATAATTGATAGAGGTAGATGCAATAAATTGGTGAACACGGATGTCGTCAAGAAACTTGGTTCGACAACAAGAGCACACCCTCATACATACCACATTCAATGGTTCAACAACAGTGGTAAGGTTTGGGTAACACAAACAGCGAGAATACATTTTTCAATTGGCTCATACCATGATTTTGCTGATTTTGATGTTGTTCCTATGGGTTCTTGTTCTCTTTTATTGGGTGGTCCTTGGGAATTTGATACAGATGCTATTCATCATGGTAGAACCAATAAATATGCTCTCATGCAAAAGGGAAAGAAAATCACTTTGCTCCGCATGACTCCTGCTGAAATTGTGCATTTTGAGAAGATAAACTTTGTAATGGCAAAGCAACAAAATTAGAATCTGAAAAACAGCAAGTTATTAAGTTAAAATCACCATCGTTGCTCGCAACTAAATCTGAACTTGCTGATTTATTCGATGCTAAGAGGATGTGCTATGCTTTAGTTTGCAAAGAAGCCATGTTTTCACTTCATGAATTGTCTATTGCATTGCCCCTGCTGTTGCTAACCTTTTGCAGGAGTTTGAGGATGTGTTTCCCTCCGAGATACCCCCTGGTTTACCACCGATGAGAGGCATTGAACACAAGATCGATTTGATTCCAGGAGCAAGTTTGCCAAATCTTGCAGCATATAGGGCGAATCCAAAGGAAACTAAGGAAATTCAGCTACAAGTCCAAGATCTTTTGGACCGCTGGTACATTCGTGAAAGCCTTAGCCCTTGTTCCATTCCTGTTCTTTTGGTTCCTAAGAAAGATGATAGTTGTAAGACCTATGTGTGCTGAATACATTGGCTTGTAGTGAATACACATGGCTTTGATCACCAAAACACCTTTTTATCAAGGTCCGACTCTAGCTCTTAGCTACGGCAAGGTCCGACGGTAGGTCCGGCTTGGTTTGGGTAGCTCCGGTTACATTCGATGCTAGGTCCAACTTCTTGGTAAGGTCCAACTAGCTTTTGTTAGCTCCGGTGAGCTTTATCTTTAGCTTCAGCATGTCTTTGTTAGCTCCGGCATGTCTTTGATAGCTCCGGCATATATTTGATAGCTCCGGCATGCTTTTGCTAAGCTCTGACGTACTTTGTCTAGCTCCAGTTTTGGATTGACTAGTTTTGACTAGTTTTTGGTAAGCTCTGGTGCTAGGATCTACTAGTTTTGGTAAGCTCCGGCAGGTGCTTCATTGTACTAGTTTAGGTAAGCTCCGGGTCAAGCTCTGGCTTGCTGTGGGATGCTCGGAACTTGACCGCAGTGCTTCTGCTTTTCATTTGCAATGTTTCGTACTTGCTTTACATTGTTGCAAAGATTGCTTAGTATTCATTTGATAAGTTTTTGGTGCGTTTTGGTTGATATGGATGATTTCGTTTTGATATGCTTTGCAACATGCTTATGTGAGGTGCTCACATAAGGTGTTGTGTTCGGAACTAACTTGAGTCAAGTCAAGGACTTGGGCTTGTATGGATTGGTTGTTTATTCATGTCCAGGTGTTGCTTGAGTTCAAGACATGGCTGGTGACGGGATCCATTGGACTAGTCTCAGGGAGGAGATGAGGTTCCAACAACCAAATTCAGGAGGAATTGTGGTTGAGCTGATCAGGAGGTTACGCAACATGATTGAATCAAGAACAATGCATATGAAGGTATCGTGGACGTCATTGGAAGATTTTTGCACGTGTTCAAGGAGTGCATGGACGTGGCTGCATGGTTCCGAGGCGTGATGAAGCGATGTGGACGTAAAGAATTGGTCGGAAAGGTCCAATCGACTAGGTTATGGACTCAGGCTGCGACTGAGTCGGGTTTGACTCTGGAAAGATTTGAGTTGGTTATGATAGGATTTCATGTGGGTCACAAATTTGAGTTGTTTAGGAATGTGGGATATGTTCCTAAGGTGTTTGGAAGTCTTAAGATTGCTTCTATCTGCGTATAGAAGAATCTTGAGCAGTTATGGAAAGTTACGATTCATGATCTGAGTAGGATTTGAGTCCTAGTTGGTATTGGGCTGGCCTAAGGGATGGTTATATAAGCAAGGGGGCCCAGAGCTCGTGGTGCACAACTTTGGGGCTGTTCCTCTTGTGTTCTATTGAATAAAATTCGTAGTTTTAAGGAACTTTTGTGCCTGGTTCGTCCGACTTGTTCCAGACAAGTTTTACTCGTCGAGTTTCTGGACAGCACTACCTTTCATCGGTGGTTTTATCATAACTCGAGTTTTACAGATCCAATTGACGTGATTATTTTTGGGTTGTCTTCACAACTTGATTGTCTATCATATGTCAAAATTTCACGGTCATTGGATTTATGGTCTATGATCCACACGAGTTTCTTTGCAGCGTTCCAGAACTGTTTTTCTCGGGTAGGGCAGATTGACCATTGTTTGATCTTTCGATCATAACTTGAGTTTTTCTCGACGGATTTGAGTGATTCTTTTTGTGTTGTCTTCGTGACTTGATTCCCTCTGATATCTATCACTTTTTTCATGGTGAAACACGTTTAGATTAGTCTCACACACGATTTATTCAACAGATCGTTTTTCTGCCGAAGGGTTTGGGGTTTAATTGTTTCCGCTGCGTAAGATTTTTAAATCTACCATTTACCCCCCCCTCTGGTAGCTTTTCACGTGCTATTCGATCCTACAATTGGTATCAGAGCCACGGTGCTCTAATCTTTATGATTTGCGCGTGTTTTTGACTAATCATCATGGAGAAGTACTCCGCCAAACCTTGTGTGTTTGCTGGTATTGATTTTCAGGTTTGGAAGGCACGCATGGAGGCTTTCATCCAGGCACAAGGCTTTGCAATATGGGAGAAGGTATACAAGCCTTACGAAGTGCCATCAAACGATCAAGTTACAGCTACAAATCTGAGAGATGTCGACAACAACAACAAGGCTCGGAACTTGATCATACAAGGATTAACACAAAGCGACTTCGACCGTGTTGCACACCTCCGATCTGCATACGATGTGTGGAAAGCACTTCGTGACTACTACGAAGGATCCAACACGATCAAAGAGGTAAGGCAAGACATGTTCAAGAAAGAATACATGCGCTTCGAGATGCAACCCGGTGAGTCTATTGATGACCTTTTTGCTCGCTTTAATAAAATTCTCAGCAACTTGCGTAGTGTCAATGTTAACTTTTCAGATGCTGAAAATGCTAGGCAATTTCTGAGTGCATTAGATATGTCAATTTGGGAGATGAAAGTCACATCTATTCGTGAATCTACTGCCATGAGTTCTCTTACATTAGATGTACTCTATTCTAAACTAAAAACTCATGAAATTGACATCCTAGCACGTAAGAACCCAAATAAGTCTATTGCATTTGTTTCACAACGTGATATGTCTAGCTCCGGCCAATCATCATCTTGCATTACTCTTGCTTTGTTGTCCTCACTAACCCTAGAGCAGATCGAAGAATTTCCACAAGAGGAGTTGGCACCCATCTCTACTAGATTCTCAAAAGCATTGCAAAATGTGAGAACTAGAAGGAGAGGAAGCTCCAGACCTCAACGCTGTTTTGAATGTGGTAAAACAGGACACTTTCGTACAGAATGCCCTAACCTTTCAGGTCCGACCACTCGGGAAGAAAAACAAAGCAAGGTCCGGACCTCCTCTGGAAATTCCAACAAGAAGAAGAAAGGTACCATAGGACGCAAGATGATCAACAGTTTCATCACCGCGCTTCAAGAGTTCAGTTCAAGTGACGTGGACATTGGAAGTGATGAAGATGAAGATGATTTGGCAAACTTGTGTTTTATGGCGGGCAAGTAAAGATCAAGTATGGAGGAGGCAGAACACAACAACGACAATGAAGAGGTATGTCCTACTTGCGAAGAAATGTGTGATGCTATTTCTCGTGCCACTGTTATTGTTAAGAAAAAGGACAAAAAGCTTAGGGATAGTGCTGCTAAAATTGAATCACTAGAATCTGAAATCAACCGTTTAAAAACTTTGATTCCTAGTGATGATGCATGTTCCTCATGTGATTTAATATATGAACAATTGTCCTCATTAAGAAGTGTGCACACCTCCACACTTGATAAACTTGAGTTAGAAATTGAAAAGAACAAAGAGCTTGCTGCACTTAATGATAAAAAGTTGAAAGATGCTAGCTGTTCTACAATTGATTTACATTGTTCTACTTGTGATGATCTTGATAAGAAACTACAGGATGCTATGAATGAAATTTCTATATTGAACAATGCTTTACGTTCTCATGAAGTTAAATTTTGTTCCAATTGCAAACTAAAAGGAAAAACTTCATGTGGAAATTGCCTTGATCTGTCCAATAAACTTGATGACATGCATAGGACATTAGATCGGTTTTGTAATGGGAATAAGAACCTAAACTTACTGCTGAATTCTTCCAAGTCTTGCAATGATAAAACTGGTTTAGGTTTTGATTCTCATGCTCATGCTAAGGCACATCCACCTAAAATTGTAAAGTCATTAGGAAGTGGTTTGATTCAAACAGTTCCTAAACAAAAAAGAGTGGTTTTCAAATCTGCAGGAGTGTTGCCTCATTCGGTTTCAAATAAAAATATTACTTGCTCATCTAGACATGAACACAAAGTTAAATTTCATTGTACCTTATGTGGTAGAGATGGTCATGTCATAGATTTTTGTTATAGACTAGCTAAACAACAGAAAAGGGAAAGAATGGTTGCTAGATCTCATAACTTTCATGAAAAATTTGCTGCACACATTAAACCGAATGTACAACCTGCTGTTTTGAGTCAAAAACATTCAAAGTTTACCTCCGGACCTTCTTTTTTTGCCTCCGGAGCTACTGATTTTTGTGCTACACAAGTAACACCTTATAGGTCAGTAGTCAAAAATAAAAAATCTCAAACTTTGACTCATAAACCTGTTGTTTTGTCTCAGCTTTCGCGTGTTTTTTCTGCTGCACGTCGCGTGACTCAGTACTGGATTCCTAAATGCCTTTTGACTAACCCCAGTATTGAGTCAATGACGTATTGTGATTTTATGTAGGTTATACGTTTGAGGAAGGAGAACATTTGGATTGTGGATTCAGGTTTCTCACGCCACATGACCGGTAACAAAGAATGGTTCTCCTCCCTCTCTTTTGTGTCACGTGTAGAGAATGTTACTTTTGCCGATAATTCTTCAACTCCTATAATTGCTAAGGGTTCGGTTAGAGTAAATGATCACTATATTTTGAAGTATTTGGCACTTGTCAAAAATTTGAAATACAACTTGCTTTCTGTTGCACAATTGCTAGATGAAAATCTAGAAATTATTTTCAATAAAAACTACTGCAAAGTTGTAGGTTCAAATAGTGAGCTTATTTTTAACATGTCTCGGTTTGGAAGAGTTTTTAAAGCTGATTTTGATATGTCTTCCTCTAAGCATAGGTGTCTAGTTGCTAATGATTCAAAGGACTTATATTTTTGGCATCGTAGACTTGGTCACGTAGGCTTTGATCACCTAACGCGTGTTAGTGCTCTTGATCGCATACGTGGGCTGCCTAAGCTTAAAGGGGACAAAGAAATTGTGTGCTCTTCTTGTAGACTTGCTAAGATGGTTGCAGGTTCACATACTCCTCTCACAATGATCATGACAACTGAACCATGTCAACTTTTGCATCTTGACACCGTAGGACCTTCACGTGTTCAATCCTTTGGAGGTAAATGGTATGTTCTTGTTATTGTTGATGATTATTCTAGATACTCTTGGGTTTACTTTATGGCGTCTAAGAATGAAGTTTTTAGTCACTTTAGAACTTTATTCCTTAGATTATCAATTGATCACCCAGGATCATTAAAAGCAATTAGAAGTGATAACATAACTGAATTTAAAAATCAATCTTTTGATCACTTTTGTGCTGAAAATGGAATAGATCATCAACTTTCTTCACCATATGTACCTCAACAAAACGGTGTTGTAGAAAGAAAGAACAGAACCTTAGTTGAGATGGCTAGGACTATGCTTGATAAATATCAAACTCCTAGGAAATTTTGGGCTGATGCATTAGCAACCGCTTGTTATGTCTCAAATCGTGCTTTCTTGCGTGCTAAGCTAGGTAAAACACCATATGAGCTTCGGTTTGGACATAGGCCTAGTGTTACACACTTTCGGGTCTTTGGTTGCAAATGCTTTCTTAAGAAACATGGTAATCTTGATAAATTTGAACCTAGATCCATTGATGGCATGTTTCTAGGTTATCCATCTCATACTAGAGGCTACCGTGTGCTTTTACTTGACACTAACAAAATTGTGGAGACTTGTGGAGTGTCTTTTGATGAAGCTAGCCCAGGTACTAGCTCCGGTGTTGCAGGACCAGATCCATATCCTCAGGGGGAGGGTATTTTTGAAGATGAAGAAGAGCCGGTGATACTGCCTGGTAGTTCCGAAGTTGACACGTGTCCAGCTCCGGACATTGAACAAGCACCGGCTATCACCTATGCTGGTCCTGATTGTCCACAAATCACAGGCTCATCAATCTACGATGAACCTAATGAAGATGAAGCTTGTGAGACATCTGTTCCCCTACGTTTTTACAAAGATCATCCCCCACAACAGATGATTGGAAGCTTGCACGAACGAGTAACACGGTCCAGGTTTTGCGATCCAAACTCTCATGCTCATTCTGCTTTTGTTGCTTCTTATGAACCCAAAGATATATCACACGCACTCACTAATGAATCTTGGATTATTGCCATGCGAGAAGAGTTAGAAAATTTTGAAAGAAATAATGTTTGGAAACATGTACCTCCACCTCTAAGTCACACTTTAATTGGAACTAAATGGGTATATAAAAATAAACAAAGTGAGGATGGGGTTGTGGTTAGGAATAAGGCTAGGTTGGTTGCTCAAGGTTTCACTCAAGTTGAAGGTCTAGATTTTGATGAAACTTTTGCTCCTGTCGCTAGATTAGAAGCCATAAGAATTTTGTTAGCTTTTGCAGCATCTAAAGGTTTTAAGCTATATCAAATGGATGTTAAAAGTGCTTTTCTTAATGG
Source organism: Tuctoria greenei (assembly GCA_036927565.1). NCBI lineage: Eukaryota > Viridiplantae > Streptophyta > Magnoliopsida > Poales > Poaceae > Tuctoria > Tuctoria greenei. The sequence continues at coordinate 113,110,691 of JAYESD010000005.1, forward strand.
CTACATAGATGAGGAGGTTTATGTCAAACAACCATCGGGTTTTGAAAATCCAGATTTTCCTAATCATGTTTACAAACTGTACAAAGCCTTATACGGTCTCAAACAAGCCCCTAGAGCATGGTATGATAGGTTAAAAACATTCTTACTTGAAAAGGGGTTTACCATGGGCAAGGTTGATAAAACTCTTTTTGTGCTTAAGCATGACAATGACTCATTATTCGTTCAAGTGTATGTGGATGATATTATCTTTGGTTGTGCTTCTCATGATCTTGTGTCCAAGTTTTCAGCAATGATGAGTTCCGAATTTGAAATGAGTATGATGGGTGAACTCACATACTTTTTGGGGCTGCAAATCAAGCAAACCAAGGAGGGTACCTTTGTGCATCAAACGAAGTATACCAAAGACCACCTAAGGCGCTTCAACATGGACAAAAGCAAGCCTCTTCGGACACCAATGGGAACAACAACAACACTTGAACTTGATGAAGATGGTGAACCCGTGGATCAAAAAGAATATAGAAGTATGATCGGATCACTTTTGTACCTCACGGCATCAAGACCGGACATACAATTCAGCGTATGTCTTTGTGCACGGTTTCAAGCTTCCCCACGTACTTACATCGTCAAGCCATCAAAAGGATTCTCATATACTTACATGGAACTCAAGAATTTGGCATTTTTCTTCCTTCTTCCTCAGCCTTTACTTTGAAAGCTTTTTCGGATGCTGATTTTGGGGGTTGTAGGATTGATAGGAAAAGTACTTCCGGTGCTTGTCATTTTCTTTGTAATTCTCTTGTTGCTTGGTCCTCTAGAAAACAAAATTCAGTTGCACAATCCACGGCCGAATCTAAATATGTAGCTGCTGCTAGTGCTTGCTCACAAATTCTTTGGATTGTTCAAATACTTAAGGACTATGGGGTTGATCTAGATAGTGTTCCACTATTCTGTGATAACACTAGTGCTATTTGCATTGCTAAAAACCCCGTGCAACATTCTAGAACTAAGCACATTGACATTAGGTATCACTTTCTCCGAGATAATGTTGAAAAAGGAAACATTGTGCTTCACCATGTAGATACCGAACAACAATTGGCTGACATTTTTACAAAACCTTTGGATTTCACTCGTTTTTGTTACATTCGTAGTGAAATAGGGGTTATGCATCCTCATGGCTTAAATTAAGGGGGAGTTTTTGAAACTTGAGAAGTCTAGGTGTGAATATGAAATTAAAATAATATGAGCATATTATTTCATACATATATGACTTTGTGATTCCTTTTACATGCTGAAAGTTCTTACTACATTACTCTTGTTATACATTTTGTAGTTTTTGCCATGTCTAGTAATTGGAATAATTACTTACACTAAAACTGGTCATGGTCGAACTTTCTTGCTGTTTTGAACTTGTTACATGTTCACAAGTGCTTTTAATCATTAAGAGTTAATCAAGTAATCAACTCACATGTTGAGTTTTTATGAACAAATATAAATTGAGAAAAGATCAAGAGAATATGCATGCATCGCACTTCTTCTTTTGAGATGGCTTATCATTGCACTTAGATATGAACTTGGAAGAAGTTGTGTATGACTAAAACCATGTCCTTAAGCTTCTGATTGTGAAATGACATAGGCTTGGCTTGGTTGGTTAGAATAAGACAGATGCGCATATAATCTCTTGCAAATATCATATGATCTAAAATTATGCTTTGAAAAATAATAAAATGCAGCAACAAGTGTCATGCTTTTAGGTTTTAAAATAGTTGATTTTGTGAGATCATGACCTGCTAAAATTGAAAATCACACTTGCTCTCTAGCATGGCTTACACTACTTTATGTATCTCATTGATGTGATAGTGTAAGTTACTCGATAGTATGACTTGGATGAGCTTTGTTTATATGTATATGTTATAATATGCTCATAACAACTAAAGTTGGAGAGATAAATTGTTTATATGCTCATGACTTGCTGAATACATTGTCAAAGGGGGAGAGATAAGCATGAAGAGAGAGAGAATATGTGCATAAGGAGAGATAATAATGGGGGAGAGATAATATGGGATAATTTTTCTTCTCATTTATTTTTGATTTACAAAGGGGGAGAAATTGTCTTCAAAACTTTTATGTGAATAAGCCAATGTTCGGATATTAACTGGTGTTGCCAATGCATTCATCAAGGGGGAGATTGTAAGACCTATGTGTGCTGAATACATTGGCTTGTAGTGAATACACTTGGCTTTGATCACCAAAACACCTTTTTATCAAGGTCCGACTCTAGATCTGAGCTACAGCAAGGTCCGACGGTAGATCCGGCTTGGTTTGGGTAGCTCCGGTTACATTCGATGCTAGGTACGACTTCTTGGTAAGGTCCAACTAGCTTTGGTTAGCTCCGGTGAGCTTTATCCTTAGCTCCGGCATGTATTTGTTAGCTCCGGCATGTCTTTGATAGCTCCGGCATATATTTGATAGCTCCGGCATGCTTTTGCTAAGCTCCGACGTACTTTGTCTAGCTCCAGTTTTGGGTTGGCTAGTTTTGACTAGTTTTTGGTAAGCTCCGGTGCTAGGATCTACTAGTTTTGGTATGCTCCGGCAGGTGCTTCATTGTACTAGTTTAGGTAAGCTCCGGGTCAAGCTCCGGCTTGCTGTGGGATGCTCCAGAACTTGACCGCAGTGCTTCTGCTTTTCATTTGCAATGTTTCGTACTTGCTTTACATTGTTGGAAAGATTGCATAGTATTCATTTGCTATGTTTTTGGTGCGTTTTGGTTGATATGGATGATTTCATTTTGATATGCTTTGTAACATGCTTATGTGAGGTGCTCACGTAAGGTGTTGTGTTCGGAACTAACTTGAGTCAAGTCGAGGACTTGGGCTCGTATGGATTGGTTGTTTATTCATGTGCAGGTGTTGCTTGAGTTCAAGACATGGCTGGTGACGGGATCCATTGGACTAGTCTCAGGGAGGAGATGAGGTTCCAACAACCAAATTCAGGAGGAATTGTGGTTGAGCTGATCAGGAGGTTGCGCAGCATGATTAAATCAAGAACAATGCATATGAAGGTATCGTGGACGTCATTGGAAGATGTTTGCATGTGTGCAAGGAGTGCATGGACGTGGCTGCATGGTTCCGAGGCGTGATGAAGTGATGTGGACGTAAAGAATTGGTCGGAAAGGTCCAACCGACTAGGTTATGGACTCAGGCTGCGGCTGAGTCGCGTTTGACTCAAATATGGAAAGATTTGAGTTGGTTATGATAGGATTTCATGTGGGTCACGAATTTGAGTTGTTTAGAAATGTGGGATACGTTCCTAAGGTGTTTGGAAGTCTTAAGATTGCTTCTATCTGCGTATATAAGAATCTTGAGCAGTTATGGAAAGTTACGATTCATGATCTGAGTAGGATTTGAGTCCTAGTTGGTATTGGGTTGGCCTAAGGGCTGGTTATATAAGCAAGGGAGCCCAGAGCTCGTGGTGCACGACTTTGGGGCTGTTCCTCTTGTGTTCTATTGAATAAAATTCGTAGTTTGAAGGAACTTTTGTGTCTGGTTCGTCCGACTTGTTCCAGACAAGTTTTACTCGTCGAGTTTCTGGACAGCACTACCTTTTGTCGGTGGTTTTATCATAACTCGAGTTTTACAGATCCAATTGACGAGATTCTTTTTGGGTTGTCTTCAAAACTTGATTGTCTATCATATGTCAAAATTTTACGGTCATTGGATTTGTGGTCTATGATCTACACGAGTTTCTTTGCAGCGTTCCAGAACTGTTTTTCTCGGGTAGGGCAGATTGACCATTGTTTGATCTTTCGATCATAACTTGAGTTTTTCTCGACGGATTTGAGTGATTCTTTTTGTGTTGTCTTCGTGACTTGATTCTCTCTTATATCTATCACTTTTGTCATTGTGAAACACGTTTAGATTAGTCTCACACACGATTTCTTCAACAGATCGTTTTTCTGCCTAAGGGTTTGGGGTTTAATTGTTTCCACTGCGTAAGATTTTAAAATCTATCATTCACCCCCCTCTGCTAGCTTTTCATGTGCCATTCGATCCTACAATAGTTGGCGCATGTTTGTTGATTGTCGAGCGATTAATAACATCACCATTCGATATCGTTATCCTATTCCTCGCTTAGATGACATGCTTGATGAATTGAGTGGTGCTATCATCTTCACAAAAATTGACTTGCGTAGTGGTTACCACCAAATTAGAATGGCACTAGGAGATGAATGGAAAATTGCATTTAAGACCAAGTTTGGACTTTATGAGTGGTTAGTCATGCCTTTTGGTTTAACTAATGCACCCAACACCTTTTTGTGATTAATGAATGAGGTTTTACGTGCTTTCATTGGAAATATCCTCATTTACAGCAAGTCATATGATGAACATCTTGATCATTTACGTGCTATTTTTACTGTTTTGAGAGATGCACGTTTGTTTGGTAACCTCGAAAAGTGTGTCTTTTGCACCAATCGAGTCTTGTTTCTTGGCTATGTCGTTTCCTCGCAGGGAATTGAGATGGATGAGGCATAAATTGAAGCAATCACCAGCTGGCCAGCCCCAACAACCGTCACAAAGGTTCATAGTTTTCTTGGTCTTGCAGGTTTTTATCGGCGCTTTGTGCGTGATTTCAGCACCATTGCAGCACCTCTACATGAGCTAACAAAGAAGGGAGTGCCATTTCGATGGGGCGAACAGCAGCAACAATCGTTTGATGCTCTCCAATTGAAGATTACACAAGCACCATTGCTACAACTTCCTGATTTTGACAAGACCTTTGAGCTAGAATGCAATGCAAGCAGCATTGGTATTGGAGGCGTTCTCATACAAGGAGGTAAACTCGTTGCTTTCTTTAGTGAAAAACTTCATGGTCCTTCTCTGAATTATTCTACTTATGATAAGGAATTGTATGTCTTAGTGCGTGTATTACAAACTTGGCAACATTATCTTTGGTCTAAGGAGTTTGTCATACATTCCGATCATGAATCATTGAAGTATCTTAAGTGTCAAACCACTCTGAATAAACAACATGCTAAATGGATTGAGTTCATAGAGTCGTTTCCATACATCATTAAGCATAAGAAAAGAAAGGAAAATATCATTGCCAATGCATTATCTAGGCGTTATACCGTGCTGTCCCAACTTGATCATAAAATCTTTGGTTTGGAAACAATAAAAGCATTATATCCTACTGATTTGGACTTCAAAGATGCTTTTGAAAATTGTAGAGAAGGAAGAACTGGGAATAAATAGGTACTGCGAGAGGGTCTCCTCTATCGTGCTAACAAGCTATGCGTTCCAGCTAGCTCCATTCGTCTATTACTTTTGTAGGAAGCACATGGAGGAGGTTTGATGGGACATTTTGGAGTGAAGAAAACTGAAGACGTGCTGTCCACACACTTCTTTTGGCCAAAAATGAGGCGTGATGTCGAGTGCTACGTGTCACGATGCACTACCTGCAACAAAGCTACATCTCGCCATAACCCACATGGTCTTTATATGCCTCTTCTTGTTCCTAGTGTACCTTGGGAGGATATTTCTATAGACTTTGTTTTTGGATTTCCTAGGACTAAGAGGTGGAGGGATAGGATTTTTGTAGTTGTTGATCGTTTTTCCAAAATGGCACACTTTATACCTTTTCATAAGAATGATAATGCCTCACACCTTGCTGATTTATTTATGACAGAAATTGTTCGTTTACATGGCATGCCAAATACCATTGTTTCTGATCGTGATGCAAAATTTTTATGTCATTTTTGGAGAACTTTGTGGTATAAATTGGGAACCAAGTTGCTGTTTTCAACTACATGTCACCCACAAACGGATGGACAGACCGAGGTAGTTAATCGTACTTTATTCACTATGTTGTGGACTGTCTTGAAAACAAATTTGAAGTTGTGGGAGGAGTGTTTACCACATATAGAATTTGCTTACAACAGATCCGTTCACTCCACGACAAAGGTAAGTCCATTCCAGGTAGTGTATGGTTTCAATCCCCGTGCTCCTATTGATTTACTACCTTTGCCTCCTTCTGAAACTATAAATTTGGATGCTACACAACGATCTGAATTCATTCTTAAGATGCATGAAACTACAAATAAAAATATTGAAATGATGAATGAGAAGTATAGTATTGCAGGTAGTAAAGGTAGAAAAGAAGTAAAACTTTAACCGGGTGATTTGGTGTGGTTACAGTTGAGAAAAGAGCGATTTCCCGACTTGAGAAAATCTAAACTTATGCCACGAGCTGCTGGTCCTTTTAAGATTGCTGAAAATATTAATGATAATACATATAAGCTTGAATTGCTTCCCGATTTTGGGGTTAGTCCTACATTTAACATTTAGATTTGCGATCGTACTTGGGAGAAGAATATGAATTTGAGTCGAGGACGACTCCAACTCAAGAGAGGGAGGATGATGAGGACATCACAACAGCGGAGACGCACATTGAACTGCAAGGACCAATCACAAGAGCACGAGCACGATTAATAAATCAACGGGTGAATTCGTTCCTTACTTCTTTTGCATGTGAGTTTGAGAATAGATTGCTATGTGATGATTTAATTGTTATTAGGAATAATGGAGAAGATCAACAAGTGAAGGAAAGAGGCCTTGGTAGCGTGGAGAACCAGTTGGGACGTCCACAAGTTGATGGAAACAGTTTACAACTCGGACTCGAGTCGACTCGGAGTCCAGGAGCAGTCCACCTTAAAACGGATGCCCAGGAGGCATACGGACTCCGTTTTCGAAGTTCTACGTATGCACGGAAAGAAGAAAAGATAAACTTTCCAATGGTTCTGGTCCAACCTCAAAAATCTTCCGGAGTCATAGGGAATCATCGAAACAAATCGAGTACAGATATCTGTCCAGTGCTGCGCCACCGAATCGGTCCTTTGGGCCTTGTATCCCGTAAGAGTCCATTAGGGACGCGTCTAATCATTTTTTGGTAGAACCCTAGACTATAAATACTGCATCCGCCGGTCATATTCTGTGGGTTTTGCTTAGATCAATAATATCGCTGTTCTACGGTTTGTGAGACCCCAACTTCGCAATTTCAGATCGTGTCTTCGACGTTCTTGCTCGTGTTCTCGGTTGCACTTGCAGGGATTAGCCTTCTTGGCGAGGTCAAGCGTGTGCACCACGGTTGACAACAAACGGAGCCATGGTGAATTGATTGCAGGTGTACTCGAAACGCTCGAGTGTCGCGGATCATCAACGTCGAGTTCTCCATCCCAATCGACATACGTTTCGGAAGGTCGGGCCTAAACCTACTCATCACATTGGTTCCAATGTCAAGTGTATCCATGATCAATGTGTTATTCATTGATAAGAGTGGAGCTTTATGGAAAATTCATGTTGCACATTTTCTAAAGCTCCTACTCATAGCAATGCATATGATAGAAATATACTATATGGATCCCTACATCTTTTCAAAGTTTCTAACCATCTTAGCTTTCAAGAGCAAATTTTATCATTTAGACCATGACAAACAAGATTCTCAATTTTATCCTCCTGAACTTCACTAGGAATTTAAAATTTAGTGACTCCTCAAAAAAATGCAATTCAATTTTAGAGCAGGGATATCACTTATTCCTAGGAGTTTGAAATCTAGTGACACCATCTATGCATGAAGCTCAATTAAAAATTATGGCTGTCACTATGCCCAAGTTTCTACATGCCAATTCACCAATTAAGTCATGCCCAAAAAGTTTTATTTTCTAAACCTAGACAGAAATGACTAAGTCTACAAAACAATGCTTAAAGGATTATAGGTACTTGTTTTAGATTTTTCCAAGTAAGGTGGGATTTCCTATTGGAGATCCAAAAGTCAATACACATACTTACTCTTGTAAGGATGCAAGAGAATTAAATGACGAGGAAGTGTCAACCTTCCTCACAAATGCAAGGAAATACATTCAATTCTATGGCAAACCAAACAATGAAAAATTCTAAACTCATACCTCATTTGAAGAGCAGTTGGTGACGAATGTCTTTGTGTGAGAAACTCACAACCTTGATTTTCGGCGTAGGCTTCATGGTTGATGTCGAATGCAAAGTTGAGATTGGATTTGGCAATGGATTTGGTTCTGGATCCCCCATTGGGTCATCATCTTGAACATTTCTCTTCCTCAAACTCAAAATGAGTTTGAAGGAGAGAAGTGTTCTCAAATCCTCCCAATGGTGACTTGAGCTTGATGAAACCTTTCACTTTCTTGCCATACCACCTCTTCACAATTTTGACCTAGCTACACTTTAATCAAGAACACAAAAAACAACTCAAAAAATGGGTTACGTTAGCCAAAAGCAAATTGAACCCAATTTTTGTCTTGCCCAGCTTGAAATAACTTGTAAATGCAATGAGGGTCGAAGCAAATCTTTTTGGTTTGAACTAGGAAGATAAATTCAAGAGGTCACGCACGTAGTTCATATCCAATTAAATTTCTCCCCTAATTCAAATTTTTTGTTTTATGATGGTTGGAAATTTTACTTTCCAACATGCAAGTGTGAAATTTCAAACAAGCGAATGCAAGGGTTGATGCAATTCGGAAAACAAATATGAGATAACTACCAATTAACCTATTGGCAAGGACTCAACGAATTTTTGAAGTCCGATGAGTAGGACTTACCTCCGTTCTGTGTAGTGCGATGATTAGTTGTCCAATCCCGAAGTTGAAGATGTGGACGATTTCTTCTGTTTTGACATGCCAAACTCATTTGGCTGTCATTCGGACATGTGGGCCACATGGTGGCCCTAGCCTCTCCCCGTTGTATTGATATAGACATGTTGTTGTAGCGACGGGTTCTCCCTCTTGAATGTATTCCTTCATGAGCATGGTGAGGCTTTGTCCTTCTTAGGGGTGCCACTCTGACCATATTGATATTCCATTGAATCAACCCATACCTTAATCATGGATCAAAGGCTTCCTTGGGCATGATGACATGTGGACTCCACAATCAAACAAGAAACACTTCATCCACTATGTCACTTTCCCTCGGTTGAATGGGTTTGGTCGAAGTGTGGGAATCACAAAAAGTGATGTGGGATATCTTAGACTTTGAATGCTCCTTAAGTTCTTGTCCTTGGCCAAGATCTTCATGTGAATGTTGTATTGATTTCTGCTTGATGAAGATACTTCAAGGTAGGCTAGTTGAACTTAAATCCATTGGAAAGCCATAGCCTCCTTGAATACAAGGGTGATGTTAATTCCACCCTTGACCTCCTTGTGAACGGTAGCCATTGGAGTTGTTGTTTGAAAAAAGTCCTCATGGGTCTTAGGGAAATAATTCCCACGCGTCCCATGATGACATGGATTTTCACAAATCATGTGAATATCCACGTTGGATTATCCAAACAAATCTCCAACAACTTGGATATTCATGACACTTCAATGGGAGGTGTAGTTCCATAACTAGCATATCCACCTTGTGAAGTGGTGTGCATGACAAGCTATGGGAACTCGAGCATTCTTCAATCCACCCCTTGAGTGGAGACCTTCTTCTCATCCATGATGAATGAGAATACGACTCCTTCTACTCCAGCATGAACGTGGTCATGGATTGGTGGAGCCAACCCATGACACGAGTGTTGGATGAAGAGCCAACTATCCACCCCATGGTGGAGGCAAACCAAGAAGAACTTCTTGGAGCCTTCCCCGAGCTTGGGTATGGATGACTTTGGCTCCTACTGAAAGCTGAAATTCACCCGCAAAAGGCAATGGTTTTTCCTAGCAAACATTTGTTGAGGTATGCCTTGAATCATCTTGCAGTTTAGCACTTGCGTCCTCGTTGGCCATCCCATACAATGGGTTGGCCAACACTACCCTGTTTTCACACAAAGGAGAAAACAAACAAGGGTAATCCTGTCTAATAACTATTAGTACCTATAGCTTAATCACAAGTGATAGCTATCCTTCACTTCCTTTGCCTTCCCAGGCAATGGCGCCAGAAATGCTTGTTGACGGCTCCTAAGATAGACTAACAAATCATCCCCAGCAACGGTGCCAGAAATGCTTGTTGACGGCTCCTAAGATATACTAACAAATCATCACCGGCAACGGCGCCAGAAATGCTTGTTGGTATTTCTTGACACCACAGATCATCTCCGGCAAAGAGATGAGATCCGCAAGCACACGAAAGATACCGTTGTAGCATTTCACCCATGAGTATTCCCAAAGGTATCGTATTTATCCCAAAGGAAGGCACTGGAGTAAAGTATATACTACTCTTATGGTCAAGCTATGGGATACTAATCAATTATCCGGACAGGGGGTATGTTGATAATAGGGGTAGTGTGACACACACCTTGGCAATCTATTCTAAAGGGTAAATGGGTCCTAGAGGGAGATATGATTAAGAGTTAGAGAGTTGCTCCTACAATGCTCCTAATACATATACATAGCATAAGGTAGATACTAATGGTCATGTCAATGATGAATTCCTATGCAATGCTATTCAACACATTGGGCACGGGCTTACCCCTAGCAATACTAGGGCGACTCCTGCCAAGAGCCTGTGGCATAGCCGAACGTGGAGGATTACAAAGGACAGATAGGGTTGTCACCACCTACTGCAAACCTCTTCAATCTTTGGGTCTACGAGACATCCAACGCTACTTATATACCCTAGCACCATGCTAGCATACTATGCAAATACCTTAAGAGTTGCAGCACAAGCCATCCTAAGGCAATGAACTAAATCATCGTTGAACCAATGTTGATTGCATAGCATAGTTATTCATATTAACATAATCATATCATAACTACATAGACTACAGTGGTTGTCTATAGTGTTTATGACCATAAGATGTGATCATGAGAGTACAATCATAAATACTATACCTTTCACTTACATGGACTCCACAATCAAACAAGAAACGCTTTGTCCAAGTATACGTATAAAAGAAGACTAAAGTTAATATATTTATTGAGCAAAAAGTCACAAATACAAGAAGGAATACATGAGACATACCTTTTGATGAGGACATCCTAGTAGTTCAAGCTAGCAAGACATGAGACAAAACTAGATGACACAAAGAATGCAAGCACTTCTGTTTTTTTTGTTGTTTTTTTTCCTCTTTTTTTGTGCGGCTTTTGTTTCTTGTTTTGAAATTGCCTTTTTCTTTTTTCTTCCTTTTTTTCAGAATGTGCTGCAAGGGAAGAACACAATGAAAATCAACCCAAGATATCTCGTGTGTCTGTCGCAGATTTTCTGCTCAACCTTCCAAGGACAAATAGGCACACTTATAGGCTCTAAATTGGAAAACTTAGAACAGCAAGATTGTAGATACCAATTGATAGGAAAAGAGTAGGCCCGATCTTCCGAAAGGTAATAGGTAAGTCGATTGATGGAGATCTCGACGTTGATGATTCGAGGCTCTCGAGTAGAACACGAACAGCCCCTGCAATCACTACACCACCGCTCCAATGGTTATAAACCGTGCTTCACACGATTGACCTCGCCAAGAAGGCTAATCCCTACAAGTGCAACCGAGAACACAAGCAAGAACGTAGAAGAAGCAATCTGAAATTGCTGAATTGGGGTTTCACAAACCGATAAACGGCGATATTATTGATCTAAGCAAAACCCAATTGTTCATAGCGGCTACTATAGAGTATATATGGGTGGGAGGACTTCCAAGTGGGTGTTGGGGTCGTGACCTAACCCTAACACACGAAAATAATGGACTTAGACTTGATACAAGGCCCAATGGCCCAATATGGTGGCGCAGCACCCTGACAGATTCTGTATTTGATTTTGTTTCGACGATTCCCGTCGACTCCGAAACAATTTTGACCTGGGACCGGCGCCATTGGAAAGGTTATCCTCTCCCCTTTCCGTGCATATGTAGAACGTCCAAAACGGAGTTCGTATGCGCCCTGGACGTCCGTTTTAATGCATACTGCTCCTGGACTCCGAGTTGGATACGATTTGGAGTTTGGTTCGGTTTCCATCTTCTTTGAACGAATTCTCTGGTCTTCCACGTCCCTAATACTCCCTGCAAGTACTCCTTGAACCTCTCCATGGATCCTAATCACAAATAAATCATTAAGTAGCAATTTATGCTCAAAAACATATAAGGAAATATATAAGAACGAGTTCACCTCTAAAATTAATTGTTGTGTATGAACTCTATTGATTGCATCTTGTATATTCAGTAGAGTGTTGTTTGTATCCATATAAGTGATGTCCTCATCATCCTCCCCTCCTTGAATTGGAGTCGTCCTCGACTCAAGTTCGTCTCCTCTCATGTGTTGGTCCAAATGTGCAACGACATCAAATCTTCTTGTATGCATGAATGGAGGAGGCCAAGGTGGTGGACGACATAGTGCGCCATCTTGATCTTGTCCATCAAATAAGAGTGCACATTCACTTGAGCCAGGATCCCAAACAAATAAATATTGTGTCATGTTTGTAGGTGCAATAATAATGTGCATGATCTCATCATTCTCCCCTTCTTTATGACAAGCCGTCCTCGGCTTGCTCGTATGTCCAGCAAAGAGGCTTGCATTGGAGGTAGAGTAAGTGCTGTCCATAATGCACAACCACAGTGAATAATGCTTTTGTTGTCCCTGCTGCAAGGAAAATATACTAGAAAAACTTGACAAGACATTATTAGCGTTAGTACATTCATTTACTTGACCATGTTGTTGCAGCACAAAAGGAGCTCCCTCATTTGAACATATGTAAACATTATGCACCATAAACATACCACTATGTTCATATTTGCCTATAGCATGAAAAATATTTCTACTTAACAAAGGCAATTCAGATTGAGAAAATATTATCTTCTCTACGATATCTAGATCACAAAGAGTGTCAAATTCAATATAGCCCAAAGTATTTAGAGAAGATAACAATTTCAGCTCATCCCTTTCACATGTAGTTGGGATCAAATGCTTAATTTCAGCACAAGTGAGTGATAAAGTATCAAATTCATTTGGTTGTTCTAGCATAGGTATAATATAATTATCAGCACACAACTCATTTTTGTTATAAGAATCAGTGGAAAAATCAACTAATGGTAAAGTTGTATTATGAAAAGGTTCATCTTGTTGCTGCTCATCGATAGTATGATTGGTAGCAAAATTCAGCACATCTGAAAATGTCATACCGTGGTTAACTGTAGAGCATTGTCCATTAACACTACTCTCATTTTCAGCAAGAAATTCAAATGCATTATGAGTTGATTCATCAAAAAATTCAGAAGAGTTGTTCAACACCTAACTGTCATTTGCATCTCCATTTATTTGTTCATGTTCCTGCAAAAGGTTAGGCAAAGGAGGAGGTACAACAAGAAAATTCTTCTCAAGTTCATGTATTTCATCTTTACAATTAGATACATTAGCAAAAGTTTCTCGCATAAGAATTTTCATATCTTTCCATGTTCGAGGTCTTTCTAAATCACTTAAGTTGTTCCACCAAGTCAATGCACAACCTACTAATGCACTTGCAACATTTCTAATCTTTCTTTTCTCACACATATGACATTGTCCAAAAATTTTATCCAACTCTATTTCCCAAGCAATATATTCATCGTAACCAAAACCATCATAAGAAGGAAGAGATGGGAGAATATAATTACTTCTTGTGGAAGGTGTTGTAAAGGTGGTCTGAATGTCATGTGAATCCTTGGTTGATGTTTGATTTTTAGTGAGCAACTCCATCGCCGTCTTCATCATGTCCATCATCTCAGCATATAATGCATGATTCTTGCTTTTACCTGACATTGTTAGTAGCAAATAGAAGACAACAAAAAAAATATGTTATCCCTATCAACTACAAAGGATAATAGCAAAGTGGAAGTGGAATCACACACTCTCAAGCATCTTACCACACTCTTACAAGTGTTCTTACCGACACTGCAGGTGGCAAACGGTGGCCGGTATGAAGAAACCAATGAAGTGTGGGATGATTGCAAAGGTGTATCGATTCTGCTCAAGAGTAAAGTGTAGCTTGGATGGCACTTTCTATGTAGCAAGGATAGCAACAATGAAATCAGATAGTAAAGTTGAATAAGTGTCCAAAGTATTTGTCAAAGTTGCTGGCCTAAATGTGTTCCTAGTAGTTCAAGCTAGCAAGACATGAGACAAAACTAGATGACACAAAGAATGCAAGCACTTCTGTTTCTTTTGTTGTTTTTTTCCTCTTTTTTTGTGCGGCTTTTGTTTCTTGTTTTGCACTTGCCTTTTTCTTTTTTCTTCCTTTTTTTTCTGAATGTGCTGCAAGGGAAGAACACAATGAAAATCAACCCAAGATATCTCGTGTGTCTGTCGCAGATTTTCTGCTCAATCTTCCAAGGACAAATAGGCACACTTATAGGCTCTAAATTGGAAAACTTAGAACAGCAAGATTGTAGATATATCTCTTCTATTTAATTTCAATATATGGAAGACCTATTTTGGAAAAGAACAATAGGAGATACTGACCCCGAAATACAGACTGTTCAGAATTTTTAGGTCAATAACAGATTCGGATCTAATGCAATTTAGACATCGATAACTATATTTTCTGGGAAAATAATGAATATGAAAGTTATAGAGCACTTCTTTATCTTTCAATAAAGTACAAGAACATAAAAATCCGAGTTCGTATGTGCGAGATATGATGAAAATACCAAACTGGACAGAGATGAATCTAATCTGGACGTGATGACGTGATTCAAAAGGATGAATCACACAATGCAAAACTCAAACTAATACCAAAAACACTTTCTAAACCATCAATATGACTCAACCACAGACACAAACTCAACAAAACCAAACTGAATAATAAAGTTGCAAAGGCTCAATGTGGTTTGGACAAAGTAATGAACAGATCTACTAAACTGCAAGTTTTTTTGTGGCTTTTTTTGTGGACTCTAGGTATGAAAAACAAAATTAATGTAATGGATAGATGAATTACCTAACGGGCAACCTGGAAATCTGATACCAATTGATAAGTAAAAAGGATGATGAGTCCCGATCTTCCGATAGGTAATGGGTAAGTCGATTGATGGAGATCTCGACGTTGATGATCCGAGGCTCTCGTGTAGAACACGAACAACCCCTGCAATCACTACACCACCGCTCCGTTGGTTATCAACCGTGCTTCACACGATTGACCTCGCCAAGAAGGCTAATCCCTGCAAGTGCAACCGAGAACACAAGCAAGAACGTAGAAGAAGCAATCTGAAATTGCTGAATTGGGGTTTCACAAACCGATAAACAACGATATTATTGATCTAAGCAAAACCCAATTGTCTATGGCGGCTACCATGGAGTATATATAGGTGGGAGGACGTCCAAGGGGGTGTTAGGGTCGTGACCTAACCCTAAGACACGAAAATAATGGACTTAGACTTGATACAAGGCCCAATGGCCCAATACGGTGGCGCAGCACCCTGACAGATTCTGTACTTGATTTTGTTTCGACGATTCCCGTCCACTCCGAAGGCATTTTGACATGGGACCGGCGCCATTGGAAAGTTTATCCTCTCCCCTTTCCGTGCATATGTAGAACGTCCAAAACGGAGTTCGTATGCATCCTGGGCGTCCGTTTTAGTGCGTACTGCTCCTGGACTCCGAGTTGGATACGATTTGGAGTTTGGTTCGGTTTCCATCTTCTTTGAACGAATTCTCTGGTCTTCCACATCCCTAATACTCCCTCCAAGTACTCCTTGAACCTCTCCATGGATCCTAATCACAAATAAATCATTAAGTAGCAATCTATGCTCAAAAACATATAAGGAAATATATAAGAACGAGTTCACCTCTGAAATTAATTGTTGTCTATGAACTCTATTGATTGCATCTTGTATATTCAGTAGAGTGTTGTTTGTATCCATATAAGTGATGTCCTCATCATCCTCCCCTCCTTGAATTGGAGTCGCCCTCGACTCAAGTTTGTCTCCTCTCATGTGTTGGTCCAAATGTGCAACGACATCAAATCTTCTTGTATGCATGAATGGAGGAGGCCAAGGTGGTGGACGACATAGTGCGCCATCTTGATCTTGTCCATAAAATAAGAGTGCACATTCACTTGAGCCAGGATCCCAAACAAATAAATATTGTGTCATGTTTGTAGGTGCAATAATAATGTGCATGATCTCATCACCTTTCCCAATGTGGAATTGGGAAGAGAGACTCCTTCTACTCCTTTCCCAATTTGGACTTGGGACTAGAGGCTCTCCTCTCTACATCCTAACTGCTCTAAGGACTATGGAAGATAGTGTATAAAATAGAATAACGCCCAAATGGTTTGTCTTGAAGTGAGGGGTATGGGGTCCTATTTATACTAGTGTTGAGGTCGGTTCCCGCCACCAAAAGCGCACGAATCAGTCGTCATTGACTCCCGGGAGCCGAGAGGAGCCATCACGTGGAAGTTGACCGCGTTTGGCGCCAGGACCAGGTCGGCCGACCCCCTGGTTCGGCCGACCTGTTCAGGGCTCCAAACGGCCCGTACTTCCTCCAAGTGGCTGCTAGGTGGGTCCCATTGACTGATACTGGTGCTACACCATTGGATGACCTCGGATACTTCTGTTTATGGGCCATTTGATCCATGTGGTGCCACGTGACGTCGCCTGATTGGCTTGGATGATATTTTATAGGATTGATCCCCATACTTTTCCTCAATTCCTGTATAAATATCTGCATAAACATATTTCTCCAAGTACAAGTGGAAATAGGTCAAGTAGAAAGGTGATGTGTGCAAGAAATGATCAATCTTTCACATAATTGAGTTATATTGATGACTCACATTGGTATATAACAGCCGTCAACACCTGGCACTGAACTGGATTTGTTCGTCGTACAATAGAAGGCGGGGGAGTCGCTGCGATCGTTAATCCAGCGTTTCTCCCAAGTATGGAACACCATTCCTTCTATCTCCAACGCGTCTGTTGTTGTAGCATTTCGACAGGGCATCCGAGACAAGAAGATGTTAGAGAAGCTGACGATGAAAGAAGTCACCAGCGTCATGGAACTCTTTAGCCTGGCCGACAAATGTGCCAGGGCTGCGTAGGGCCGTGAAATGCACTCCAAGCTATATTCGGAGGCTAGCAAAAAGTCCTCCAAAGCTGAAGCCACTACCTCCGGTAGTGAAAATAAGAAGAAAAAGTCCAACGACAATAAGAAGTTGTCAGCCGGCACACCTACTTCTGCAGCAACTGCAGCTCCAGGTAGTCGGGGGCCGTGCCCCGAAAAGCTAACTTGACCTTCATCTGAAGACGGCAGTGGTCCGAAGATGTGGTGTCCGATCCACAAGACGCACAATCAATATCATGAAGATTGCCGCGAGGTCCAAAACCTTGTCGAGCGCTTCAACAAGCACCGAGGAGAAGCTCCTTTCCTTCAGCGGGAAGGAAAGCAGAAAGTCGACGAAGCTCCGGCTGATCCAGAGCTAGGCTTCCAAGACCCAAAGAAGGTCCTGAAGGCTGTGTACAACACCGTTGACAATGATTCTGACATCTCCGACAACGAGCATCGGAAGACCCTCAACACCATCTATGCAGGGTCCTGGGATATCACCTCCCGCCGCGTCATCAAGACCATGCATCGGGAGATGGCTGCCGTAGCTCCTACCGCCAAGGAAGAACCCCATCGGAAGTGGATGGACACTCCCATTACTTTTGACGCTACAGATTGCCCAAGAAACATGATCGGAGCTGGTCAACTGCTGTTGGTGGTGTCTCCTACCATCAATAACGTCCATCTCTACCATGTCTTGGTGGATGGAGTGTCAGCACTTAACCTCCTTAGCTATGAAGCTTTTGTCAACATCCAGCTCCGACTCTTGGACCTTCGCCCCTCACGTCCTTTCTCGTGGGTAGGTCCGGGGGCTATCATTCCTCTCGGCTTGATTACTCTCCTGGTGACCTTTGGGACTCGAGAGAACTACAGTACTGAGAAACTGGTCATTGATGTGGCTCACATCAGCGAACGCTTCAACGCCATCTTAGACAGGACAACCCTGTATAGGTTCATGGCCGCAGCTCACTATGGCTACCTGGTGTTGAATATGCCAACACCTTCGGGCATTCTCTGGATCCGCAGAAATCGCACTACAAGAGTCACAGCACTAGAAGAACTCCACGCGCTTACAACAGCGCCGAAGGAAGCATCCGGCAAGGAGCTAGCTGCTCAACCTCCGAGCACTCATCGTCGAGGCTCAACCTTTTCACCACGTGTGCAACCAAGCGGCGACACTGACATTCCCATCAAAGTTGTCCAAATTGGTTCCGATGCTGCCCAACCCTCTCGTATATCGGGAGGACTGGACAACAAATAGGAACTTGCACTCATCACTTTCCTTCGAGCGAATGTTGACGTGTTTGCCTGGCAATCGTCACAAATGCCTGGGATCCCTAGGGAGGTGATTGAGCACAGTCTGTAGATATACCCCGATGCACGACCAATACACTAGAAGCCTCGGATGCAATCAGTCAAGCAAAAGAACTTCATTCGATAAGAAATCAAGAAGCTGCTCGAAGTTGCTTTCATCCGGGAGGTTCATCATCCATAATGGCTGGCAAACCCAATCGTTATACCAAAGGCCGGCGGGAAACTTCGGATGTGTATCGACTACACCACCTTGAATAAGGCATGTCTAAAAGATCCATTTCCACTACCTAGGATAGATCAGATAGTGGACTCCACCTCCGGGTGCAAGCTATTGTGTTTCCTAGAAGCATACTCCAGATATCAAGGGAAGATATCTAGGGAAGATGAAGAGCATACTGCCTTCATAACAGTAGATGGATTGTATTGTTACACTGCCATGCCGTTTGGTCTCAAAAATGTTGCTTCAACTTTTGTGCAAGCCATGCACAAAAAAATTGGAGAGCTTATTAGGGACTTGGTGGAGGTCTACATTGATGACATCGTCGTGAAGGTCAAGAACAAGGAATCACTCCTTGTCAACATGCAAACTGTCTTCGACAAGCTGCGTGTGACGCGCACCAAGCTGAACCCGGACATATGAGTCTTCAGGGTTAGCTCCAGGAAGCTTCTCAGATTCTTGGTGACTCACCGAGGAATTGAGGCAAACCTGGCAATGATCAAGGTTATAGAAGACATGCGGCCCCCAGCCCGCATCAAGGATGTCTAGAAGCTAACTGGATGTCTAGCTGCGCTCAGTGGGTTCATCTAAAGACTCGCAGAATAGGTGCTTATCTTATTCAAACTATTGAGGAAGTCCGAGCCATTCCATTGGTCTAAAGAAGCAGAAAAGGCGTTCCAAGAGATCAAGCAGCTCCTCACCACAGTACCAATCTTGGTAGCTCCGAACCCTAGTGAGCCTCTTTTGCTTTACATTTCAGCAACTACGAAGGTTGTAAGCATGGTTCTTG
Source organism: Tuctoria greenei (assembly GCA_036927565.1). Lineage (NCBI taxonomy): Eukaryota > Viridiplantae > Streptophyta > Magnoliopsida > Poales > Poaceae > Tuctoria > Tuctoria greenei. The sequence goes on from JAYESD010000005.1 coordinate 113,130,008, forward strand.
TTGCGGAAAGACCAGAGCCACCAACAGTTCAGGAGCCCAGACCACTTCGGGAGGGTCCGGAGCTACCTGAAGGCGAGTCTGGGTCCCAGCCCCTAGGCACGGATCTTCAAGGCAAGCTGCCCGAGGATCAACCTCTCTCATCTGAGGGAGTTCACGCGGCTGAAGAAGAAGTTTCATACCCCTCCAGGTAAGTCCGGGAAGCTCAAGAAGAAGGTCAGGACCCCTCCGGGAGAGTCCGGATTGATGAAGGAGAAGCTTCGGGACCTTTAGGCAAGGTCTGGACTGTCCAATGACCAGTGTACTTCATCAGTGAAGTACTCCACAACGCCAAGACTCGATACATTGAGGTGCATAAGCTAATTTATGCAGTTCTCATCACCTCAAGGAAGCTACATCACTACTTTACAAGCCGATGCGTGCTATATTTCATAACCCCAATTCTACTGGTAACATTGCAAAGTGGGTAGTGGAGCTGGCAGAGTTCGATCTCGAATTCCCGCCTTGCCATGCTATCAAGAGTCAGGCATTGGTCGACTTCGTGGTGGAGTGGACCCCTTCTTCATCAAATCCAGGGGGCAGTTAGCAGAAGTTGGAACCCAAGGTCCCGGTCTTCATTGAGCCTCACTCGACTCTCTACTTCGACGACTCCGTGCAAAAGTAGGGGGTAGGATCTGGAATCCTTCACCTTGCTCCGACCGGGGAGAAGGTCAAGTACATGGTACACCTTGATTTCAAGGCAACCAACAACATGGCGGAGTATGAAGCTCTCATCTATGTGCTCAAGGTGGCGCTATCATATGGCGTCAAGCAGATGCTGGTGAAGGGCGATTTGCAGCTCATTATCAAGCAAGTCAAACGCGAAAGCAGCTGAAACAACCCACAACTAGGTGCTTACCTCCTTGAAGTTCAGAAGTTCCAGAAAGAATTCGACGTCCTAGACCTCTGCCATGTCCAGCGTCTCAACAACGCTGCAGCTAATGAACTCTCGACGAAGGCTTCAACCGGAGCTCAAGCTCCCCACGGAGTTTTTGGCAGGAGGTGTAACACCCTCATTTTCATGCATCATGCCCTACATACATTCATATACATGTTTAACATTAACCCAAATCAAGAGGAATGAGTTTAAAATTGATTTGGGAAAAAACCGCACTTAAAAGGCTGAAAAGTGCGGACTAGTCCGATTTTAGTGAGGACTAGTCCAATTTCTCTCTGACTAAAATCAGACTTGTCCGTTTTTGCTGTGGACTAGTCTGATTTTGCCTCTGGAAACTTTTGGACTTGTCCGATTTTGTGCGGACTAGTCCGATATTCCAAGAATCCTTGAAATTTTGCTATGTCCCTGGACTTGTTCGGACTAGTCCGGTGTTCCAACGGACTTGTCCGTTTTCCTCTCTGACTAAAGTCGGACTTGTCCGATTTTTATCTGGACAACTTCGGACTAGTCCGGTCCTTTTCGGACTTGTTCGATATTTTGCGACTCCGAATTTATCCTTTGGTTTATGACTTGTTTCTTGGGTTTCACATTAAGTGGGCCTAGGGACGTCGTGCCTAACTCTTTTAGAGCCCATGAGGGACTCTAAACCAGCCTCTACTCCTCTCAAACTCCAAATCCATCTAACCCTAGCCTCCACCTCTATATAAACAACCCCACCCCTTGGCTTGACATCCATTTGCCACTTTTCCACCCCACCCAAACCCTAGTTCATGGAGAGCCACCACCAAGGAGGGAGAAGGAGTTCCCAAGCAAGAAGAAGAAGAGGAGGAAGCGAAAGAGGATCAAGATCTCCATCAAATTTCGTTCTCCATCACCAACTCATCTCCAATTTCATCCCCAACCCTAGATCATCAAGATCCAAGTGTTACCTCCAAGTTTCTTGCTTCATTGGAGTTCTAAACACCTGGTATACCTTCTATTTCCTTTTCCTTACGTGAATTCGACCCCTAATCTCCAAATTCACGTCGATCTAGAAAACCCTAATCTGATGATCTCGCAGAGTGCGGACTTGTCCGGTCCCTAGCGGACTAGTCCGATTTTCCTGGTTAAAGTGTGTTGAATTTATTCTAAAATTAGATATAATCACATCCAAACCTGTATAAACTTGTTAAAATCTATTAGAACTAGTTAGTGATCATTAAAAGCAATCTATTAACAAGTTCTACCTTGCATTTGTATCAACCATGCATGTCATGTCATATTGAGTAATATTTGTGCACTCTTTGATTGTGTTTCTTGTCTTGTATGATTATTGTGTGGATTAGACGGATTTGCGCTAGAGAGTGCCACGGAGGATCTACAACACCATGAGTTTGAAGCATATGACCCGAACCAATCCCAAGAGCAAGGCAAGTGTCCTTGAAGCATATTGATCCTATTTTAAAATAAATGTTTTGTTTGCAAAACTGCATGCTGTGTCAATTTGATGGGAAATCCTATGGTAGGAAGTTTACTAGATTTGTTTAACCACCCTTGTCACCTGGAATTATGGTAGAGAGTCGGGATGGGTGTTGACGGCTCCTAAGATATACTAACAAATCATCCCCGGCAACAGCGCCAGAAATGCTTATTGGTATTTCTTAACACCACAGATCATCTCCGGTAAAGAGATGAGATCCGCAAGCGCACGGAAGATACCGTTGTAGCATTTCACACATGAGTATTCGCAAGGGTATTGTATTTATCTCAAAGGAAGGCAATGGTGTAAAGTATATACTACTCTTATGGTCAAGGTATGGGATACTAATCAATTATCTGGACAGGGGGTAAGTTTATAATAGGGGTAGTGTGACACACACCTAGGCAATATATTCTAAAAGGGTAAATGGGTCCTAGAGGGAGATTGGATTAAGAGTTAGAGAGTTGCTCTTACAATTCTCCTAATACATATACATATACTACTAATAGTCATGTCAATGATGAATTCCTATGAAATGTTATTCAACACATTGGGCACGGGCTTACCCCTAGCAATACTAGGGCGACTCCTGCCAAGAGCCTGTGGCATAGCCGAACGTGGTGGATTACAAAGGACAGATATGGTTGTCACCACCTACTCCCTACCTCTTCAATCTGTGGGTCTACGAGACATCCGACGTTACTTAAATACCCTAGCACCATGCTAGAATACAAAGCAAATACCTTAGGACGAGCCATGGCACAAGCCATCCTAAGGCGATGACTAACCTAAACATCGTTGAACCAATGTTGATTGCATAGCATAGTCATTCATATTAACATAATCATATCATAAATACATATACTATAGTGGGGGTCTATAATGTTTATGAACATAAGATGTGATCATGAGAGTGAAATCATAAATACTATACCTTCCACATACATGGACTCCACAATCAAACAAGAAACTCTTTGTCCAAGTATATGTATAAAAGAAGACCAAAGATAATATCTTTATTGAGCACAAAGTCACAAATACAAGAAGGAATACATAAGCCATACCTTTCCCAATGTGGAATTGGGAAGAGGGACTCCTTCTACTCCTTTCCCAATTTGGACTTGGGACTAGAGGCTCTCCTCTCTACATCGTAACCCCTCTAAGGACTATGGAAGATAGTGTATACAATAGAATGATGACCAAGTGGTGTGTGTTGAAGTGAGGGGTAGGGGGTCCTATTTATACTAGTGTTGAGGTCGGTTCCCGCCACCAAAAGTGCGTGAATCAGTCACCATTGACTCCAGAGAGCCCGGAGGAGCCAACACGTGGAGGCTGACCGAGTTTGGTGCAAAGACTAGGTCGGCCGACCCCCTGGTTCGACCAACCTGGTCATTGCACAGTTTATCGAGTGCTTTCTCCAGGTGGCTGCCAGATGGGTCCCATTGATGTATATGAGTGATACACCATTGGATCTCCTTGGATACTTCTGTTGGTGGGCCATTTGATCCATAGGATGCCACGTGTCGTCGCCTGATTGGCTGGGATGATATTTTATAGGAATGGTCCCTCTACATTTCCTCATTTCCTGCATAAAATGCTGCATACACATATTTCTCCAAGTCCAAGTGGAATTGGGTTAGATAGAAAGGTGATGTGTGCAAGAAATGACAAACCCTTCACATAATTGAGTTAAATTGACGAATGGAATTGATATATAGCAGCCGTCAACAAACTCCCCCAAGCTTATCCTTTGCTCATCCCGAGCAATGTCAAGACTTTAGGTTGATGATCAGGAGTTGCTACAATGTCTTATTTTCAATAGTATCTAATGCACAACAAGATACTCTACCTCGTATTGAAGAAATTGGCTATGATACCCTACCTTTCTTAAGTTATGATGGGGCTTATGCTTTTTCATATTCATGAGTAGTTGAAAGGTAGAATAGCAAATGGAGCAAACATAGCCTAGAAATCATGTTCCACTTAAATCACGGAGAATTCAATTTAGATATTAAGTACCTCAAATTGATTCTCTCAATCACTCCTTTGTGGAGAGTGGAAATATTTCCTCACCAAAGCATTGTGCCTCTACTATTCCTACTCATTGAATATGGCTTGTATGTGGAGCTTGGTAAGGAAAGTAAGTAGGCATATTTGCATCACATATATTGCTAAGTCAAAAGAGTAAGTCTTAGGAGAATTCAAATCAAAACTTTTTGATTCGAGACTTGTGCATGTGTGATGGAGTGGAAGTGGATGTGGATACTTGAGATAACTCCTTTTTAGTATAATCTCTCTTTCTTTTGCAGGGATGAAATATGGCTACTTTTCTTTTCTCTTTTTTTTTCTCATGCTTATGATGTAAGCATGCTTTATTTTTTTGTAGCCATGTCTTCTACTCCATTTCTTTGCAATGAATTTTGAAGAGAGTGCGAAACATGAATAACATGGAGTTTCTCTTTTTGTTGTGGTATGGTGGATATGGTGGACGTTTTGCTTACTTCTAGTGTAGAAGTATAGCATGTGCAAGTGAAGTCTTGAATTCAAAAAGAGTTGAATGATTTCTCACATAGGTCTATACTAGTTTGACTAGGCTCAATGTGAAAGCAAATAGCATATGCATAAGGTTTTGTCTATGTATGGACATCATATGACTTTGGTAGGTATTTCCAATCAATTGAGGGAAACTTAAATCTTTTTAGAATTTCTCCGGAAATCTAAGTTTTACTTTCAAACTAGGATTAGCAGCCCTATTACCAATTCTGGTCTTGCAACAACCTAGAATTAGATTAATCTTTTGCTACCCACAACTTCCAAATTAAGGTAAAAGTCTTTCAAACCAATGAAAGCAATATTCGGAGAGTAGCAAGTTGTAAACTAGAGACTTAGGAAAATAAAACAGAGCAACTATTCATCATTTCATCTATGTGAATTCTAAATCATTTTTACCGCACATCTTTATTTGATGAAAGCAAATCTAACATATATATATATATATATATATATATATTTTAAATGTAAGGTGGATGATGGATGGATGGAAAATAAATATGCAATGGATGATTTGAAATAAAAATGTAGTGGGTGTGATACAAGTTACCTCAAGTGGGGGTCCTCCCCCAAGCTTATTCTTGATCAAGGTCCGTGATAGGGGTTGAAACCCTAACAACGGAGATAGCCCATGAGTTTGCCTATCCTTGTTGCAACATGACTTTGACAATGGTGGGTTGAGTGTTGATTGTTGTGTTGCCTCCCATTGACACCATGAGTGTGGTTGAATAGATTGTTTTCGATGTTGATCGTTCGCACATCAGGGTCTCTATGAGTTGGGTGTGATTTGCCATTCCTTGGCTAAGATAATGATAAATTTTTAGATCCAAAGGAATGACGTGCACTCAACATACATTGAGTATGTTCGTCATTCTTTGGCTAAGGTGTATCATATCTTTTTGCCATAAGGGAGTGACATGTGCCCAACATGCATTGGGTATGATCAGTTGTTCCTTGGGTAAGGTACAACATACATAGAACCACAAAGGAATGACATGCACTCAACATGGGTTGAGTGTGATCTATTGTTCCTTGGCTAAGGCATGACATACCTTCTAGCCACATAGGAACAACTTGAGCCAAATATAAATTGGGTGTGATCTTGTCATTCCTTGGTCATGGTACATCATAACTCTTAGCCACATAGGAATAACTTGTACCCAATGATATTGGCAAATCACATGAGCTTGAATGAGTGCTTAAAATAGTTGAGAGCATAATGCTCTCACCTATTCGTGGCAGCCCATTGGTTGCTCATGGAGGGTTCCCATTTCAAATCTCTAGACTCGTATAGTTATGATTGACTTTCGGGAATAATTTCGGATAGGTAGCAACCATCATCATTTACTCCTTGACCAAGAGATGTTGAATTGGGATCCTCTAGGGATCCCAACAATCAGCTTCTTGAATGCCTGCATAGTAATATTACTCCTGCAAACTTCCTCTCTTGAATGGAGAGGGATGGTTAGCTCCCGAGACTTGTACAGATGAACGTTCGAGTTAGGTAACCAAACTTTCATTTGTACATACGGGGAAGAATAAAATCAAATATGAATTGGATCCAATGTCAAGTGTATCTATGATAAATGTGTTATTCATTGATAAGAGTGGAGCTTTCTGGATCATTCATGTTGCATATTTTCAAAAGCTCCTACTCATAGCAATGCATGTGATAGAAATACACTATATGGATCCCTACACCTTTTAAAGTTTCTAACCATCTTAGCTTTCAAGAGCAAATTTTTATCATTTAGACCATGACACACAAGATTCTAAATTTTATCCTCCTGAACCTCACTAGGAATTTGAAATTTAGTGACTCCTCCTAAAAATGCAATTCAATTCAAAGCAAGGATATCACTTATTCCTAGGAGTTTGAAATCTAGTGACACCATCTATGCATGAAGCTCAATTAAAAATTATGGCTGTCACTATGCCCAAGTTCCTATATGCCAATTCACCAATTAAGTCATTCCCAAAAGTTTTGTTTTCTAAACCTCGACAAAAATGAATAAGTTTACAAAAGAATTCTTAAAGGATTCTAGGTACTTGTTTGATATTTTTCCAAGTAAGGTGGGATTTCCTTTTGGAAATCCAAAAGTCAATACCCACACTTACTCTTGTGAGGATGCTTGAGAATTGAATGATGATAAAGTGTCAACCTTCCTCACAAATGCAAGCAAATACATTCAATTCTATGGCAAACCAAACAATGAAAAATTCTAAACTCTTACCTCATTTGAAGAGCAGTTGGTGACGAAGGTCTTTGTGTGAGAAACTCACAACCTTGATTTTTGGCGTAGGCTTGATGGTTGATGTCAAATGCCATGTTGAGATTGCATTTGGCAATGGATTTGGTTCTGGCTCCTCCATTGGGTCATCCTCTTGAACATTTCGCTTCCTCAAACTCAAAATGAGTTTGAAGGAGAGAAGTGTTCTAAAATCCTCCCAATGGTGACTTGAGCTTGATGAAACCTTCCACTTTCTTGCCAAACCACCTCTTCAAAATTTCGACCTAGTTGCACTTTAATCAGGAACACACAAAACAACTCGAAAACTGGTTACGTTAGCCAAAAGCAAATTGAACCCAATTTTCAAATTGTCTTGCCCAACTTGAAATAACTTGTAAATGCAATGAGGGTCAAAGCAAATCTTTTTGGTTTGAACTAGGAAGGTAAATTCAAGTGGTCATGCACGTAGTTCATATCCAATTAAATTTCTCCCCTAATTCAAATTTTTTGTTTTATGATGGTTGGAAATTTTACTTTCCAACATGCAAGTGTGGAATTTCAAACACGCAAATGCCAGGATTGATGCAATTTGGAAAACAAATATGAGATAACTACCAATTAACCTATTGGCAAGGACTCACCAAATTTTTGAAGTCCGATGAGTAGGACTTACCTCCGTTTTGTTCAGCGCAATATTTGTTGTCCAATCCCGGAGTTGAAGATGTGGACAATTTCTTCTGTTTTGACATGCCAAACTCATTTGGGTGTCATTTGGGCATGTGGGCCACATGGTGGTCCTAGCCTCTCCCCGTTGTATTGATATAGACATGTTATTGTAGCGATGGGTTCTCCCTCTTGAATGTATTCCTTCATGAGCATGGTGAGGCTTTGTCCTCCTTAAGGGCGCCACTATGACCATATTGATATTCCATTGAATCAACCCATACCTTGATCATGGATCAAAGGCTTCCTTGGGTATGATGACATGTGGACTCCACAATCAAACAAGAGACGCTTCATCCACAATGTCACTTGCCCTAGGTTGAATGGGTTTGGTCGAAGTGTGGGAATCCCAACAAGTGATGTAGGAAATCATGGACTTTGAATGCTCCTTAAGTTCTTGTCCTTGGCCAAGATCTTCATGTGAATGTTGTCTTGATTTCTGCTTGGCCAAGATACTTCAAGGTAGGCTAGTTGAACTTAAATCCCTTGGAAAGCCATAGCCTCCTTGAATACAAGGGTGTTGTTAATTCCACCCTTGACCTCCTTGTGAATGGTAGCCATTGGAGTTGTTGTTTGAAAAAGGTCCTCATGGGTCTTAGGGAAATAATTCCCACGCGTCCCATGATGACATGGATTTTCACAAATCATGTGAATATCCACGACTTGGATTATCCAAACAAATCTCCATCGACTTGGATATTCATGACACTTCAATGGGAGGTGTAGTTCCATAACTAGCATATCCACCTTGTGAAGTTGTGTGCATGACAAGCTATGGGAACTCGAGCATTCTTCAATCCACCCCTTGAGTGGAGACCTTCTTCTCATCCATGATGAATGAGAATAGGATTCCTTCAGCTCCAGCATGAATGTGGTCATAATTTGGAGGAGCCAACCCATGACATGAGTGTTTGATGAAGAGCCAACTATCCACCCCATGTTGGAGGCAAACCAAGAAGAACTTCTTGGAGCCTTCCCCAAGCTTGGGTATGGATGACTTTGGCTCCTACGGAAAGCTGAAATTTTCCCCCAAAAATGCAATGGTGTTGCCTAGCGGACATTTGTTGAGGTACGCCTTAAATCATCTTGCAGTTCAGCACTTGCGTCTTCGTTGGCCATCCCATACAATGGGTTGGCCAACAGTACCCTATTTTCACACAAAGGAGAAAACAAACAAGGGTAATCCTGTCTAATAACTATTAGTACCTATAGCTTAATCACAAGCGATAGCTATCCTTCACTTCCTTTGCCTTCCCCTACAACGGCGCTAGAAATGCTTGTTGACGTCTCCTAAGATATACTAACAAATCATCCCCGGCAACGGCGCCAGAAATGCTTGTTGGTATTTCTTAACACCACAGATCATCTCTGGTAAAGAGATGAGATCCACAAGCGCACGGAAGATACCTTTGTAGCATTTCACCCATGAGTATTCACAAGGGTATCGTATTTATCCCAAAGGAAGGCAATGGAGTAATGTATATACTACTCTTATGGTCAAGCTATGGGATACTAATCAATTATCTAGACAGGGGGTAAGTTGATAATAGGGGTAGTGTGACACACACCTAGGCAATCTATTCTAAAAGGGTAAATGGGTCCTAGAGGGATATTGGATTAAGAGTTAGAGAGTTGCTCCTACAATGCTCCTAATACATATACGTAGCCTAAGGTAGATACTAATGGTCATGTCAATGAGAATTCCTATGCAATGCTATTCAACACATCGGGTGCGGGCTTACACCTAGCAATACTAGGGCGACTCCTGCCAAGAGCCTGTGGCATAGCCGAATGTAGAGGATTACAAAGGACAGATAGGGATGTCACAACCTACTACCTACCTCTTCAATCCATGGGTCTCTGAGACATCCAACACTACTTAAATACCCGAGCACCATGCTAGCATACTAAGCAAATACCTTAGGAGCCATGGCACAAGCCATCCTAAGGCAATGACTAACCAATGTTGATTGCATAGCATAGTCATTCATATTAACATAATCATATCATAACTACATAGACTATAGTGGGTATCTATAGTGTTTATGACCATATGATGTGATCATGAGAGTGAAATCATAAAGACTATACATTCCGCATACATGGACTCGACAATCAAACAAGATACGCTTTGTCCAAGTATACGTCTAAAAGAAGACCAAAGATACTATCTTTATTGAGCACAAAGTCACAAATACAAGAAGGAATACATAAGCAATACCTTTCCCAATGTGTAATTGGGAAGAGGGACTCCTTCTACTATTTTTCCAATTTGGACTTGGGACTAGAGGCTCTCCTCTCTACATCCTAACTCCTCTAAGGACTATGGAAGATAGTGTATACAATAGAATGATGCCCAAGTGGTGTGTGTTGAAGTGAGGGGTAGGGGTCCTATTTATACTAGTATTGAGGTCGGTTCCCGCCACAAAAAGCGCGCGAATCATTCACCATTGGCTCTAGGGAGACAGGAGGAGCCAACATGTGGAGGCTGACCGAGTTTGGTGCAAAGACCAGGTCGGCCGACCCCCTGGTTCGGCCGACCTGGTCATTGCATCGTTTCTCGTGTGCTTTCTCCAGGTGGCTGCCAGATGGGTCCCATTGATGTATATGGGTGATACACCATTGGGTCTCCTTGGATACTTCTGTTTGTGGGCCATTTGATCCATGGGATGCCACGTGTCATCGCCTGATTGGCTAGGATGATATTTTATAGGATTGGTCCCTCTACATTTCCTCATTTCCTACATAAAATGCTGCATACACATATTTCTCCAAGTCCAAGTGGAATTGGGTTAGATAAAAAGGTGATGTGTCCAAGAAATGACAAATCCTTCACATAATTGAGTTAAATTGACAGATGAAATTGGTATATAACAGCCGTCAACAACGGGATTTTTACCTTTTTGTAGGATCGAAGAGCACATGAAAAGCTACCAGAGCGGGGGGGGGGGGTGAATGGTAGATTTAAAAAATCTTACGCAGTGAAAACAATTAAATCCCAACCCCTTAGACAGAAAAACGATCTGTTAAAGAATTCGTGTGTGAGACTAATCTAAACGTGTTTCACCGTGACAAAAGTGATATATATCAGAGAGAATCAATTCACGAAGAAAACACCAGAAGAATCACTCAAATCCGTCGAGAGAAACTCAAGTTATGATCGAAAGATCGAACAAAGGTCAATCTGTCTTACCCGAGAAAAACAGTTCTGGAACACAGCAAAGAAACTCGTGTAGATCAGAAACCACAAATCCAATGACCGTGTAATTTTTATAGATAGTAGAAAATCAAGTTGTGAAGACAACCCAAAATGAATAACGTCAATTGGATCCATAAAACCCGAGTTATGATAAAACCACAGACGAAAGGAACAAGTCGGACGAACAAGGCACAAAAGTTCCTTCAAACTATGAATTTTATTCAATAGAACACGAGAGGAACAGCCCCAAAGTCGTGCACCATGAGATCTGGCCTCCCTTGCTTATATAACCAGCCCTTAGGCCAACCCAATCTCAACTAGAACTCTAATCCTACTCTGATCACGAATCAAAACATTCCATAACTGCTTAGGACTCTTCTATACGCAGATAGAAGCAATCTTAAGACTCCCAAACACCTTAGGAACATATCCCACATCCCTAAAACAACTCAAATTCGTGACCCACATGAAATCCTATCATAACCAACTCGATACTTTCCATACCGAGCCATAACCGACTCCGCTGCAGCCAAAGTCATCAACCGATACGATCTGATCCTTCCAACCAGATCTTCCCATCCATAAACTATCTTTGGAACCATGTTGCCACGTCATGCACCGCATGCATACGTGCAAACAAATTCCTTCGACGTCCAGTAACCTTCATATGCACTGCACTTGATTCAATCATCCTGCGTGACCTCCTGACCCACTCAACCACAATTCCTCCTGAATTTGGTTGTTGGACCTCATCTCCTCCCTGAGACTAGTCCAAAGGATCCTGTCACCAGACATGTCTTGAACTCAAGCAACACCTGCACATAAATAAACAACCAATCCGTACGAGCCCATGTCCACGACTTGACTCAAGTCAGTTCCGAACACAACACCTTACGTGAGCACCTCACATAAGCATGTTGCAAAGCATATCAAAAAATATAGCCATATAAACCAAAACGCACCAAAAACTTAGTAAAAGTATACTAAGCAACGCTTCCATAAGTGTAAGGCAAGTTTGAAACATTTCACATGAAAATTTGAAACATTACGATCAAGCTCCGAACCTTGCCAAAGCTAACCAGAGCTTGAGCTGGAGCTTACCAAAGCTAGTACAAACTAGCACCGGAGCTTACCAAAGCTAGTCGGACCTAGCGTCGGAGCTAACCAAAACTAGTCGGAACTAGTCATCCCAAAAGTCGGAGCCAGCAAAACATGTCGGAGCTAACCAACATAAGTCGAACCTAGCAAAACATATCGAAACTTAACAAAAACATGCTAGAGCTATCAAAGACATGCCAGATATAAAGACAAAGCTCACCGGACCTACCCAAAATGTAGGATCGAAGAGCACATGAAAAGCTACCAGAGGGGGGGTGAATGGTAGATTTAAAAATCTTACGCAGCGGAAACAATTAAACCCCAACCCCTTCAGCAGAAAAATGATCTGTTAAAGAAATTGTGTGTGAGACTAATCTAAACGTTTTTCACCGTGACAAAAGTGATATATATCAGAGAGAATCAATTCAGGAAGAAAACACGAGAAGAATCACTCAAATCCGTTGAGAAAAACTCATGTTATGATCGAAAGATCAAACAAAGGTCAATCTGCCCTACCCGAGAAAAAAACAGTTCTGGAACGCTGCAAAGAAACTCGTGTAGATCATAGACCATAAATCAAATGACCATTAACTTTTGACATATGATAGACAATCAAGTTTTGAAGACAAACCAAAAAGAATCACGTCAATTGGATCTGTAAAACTCGAGTTATGATAAAACCACCGACGAAAGGTAGTGCTGTTCAGAAACTCGACGAGTAAAACTTGTCTGGAACAAGTCGGACGAACAAGGCACAAAAGTTCCTTCAAACTACGAATTTTATTCAATAGAACACAAGAGGAACAGCCCCAAAGTCGTGCACCACGAGCTCTGGGCTCCCTTGCTTATATAACCAGCTCGAAAGCCAACTCAACTCAGATCAGGAACCTAATCCTACTCTGTTCACAAATCGTAACCTTCCATAACTGCTTAGGATTCTTCTATACGCAGATAGAAACAATCTTAAGGCTTCCAATCACTTTAGGACGTATCCCACATTCCTAAACAACTCAAATTCGTGACCCACACGAAATCCTATCATAACCAACTCAAATCTTTCCATATTTGAGTCAAACCCGACTCAGCCGCAGCCTGAGTCCATAACCTAGTCGGTTGGACCTTTCCGACCAACTTTTTACATCCACATCTCTTCATCACGCCTCGGAACCATGTAGCCACGTCCATGCACTCCTTGTACACGTGCAAACATCTTCCAATGACGTCCACGATACCTTCACATGCATTGTTCTTGATTCAATCATGCTGCGCAACCTCCTGATCATCTCAACCACAATTCCTCCTGAATTTGGTTGTTGGAACCACATCTCCCTCCTGAGACTAGTCTAATGGATCCCATCACCAGCCATGTCTTGAACTCAAGCAACACCTGCACATGAATAAACAACCAATCCATACAAGCCCAAGTCCTCGACTTGACTCAAGTTAGTTCCGAACACAACACCTTACGTGAGAACCTCACATAAGCATGTTGCAAAACCATAGTAACACGATATCATCCATATCAACCAAAATGCACCAAAAACATAGCAAATGAATACTAAGCAATCTTTCCAGAGATGTAAAGCAAGTACAAAACATTGCAAATGAAAAAAAGAAGCATTGCGGTCAAGTTCTGGACCTTGCCAGAGCAACCCGGACCTTGAGCCGGAGCTAACAAAGGCTATTAGAACCTAGCGCCGGAGCTTACCAAAACTAGTATAACCAAGCTCCCGCCAGAGCTTACAAAACTAGCAGGACCTTAAAAAAGGTGTTTTGGTGATATTCAAAACTTTTATCGCCAAAGCAAGTGTATTCACTACAAGTCAATGTATTCAGCACACATAGGTCTTACACAAAAACATGTCGGACCTAGACAAAGAAAGTCGGACCTATTATCGGACCTTGCAAAAGCTCGAAGCTAGAGTCAGACCTTGCTAAAAAGATGTTTTGGCAGCATTCAAAACATTTATTGTCAAAGCCAATGTATTCAACACACATATGTCTCACAATCTCCCCCTTTATGACTGCGTTGGCAACACCATTTCAAATCCGAACATTGGCTTATTCACATTAAAAGTTTTGAAAACAATTTCTCCCCCTTTGTAAAACATAAATAAAATGAGAAAAAAGAAATTCTCCCCCTGAGAATAATCGTGCCAAAAACAATTGTGAATATATGCAATGTGTAATCAATTTCTCTCCCTTGCATACTTATCTTTAAAAATTCACATATTATTTCTCCCCCTTTGACAATATATTCAGCAAGGTTCCAAAGAGAAATTTTAATTGTTATGAGCATATTATAAGATATACATATAAAACAAAGCTCATCCAAGTCATACTATCAAGTAACTTACACTATCACAACAATGAGATACATAAAGTAGTGTAAGCCATGCTAGAGATCAAATGTAATTTTCAATTTAAGCAAGTCATGATCTCACAAACTTAACTATTTCAATACCCGAAATCATGACACTTGTTGCTGCATTTTATTATTTTTCAAAGCACAAATTTAGATCATATGATATTTGCAAGAGATTATATGCGCATCTGCCTTATTCTAACCAACCAAGCCAAGCCTATGTCATTTGACAATCAGAAGCTAAGGACATGGTTTTAGTCATACACAACTTCTTCCATGTTCATATCAAATTGCAATGATAAGCCATCTCAAAAGAAGAAGTGCGATGCATGCATATTCTCTTGATCTTTTCTCAACTTATATTTGTTCAAAAAAACTCAACATGTGAGTTGATTACTTGATTAATGCTTTATGATTAAAAGCACTTGTGAACATGCAACAAGTTCAAAACAGCAAGAAAGTTCAATCATGACCAGATTTAGTGTAAGTAATTATTCCAATTACTAGTCATGGCAAAAACTACAAAATGTATAACATGAGTAATGTAGTCAGAACTTTCAGCATGTAAAAGGAATCACAACGTCATATATGTATGAAATACTATGCTCATATTATTTTAAATTCAGATTCATACATAAAGTTCCGAAGTTTCAAAACTCCCCTCAATTTAAGCCATGAGGATGTATAACCCCTATTTCACTACAAATGTAACAAAAACGAGTGAAATCCAAAGGTTTTGTAAAAATGTCAGCCAACCGTTGTTCGATATCCACATGGTGAAGCACAATGTTTCTTTTTTCAACATTATCACAAGGAACGTGACACCTAATGACAATGTGCTTAGTTCTAGAATGTTGCACGGGGTTTTTAGCAATGCAAATGGCACTAGTGTTATCACAAAAAAATGGAACACTATCTAGATCAACCCCATAGTCCTTAAGTGTTTGAACAATCCAAAGAATTTGTGAACTAGCACTAGCAGCAGCTACATATTCAGATTCGGCGGTGGAATGTGCAACTAAACTTTGTTTCTGGATGACCATGCAACAAGTGAATTACCAAGAAAATGACAAGCATCGGAAGTACTTTTCCTATCAATCCTACAACCTCCAAAAACAGCATCGGAAAAAGCTTTCAAAGTAACACTTGAGGAAGAAGGAACAAAATATCAAATTCATGAGTTCCATGTAAGTACCTGAGAATCCTTTTGACTTGATGATGTGAAGCATGTGGGGAAGCCTGAAACCATGCACAAAGACATACGCTGAATTGTATGTCCGGTCTTGATGCCGTGAGGTACAAAAGTGATCCGATCATGCTTCTATATTCTTTTTGATCCATGGGTTCACCATCTTCATCAAGTTCAAGTGTTGTTGTTGTTCCCATTGGTGTCCGAAGAGGCTTGCTTTTGTCCATGTTGAAGCGCATTAGGAGGTCTTTTGTATACTTCATTTGATGCACAAAGGTACCCTCCTTTGTTTGCTTGATTTGCAGCCCCAAAAAGTATGTGAGTTCTCCCATCATACTCATCTCAAATTTTGTACTCATCATACCTGAAAACTTGGACACAAGATCATGAGAAGCACAACGAAAGATAATATCATCCACATACACTTGAACGAATAATGAGTCAATGCCATGCTTAAGCATAAAAAGAGTTTTATCAACTTTGCCCATGGTAAACCCCTTTTCAAGTAAGAATGTTTTTAACCTATCATACAATGCTCTAGGGGCTTGATTTAGACCGCACAAGGCTTTGGACAGTTTGTAAACATGATTAGGAAAATCTGAATTTTCAAAACCCGGTGGTTGTTCGACATAAACCTCTTCATCTATGTAGCCATTAAGAAAAGCACTTTTAACATCCATTTGATATAGCTTAAAACCTTTAGATGTAGCAAAAGCTAACGAAATTCTTATGGCTTCTAATCTAACAACAGGAGCAAAAGTTTCATCAAAATCTAGACCTTCAACTTGAGTGAAACCTTGAGCAACCAACCTAGCCTTATTTTTAACCACAACCCCATCCTCACTTTGTTTATTTTTAAACACCCATTTAGTTCCAATTAAAGTGTACCTTGAGGAGGAGGTATAAGTTTCCAAACATTATTTCTTTCAAAATTTTCTAACTCTTCTTGTATGGCAATAATCCAAGATTCGTTAGTGAGTGCGTGTGATATGTCTTTGGTTTCAAAAGAAGCAACAAAAGCAGAATGAGCATGAGATTTTGGATTGCAAAACCTGGACCGTGTAACTCGTTCGTGCAAGCTTCCAATAATCTGTTGTGGAGGATGAATTTTGAGAACCCGGAAGGGAGTGGACACTTCACAAGCTTCTTCTTCTTCATGTACATCACAAATTGATGAGCTTGTGACTTCAGGAGGATCTAGACCAGCAATGGTGGTCGTCGATGCTGGCTGTGAATCAAAATCAGGAGCTCGAACAATGTCATTAGCTGCTGAATTTTTGGGCAGCAGCTCCACCTCTTCCTCATCTTCAACGAAAATGCTCTCCTCCTGCGGATATAGATCTAGACTTGCAATGTTTGAGCTAGATTCATCAAAAGACACTTCACAAGTCTACACAATTTTGTTAGTGTCAAGTAAAAGCACACGGTAGCCTCTAGTATGAGATGGATAACCAAGACACATGACATCAATGGATCTAGCTTCAAATTTATCAAGATTACCATGTTTCTTAACAAAGCATTTGCATCCAAAGACCCGAAAGTGCGTAACAGTAGGCCTATGTCCAAACCGGAGCTCATATGGGGTTTTACCTAGCTTAGCGCGCAAGAAAACACAATTTGAGACATAACAAGCGGTTGCAATCGCATCAGCCCAAAATTTCCTAGGTGTTTGATATTCATCAAGCATAGTCCTAGCAATCTCAACTAAGGTTCTATTCTTTCTTTCTACAACACCGTTTTGTTGAGGTACATATGGTGAAGAAAATTGATGATCTATTCCATTTTCAGCACAAAAGTGATCAAAAGATTGATTTTTAAATTCCGTCCCGTTATCACTTCTAATTGCTTTTATAGATCCTGGGTGATCAATTGATAATATAAGAAATAAAGTTCTAAAGTGACTAAAAGCTTCATTCTTAGATGCCATAAAGTAAACCCAAGAGTATCTAGAATAATCATCAACAATAACAAGAACATACCATTTATCTCTGAAGGATTGAACACATGAAGGACCTACGGTGTCAAGGTGCAAAAGTTGACTCGGTTCAGTTGTCATGATCATTGTGAGAGGAGTATGTGAACCTGCAACCATCTTAGCATGTCTACAAGAAGAGCACACAATTTATTTGTCCCCTTTAAGCTTAGGCAGCCCACGTACGCGATCAAGAGCACTAATACGTGTGAGATGATCAAAGCCTACGTGACCAAGTCTACGATGCCAAAAATATAAATCTTTGGAATCATTAGCAACTAGACACCTATGCTTAGAGGAAGACATATCAAAATCAGCTTTAAAAACTCTTCCAAATCGTGACATGTTAAAAATAAGCTCATTGTTTGAATTCACAACTTTGCAGCAATTTTTAGTGAAAATAATTTCCAGATTTTCATCTAGGAATTGTGAAACAGAAAGCAAGTTGTATTTCAAATTTTTTACAAGTGCCACATCCTTCAAAGTGTAGTGATCATTTACTCTATCCGAACCCTTAGCAATTATAGGAGTTGAAGAATTATCGGTAAAAGTAACATTCTCTACACGTGACACAAAAGAGAGGGACGAGAACCATTCTTTGTTACCGGTCATGTGGCATGAGCAACCTGAATTCACAATCCAAATGTTCTCCTTCCTCAAGCATGTAACCTACATAGAAGCACAATACGTCGATGACTCAATACTGGGGTTAGTCAAAAGGCATTTAGGTATCCAGTACTGAGTCACACGACGTGCAGCAAGAAAAACACGCGAAAGCTGAGATAAAACAGCAGGTTTATGAGTCAAAGCTTGAGGTTTTTTATTCTTAACTACTTACCTATAATGTGTGACTTGTGCAGCACAAAAATCAGTAGCTCCGGAGGCAAAAACAGAAGGTCTAGAGGTAAACTTTGAATGTTTTTTACTCATAACAGCAGGTTGCATGTTCTAGGCATTCAGTTTAATATGTGCAGCAAAATTTGCATGTAAGTTATGAGATCTAGCAATCATTCTTTCCCTTTTCTGTTGTTTAGCTAGTCTATAACAAAAATCTATGACATGACCATCTCTACCACAGTAGGTACAATAAAATTTAACTTTGTGTTCATGTCTAGATGAGCAAGCAATATTTTTAATTGAAACCAAATGAGACAACACTCCTGCAGATTTGAAAACCACTTTTTTTTGTTTAGGAACTATTTGAATCAAACCACTTCCTAATGACTTTACAATTTCAGGTGGATGTGCCTTAGCATGAGCTTGAGAATCAAAACCTAAACCAGTTTTATCATTGCAAGACTTGGAGGAATTCAGCAGCAAGTTTAGGTTCTTATTCCCATTACAAAACCGATCTAATGTCCTATGCATGTTATCAAGTTTGTTGGACAGATCAAGGCAACTTTCACATGGTGTTTTTCTTTTTAATTTGCAATTGGAACAATATTTAACTTCATAAGAACGTAAGGCATTATTCAATATTGAAATTTCATTCATAGCATTTTTTAGTTTCTTTTCAAGATCATCACAACTAGAACAATGCAAATCAATTGTAGAATAAGAAGCATCTTTTAAGTTTCCAATGTCAATTGCAGTAAGGTTTTTGTTCTTTTCAATTTCAAGTTCAAGTCTATCTAGAGTAGAGGAATGTGCAGTTCTTAATGTGGACAATTGTTCATAGATTAAATCACACAAGGGACAAGAATCATTACTAGGAATCAAGGTTTTCAAATGGTTGATTTCAGATTCTAGTGATTCAATTTTAGTAGCATTATCCCTAAGCTTTGTGTCCTTTTTCTTAACAATAATAGTTGCATGAGAAATTGCATCACACATTTCATTACAGGTAGAACATACCTACGATCAGATGACCTTTAGTATCGGTAACGCCGCCATTAAGGCACGTTATCACTGTTAAATGTGTTCAATACATACAAATCGTGTATTAGGTAATTAAACACCGCCTGGGCCACATGTCGGGCCAGGCTGACAATGTAGCAGTCACTCCTTTGGCTATAAAAGGGTTGTGTTGCACGGTACAAAGGCGAGGTCTAATCAAGCGCTCACATACACATACTCATACATACAACAACCACCCATGGAGTAGGGTATTACGCTCAGCCGGCCCGAACCACGTAAAAAATCCTTGTGCCAGCGTCTTGTTCATAATCTCACGCGCGCCCCAACCAATCATGAACCTCCGCGAGCTACGATCTAGTAGTACCGGAGGAAGTCTCGATTACACACTTCGACAGATATAATGATAATGGTATAGCATAATCATAAATACAATTCCTACTACATATATGGAGTCCACAATCAAACCAGAAACGCTTCATCCAAATATATGAACAATAGAATATTAAAGATAAAATCTTTATTAAGAGCAAAGTCACAAATACAAATAGGAATATGAGAGCCATACCTTTCCCAATTAGGAATTGGGAAGAGACTCCTTCTACTCCTCTTCTACTTGGACTATGGACTAGAGGCTCTCTTCTCTATAGCCTAAACTCCTCTAAACCAATGGAGAGTAGTGGATACAATATAATGAATACTCAAGTGGTGTGTGTGTGTGAAGTGAGGGTAGGGGGTCCTATACGTAGGTGGAGAATGGTCGGTTTTTGCCACCAAAAGCACGCGAATCAGTCATCACTGACTTCTTAAAGCCGGAGGAGCCAACATGTGGAAGTTGACCAGGTTTGGGACCAGGAAGGGGTCGGTCGACCTAGTCTTGGCTCTAAACAGTTTGTGCTTTCTCCAGGTGGGTCCCATTGACAGATATAGGGTGTACACTGTTGGATGGCCTCGGATACTTCTATTTGTGGGCCATTCGATTCATGTGGTGTCACATGTCGATGCTTGATTGGCTGGAATGATATTTTATTGGATTGCTTCCCATCTTTTACCTCATTTCCTGCAATAATTCCTTGCATGCACTATTTCTCCAAGGACAAGTGGAAATAGGTTAAATAGAAAGGTGATGTGTGCAACAAATGACAATTCATTCACATAATTGAGTTATATTGACGGGTAAAATTGGTATATCACAGCCGTCAACAAACTCCCCCAAGCTTATCCTTTGCTCGTCCCGAGCAAAGTCAAGACTTTAGGTTGATGATCAGGAGTTGCTACAATATTCTACTTTTCAAAAGTACCATGTGTGCAACAAAATACTCTACCTAGTATTGCAAAAATTGGCATGGAACTTCACCCATCTCAAGTCATTATGGGGCTTATGCCAATCTCCTACTCATGAGCGGTTGAGAGATAGAACAGCAAATGGAGCACACATACCCTAGAAATTAAGTTCCACAAATTCCGGAGAGTTCAATTTAGATTTTTAGTACCTCGATTTGACTCTCTCGGTCTCTCCTTTATGTGTAGTGGAAATATGTCCTCACTAAGGTATTTTGCCTAAATTCATCCTAACACTAAATAAGGCTTGTATTTGGAGCTTGGTAGGGAATATAGTAGGCATTTGCAACACATAATATTGCTAAGTCAAAAAAAGCAAGCTTAGGAGAAATCAATTCAAAATTATTTGATTCAAGACTTGTGCATGTGTGATGGAATGGAGGTGAATGTGGATATTTGAGATGACTCCTTTTTTTAGTAGACTCTCTTATTTTACAGAAATGAAACATGGCTACTTTTCTTTCTCTCTTTTTTTTTCTTCTCCTTCTTTTGATGTAAGCATGTTTTTTCTCTTTTTTTCTTGCAGCCATGTCTTCTACTCCCTTTTTATGCAAGAAATTTTGGAGACAGTACTAAGCATGAAAGGTATGGAGTTTCTCATTTTATTGTGGAATGGTGGTATGATGGAATTTTGCTTACTTCTAGTGCAGAAGTATAACATGTGCAAGTGATGTCTTGAATTTAAAAAGTAATGAATAAAATCTCACATAGGTCTATACTAGTTTGACAAATCTCAATATGAAGACAAATAGTATATGCATAAGGTCTATCAATGTAATGTATCATATGGCTTTGGTATGTATTTCCAATCAAATGAGAGTAACTTAAATCCTTTAAGATTTTCTACGGAAATCTAAATTCCACTTTCAAACTAGGAATAGAAGCCCTATCACTATATCATATCTCACAACAACTTAGAATGGATTAAGCTTTTGTTACCCACAATTTCTAAATCAAGGCAAAAGCAATTTTAGCCAATGAGAGCAATATATTTGACGAGATCATGCACATTATCATTGCACCTACAAATATGGTACAAAGTTTATTTGTTTGAGATCCTGGCTCAAGTGAATGTGCGCTCTTGTTTGGACAAGATCAAGATGGTGCACTATGCCGTCCACCACCTTGGCCTCCTCCTTTCATGCTTACAAGAAGATTTGATGGCGTTGCACATATGGACCCACACATGATAGAAGATGAACATGAGTCGAGGACGACTCTAATTCAAGAAGGGGAGGATGATGAGGACATCACTTCTATGGATACAAACAACACTCCATTGAACATACAAGATGCAACCAATAGAGTTCATACACAACAATTAATTTCAGAGGTGAACTCGTTCTTATATATTTCCTTATATGTTTTTGTACATAAATTGCTACTTAATGATTTATTTGTGATTAGGATCCATGGAGAGGTCCAAGGAGTACTTGGAGGGAGTATTAGGGACGTGGAAGACCAGAGAATTCGTTCAAAGAAGATGGAAACCGAACCAAACTCCAAATCATATCCAACTCGGAGTCCAGGAGCAGTACGCACTAAAACGGACGCCCAGGACGCATACGAACTCCGTTTTGGACGTTCTACATATGCTCGGAAAGGGGAGAGTATAACCTTTCCAATAGCACTGGTCCCATGTCAAAATTCCTTGGGAGTTGTCGGGAATCGTCGAAACAAAATCAAGTACAGAATATGTCAGGGTGCTGCGCCACCATATTGGGCTATTGGGCCTTGTATCAAGTCTAAGTCCATTATTTTTGTGTGTTAGGGTTAGGTCACGATCCCAACACCCCCTTGGACGTCCTCCCACCTATATATACTCCTTAGTAGCCGCCATGAACAATTGGGTTTTGCTTAGATCAATAAAATCGCCGTTCTACGGTTTGTGAGACCCCAATTTCGTGATTTCCGATCGTGTCTTCTATGTTCTTGCTCGTGTTCTCGATTGCACTTGCGGGGATTAGCCTTTTTGGCGAGGTCAAGTGTGTGCAGCACGGTTGATAACCAACGGAGCCGTGGTGTAGTGATTGCAGGGGTACTCGAACTGCTCGAGTGCCGCGGATCATCAACGTCGAGTTCTCCACCCCAATCGACATACCTTTTGGAAGATCGGGCTCACTTTTTCCTATCAATTGTTATCAGATTTCCATGTTGCCCGTTAGGTAATTCATCTATCCATTACGTTAGTTTTGTTTTTCATACCTAGAGTCCACAAAAAAGCCACAAAAGAACTTGCAGTTTAGTAGATCTGTTCATGACTTTGTCCAAACCACGTTTGAGCCTTTACAACTTTCGTTTTCAGTTTGGTTTTGTTGAGTTTGTATCCGTTGTTGAGTCATATTGCTGGTTTAGAAAGTGTTTTTGGTCTTAGTTTGAGTTTTGCATTGTGTGATTCATCCTTTTGAATCACGTCATTACGTCCAGATTAGATTCACCTCTGTCCAGTTTGGTATTTTCATCATATCTCGCCCATACGAACTCGGATTTTGGTGTTCTTGTACTTTATAGAAAGCTTAAGAAGTGCTCTATAACTTTCATATTCATCATTTGCCAAGAAAATATTGTTATCGATGTCTAAATTGCATTGGATACGAATCTGTTATTGACCCAAAAATTCTGAACAGTCTGTATTTCGGGGGAAATATCTCCTATTGTTATTTTCCAAAATAGGTCTTCCATATATTGAAATTAAAGAGGAGAGATATATCTACAATCTTGCTGTTCTAAGTTTTCCAATTTAGAGCCTATAAGTGTGCCTATTTGTCTTTGGAAGATTGAGCAGAAAATCTGCGACAGACACACGAGATATCTTGGATTGATTTTCATTGTGTTCTTCCCTTGCAGCACATTCTGAAAAAAAGGAAGAAAAAAGAAAAAGGCAAGTGCAAAACAAGAAACAAAAGCCGCACAAAAAAAGAGGAAAAAAACAACAAAAAAACAGAAGTACTTGCATTCTTTGTGTCATCTAGTTTTGTCTCATGTCTTGCTAGCTTGAACTACTAGGAACACATTTAGGCCAGCAACTTTGACAAATACTTTGGACACTTATTCAACTTTACTATCTGATTTCATTGTTGCTAATCCTTGCTACATAGAAAGTGTCATCCAAGCTACACCTTACTCTTGAGCAGAATCGATACACCTTTGCAATCATCCAACGCTTCATTGGTTTCTTCATACCGTCCACCGTTTGCCACCTGCAGTGTCGGTAAGAACATTTGTAAGAGCGTGGTAAGACGCTTGAGAGTGTGTGATTCCACTTCCACTTTTCCATTATCCTTTGTAGGTTATAGGGATAACATATTTTTTGTGTTGTCTTCTGTTTGCTACTAACAATGTCAGGTAAAAGCAAGAATCATACATTATATGATGAGATGATGGACATGATGAAGACGGCGATGGAGTTGCTCACTAAAAATCAAACATCAACCAAGGATTCACATGACATTCAGACCACCTTTACAACACCTTCCACAAGAAGTAATTACATTCTCCCATCTCTTCCTTCTTATGATGGTCTTGGTTATGATGAATATATTGCTGGGGAAATAGAGTTAGATAAAAATTTTGGAAAATGTCATATGTGTGAGAGGAGGAAGATTAGAAATATTTCTAGTGCGTTAGTTGATTGTGCATTAACTTGGTGGGACAACTTAAGCGATATAGAAAAACCTCGAACATGGAAAGAAACGAAAATTCTTATGCGAGAAACTTTTGCTAATGTATCTATGTGCAAAGAAGAAATTCAACAATTTGAGGAGAAATTTCTTGTTGTACCTCCTTTTGTGTGTAACGTTTTGCAGGACAATATAGAAAATAATATAGATGATGCAAAAGAGAACGAGGCTTTTGACAACACTTGTGAAATTTTAGATGGATCAACTCATAATGCACTCGAAATCACTGCTGAAAATGGTAAGGCAAAACATTCTACAAATACAGAAGGTGAGAAGTTTTTGGATGTTCTGAATTTTTCCACCAATCATGCTATTTTTGAGGAGCAACTATTAGAATCATTTATTTATACACCATTGTCACATGTTGATTTTCCTGCTGATCATTGCGCTACGAAAGAGTTGTGTGCTGATAACTCTATTATACCTATGCAAAAACAAGTTAATGTAAAAGATGATTGTGTTTTGGATTCACCTACTTGTGCTGAAATTCATAATTTGATCACCACTACTGCTGAAAATGATGAGCTGAATTTTTTGTCTTCTCTAAATACTTTGGGTTATATTTAATTTGACACTCTTTGTGATCTAGATATAGTAGAGAAGAGAATATTTTCCCAATCTGAATTGCCTTTGTTAAGTAGAAATATTTTTCATGCAATAGGAAAATATGAACTTAGTGGTGTGTTTATGGTGCATAAAGTTTACGTTTGTTCAAATGAGAAAACTCCTTTTGTGCTGCAACAACATCCTAAAGTAAATGAATGCACTAACGCTAATAATGTTTTGTCAAGCTTTTCTAGTATTTTTTTCTTGCAGCAGGGACAAAAAATAAAAGAGAAGTATTGTTCGCTGCAGTCGTGCAATATGGACAGAGTTCATTCTACCCCCAAAGCAATCCTTTTTCCTGGACATACGAGCAAGCCGAGGACGGCTTGTCATAAAGAAGGGGAGAATGACGAGATCATGCACATTATCATTGCACCTACAAATATGGTACAAAGTTTATTTGTTTGGGATCCTAGGTCAAGTGAATGTGCGCTCTTGTTTGGACAAGATCAAGATGGTGCACTATGCCGTCCACCACCTTGGCCTCCTCCTTTTATGCTTACAAGAAGATTTGATGGCGTTGCACATATGGACCCACACATGATAGAAGATGAACATGAGTCGAGGACGACTCTAATTCAAGAAGGGGAGGATGATGAGGACATCACTTCTATGGATACAAACAACACTCCATTGAACATACAAGATGCAACCAATAGAGTTCATACACAACAATTAATTTCAGAGATGAACTCGTTCTTATATATTTCCTTATATGTTTTTGTAGATAAATTGCTACTTAATGATTTATTTGTGATTAGGATCCATGGAGAGGTTCAAGGAGTACTTGGAGGGAGTATTAGGGACGTGGAAGACCAGAGAATTCGTTCAAAGAAGATGGAAACCGAACCAAACTCCAAATCGTATCCAACTCGGAGTCCAGGAGCAGTACGCACTAAAACGGACGCCCAGGACGCATACGAACTCCGTTTTGGACGTTCTACATATGCACGGAAAGGGGAGAGTATAAACTTTCCAATGGAACCGGTCCCATGTCAAAATTCCTTCGGAATCGTCGGAAATCGTCGAAACAAAATCAAGTA
Source organism: Tuctoria greenei (assembly GCA_036927565.1). NCBI lineage: Eukaryota > Viridiplantae > Streptophyta > Magnoliopsida > Poales > Poaceae > Tuctoria > Tuctoria greenei. The sequence continues at coordinate 113,156,252 of JAYESD010000005.1, forward strand.
CAGAATCTGTCAGGGTGCTGCGCCACCATATTGGGCCATTGGGCCTTGTATCAAGTCTAAGTCCATTATTTTTGTGTGTTAGGGTTAGGTAACGACCCCAACACCCCCTTGGACGTCCTCCCACCTATATATACTCCTTAGTAGCCGCCATGAACAATTGAGTTTTGCTTAGATCAATAAAATCGTCGTTCTACGGTTTGTGAGACCCCAATTTCGTGATTTCCGATCGTGTCTTCTATGTTCTTGCTCGTGTTCTCGATTGCACTTGCATGGATTAGCCTTCTTGGCGAGGTCAAGCGTGTGCAGCACGGTTGATAACCAACGGAGCCGTGGTGTAGTGATTGCAGGGGTACTCGAACCGCTCGAGTGCCGCGGATCATCAACGTTGAGTTCTCCACCCCAATCGACATACCTTTCGGAAGATTGGGCTCACCTTTTCCTATCAATATTGGAGAGTAGTAAGTTGTAAACTATGAACCTAGGAAAATTAAAACAGAGCAACTATTCATCATTTCATCTATGTGAATTCCAAGTCGTTCTTACCGCACATCTTTTATTTTATTCAAAAACAAATCTATTCTACTTATTATTATTATTATTTTATATGCAAGGTGGATGATGGGTGAATGGAAAACAAATATGCAAGGGGTGTGGTACAATTTACCTCAAGTGGGGGTCCTCCCCCAAGCTTGTTCTTCACTCACCTCCTTGATGAGGGTTGAACCCTTGATGACGGAAGTATGCCGTGAGATCAGCTTGTTGTTGTTGTAGTGTGGAGTTAAAGTTGGTGAATTGAGCGTCCATGTGTTGTTGCCAACTTTGGGTACCTCCGACATGCAATTGGAGAGTGTTGTAGATGTCACCCATTCTCACTTTAAGCTCTTCCATATGTCTAATGAGATCTGTCATTCCTTGGCTATAGTCACAAAGACTTCTAGCCGAAGATCAACGACATCTTCTCATGGTCGTTGGAGGCAAGCTGCTAGAGCTTGAAGTGGATAGGGGTGGCTCCCACGCGACACCCGGTCATCCATGCCAAGACGGACCTTCGGTCTCATACGATGGAGGTTGAGCCCACCCGGGTGCATCACCCATTGGGTCCTCTTCCTCTTCGTACTCATGGACCGTGAAGGTTGTCGAAGGCATAGTCGCTCTCCTTGCACGGCTTCTAGTTACCCTGCTAGAGACATTACTTCTTTGGGCTTCCTCGATGGGAAGAAGGTCAAGGGTTAGCCTCTGAAATTTGTACAAATGAAAATCCGGGTTAGGTAATCGAATTTCATTGACAAAGTTGGGATAATAAAATATCAAAGAGCCATCTTGATCATGCTTAAGAGTATGTCCTTGCACTAAATAATCTTCATTAATTAATTCTCTTTCATTTTCAATATACTCAAATGAATAATATTCTAGTGCTCCTACCCTAGTAGCAATACGGGTAATCAATGAAGTGCATTCAATTGGCCCTGTTCTTGGAATGTAATCTAACCATCGTGTCATCATGGCAATAACTGGAGCAACTTTTATCTTTTTAACCATGGCAATAAAAAAATCAGCTCATCTTGCTGCACCGCCCTTACATCTCATCTAGGGAACATAGCCATAGCCACCCGTCTATGCATGAAGCGTAAAGTAGGGTTGTGCGAGTGGCTATTCCTAGGTGCACTACATCTGACCTCACTAGTCAATTCTTGCAAAAAACTTTGTTTGTTAAACTTAGGCAAAGTGTCTAAATCTATCAAAAAACATTTATGGAAGCCTATGATTTCACTTAATTCTTTCAATAGGATGTTGTATTCTTTTTGAAATAATCTTAAAGAAATACCATCAAATCCTATTTTGATTGTGCAAAGGAATTGTATGGGGAGAAGGTGTGAACCTCTCTCCTCTATATGAGCAAAGTTTTCCAATCCTAGTGCATGCCAAATGGAAAAGAATTCGGAATCCATACCTATTCTGGAGATCAAATCTGGGTCATAACTTTCATATGAGAAAACTCACGATCTTGAAGGAGCTTGTGTGCTTGATCTTCAACTTCACTTTGTATGTCGAAGTCGTCGTTGTGGAGGAGTTGGTGCGGGTTGCTCCTGTCATCCACGGGAGTGTCCTCACATACACTCCACCTCCGTGAACTTGGTGTCACAACAGAAGAGGGACATGCACTTGAGTCTCTACCATGGCTTGATCTTGCAGCCTCCTTCCTCTTTCCAAATAACCTCTTCATTCCTTTCATGGCCACAACGAACAAGAACACAACAGGGCAAAAACTCGAAGGAGGTGATGTTAGTGAAATCAAAACCCCCAACGAATTTTCCCTTGAAGAACTTGAGAGCAAATTGCAAATGCAAACAAAAGCAAATCTTTTTGGGTTGGATTTGAGCAAGAGTGCTTCAATGAAGAGCAAGAAAAACAATGTGAGCAAAGAGTGACTTTGGGGAGGTGTGAAATGAGGTGAAGTGTCAAGAGGAGTGCTCCTCACGGCCACCATTTATAATGTACACTCCTCAATGGTCACAAGGGAACAAAAATGTAGCCATTGGAGGAGAGAGAGCCAAAATGGCCCTTTCCCCATGTCAGCCGAACAGGGGGGTCGGCCGCACTGCAATATGGGCCCCATATTCTTTCTTTTGGAAGGTGGCTCCCCAACAGCTATGAAATTAGCACGTTTACCACTTTTGCAGCTCAGAAAAATTGTTTTTTGAATAAAAACTCTTTTTTAAAAAAAACCAACAATTTTCTTTTTGTGAAAAATAAAGAAATGAAAATGCTAGTTGAGAATAGAAGATTCTCAATTTGCTAAGAAAAACCAAATATGCAGTGTGGAAAAATCAAACTAAATGGGAAAAACCAACTAAAAAGAAAAGAAAAATCAAAGAAAGGATAACTACCAATTTAACCTATTGGCTAGGTCTTAGCACCGTCCGATGAGATGAACATTCCTCCTTCTTAATTTCTTGACATCCGTGCCCAGGGGGATGGGCTCGGATGGCCTGTCTTGCTTCTTCCGCCATTCCTTCTTTGGCGGCTTGGTGGACTTGGGCCTTTGGGGAGCCCCGGACTTCTTCGTCTTCTTGGGGTGTCGGCGTGGACGATAAGACGGGTTCTCCACATAGACCCAATTCCTCATGAATACAATGAGCAGGTCCACCTTTGGAGGTATGATTTTGACCTCTTGAATTTGCTTAACATTGGGCCCAAAATTGATACGGATCATCGAGCATTGCTCCAACTTTGGGCAAAAGTTAAACTTCTCCTCCTTGCTATTGATATGGAAGTGGATTTCTCCAGCTCCCACATCTATGCGAGCCTTCGCAATGCTAAGGAATGGTCGCCCAAGGATGAGCGGTGTATCCTTACCATGAAATCCACGGGTATGAAGCAATTTCGGATTTTCACCAGAATGTCTTCAGCTATACCCGCTGAATAATGGACTGAAGAGTCAGCCAGTTGGAGCTACATTGGTGTTGGAGTAAGCTCTGTGAAGTTCAGCTGGTCGAAAACCACCTTGGGCATCACACTCACACTTGCTCCAAGGTCACAAAGGGCCTTGTCAAAGTGGTGAGCCCCAATTGAGAAAGATATTGTAGGGTATACAGGCTCCTTCAGCCAGTTGCTTTCCCGTAGAGAAATCATGTTGACATTTTCCACGGGAGGTTCGGGCTTTCCTGGCATCTTGCCATTCTCCAGTGGTGGAATAGCAGCTGCCAGTTGAGCCAACTGAGTTTCCAACATCGTATTGAAGCTCAAATGATTCTTGAAGGTCGAGGATAGTTCTTCAATCTTGGCATTAATACTCTCTAGGGTCTTGTCATTAGCTGATAGCTTCTTTGATAGGGCATCTTTGATCTTTAGCTGGCTAATGTCAAGCTCTCTCAAGTTGGGTTGATTTCCATTGTTGTCATTATTGTCATTGTTGTTGTACCCTCCTTGAAAGAAAGGGTGTGGTTGGCCCTGCCCTTGATCTCCTGGATGATAGCCATTGTCGTTCCCATTGTTGGCTATGTATAGGGCATCCTCACGGGTTTTTGGGCAGTCGTTGCCCAAATGGCCCGTGTTGCCATAGACTTAACAAGTGATGTGAGAGTCTAGGGCATAGGAATTATCACATACGTCTCCATTGGATTGTCCATCTATCTTCTTTATGAGGAAGTCCAATTCGGCAGCGATCATGTCCACCTCCTTCAAGGTGTGCATGCCTCGCTGATGGGTATGGAGACGCCCATCCCTCCAACCCATGTTTGATACCATCTTCTCAATCAAATCTTTGTCCTTGGGCACCGTTAATGAGAAGAAGGCACCTCCAGCAGCAGCGTCAACATGATCATGGGCAGAAGGGATCAGCCCATTGTAGAAGTTTTGGATAATTAGCCAATCATCCATCCCATGGTGCGGACAAGTCAGGATGTACTCCTAAATCCTTTCCCAAGCCTCGGGAATAGACTCCTTGGCGTCTTGCTGGAAGATGGAAATTCTTCCACGTAGGGCATTGGTCTTGCCCAACGGAAAGAACTTGGCAAGGAATGTTGTAGAACACTTCTCCCAAGTGTCTACAACACTTCAGTTCACATAGAACCACTGCTTTTCTCAACCAAGAAAAGAGAACAGAAACAACCTAAGTCGGACAACATCAGGAGATACATCCTTGATCTTAAAAGTGTTGCAGATCTCGAGAAAGTATTGCAGGGAGCACTTGCATCCTCGTTAGCCTTCCCAGAAAATAGGTTGGCTTGCACCATAGTGATCAACCAGTCTTGATTTCGATATTCACGTCTCTCGTGTTAACAGTGGGCCCAACTGGCACATTGTTAGCAGGGGGAGTTGAAAACTCACGAAGGGTCTTCTGGGCCATTGGCGTTTTGATTATTGGTGCAATTGCGCTGGCTTGCTTTGCCGCACCAAGCTTCTGAGGACTAACGACACGAGGTCGATCTCTCAGAAAGGATTTGGGATCTTCAACAAAGTTTTTCGGCAAGCGGAAACTAGACATACACTACCCTATTTTCACAAAAAATGCGAAAACAAGAAGGGTTATCCTACTAAAACCTACCAAGGCTCCTATCCTATTCACTCAATCATGCAATACTTTGGTTGGCTTCCCTGGTAACGGCGCCAGAAATGCTTGTTGATAGTTCATAAGTAACACTAACAAATCATCCCTGGCAATGGTGCCATAAATGCTTGTTGACGGCTACTAATGTCACAGATATAAATCCGCAAGCGCATGAAAGCTATCGATGTAGCATTTCCCCTTTTAAGGTATTCTTAAAGTGTGTCATTTATATTCTCCTAAAGGAAGGCTTGGTGAAAGCAAAGCAATCATCAAATGGAGTGGATAGGTTGGTCTAGGTAGGGTTCTAGTAAGGATGGGTAAATGATAGTTTGGAGGTAGTGTGACACACACAAGAACATTCTATACTAAAGGGGGTAAATGAGGTAAAGAGGGACTAGGCTAAGAGTTAGGAAGATACTCCTACTGTGCTTCTAATATACAGATACATAGCCTAAGTTAATTATTAATGATCATATTAATTATGAATTCTCATGATAAGTTGATTAACACATTGGGCAGGGGTTTACCCCTAGCGACACTAGGATGACTCCCTCCAAGAGCATGTGGCATAGCCGAACATGGAGGATTACAAAGGACAAATAGGGTTGTCACCACCTTCTGCCTACCTCTTCAATTCGTGAGTCTACGAGACATTCAATGCTACTTATCTATCCTAGCACCATGCAAGCATATTAAGTAATTACCTTAAGAGGCTAGGCACAAGCCATCCTAAGGCAATGAACTAAATTATCGTTGAACCAATGTTAATACATAGCATAAGTGATTCACATTAACATAATCATGTCATAGATAATTAGACTATAATAGGGTTTGTAGTGCTTATGATTATATAATGAGAATGGTATAGCATAATCATAAATACTACTCCTACCACATATATGAAATTCCCAAACAAACAAGAAACGCTTCATCCAAGTATGTGAACAATAGAAGACTAAAGATAACATCTTTATTAAGAGCAAAGTCACAAGTACAAATAGGAATATGAGAGACATACCTTTCCCAACTAGGAATCGGGAAGAGACTCCTTCTACTCCTCTCCTACTTGGACTATGGACTAGAGGCTCTCCTCTCTATAGCTTAAACTCCTCTAATCCCATGGAAAATAGTGGATACAACTGAATGAATATTCAAATGGTGCGTGTGTGAAGTGAGGGTAGGGGGTCCAATTTATAGGTAGAGGAGGGTCGATTCCCGCCTCCAAAAGCACGTGAATCAGTCACCACTGACTTCTTCAAGCCGGGAGGATCCAACATGTGGAAGTTGACTAGGTTTGGCGCTAGGAAGGGGTCGACCGAACCACCAGGTCGGTCGACCTGGTCCTCGCTCCAAACGGCCTGTGCTTTCTCCAAGTGGCTTCCATGTGGGTCCCATTGACTGATATATGGTGTACAACTTTGGATGACCTCTGATACTTCTGTTTGTGGGCCATTTGATCCGTGTGGTATCTCATGTTGACGCTTGATTGGCTGGAATGATATTTTATAGGATTGCTTCCCCTCTTTTACCTCATTTCCTGAAATAATTCCCTACATGCACTATTTCTCCAAGGACAAGTGAAAATAGGTTAAATAGAAAGGTGATGTGTGCAAGAAATGACAATTCCTTCATATAATTGAGTTATATTGACAGGTGAAATTGGTATATAACAGCCGTCAACAGTCATTTGAGATCGTGCCGCTGGGTCTAGCAACCGTCCAAAAGGTCCTATTGGACCTCTTGTGATGACCCCGCCTGCTCGTGATCCCAATCGCCAACTAGAGCTCTCAAGCAACATCTTCCAAGGCAAGTGGGCAGAAAAGGCCAAGAGGTTCTGGTTGCAAAATGGGTATAAATATGAGAAGGACATAGCGGATCATCGCTTTTGGGGCGATTTCCATTGCAATTACTATTGGTTAGTTTACTTGAAGATGAAGACACTAGTGGCCGATGCACAGCGGGTGGATTGGACTTACATGGCCAAGAAGAACCATCAAAATTTCAAAACGGTCATCCAAGTTGTAGAACACCATGGGCTTAAAGAGATTATGGAGTTCCAATACAATTGGAACACTGAAGTTATCGCATAGTTCTACACTACCTGCTACTTCTCAACTTATGGGGACCGAAAGATCACTTGGTTAACCAATGGAATCCAATACTCAGTCCTCCATGATGAGTTTGCAAGAATCATTGGTCTTGAGGAGCACTTGAACCATGAGATCACCATCCATAACCTCAATGCCATGGACCTGGGAGAGACAGAATTTATGTATGAGGATGGCTTCTACGATCCCCCAACTATCAAATACATCCGTCCATTCTTTAGTGTGCTCAATCGGATCTTAATAAAGACTTTAGCACCAAAAGATCGTGATGTGGGGATGATTCAAGGCAATTTGAGACATTTGAGAAGCTCCTCGTTGAAGATGATAAGTTCAACTTGTTTGACTACATATACAATGACATCTTAAATATCTCTCATACACCTAATTGATCGTGTGGATATGCTCCTTTCATTATGAGCATAATATAGAAGGTGTCCAGACTAGAGTTTGTCAACAATGTGAAGCACTGTGCCCTTCATCCTCAAATCCCTCCTCCCATTACAAAGATAGGCGGAGCTTCCCGGAAGAGTGCCTCCAATTCACCTCCTCCTCCCGCTCTTGCCTACTCCTCCTCCGGCGACACTTCGAGCGCAATACTCAAGTTTTTGAAGTCCATCTTCACATCGTCCTGCAAGGTTGAGGTTCGCACTCAACGGCATGAGAAATATATGAAGAAGCTATGTGAGAAGGCAGACATTAAAATGTCCCCAGAGGCCTCCGAAGACGAAAAGTTTACACCATTCCCAGAGCTCTCTGTGGTGGAGCTTGCCTTCATTGGTGGTGGTGGCTCTTCTAGCGCCCCTCCGAACATTGAGGAGGTCGAAGGAGAGGAGAATGAAGAGGGCGAGGAAGACGAAGAGGTGACTCAAAGTGATGAGGACATTGATGAAGCAAGTGAAAGAAACGAAGAGTAGTCCCTAGGTCTTCTCTCCTCCCTTACTCGTTTCCCTTTTTGGTGTCTTTATGCCAAAGGGAGAGAGATTGAGGGGGAGTAGTAGCTAGATCCTTGGACTATGTCTATTTTGAAAACATGGCTTTACTTTCATGCACTTGGGTTGTAATGTTTAATGTGGTACTTTGTTCGTACTTGGGATGTAATAACTTTGTACTCTATGTTGGTTTCAATTACAACTGTGTTAAGCTTAATTGAATATCATGTCTTTATTGCTCACAATATTGTCCTTATGTGTGATGATGTTAAATTTCACTTTGAGATGCATGCTTCACTCTTATTTATCACATCTCAACACTTGCATCATACATAGGCACCCTACCATAACACACAAATGTATAAAACTCCATACTTCTCATTCTTGTGTATTATTCTTATTGCAAATCATCAATGCACACATTTAGGGGGGGGCTCTTTATACACTTGTGCGTTATAAAAACAAACTTACACACATCTTTTGACAAAAACCTCAATGTGTTGTCATCAATCACCAAAAAGGGGGACATTGAAAGTGTATCTTGGCTAAATTTACGTGGGTTTTGATGATTAATGACAATATTAAGGGACTATTAAGAATTATGAGTGAAAGTAAAGGTGATTGAAAGTTGAACAGACTTGGATACACTCAAAAGGAAAAAGAGCGGAAAAGGCAGAAATACTCGAAGAGTAGAATTTAGGGTTTAAAATTCTTTATGTCGACTTTAGCCTTGTGATGAGAATATGTTCAACAAGTCTAAGTGTTGAGAATCATCTAAGAGCTTATATTCCATTTAGGTTTAGTTAATCCAATGTTAGGCGAACCAAGAGTTACTGTGCGAGTTCGGACTTGTCCATTTGGGTATAGAATAGTTGTGGTGAGTGGGTATGAGCCTTTTTGGGACTAAGTCCTGGAAGGCCAGACTAGTCCGCCCCAACAGACTTGTCCCTTACTAGCCGGAACAAAAAGTTATGTGTGAGTTCGAACTAGTCAGTTGTGGGTTAGACTAGTTTGTTTGGAGTTTGGAGGTCGCTGCAGGGACAAAGTCTTGATAGGCTGGACTAGTCCGGTCAGCCAGACTTGCTCGTTCTCACACGGAACAGAAGGTTCTGAGTGAGATCGGACTAGTCCGTTCTTGGACAAACTAGTCTATGGTATTGTGACCATTTGAATTCAAATGGTGGCAAGGACTTTTGTGGTTGGTCAAAAGTGACGTAACTGGTCCCCACAGGTCGGACTAGTCTGGGGTCTAAGGCTGGACTAGTTCGCACTTTTTCCGGTGGCAACGACTAAGTGTCGGGACCCTATAAAAAGAGATCCCTCAGCTTTCCTTTGCCCTCTCTTGAACCCTAGTGCCGCCATAGCCTTTCAAGAGACTTCTTACACCTTCCTCTTCACATCTTTGAGCCCTAAGAGCGAATCTTGAGGGTTTGTGGGGTTTGTGAGAGAAGTGGGAAGGGTTGAGCGTTGCTTTGAGCTCTTGGTTGATTCTCTCACTTTGAACTGTTGATTTGAGTTCTTTTGAGTCTTGATTCGAGATTTTTTGTGTTGTAATTTTGTGAGAGCCTCGGATTATGAGTTGCCCTTAGGATCATTGTATTCACCCCGTGATCTAGTAGAAGATCAAGCAGGCCTTTTTGGTGGCTTGGTGAAGGTAGGGTCGAAAGAGACCCGGTCCTTCGTGGACTCCTCAACAAGGAGGTAGGATTCTTTGTGAAGCTAAACCTCGGATAAAATTGTGTGTCTCTTGCCTTGATTCCACCTCATTCTTCATTAGATCATTTTTTAGGGTTCTTCGTGTTCTTTGTTTAAATCTTGTGATCCACCTAGATTAAGTTGTTTCTACTACTTGCAATCGCTATACTAGACTGCAAGGTTGTTCTATCATCTTCCATTAAGTAGATCATCAAAAATCCAAGAAAAATCCTTCTTTTGTCCATCTACATTACCTGACCAGACTAGTTTGCCCTCTCAGTTCTGATTAAGTTTTCATTGAGCAAATTTTCAGGTTTTAGCCTATTCACCCCTCTCTATGCAACTTTCATGAAGGGATGACCACACACGATGTGACTCTACCACATAGCACAGTGTCGGCTGACTCCACTCCCTTTCCATCCCGTTCGACGTCCAAGTACACAAAGGGAGTGCATACTGCGGTGACAAATTCTACGACCCAAGTGGCTCGAGAGGTGCGCTGACATGATCACTTTACCACCCACCCCATTTATGAGGAGTCGATGTACATAGTTTTGTCTGGCTATAAAAGGAGGTCGAAGGCCGCCTTCACAGACACGTTCGAAAATAGGCATGTTAGAACATAGCGAGACACCACAGCTTGAGAACTCTCCTAAGAGGATTCTCTTGTAAACTGTTGTAACCCACTCTCGAGCTAACAAAGAACAAGTACCGAACACACTGGAGGTAGGGCATTCCTGTCTTAATCAGTATAAACCCCCTGTCCCTTGTGATTTGTTAGCTAGGTTATTGAGTACGAAACGCGCAGCAATACAATACTAATCAGTTTCCAAAACACTGACACCCTAGGTGGCTGATACATGGGCTAGGAATTTTTATTTTAGCCTAATATTATATTATATTTACAATATTAGCCGTCTAAATATTTTTTTCTAAATCTAGCACCCAAATCGCTATACAGATTCTCGAGTCGCCAATTAGCAGTGCGACTGGACACGTGTCAAAGCGCCAGCGAAAGTAGGACCGTTGCACATGTGCCTGTCATGCGAGACACACCATATCGCCATTCTGTTTGGTGATTCGCCCGCCCGGTCGGCAATTCGCGCTTCTGACTGGGGACTCCCTATCGCGACACGCGGCTCACAGGCGTGGCATGCAAGCTTGCAGGAAACGTTCAACTTCAAGCTACACAGCACATTCCAGGCAAGGATTGTCCTTTCCGACCTATGCCTGCTATGCGAAGAAGAGCTGCATGCTTCGATTCCATGCCTGCAGAGATGTGTCAGAAATTAGAAAGAGGAGAGGAAAATGTTGGAGCACGGGTCATCAGAAAATGCGGCCTTAGACATGGACTGTCACAGAGCTAAAAAGAAGCTGCTGCTATGCTGCTACGACAGCTAGAGCTAGTAGTAGGCTGAGCTCAACGAGGAGCCTACTGGCTAGTCCCACAAAAGCTGCCGCCGAAATAAATGCATATGTTTTCAGTGGGATTGTCTCCTTAGACCGTCCGCGGTGCCACACTAAAATGTATAATGTATACACTGTTTTGCAGTATAATTTAGAGTATATATTGTAAAAATAGAAGGAGAATAGTGTATAAAGTATGTTTTATAGTATGTTGGTGCAGATAGCCTTAGCCCTCCACTGCTACTGACTCTCTCTGTGCAAGCTTGCATGCCACGCCCGTGAGCCGTGTATTGCGATGCGGCCTAGCGAGTCGCCTGTGAGAAGCGTGAACCGCCAAACAGAATGGCAACATGGTGGGTCCCACATAACAGACACTTGTGCAACAGTCCCGCTCTCATTGTCGCTTTGACACATGTCCAGTCGCACTGCTAATTGGCGACTCTCGAATCCGTATAGCGATTTGGGTGCTAGATTTGAAAAAAAAATCCAGACTGCTAATAATGTAAATGCAATATAATACTACGCTAAAATAAAAAAAAGTTCATGGGCTAAGCCTAATAAGGCACACACAAACCTAATACGTAGTTAAAAGAAAGGTTAAGAGTGTTAAATACCAGGTTCAGATGTTGGGGTCACCATACCATGGTTTGGTGATTTGTAGACTTTTTCCTTAATACTAGCATTATACATATAACAAAAATAAAAACTCACACATCTAAGTGTTATCCTTTCTTAAAAGTTAAACACTTGAGCTATACTTATCCTTAATATTCATGTCACTGCCTATATGTGAATTCTTCATGGGATCTTCATTTGATTGTCCATACACTTGAAGACATCAAATCATTTCGACACTTACTATGTAGGAGATAGATATATTTTTTACATAGATTATTGTTAATCACAATGATTATGGAAATACTATCTGTCAGTCGACTAAAAACTAACCTTATGTCAGGCGATGATTGATTTCCCTTTGAGATTCGTGCAGGGAACATTATCGTCTTCCTCTCCTGACCCTAGTCATTCACACCTGATTCCATTCAGGCGTTGGTGCAATGGCAGACGCGGGGCAACTCGAGGACGGACACGGGGTCGGCTCGATGGCGCGGCGTCAGCGGCGATAGGCGGAGCAGCACGGTGAAGCGGCGGCACAAAGCGCAGAGCAAAGATGGCGCGGAGCAAAGCGACAATGGGCGGAGCAGCGCGGCGATGGGCGATGCAACGCAGTGCAATGGCTTTGCGGCGACGAAGGCACGGTACAACAACGCCAGCAACGGCGGTCGACAGCCACCGGAGGGGAGGAAGAGAGGCAAGTCTTTTTGTTAAATTTGTTAATGTTAATGCATAATTTGTAAGGGTTATAATTGTTAATCGTAATTTGTAGAGTTTAATTTTAAAATATGAAACAAAAAGTTGTGATTGATTAATCTATATAATTAAATATTAATGATTAAGTACAAGATTAGTAGTTAATGATAATAATTAGATACTAATTAACTAGTGTCTAAATTTTCTCAAATTCTAAGCACCTGACAAATAGACAGACCCCAATGATTATGTTGATATTTATCATCAAAATATTTTATCACAATCCAAGATATACATGGGATAGGGCAATGAGCTTATGTATGCTTCGAGCCTTCTCAAACAGTTCAAGATGTCAAGTAGAAATGGATTTCTTGTCAAAAAATTTGCAAGGTACAGAGATGTTGCGCAGGCCTAAATCTTCCACGAAAATCGGTAATACTTGCTGCTGTAGAGGCTTGATAGTTCTGCATTTCAGCCTTGGGATAGTCACCTGTCTTTCGGCATTAGGGATTTCTCATAAAACACAAGACACCTCAGATATTCACAAACTGGCATCCCAGGGCCAAGAAGCCCGTGACAATTTTTTTTAAAAAAAAGGTTAATCAGTTGACGTTTGAGGAAAACACGCTTTTTCGCCATGTGCTGTGTTGTTATGGCTCCCTTCTGTCAACTCGCCTAATATATCGTGCAGTTTATACATGTGGCACCACTGCATAATAAATTAAAAATAGTCAGCTGTAAATAATATCATTTACGAATTCATCAATTGTCACAGCATGGGCTTATATGATTAGATCACATAACATGAGGCAGCAGGGGAAATGATACCAAACTCAACGAGTACAAATTTCTAGCCTATATGATTCAACATTACAGCACGCCATCACTCATCAGTTCATGACCAATATTTACCCATCCATGACCAATATTTTCAAAAGGAAGCCCTAACACTTTCCTTGATGACATACCTGGCAGGAACGTGCAGTGTCCTCATTATCCAGTTCCAACCGAAATTTATCTGTCCAACTTTTTTCAGATAAAAAGGAGACTAAGATAACTATGATATTTTAACATCCCATCAACTTACCTTAGCATCTCCATTCTTATTAGAAGACAGGTCTGGAGCATTTGAGCATCCCATCAACTTGATTATGCTTTGCTACAGCAGGAATTAAATCTCGTGCAGTACTGCCTAAAAGAGAGAAATAACTTAAGATTGTGAACGAGAAAATCTAGCAAGAATGGAAGCAAAATCATCACAGAGCAGGCACCCATCATTATAAGAAAATTGTCAAGGGGACTAGAGGAGAAAAAATTGTTATCATTCGCAAACCCAACATGATCAACCGCCCCATATATCAAGTAAAGAAGGGTATTAAATTTTTTGGTACTGCCAACCATATCCTTACTCTTAATGCACAATGCTATAGAAAATTTCCTAAAACATCAATAAGCAGGAGGGGTACTAACACAAAATAATTGTAGAATAAAAGGGCAGCTCAGTGCACGAAGCTCCCGCTTGTGCAGAGTCTAGGGAAGGGTCCGTCCCAGTTTTTGATCTTTTGTACACGTTGTTGTATTTGCTAATCATCCCTAGTGTCTATCTACCGGTCTAAGGCAAATTAAGTGGTGATTAACAAAACACCTATATCTAATCATAATATAGAGTAGAAAATGAACAATAGAGAAGAGGATTGGATGAACCTGAGCTGTGTGTACCTCTGTGATGGAGAAGGCCGACGACGAGGAGGGTGACGGGGCTGCAGATTGGGACCTGAGACGGCGGCGGCCTTGTTGTGGGTCTTCCCTTTGTTTTTGCGCCCTTAATGATTGGATTTTGGTGAAGTTCGGGTTAGGACTGACTAACTCCTTAGTTATGCCCTTAACCTCTTCTTTTATATGTGGCGCAATACGAAAGGGGGCCCACAACCAAAGTCGTGATGGACGCTCCCGATCAGGGCGTCGGGTGAGGGTGGAAACGGTCCAAAGACCGCTTTCCGTGGAGATCAAACCCCAACATTCTCCCCCTTGATCTCCAAAGATCAAGACTAACTTAATATTTAATACTTAATCACAAAACTTATACTTACTTAATTCTAAGCTTAGCGTTAGCTTCTTTATGTTTGACATATAGGACACGTCGCATCAAGAATAGCCAGTTACGTGCTATCTGATCCGAACGACTACAATACATCTCATATTTAGAAGTAACCTTACACTTAATGGCCCCTTAATATCTAGTTGATCATAGGCTCCTCTTTAAACCCATGTCGACTTTGTGTTCATTGAACACTTGGGTGGAACACCTTTTGTAAACGGTACTGCAAGCAATCGCTTGTCACTGATTTGCTCAAAACAATAGTATGATCCTAAATTTTATCATTTGCAACTCAATATCAGTATGTTTGGCAGCACACTTCACTCGTTGCACTTGATACAAAATAACTTAAGTGGTTTAATGCTGTCGACCACTCTTAAAATCGGGTAAAAATAACTGTAGTGTCTGCTTGACGGCCTCATGCTTCAAAAACATTCGGTATACATTGCTCATGATGCAGTGACCGCTCGATTGGAGCTTTTCCACAATAAAACTCCAAAATACGAGTGTTAGCAATTGATTGTGGATTTTGCTACACATCTCATAAAGTTGAATCTTACTAAAACTTCATCTAAATAATATTAATTCTTACTAATCTTATCATAAGGCTTGAGTCACTTATAGAACTTTAAAACTTTTTTTATTTCTAAACTAGTGATCTATATCTGGATTTAATTTACTTATGCCAAAATATCCCGATTACTTAAACTATGTCAGGGTGTATCATTAATTGAGCAAACTTAGAAACTTCCAATAGCAGAAGTACATGGAACCGATTATATTTGATCGATCTCTGATTGGTTCATATACTTATCACCCTTGACCTTAAGAGCAGACGTGAACTAAATCTATGCATACTACTCATTCTTATGACTATAGTAGATATGCATTATCTAATAGTCTAAATATCCCCTTATTATATCTTGGTGAAACTTACATACTAACAAAGAAGAAACATCACCAAAATCTTAACTTAATAAAGATGAGGACAATATACTTGCTCTTTAATAGTTGATCAATATTATTTACTTACTGTAGTACATCATCCTCTAATAGATATTTAACTTTACTGTCTTAAAGTTAAGATAAACACTAATTGTCTGTCGACTGTTGGAGTCGGCAGATCCCCTGACACTACGAAAGTGTGAAAGGAGTTTGTGGTTCGGTTTGGGCGCGCGGAGACTCAAGAAGGTGAATTGCGATTGGACTCGAGTGACACGGTGGTTTACGTGGTTCGGGCCGCCTGAGCGTAATACCCTACTCCACGGGTGTGTGTGTGTTGTATTCACTTGTGAGCTTGAGTATGCTCCAGAGTGTTCTCTCCCCTCGTGTATCGTCGGTTTGTCCTTTTATAACATAAGGACAAACCGTTACAAGTCAGCCTGGCCCGACATGTGGCCCTGGCGGTTATTAGTATTGATACACGAGATTAATTGTTGTTAATAACCCTGTAACGGCTCCAACAGTGCCGTTACAGGTGTTAAGATCGTCCGATTAATTATCATTAACGTGGAATTAATGGTAATTAATCGGGTCTTGAAGTCTGCGGCTGTCCTTTGGAGATCCGGAGCCGTTACAACGTCTCCCGGGGGTTTTAAGCAGCTAGCTCCGACGTGTGGACACGTGGCAGCCCCGGAGCTTGCTTGGGAGAAGCGGGAAGCTCCGGGGTGGCCTGGCACGTGTCAGGTCCGGAGCTTCTCTCGGTCAGGGGTTACCTCCGGCGGTGCCGTTTCAGTACCTAGCCCGGAGCTTCACCCTTGTGGGTAATAACTCTGGTCTGTCAGTACTCGTGGCAACCTAGAGGTTAACCATGTTGGAGAAGCGGGTCCGGTCACGTCTGGCGAGTGGGCCCCCGAGGGTCTTCAATTTGAGTAGATGTCCTTCCCTTGAGATCTTTGTAACCTCAGGGGGTGTATGGTTTTTAGGGTACCGACAGTGGCCCCCTGGACCTACCTCCGGGGAAGGCCAACGGGATGAAGTCATTCCGCCGGAGGTGGGTCCATACTTGCGACTCTTGAACTGGGTCTTCGGAGGTGCCTTTGGCGGGGCTTTACGGTTAAGTCCTGACGCGTGGCGCACCTCAGGCGGCAGATAAGATCTTTGACGTGCGGATCTCTCGCAATTGAAGGTCGTCGGTTCCCGATACAAAAACCGTATCGGTTCCGCGCGCCTTGTCAGTCCGCCGCCTTTGGGTTTCCCGCCTCTTGATGACAACTGTTCGCCTGGGTAAGAGCCTCGACTTGATCGTCGGGGTGGTCCCGGGCCCTCTTGTCATCGGCTGGGTTGAATTCTTTAGTAGTATGCTTGACTCTCCTGCAGTATCCATCCAAGCGTTGCGAGGGCTTACTTAAGAAGGAAAGCGCACCGCCGGGAGTTCTTTACGCTTTCCATCTGTTCTTGCGCTCAAACTCCCAACTCGTGCTTTGCTTCCCTTCTCTCGCCTAGCTGTGCTGCGATGGAGTTGGGTCTGCGTGAGAGTCGTTTGAAGACGGAGAGCGATCTGAAGAAGGTCCGAGCCCTCATGGGGTGGTCGTCGGACTTCTTCAACCGTTCAGTCCGCGCCGGCGGGGAGCTTCCCTTTAAAAAGGAGCACTCCGGCGAAATGGTGTACTTTTCATCGTACGCCATGGTGGGGCTGATCCCACCGTTTTCTTCCTTCTTCTTGATGCTGCTGGACTTCTATGGTCTGCAGCTATACCACCTTGGCCCTCACTCCCTCCTCCTTGTGTCCATCTTTGTCCACTTCTGCGAGATGTGGGTGGGCATCCCTCCCTGCATCGAGCTCTTCCGCACCTTCTTCACCGTCCAAACCACCGGCCGAAGTGACGAGTACCTTGGCTTCTACTACTTTGTGAAGCGCAAGAAGTGCCCGTTCAAGTACCTCCGGTCGTTCCCTTCCGGGAAGTGGGATGACTGGAAGAAAGATTGGGTAGTCGTCCGGGTGGAGGAGCACGAGCGGTTGGAGCTGCCAGACGGTCTGCCCGGCATTGACACGTCGGTGTGGAGCGAAGTTCCGGTGCTGGCGGCAGCTTTCGACCCCATCCTGTCCAGGATCCGCCAATGTGTGGAGGGAGGACTGACTCCCCAGGCGGTGTTCTGCAACTTCCTGTCCAACAGGTGGGCACCGCTGAAAAGGAGGGAGAAGCTCGCCTGGGCCCTCAACAGCGTGATGGACGAAGACCGGGTTGAGACCGGGTTGAAGTCCAACATGGTGGGGAAGTCCTTGGAGTTTCACCTCAAGAAATTCCAGCACGGCATCGATGTTGACGGAGAGTACTTGACTCCGCCGCCGGCTTTCCTCCCCCTGAACGTGGAAGTTGAGTTCAGCAGGGAGCTCCGGCGGAAGATGCCCGCGCTTGACGACCTTGGTGTCGTCGAGAGAAGATCGACTGCCC
The DNA here is from genome assembly GCA_036927565.1 of Tuctoria greenei. Lineage (NCBI taxonomy): Eukaryota > Viridiplantae > Streptophyta > Magnoliopsida > Poales > Poaceae > Tuctoria > Tuctoria greenei. Next base: position 113,174,245 of record JAYESD010000005.1, read on the forward strand.
GGTTGGCGATTCCCGGGTTGTCAGAAGGCGGCTCCACCCCTGTCTCTCAGCCAAGAGCTGAGGTCACCGGCAAGGGCAAGGAGCTGGCGGAAGAGCCGGAGAACCGAAAGAGGAAGCTGCGACATGCTGACGGAAGGTCCGTCGGGCTTGCTACTTCCCCGCCAGTTCCCCGTCCTCAGGAAGGAAGATCCTCCGCCGCTGCAGCATTTGTCCCCGTGGTGGGGTCTTTTCGGAGCGCTACAGTTTCGGCGGTGGGATCCTCCCAGAGTGCGGCTGTCCCCGTGATGGGTCCCTCCGGAGGTGCCAGCTCCGGACAGGCGACTCCGGTTCGAGAAGCGGTGAGGGCCTCCAGGTCTAGGAGTTCCTCCCGGTCAAGGAGAGCTCCGACCCGGGAAACGCCCGCGGCTACGGCAAGTCCTGTGAGTCCTCCCGGAGCTCCTACGCCGACCGTGGCCAGCCCGGAACGTCCGGGAAAGAGGTTCCGCGCAAGCTGGTGCGTGAGCCTCCCAAGGTAATTTTTCTTGCTTCTCAATTAACTTTTAATTATAGCATCTGTTTGCTCAATTTCTTCATTCTTCATCTGCAGCGTTCCCAAGAAGGGGAGTGAAGCTCCGCCCTCAGCCACAGTGTCTGAGGCTGCGAGGGCTTCTGCTCCAGCTCCGGTGCCGCCCCAGGCGGAGGCTGCGACAGCTCCGGCGCCGGCTGTCGTGGTCATGGACCTCGACTCGTCTCCAGAAGTTCCCGTGGTAGCGCCGGACCATGGGATTGAAGATACACCAGCGGCACCCGCTCCGGAGGTTGAAGCTCCGGGCCCCTGTGCTGCAGAAGTAGATGCTCCGGCTGTCGAGCCGGAGGAAGCAGCGGTCCCGGCTTCAGAGCCGGAAAGTGCTGAAGCCCCGGCGGTTGAGCCGGAGGTAGCTGAAGCCCCGGCGTGCGAGCCGGAAGTTGAAGTGGTCCCGGCAATTGAGCCGGTTACTTCTGAAGCTCCAGTCGCAGAGCCGGTAATTATTGGAGCGCCGGCTGCAGAGCCGGTGATTGTGGAGGCGCCGGCTGCAGAGCCGGTGGTCGAAGAGGCGAGGGAGCTTGAGCCTCCCTCAGAAGAAGCGTCCCGGCCGGAGCCAGTGGAGGCGACGACGTCGATGGTACCTGTGGCGGAGCCAGAGTGCCTGAACGAAGTCGCCGGCCCCCAGCCTGAGGGGGCGAATGAAGATTTGGTGGCGGGACCTTCTTCGGTGGCGACTGAGGCCATCCCGGAGGAGTGCCCTAGTGCCTTGGAAGCCCGGGGTTCCGCTCTCGTAGAGTGGGACCCAATTTTTGTAAATGAAGACCCGCTAGAACCAGCGAAGGAGACCCCAGAAGGTCCGGAGCCCATCTCGCTGTCGATGTCCATCGACAACGCTTGCTCCAGTCTGCGCCAAGTCCAACTGGCCTTCTTCCACGACAGCAAGGTTCTTGAAGAGGAGCGCCAAACCCTTAGGAGGTGGCGTAATCGACTCCAATTCGAGACCAAGCTGGCGCAGTCGAGGATTGCTGAGGACAAGGAATGGGTCAGGCGGGAGAAGGTACGCCTGGAGCTCTGGGGTGAGATGCTGGACGAGAGGGAGAGCATGACTCACAACCTCGACGCCCAATCCCGGGAGTACCATGACCAAGCTAAGGCTGTTAATGACGCGGGAACGCTAGGTTTGATCAACTCGAGGCCATCAGCACCGCACTCATCAAGCGCCGAGAGGCACTTGAGGGAAGGGAAAAGCGGCTCGAGGATGAGGAGCAAAAACTCCTGGAGCTACGGGATGACGTCTTGCGACGTGAAGAAGAGCTCGCCGAGAAGACAGCTCTGGCGGACAAGGGTATCGAGGAGCGCACTAAAAAATTGGAAGAGCGCTGCCTCGAGGAGGAGGAGAAGACCTGGGTGCGAGGGCAGGAACTCTACGAGTATGAGTGTGCCCTCGTCGCCCGGGAGAAGAAAATAGAGGCTAGGGAGAAAGACCTGGTCGACCGCCGGAACAAGATCCACCTCCGGGAGGAGGAGCTCGGAAGACTCGAAAAGCGGGTTGCTGCGAAAATTCAGCAAAACGCCAAAGAAGTTGAGCGCCTCTCCCGCGAGAATTCGGAGCTGGCGGCGGCCCGGAGGTCCCTGGAAGAGATGAAGGGCCTGAGGAAGACGGACTCCCTGCAAATTTGGGAGTTCCTGAGCAAGGCCGACGATGCGCTGGCGCCTATGGGTTTCAGCCCCGTGCTTCCGGATGATCCGGAGCCGGAGCCGGACCTTGCATTGCAGGCGTTGAGCGCTGCGGGCAGCAAGCTCTCCAAGGTGGGCGACGTCATCGCGCACCAGCTTGAGGTCGAGGGGCAATCCCTGGCTAGAAACGTCACAGAGTATGTGTTGACGTGTTACACTAGCCGGAACCCTCGATTCTCTCTGGACCCGGTGCTTGAAGGCCCCGTCGAAGGAGAAGGCGAAGCTACCCGAGCCAGCGTGTCGGAGGTCGCCCAGAAGGTCGCCGAGTTCTTCCATAGGGTCTAGGACTATCTTTCTTAGCCTTTATTTGTATCTTCTCTTCTTCCTCAATTTTGTAATCCTTTGTCCCCAGATGTAATCTCCGGTCTTCAAATGAAATGAAATCCTCAATTTTTCGTGAATTTCATTTTTTGTCTTCAACATCTTTGTCTTCACTTGGCCCCCTGGTAGATGTGCACAATTTGATTGTGGACATGTACCAAAAGGATGTTGATTTTTGTTGAAGACAGATTTGCTTCGAACTCGTATAGTTTAGGTCCGAAGTTTTTGATAGTGAAGGTCCCTTGAAATCGTCGGAGCTTAGAAGCTCCGGCATTGCCCATCGTCGGAGCTTAGTAGCTCCGGCAATAGCCTCTACCAACACGTTGAGTGTCGATAGTTAATACTTCAAGGTGTCGGAGCTTAGTATCTCCGGCAATGACCTTTGCCACGCTTGGCTTGCTGGCAACAGACTCTAGTGATAGAGTCTTCTCACCATCTTTAAGTTAACGCCAGTGGGAGTCGGAGCTTGGTTAACTCCGATTTTTCTCCATCAATGTTGGGTTTATTTTTCCTGCACACTTAAGCCAAGAAAAACAGTAAAATTCGTTCCTTATCTATAACTTCGTCGCGGCTTACGGTTCTTAAAAGAATTTCAAGTTGAACACGATTTTTAGTACAATTGGATGAATTGTCTTTTCTTTTAGATCCAACTGTCCATGGACCCACCTTACTTTGGCCTGCCGGGATGTAGGTAGAGTGGCGTACTTAGGGTGCTTGACCAGGCTAAGTCGATAGCGCACTCCGGCCCTAGAATGGCTTGGCGGCTTTCAGGCGAGTTGGCCACAGATGATATTTAAATCTAAAAAATCCGACAATTCAACTCGAATCGTACGTAAATCGGTCTAACTAGAATTTCTTAAGAATTGCACGTTTCTGTTATAGACAAGAAAGAGAAAAATAAAAATGTCGAGCCTTATGCAAAAATGAATGCACGTGGAGTCTATTTCACATGAAGATGTCTTTCATTATAGGTCCGGGGTACAGGGGAAACAAGTACACTCTTAGGGTACGGAACCAGGCTAAGTGTGTTCAGTTTCTCGTTTAACCCAGGGTAATTAGCTACACTTCTAGTCCGGAGACTGTATCAAGTGTTGCATGAGCTTTCCAAACCTTTCGGGAAAGGTCCGGCTGCTCTCCCGGAGGAACTACCCGACTCTGTACAATGACTCTATAACATACACTTCAAGTTACTTAAGACTCACCTCCGTGGAATTAAGTGTAGAACTTACAGAGGTGCTCGATGTTCCAAGGATTTGGGAGAGGTGTCCCATCCTCGGCAGCCAAGCGAACGCTTCCGGGACGGGATACTTGATCACTCGGAAGGGTCCTTCCCAGCCGGGGGAGAGTTTGTTTTGCCCTTCTCTGGATAGTATTCTCCGTAGCACCAGATCGCCTTCCTCGAGCTGTCGGTTGTGTACATGCCGCTGATGATAGCGCCGTAGAGCTTGGCGGTATCGGGCATTCCGAACAGCTGCTTGGCACCTTCCCTCCTCGAGGAGGTCTAGGTCTTCACGCCGGAGCTGGTCCTGCGCGGCTTCGTCGAAGGTCCGAACTCGGAGGGAACCCAGGGTGATTTCCGGAGGAAGGATCGCTTCTGCTCCGTACACCAGGAAGAAGGGTGTTTCTCCGGTTGCCCGACTTGGAGAAGTCCTGTTAGCCCATAGAGTGGGCGGAAGCTCTTCGATCCAATTAGCTCCATGCTTTTTCAAACGCTCATAAGTGCGCGTTTTTAGTCCTTTAAGGATCTCTGCGTTTGCTCTCTCGGCTTGCCCATTGCTGGCAGGATGAGCTACGGAAGCGTAGCAAACTTGTATGCCGAGGTCTTCGCAATATCCTTGAAATGCGGAGCTTGTGAACTGAGTCCCATTATCAGTGATGATCTTGTTTGGGACTCCGAATCTGCTCACGATAGATTGTAGAAAATTGATTGCAGATTGTTTGTTGATCGTCACAACAGGAGTAGCTTCCGGCCACTTGGTGAACTTGTCGATGGCGACGTACAGGAACTTGTAACCTCCGACGGCTCTTGGGAAGGGTCCCAAGATGTCCATCCCCCACACAGCGAAAGGCCATGTAGGAGGTATCATTTGTAAGGACTGAGCAGGTGTGTGAATTTGCTTTGCATGAAATTGGCATGCTTTGCATTTCTTCACTAGCTCAGTAGCATCCTGGAGCGCTGTAGGCCAGTAGAAGCCGTGCCGAAAGGCTTTTCCGACCAGCGTGCGGGAAGACGCATGGTTCCCACACTCACCTCCATGGATTTCTGCGAGGAGCTCGCAGCCTTCTTCCCTTGTGATGCACCGCATTAGGATGCCGTTGGCACCGCGCCGGTAGAGATCCCCTTCTACCAACGTGTATCTTTTAGCCAATCTGACTACCCGGTCAGCGGATACATCATCGTCAGGAAGGATGTTGTCTTTCAAGTAGTTCCGGATCTCCGAGATCCATGCATCGGAACTGACTTGAGCATTTGAGTCTTGCGTGCTGGGTTGCTCGGAGCTTCCGGCAGCACCTACGACCCTTGATGGCTGCCATGGTAACAGGGCCATCGGGACCGTCAGCTTTGGGATGCTGATCTCGCCCCCTTCGTTCAGTTCGGCAGGCTGAACTGTGGGTTTTGACAACCTCCGGACAAAGGTTCCATTTGGAGCCGGAGCTCCGGTTGACGCCTTGGTCGAGAGTTCGTCAGCTTCAGCGTTGTGAGCACGCTGAACATGGTGAAGGTCTAGGACTTCGAAGTCCTTCTGAAGCCTCTGGACTTCAAGGAGATAAGCAGCCAGCTGGGGATTATTGCAGGAGCATTCACCCTTCACCTGTTTGATGACAAGTTGTGAATCTCCTTTGACCAGCAACTGCTCGACACCATATGATAGTGCCACCTTCAATCCATATATGAGTGCTTCGTACTCCGCCATGTTGTTGGTTGCCTTGAAGTTAAGGTGCACCATGTATTTCACCTTCTCCCCGGTTGGTGCGAGGAGAAGGATTCCAGCTCCGGCTCCCTGCTTCTGCATGGAGCCGTCGAAGTAAAGGGTCCAGTGAGGCTTAGTGAAGGCCGGAACTTGTGGTTCCGTCTTCTGCTCGCTGGGGCCCCCAGGGTTTAATGGAGAGGGAGTCCATTCTGCCACGAAATCTGCCAACGCTTGACTCTTGATTGCTTGTCTTGGAATGAATTCGAGGTCGAATTCAGCCAGTTCCGCTGCCCACTTCGCTATATTCCCAGTTGAATTGGGATTATGCAGGATCGCTCGAAGTGGATATGAAGTTACCACCGAGACTTTGTGAGCTTGGAAATAGTGTCGAAGCTTCCTTGAGGCAATAAGAACTGCGTAGAGCAGCTTATGCACCTCTAGGTATCGAGTCTTGGCATCGTGTAACACTTCACTGATGAAGTATACTGGACGTTGAATGGTCCGGACCCTCCCGGAGGGGTCCGGAGCTTCCTCTCCATTGATCCGGACCCTGTCGGAGGGGTCCAGACTATCTTCGGGGACCTCCGGGTTCTGGGTGAAGGAACCCGGAGCTTCTTCAGGAATGACCTGGATCCTATCGGTAGGATCCGGGTCCTCTGAAGTGGCTTCTTGTGGGTTCAAGTCTGGGAGCTGGGACCCAGACTCGCTTTCAGGAACCTCCGGATCCTCTCGAAGGGATCTGGATTCCTGAGTATTGGGTAGTTCCGGTCTCTCCGCAACCAGAACCATACTGACGACTTCGTCAGCAGCTGAAATATAAAGCAATAAAGGCTCACCAGGGTTCGGAGCTACCAAGACTGGTAGGGTGGTGAGGAACTGTTTCAGCTCCTGGAACGCCTTCTCTGCTTCTTCAGACCATTGGAATGGTCCGGACTTCCTTAGTAACTTGAAGAAGGGAAGTGCCCTTTCCGCCAGTCTTGAAATGAACCGGCTGAGGGCTGCTAGACATCCAGTTAATTTTTGGACGTCTTTGATGCGGGTTGGTGGCCGCATGTCTTCAATGGCTTTTATCTTCGCCGGATTAGCCTCTATGCCCCGGTGACTTACCAGGAAACCAAGAAGCTTTCCGGAACTAACCCCGAAGACGCACTTGTCTGGGTTTAGCTTCGTGCGGGTGGCCCGCAGCTTGTCGAAGACAGCCTGTAGGGTGTCCAAGAGGGACTCCTTGTTCTTGACTTTAACCACGATGTCATCAACGTACACTTCCACTATGTCTCTGATGAGTTCTTCGAAAGTTTTGTACATTGCTCGTACAAAAGTTGAAGCTGCATTCTTGAGACCAAAAGGCATGGCTGTGTAACAATACAATCCATCCACTGTGATGAATGAAGTATGTTCTTCATCTTCCCTAGACATCCGGATTTGATGGTATCCTGAATATGCGTCTAGAAAACACAGTAACTCACACCCGGAGGTGGAATCCACTATCTAGTCTATTCTAGGTAGTGGGAATGGATCTTTTGGACATGCCTTATTCAGTGTGGTGTAGTCGATGCACATCCGAAGTTTCCCGCCGGCTTTAGGCACAACGACTGGGTTTGCCAGCCATTTTGGATGGTAGACTTCTCGGATGAATCCGGCTTCGAGCAACTTCTTCACTTCTTGTCGGATGAAGTTCTGTCGCTCTACAGATTGCTTCCGAGGTTTCTGGTGCAGAGGCCGAGCGTCGGGGTAAATCTTCAGATTGTGCTCAATCACTTCCCTGGGGATCCCAGGCATTTGTGACGGTTGCCAAGCAAACACGTCAACGTTAGCCCGGAGGAAAGTGATGAGCGCGAGTTCCTATTTGTCGTTCAAGCCACCCGATATACGGGTAGTTTGAGTGACATCAGAACCAATTTGGACGACTTTGACGGGAATGTCGGTGTCGCCGCTTGGCTGCACACGGGGTGCAGAGGTCGAGCCTCGTTGACGAATGCTCGGAGGTTGTGGAGCTTGCTTCTGTCTGGAGTCCTCCTCTTGCGCTGTGGTGAGTGCGTGGAGTTCCTCCAGAGCAGTTACTCCGGCAGTCGATCTCCACGGATCCGGAGAACACCTACTGGTGTTGGCATCTTCAACACCAGGTATCCATAATGAGCAGCTGCCATGAATTTGTACAAGGCAGGTCTACCCAAAATGGCGTTGAATGGTAAGTTGATCTGAGCGACGTCGAAGATCAACTTTTCGGTGCGATACTTCTCCCGGGTCCCGAAGGTAACAGGGAGAGTAATAGCTCCGAGTGGGGTTATGGCCCCCGGACCTACTCCGGAGAAAGGTCGAGAGGGCTGGAGGTCCGAAGGTCGAAGCTGAAGCTTAGTGAAAGCTTCGAAGCTAATGAGATTAAGCCCCGAACCTCCATCTACCAGGACATGATGGAGCTGGATGTTGTTGATGGTGGGAGATACCATCAAGGGTAGCTGGCCAGCTCCGACCATGCTTTGAGGACAGTCCGAAGCATCAAAAGTGATGGGTGTGTCCATCCACCTTCGATGTGGCTCCGGTCTAGCTGTAGGAGCTACAGCAGCCATATCCCGTCGCATAGTCTTGATGACACGACGAGAGGTGATGTCCCATGATCCACCAAAGATGGTGTTCATGGTTTTTCGACGCTCGTTGTCGGAGACGTCGGAATCATCGTCGACGGAGGTGTAGACGGCTTTCAAGACCTTTTTGGGGTCCTGAAACCCCAACTCCTCTTCAGCCGGAGCTTCATCGACCTTTTGTTTTCCCTCCCTCTGTCGGAAGGGAGACCCTTCCCGGCGCTTGTGGTAGCGCTCGGCAAGGTTTTGGACCTCCCGGCAGTCCTCCAGTCTGTGGCTGCCCGTTTTGTGAATGGGGCACCACATCTTGGGTTTGCCACCGTCTTCAGAAGACGGTCGAGGTCGCTTCTCGGGGCGTGGCCCCCGGCCACCAGGAGTTGCAGCGGCTGCAACGTTGGATGTGCCGGCCGACGGCTTCTTCTTGCCGTTGGTCTTCTTTTTCTTCTTGCTACTCCCGGAGGTAGCGGCTTCTTCTTTGGAGGATTTTTTATGATCCTCCAGGGCTGGTTTGGAGTGCATTTCACGGCCCTCCGCAGCTCTGGCACATTTGTCAGCCAGGCTGAAGAGCTCCGTGACGCTAGTGATCTCTTTGATCGCCAGCTTCTCCAACATCTTCTTGTCTCGTACACCCTGTCTGAATGCTACAATGACAGAAGCGCTTGAGATAGAAGGGATTGTGTTACGTACCTGAGAGAATCTCTGGATGAACGACCGCAAAGATTCTCCTCCTTTTTGCACGACCGCAAAAAGGTCCAGTTCAGTGCCCGGACGGGTGTATGAACTCCCGAAATTGGCGGTGAACTGACGGCACAGCTCCTCCCAACTGTCGATAGAGTTGGGTGGAAGGCTCATAAACCAGGACCTGGCGGTCCCAGTTAAGGCCACTGGAAAGTAATTGGCCATTACGGCCTCGTTTCCTCCAGCTGCTAGGATCGCAGTGGAGTATATATGTAGAAATTCTACGGGATTGACGGTCCCGTTGAATTTTTCCGGCAAGTGTGGCCGGAACTTCTGTGGCCATCTAACCATGCGCAGGTGCATGGCTAGGGCGGAACAGCCTCCTCCTACTCCTTCCAGAGTAGAAAGGTCTTGAGCATCTCGTCTTTCTCGAGCTCGCTCGATGTGGACACGGCCATCCTGTTGGCGGTATCGGCGATCAAGCTCCGCCCGGAGGTCGTGTGTCGAAAGCCGAGATGCAGTATGGGCACGTCGTGCTCCAGAGGGCAACGACGTCACTTGCTGTGACGCAGCTCTTCTTCGGTTGTTGGAGACATGTGGACCAAGTCTTCCAGACAACGTTCGTCGCTGCGACGGGGCCCGCCCTGAAGGAGGTGGACCCTGGTTGTTAAGGCGTTCGGCCGCTGCTGCAACCAAATGCTCAATATCAGCTCTCCATTGCTCCATGGCACCTTGAGATGCATCCGGAGGTGGTGGTCGCTGAAGGAGAGCACGCGCTGCATGGAGCGCGTGTTCTGGGTTGTCACGACTTGCCGGCGCAGAATGTGACGCCGGTGCACCATCATGTCGTTCGGCATGTCTTGCCGGAGAAGATGGTGGTGGTGGGAGTGTGACTCCCGCTGGAACTGAGGCTCCTGCCGGTGGTTGCATGTTGGAGGGATTGCCTCCGACAGCTTGAGCAGCAGGTTGCCCATTGGATGATCCAGCCGCAGAATTCACCATTCTTGAAGATCTCAGGCGCCCCTACCTGGCGCGCCAACTGTCGACTGTTAGAGTCGGCAGATCCCCTGACACTACGAAAGTGTGGAAGGAGTTTGTGGTTCGGTTTGGGCGCGCAGAGACTCAAGAAGGTGAATTGCGATTGGACTCGAGTGACACGGTGGTTTACGTGGTTCGGGCCGCCTGAGCGTAATACCCTACTCCACGGGTGTGTGTGTGTTGTATTCACTTGTGAGCTTGAGTATGCTCCAGAGTGTTCTCTCCCCTCGTGTATCGTCGGTTTGTCCTTTTATAACATAAGGACAAACCGTTACAAGTCAGCCTGGCCCGACATGTGGCCCTGGCGGTTATTAGTATTGATACACGAGATTAATTGTTGTTAATAACCCTGTAACGACTCCAACAGTGCCGTTACAGGTGTTAAGATCGTCCGATTAATTATCATTAACGTGGAATTAATGGTAATTAATCGGGTCTTGAAGTCTGCGGCTGTCCTTTGGAGATCCGGAGCCGTTACAACGTCTCCCGGGGGTTTTAAGCAGCTAGCTCCGACGTGTGGACACGTGGCAGCCCCGGAGCTTGCTTGGGAGAAGCGGGAAGCTCCGGGGTGGCCTGGCACGTGTCAGGTCCGGAGCTTCTCTCGGTCAGGGGTTACCTCCGGCGGTGCCGTTTCAGTACCTAGCCCGGAGCTTCACCCTTGTGGGTAATAACTCTGGTCTGTCAGTACTCGTGGCAACCTAGAGGTTAACCATGTTGGAGAAGCGGGTCCGGTCACGTCTGGCGAGTGGGCCCCCGAGGGTCTTCAATTTGAGTAGATGTCCTTCCCTTGAGATCTTTGTAACCTCACGGGGTGTATGGTTTTTAGGGTACCGACATTGTCCTTCTCAATATCTTATAATACCCAAAATCTATTGTGAATTTATTCAACATGAGATATTCTTAACTTAGATACTCTTATTTCAATCCATGAATGGATTTACTTTAAGATATCTCACTTTACTAACTTAAATGACAAAACTCATGGTTCGAATTATCTAAAACATCATCAAATGAACTCATTGAGAAATGTCTCACTTATGAACATCTTACAATAACATTTACATCAAAAGCATTTATTATTCCTTTTAGAGTCACGTTACCTTTTATAGACTCATTACAGTCTACTAATTTGACTCCATTAGAAAACTAAAATTCTTAAGTCATTCAAATGAGTGACAATTCCTCACAACTTATTCATATGAAGTGTGATCATCATCATTTGATTTTATTAACACATTTGTTTGCCTATTTGTGATCTTAAATGAGGCTGCTCTCACTCTCCATCATTATTGGCCACTAATGATGAAAAATTAAATACCATGTATTGTGAGAACAATGTCTAGTATTGTTAACACAATATCGATAAGACATCATAAAGAATGAATCTTGAAAAATTAAGTGCTTACACAAACCACTTATTTTCAAAATCGGTATCTTTAGATGTCAAACTCCCCGTGATTTAGTCATTGTTTAAGAAGACTATAATACCTCGTTTGAAAATGAGGGTCTTAAATCTTATCAAAAGGGCAAAAAAATCACAACTTATTTTCTTAATAATAATCTTATCTTCTTAATATCATACTTAAAATTATTTGGGTAACTTTAATTATATAACTTATATGATGTTTATAAGCATCCTCTTAATCAATCTAAAACTAATTAAGGAAAGACACAGTGAAAATACTAAAATTTCATCTTACAGATCACTCTCTTAATTATGTTGTATTTTCTTACAAATTTAATAAAATGTAAGGAAATAGTCGTACATTTCTAATTCGGGGTATTAGACGATAATATATATTGTACTCCCCCTTATTGTATAGATCATTCTTATTATAATGCACACAAAGCATTATATAAAAACTGAAAAGTGTGAGGTGAAAAAATATTACTTAATGATCTCACTCATCATCTCAATGATAAACCAACAATCAAATCCCCCCTCGAAATATGGCATATATAATAGTGCAATAATTTCGAAAATAATTTATAATACTTATTATGAGGAGATAATTATATTACTTACTTATATCCTAATAACATCACTTAATACTAATGGGAGTACATCACCTCTTTCTAGAATATAAAAGTTTATCCATGCCATCATCTAATGGATGAATGATTCTAAATGATATGCTTAACATATTTGACAATATCAAAATGTGAAAATTTTCTTACTCTCTAATTACATGTCAAATAACTTAATTTTAATAACAGTATTGCTCATTTCAAGAGTATGCTATCATGATATACGACTACTAAAAAAACTCGTAAAACAACAATTCTAACAAGTGCTAAAATATGCATATAAAGATACATTTAACTAAAAATCTTCAATTCTTAATAGTTATTTTAGTATTAATGATACAATGAGAATGCTCTCATAAAATTTTTAATTTACTTAATATCTTATCGACATGAAAATCTTATTAAAATGTAAAATGATACGCAAAAGACATACCTCATTTGCCCATCACGCGAGATAATTCCCGAGGAAGCAACTTAATTACTAAAATAAAACTTAAGGCATGAGAAGTACTTTTAATATCCGAGACAATATATATTCATAAATAAATCTTAATTAATCTTAAATTTAATTACTTAAATGAAGTTGGTCCTATTTACCAAGTGTATGCGACATTTAGATCATAGTCTTAATGAAACATACACGACTAAATAGAATATTATATTATATCTTTCACGTTGGTTACTTAACAAAATACAATACTCAACACATCTTAATTAACATAGAATATTTTGTCTTTCACGTTGGTTACTCAACAAAATATACAACAACTTAATTCACCTTATCAACATGTTATATTTTGTCTTTCACGTTGGTTACTCAACAAAATATACAATAACTTAATTATCTTAATGAACTACAAAAGTTGTGCTTCATCTTTCACATAGTTACTTGACAAAACACACTAAATTGATAACATTACATATTTCAATTTTCACGTTAGTTACTCAACGAAATTCGTTATGAACTAAAAATTACTTAAACAATTAAAAATATGTGGTTTGTCTTTTATGTTAGTTACTTGAAAAAACAAGACATTCTAAACGTACTAAATTTTGTTTTTCACGTTCGTTACTCAACGAAATTCTTTACGAACTAAAAATTAAATAAAAGATGTGTTCTGTCTTTCCCGTAGGTTACTTGACAAAACAGAACATTAAAGTATGAAAATTTTGTCTTTCACATTGGTTACTCAACATAATTTTCATACACTAATACAAAAGATCTTAATAAACTTAAACACACAGTAAAATTATTTTTCACGTTGGTTACTCAATAAATTTACCATACCAATGATGACAGCGAAAGCTGAATTCTTACCATACTTAATTATTCAAAAGGAATAAACTTAATGGGACAACTTGATTTAATCATAATCATCATTTCAATCAATTTATCAAATATATGATAATAATGATTATTATGTTCTCATAATATTCTTCTAAATAAATTTTCACGTTGGATCCAATTTAATCAGAAAAAATTACTTAAAATAATTCATCTTATAAGAACAGCGGAATCTTAATGATGAACTTACTAAACTTATATGTATATGCACACCATATACATCTGAATCTTAAAGATAACTTACTAATCTTAATCCGATGATTGAATCATCATGTTACTTATTAAAAAAACTAATATGATGCAAAATCTAATTACTTAATAAGATTAAACATTAATTTTACGTCACTTTTAAGGAGTAGCGTAAAATTCTCAGATTAACTTATTACAATATCATAGTAAAATTTTGTCAGCGATGTTGATCACAATATAAAATTACCATGCTGACCAGATATTTATTCACTATCTAAATTAAAATTTTCATAACATGAAATCTTACATAAACTTAAGAAAAATTGCCTCATTCTTAAACACAAATCCCGAAATACTAAAAACTTAAAACAGTGATTAACTACTAAAATGATGACTAAATACTAAAACTTATAGCTAAATACTTAAAATTACAACGTTAAATCTTACTAATCTTATACTTGCACTAATTAGCTAAATACTAAACTTATATAAATTACTAATTACTTGAAACACGATTGGGCACTTAAACTTATAACTTAGTATTTAAACATAGTGAAAGCTTACTCAGAGTATTTTAATCAAAATTTCTCACGTTGGTGGAAAACGTTTAACTACAAAGTCATAAACTTAACACTTAACAGCGGAAGCTGATAAACTTAACTAATATTTATCTTTCCATAATACCAAAGTAGTCTTATTACATGAAGCTGACAAATTTTTAATTTAGCTACTTGAATACTGAATATCACATCAATTTTAACGTTATGTGAAATTAATGAACTTAGCTTATATTTCATAGAAATTTTCCAAATTAAAAGATTTTGGTAAAAGTTATCTAGATATATTTAAATCTCCACGTCAATTAATACTTACTCTTACTAATATACTTAGTTTTGCAATAAAATATTCAAAATATCTTACTATATTCTTTTATTACTAATTATTGCAAAACAGTCTTTACCACACTAAATATAATTTATGTTGAAACAAAAATAAATTGAGCCCGTAGTTAATTGTAGCCCAAAAGCCCATAACTCATTTTAGCTGATTTCTTAATATTTCCTCGTGGCCCGAAGGAAAAACAGTCCACAGCCTATTCCCTTCAAGTGGTCACAGCCATAGCGCCTGATGTGGCCGGTCGGCCTAGTCAGATCAGCCCGATGCAGCTAAGTCCCCCTCAAAAAAAGGACTATCTGCAGTGGCCATACTTAAAATGGCTGAAAAAGGTAGCATGTTGAAAAGATCAACGATGGCCTGAAAAGGAAAAGGCCCACACCCAGCGTTGGGAAATTGGCCCAAGGACCACATGAGATGCTGGCTCTAGGCCAGTTCGACGCACCAACAGGCCGCAGATTAGCCTGCTTAGGGTGCTAAAAGCTGATTTTCTTACTAAGGCCTCTTGCGTGTCTCTAAGTCGTGGCCCATGGCATGCTTTACCGAAAACATGTGCCTGATATCGATCTGAGCCGTCGGGATTCATCCTACGGTCATCCGTTGATTTCAGGGGGGAACAAAACCTGAGCATCGCTCGCCCCTATTGAACCCTAGCCTCATTCCGATCACTCCACAGTTCTCTCTTCAGCGCTGCTCGGAGCAAAACGAGAAGGAAGGTCATCGGCTATGGCGGCCAAGGCGGCGCCACTGTGGATCCCTTCACCGGCGCACACGCCTGCTCGTTGGTCGACGTGTCGCCGTCGAACAGCTCCTAATGGCGCCCTAATACTTGGCTGAGTGTGCTCACCTCTCGGTGGTTGCACGTCGGCGGCTTCCTGACGAGGGCGGCGACGCAGATCCGATGGTGGCGACGGTGATAGACCCGAAAAGGTAGGTCCCCTCCTCGCCCTTACCGATTTTGTGCTAGGATTCAAATTTTTCTTCAGGATTTTGGGTATTTTTGGTTAGGGTTCTTCGATCCCCTCCTTCTAATTGCTATGAAGTTCGAATCTGTGGAAGATTGCCATCTAGGGTGGCTCTGATACCAATGTTGTATTTGCTAATCATCTCTAGTGGTCTGTCTACCGAGATCTAAGTCAAATTAAGTGGTGAATAACAAAACACCTATATCTAATCATAATATTGAGTAGAAATGAACAATAGAGAAGAGGATTGGACCAACCTTAGCTATGTGTACCTTTATGATGGGGAAGGCCGACGTCGAGGAGGGCGGTGGCGCTGCAGATCGGGACCAGAGACGGCGGCGGCCTTGTTGTGGGTCTTCCCTTCGTTTTTGCACCCTTAATGATCGGATTTTGGTGGAGTTTGAGTTAGGACTAACTCCTTAGTTATTCCCTTAACCTCTTCTTTTATATGTGGCACAACACGAAAGGAGGCCCACAGTCAAAGTCGTGATGGACACTGCCGATCAGGGTGTCGGGTGAGGGTGGAAACGGTCCAAAGACCGCTTCCCGTGGAGATCAAACTCCAACACACTTTTCACTGCATTTCTGCAATAGGCTGTTTATGACTCTAACACTTAACCTTATGATCCCAAGGCAACAACTTTAGCACAGTTCCGGAACTTCCCTTCACAAAATCATTAGAATAGTTACTGAAAATGTAAACAATAGGTAAAGTATTCTTCATTGCAAGTCGCAGTTACTTTCCTGTTTGGCCAATCATCATAAGAGATAGAAAATTAAATGGCCACATAGATATGGCTGGAATTCCTCAGAAGCACAGCTAAGAGTCCTGGTTACGCAGTAATAGAAACAGCCATGATTGACAGATGTAGCTTGAATGTTTGATCAATAAAAAATCACAGTTTCTTTGTTTAATTTAATAAGCAATACAACCTGAATTAAGGTTAACTTTTTGTAGTTCAATGAACGACTTGTTGAATATTTGTAGTACATCACAAGAGTGAAAATTTTGGTGTCGCACTTACTGTAGCTACTACATGATGTTATTAAAATAATGTGGGCTCTCAGATTGCGGCTAAGAGAGGCTCCTTTTGGTGGACGGATGCACTTAGCTTAGTGGACAGGTTTTGAGGAATCGCCTCATGCAGAATTGGTAGAGGGGTGTGATAGCCCGAGGTCGTCGACTCGCCAGCGCCGAGACGTGAGCTTCACAGCGGCACTGGCGGAGCAGCGCACGGTGATCGGCGGAGAAACGGCGCGAGAGACGCAATCGATTCTGTTGGATTTCTGATCGATAATCTCCTTGGGAATGTTTACTTCCTTACATACCCATCTGGTTCTGCCAGTGGGTCCAGGTGTTGGAATTCCGAAAGTTGATTTTTTGTTTATTCCTCGGGTAAACCCGGCCTTTTATAGACTATTACAAATAGGAGTCTCTTTTAACTATGACTTGGACTGTTTAAACTACTTTTTGGACTCTATTTCTATCTCTATTAGGCACGTCTGAATCTGGACGTGATTTTCCTTCTAGAAACAAGATTATTTTCAACACACCTCCTAATCTTGTTTTCTAGGACACACTTAGGACGGAGACACACCTATCCATCCTACACACTTTTCGGGTGGACACAACTACACCTTTGGGATGGACACAACTACATCCCAAACACACTTAATTTCGGGTGGCACAAACTACACCTGGGGTGGACACAACTACACCCCCTGAGACAGACACATCCGTCCCGAACACAAATTTGGGTTTTATCCCTGGAGTGGACACAACTACACCCCCTGGGCATGGACACTTCCACCCCGAATACAAATTTAGGTTTTATCCCTGGAGTGGACACAACTACACCCCCTGGGCATGGATACTTCCATCCCGAATATACTTCGATGTGAGATCAAAATAATTCCCCTCCCGTCGCAAAAAGCGCCTTCTCAACTTCCACCTTCTCATCTTTCTCATTATTTGGACATTCACTTGCAAAGTGTCCAAACTTTTCACAACTAAAGCATCGAATCTTCGACTTGTCTATTTTCTTCTTCTTCCTCTCTTTTGCCCCTCTTGCTTTCCACTCTTCCTTTGTCAAAAGAAGCTTCTCTTCATCCTCTCTCTCTATCTTGTCTTCCACTCCTCTCATGTTAAATAGAGTTTCTCTTCATGGTCTTGGTTATTGAAGCTATGCACTCGTTCTTCATGTGCCTTGAGCCTGTCAACGAGTTCCTCCATAGTCATTGTCTTCAAGTCAACAAATTGATCAATAGTAGATGTAATATGGAGAAATTTCGAAGGCAGATCACATAGAAACTTCTTCACAATGTAGCTTTCTTTAACTTCTCCCCCAAGACCACGAGTTTTTGTGACGATGATCATCATCCTTGTGGCAAAGTTATCAATCGAATCTCCTCCGTTCATACGCATCACATCCAGCTCATTCCGAAGAGTTTGGATTCTTGCTTCCATCACATGTTCTTCACCCAAAAATTTGGTCTTGATCATCTCCCAAGCGTCTTTCACCGTCTCTTGCTCGGAAATTCGCATTAGAGTGTCTTTGTTAATAGCATGGTAGATGGCCGCAAGAGCCAACTGATCTTGTTTTGGATCAACTTTGTTTGTCCCCTCCACGGCTTCCCATACTTCTACGCCTTTAAAAATACCTTCATCTTGATGGCCCATGTTGTATAATTGATCTTCGTAAGTAGGGGATATTGAAGTGCCATTTTATTCTCCATCTCAGACAGTTGGGCCACAAATCAGATCAGCCCGCAATAGATTACTGGGTCAAATGACAACTCACTAGTCGGCCTCCCTTTAATTCGGCCCAGTCCTTCCTCAATACTGCAGCCCAACCAATATGTTCGGCCCACTCTGGTAGCCCAGCCGAAACCCTAGCCCTTTGGCCTCTTCAACCGCAGACCACCAGCAGCCGCCGCCCCCCCGATCGAGTGGACTTCCGCTGATCCCGCGACAATATGTGTCGTCCTCTTTCCTCATGAGCGCTCCTCCGCCCGCACCTCGATCCCGATCGGCTCTTACCCGACCCGCCGGCCGCCGCCGCCGTCAATCCGCACGTGTCGTCATCGTCCTCCTCGTCCGCGTCGGTGAGGGACGACAACCGACTCACGAGCCCGCAGCTTTGCCTCGGCTCCGACCGGTGCCCTCCCCATCTCACAGCGCCGCACAGGTCCTCCGCCTAGATCCGCACCGGCCGCTGCCTGGATCCACACAGCGCCGCCACAGCGCCGCGTCGCCGACGCTTGGATCTGCACCGAGCAGAGGTTGTTAGGACTCGCCGAGGTATGCTCGCCCTTGATCTACTAGCTCTGTATACCAAATGTTGGAATTTCGGAAGTTTATTTCTTGTTTATTCCTCAGGAAAACCTGACCTTTTATAGACTATTACAAATAGGAGTCTCTTTTAACTACGACTTGAACTCTTTAAACTACTTTTTGGGCTCTATTTCTATCTGTATTAGGCACGTCCAAATCTGGACACGATTTTCCTTCTAGAAACAAGATTATTTTCAACACCAGGTTCGCCCACTCAGACCCACTAGCCAGGTGGTGCCTACATCACACACTCACACCCACAAACAACGCGTACAACCCAAACACACACACTTCACTCCATCTTCTCGTCTTCTTCCTTGAGCTTCCCCTGCTCTGTTTCCTCCTCCTTCTCCGTATCCAGTCCTTGCTCCATCAGATCCGCTCGACCCACCTCTCATGTCTCCCCACTGGTAACCTCAGCCACCCCGGGCGTCACACCTCCCCCACGCCAGCAGCGACTTGCCCCCAAGTCGAAACCCCAGGAAAAGATTTCAGAAGCACATACCAATCCTCCCATGTCTTCGCCAATGGGTCTCAAGAGGACCAGAGCACCAGCACTTGAGAAATCGCCTGATTGCCTCACTTCACCAGTCGCCTGTCTAAGATTTGCACAGGTTTGAGTAGGGCCTGATCCAAAGGTGGGATTTTTGGGAGCTCAGAGTACACAGGAGCATAGTTCGGAGTGAAGGGCTTCAACTGGGACACATGGAAGACCGGATGCACTTGAGCAGAAGCTAGTAAGTCCAATATGTACGCTGCGTTACCAATCTTGTCCAACACTTTGTATGGTCCGAAGAACTTGAAAGCCAGTTTAGGGCATGGTCTATTCACCACTGAAGATTGAGCATAGGGCTGCAGCTTCAATAGAACCAGTTCACCCTTCTGAAATACACGATCCGTCCTCTTCTTATCCGCTTGCTGCTTCACTCAATTTTGGGCAAGAGCAATGTGTCTTTTAAGTATATCCATATGAATCTCCCTCTCCTTCAACCACTCCTACATGGACACTTCAGAAGCACCGGACTGAATCGGCTCACTGAATAAAGTAGGGTTGTAGCCATAAAGCACCTGAAATGGAGAACAACCAAGTGAAGTATGGTACGTGGTGTTATACCATAACTCCGCCAACGACAACCAGTGTTCCATTTTTGTGGGGTAGCCTGAATAGCACAAATAAGATAGGTCTCCAATCATTGATTGACCCTTTCACTTTATCCATTAGTTTGAGGATGATAGGTCGTCGAGAGAAGGAGCTTAATGTTCAGAGCACCAAAGAGTTGTTTCCAAATTGTACATGGACCTAGGCAAGCCATGAAGCCGAGCAACCTGATCCAGTATGATAGTGGCCACAGAGGTAGCTGTAAAAGGGTGCTTAAGGGGAAAGAAATGCGCATACTTTGATAATCAATCCACCACCACCAATATAGTGTCATAACCTTCAGATTTAGGCAGACCTTCTATGAAATCCATAGTAATATCCTGCCATAAGACTTCTGGAATTGGAAGTGGTTGTAACGGCCCAGCTGGATGTGTTTTCTCCCCTTTTGCTTGTTGACACACAACACATTGCTGAATGGAACTGTCCACATCTTGCTTGATACCTTTCCAGTAAAAACTCATTTTAAGTCGTTGATAAGTGGCTTGAACCCCTGAATGGCCCCCTAGAGCACTGTCATGAAATGCAGCAATCAGTTTTATTCTCAAAGCTGAATTGGAGCCCACCCAGAATTTTGAACCCTTCCTAAGCAGCCCTTGGCACAAACTGAAACCATTAGCATCAGGACTCTGAATTGCTAACTGAGCCAATAATTGTTGAGCTTCCACATCAGTAATATATGTGTTAATCACTTTCTGCACCCAAGCTGGTATAACTTCAGTAACTGTAGTAATAGCCATCACCTGAACCAACCTAGACAATGCATCTGCAGCTTGATTGTCTTTCCCTTTCTTGTATACAATTATGAAATTTAATCCCATGAGTTTTGACATGGCTTCTCTCTGCAATTCAGATTGCAGGTGCTGGTCCTCCAGGAAGTTGAGACTCTTATGGTCTGTCTGAATGATAAATTGTGCCCTCTGCAAGTAAGGTCTCCATCACTCCACTGCTAGCATTAAGGCTAAGAACTCAATTTCATAAATAGACCATTGTTTATGTTTTTCTGATAGAGCTTTGCTTAAGAATGCTACTGGTCTACCCTGTTGCATTAAAACTGCTCCCACTTCCACATCACTAGCATCAGTTTCAACAGTGAATATATCATTAAAGTTAGGTAATGCCAGAACAGGGGTAGTTACCATAGCTGACTTAAGTTTCTGGAAAGCCAATTCTGCCTCCTGTGCTCACAGAAATTGTTTCATCTTTAGAATAGAAGTCAATGGTTTATCTATACATCCATAGCCCTTGACAAACTTCCTATAATATCCAGTGAGACCCAAAAAAGCACGAAGTTCAGTAAAGGATCCAGAGTCAGGCCATCTCTCCATGGCCTCTGTCTTCTTCTGGGGGTCTGTTCTTACACCATGAGATGAGATGATATGTCCTAAATAACTCAACTCAGTCTGTACAAAGTTGCATTTAGATTGCTTGACATAGAACTGGTGCTCCCTCAACAGCTGCAGAACCAGTTTCACATGGTGAAGATGGGACTGCAAATCAGGGTTGTAGATCAATATATCATCCAAAAACACCAACACAAATTTCATTAAAAAGGTGCCAATACAGCATTCATAGCACACTGAAAGCTGGCTGGCGCATTAGTAACCCCAAATGGCATAACTTTAAACTAATAATGACCACAATGTGTTTTAAAAGCAGTCTTATACTCCTCTCTTTTCATTCGGATTTGATGATACCCGACCCTCATGTACAGACTAGAAAAGTACTTCGTACCAGCCAACTCATCCAAATCTCATCCACCAATGGCATGGAAAACCTATTTTTTATGGTCATATCATTCAACTGGCGATAATCTACACAAAAGCGCCAAGAGCCATCTTTCTTCTTTACCAATAAGTTGGGGAGGCAAAAGGGCTCACACTATTCTCAATCAACCCTGTCTCCGATAAGGTCTTCACCTGTTCCTCAATCTTATCTTTGTGGAGAGGAGAATAGAGATATGGTCGAGAGTTAACTGGTATAGCCCCCTGGGATGAGAGATATAACATGGTCAAAAGGTCTCGATGGTGGCAAAGTGTTGGGCTCCTAAAGGACATCCTGAAAATCCTTCAACAACTGTTGTACATCCTCCAACTCCCCTCCATCCTTCTGCTGCCCACTCCTATACTCCTGAACCTCCACAACCGCCAAATCCCATACATCATTCCCTTTTATCCAATGCTCCAATTGAGTAGCTGACAAACAAGGTAGTGAAGTCTTTTGTGGTGGTTGATCACCTTGAAGCTACACTGTTTTGCCATTCATAGTGAATTGAATACACTTGGCCGACCAGTCACAGTGCATTGGGCTATGAGCTGACAGCCAGTCATACCCTAAAATACCCCCTAAACTTCACTAGGAATTTAAAATTCAGTGACTCCTCTGAAAAATGCAATTGATGGGTAAACTTGGGTACATGTAGCCCTAAGGGGCTGGATAAATGGGCCAGTCTCGCACATAATACATAGTTTAGCGGGTAGGACGACTACACTATACTTTTTGCCCTCTGATCTCTAGCCATAGCATCATGTAATTTTTTTAAGAAACAGCCGGGAAACCCTGTTGTTATAAATAAATATATATAAAGAAAATGAGTACTAAAAGGCCCTCAGATCCGCCCCTAAGTTTGAGATGAACTATGGAAAGACTGAAGCCAAGATAAGAATTCACTTTTGAATGTACCCTGGAATCTAAAGGATTGAAATTTACATTCATTTCCAAACTGGGTTTTCCAAGAGAGAAAATTAGGAGTGATGCCTCTGAAGATCTGACTATTTCTTAGTTTCCAGGTAATCCAACAAGCGATCTGTTATACTATATTAGTTCCATGTGTGTGTGCGCTTATTGGGCCTAGCCCATGTATCAGCCCTAGGGGCTATATGTACCCGTTAACACTCCAATCAATTAGTTCCCTATCCCTCTAACATGGTATTAGCCAGGGAACCCTAACCCTAGCTCCCTTCCCTTCTCTAACTTGTTATGTGAACCATAAAAAATCTCTAACTTATTTGCATTTGGATGACCAAATATCAATGAGAGGTTTTGGAGGTTCAACTTGCTTATAGGTCCATTCGTAGTATTTTCTGGTTTGGTAGCAGTCTGATCTAGATATGTAGAACCATTGACCACTCCTTGATTCTGCAATCTTTAGATTTTGGATGATGTTAAGTTCCTACAACTCAGAAAAGCCTTCTTTCGAGTGGGGCGACTGGAGGACTTCTATATTCTCAGTTCTCATTAAGGTCACTGTTGAAATCTTCTTTTCGCCCATGAAAACAGAACCGGAAATTTTCTTTGTAGATGGATAGTATTTCATAAATCTTTCCAAAATAGCACTGTATCCCCTTGTGATGCTCGCGGTGGCTGAGGTTACCAGTGGGGAGATAGGAGAGGTGGGTCGAGCGGATCTGATGGAGCAAGGACTGGATACATAGAAGGTGAAGGAAACAGAGCAGGGGAAGCTCAAGGAAGAAGACGAGAAGCTGGAGTGAAGTGTGTGTGTCTGGGTTATACGCGTGGTGTGCGGGTGTGAGTGTGTGACGTAGGCACCGCTTGGCCAGTGGGCCTGAGTGGGTGAACCTGGACCCACTGGCAGAACCAGATGGGTATGTAAGGAAGTAAACATTCCCAAGGAGATTATTGATCAGAAATCCAACAGAATCGGTTGTGTCTCTTGCGCCGTCTCTCCACCGATCACCATGCGCTGCTCCGCCAGTGCCACTGCGAAGCCCACGTCTCGATGCTGGCGAGTCGACGGCCTCAGGATATCACAGTTGGTAATCAGAGCTCTCTATCCTGGGGTATGGCGTGGGTGAGTCGGTAGCGTTCGTAATCCTTTGGTCTGGGCCATAATTTTTTTGGAAGGGGTGGGTTGAGAGGGGACGACGTGCGTGTTGTTGAGTATGCTCTCCTGTAAATCTACTTCTGGTTGGCTGGACTTGAGGTGATCGCAACGGCTCCACCTTTGAAACCTTCGGCGCAGACTCACTTCATTCTTGACGCCATGGAGGATTCGGCGCGATCTGAGGAGGAGTGATGGGGGAAGATGTTTGCTGCCATGGAGGCGATGACCAGAAGATTGGATGGAATTGATGGCTTGCAGCAGGAGTTGATGGGTCAGAAATTGTTGGCCGCCTCAGTCGTGGAGCAGGCAGCGAAGGAGCGGGACACCTTAGCCCAACAGGTGCGCGACATGGGGAAGTGGGTGGACAATCTTCATTTGGAGCAGATGGCGGAGGACATGGAGAGGTTTCCTGAAGCAAATTTCCATAGTTCCTGGGCGCAGGGGAATGCATTGGGGAGAGATCGGAGCGGTCATGCACCGGATACATGGAAGGGTACTGGAGGGCGGCGTCTGGAGGTTAGAGAAGGTAGGGATTTTGGAGCAGGAGAAAAGAGTTTCATGAAGTTATCATTTACTAAGTTCTCTGGGAAGACTCGTGCGGTGTGGTTGGATAAGTGTGTGGACTACTTTGAGATATTCTAGGTGCCAGCATCCTTCTGGGTTCGTGCGGCGTCCATGCATATGGAAGGGAATGCGACGAAGTGGTTGCAGGTGTACAAACTAACTGAAGGTTTGGGCAGTTGGACTCAATTTGCAGTGGCTGTCAGAGGGAAGTTTGGAGCATTTGACTATCAGAAGCACATGTATGATATTCTGCACTTGCGTCAGATTGGAGGTTTGGAGGAGCATATTCAAGCATTTGATGATTTGAGGTATTATGCAGCCATGCATAATCCTGCATTGGATGAAACCTTCTATGTCACACAATATGTTACGGGGTTGAAGGTGGAGTTACAGGGTCCAGTTTAGTCTCAGGTGCCTCAAACAGTAACCAGAGCAGCTATATTGGTTCAATTGCAGAGTGATATTCTTGAAAAAGGGAAGATGAAGTTTCAGAGGCAATCACAAGGGAAGATAGGGGGTGTGGTCAAGTCTGATTTGAGTAAGGAAAGACAATTGAGAGACTATCGTAGGTTGCATGGCCTTTGCTTTACCTGTGGGGAGAAGTATGAACCAGGACATCTTCTGAAATGCCCCAAACGAGTACCATTATAGGTCAATGCTCTGTCCCCTAAAGAACTGCAACAGGAACTGTCGGATGAAGTGCTCATGCAGTTGGAGGCTGAGGATCAGGTTGTCGAGGACTGTTGTCACCTGTCCATTCATGCAGTGGCAGGGACTCAAGGGCCTAGTTGCATGAGGGTCAGAGCACTGTTACAAAATCAAGTGTTTCTATTGCTAGTGGATTCAAGTAGTTCACTGTTGACTGCTGTTATATACCAATTTCAGCCGTCAATATAACTCAATTATGTGAAGGATTGATCATTTCTTGCACACATCACCTTTCTACTTGACCTATTTTTACTTGTACTTGGAGAAATATGTGTATGCAGATATTTATACAAGAATTAGGGAAAAGTATAGGGAGCAATCCTATAAAATATCATCCCAGCCAATCAGGCGACAACACGTGGCACCACATGGATCAAATGGACCACAAACAGAAGTACCCGAGGCCATCCAACGGTGTAGCTCCAATATCAGTCAATGGGACCCACCTGGCAGCCACCTGGAGGAAGTATGGGCCATTTGGAGCCCTGACCAGGTCGGCCGAACCAGGGGGTCGGCCGACCATGTCCTGGCGCCAAACGCGGTCAACTTCCACGTGTTGGCTCCTCCCGACTCCTTGGAGTCAATGACGACTGATTCGCGCGCTTTTGTTGGCAGGAACCGACCTCAACACTAGTATAAATAGGACCCCATACCCCTCATTTCAACACACACCACTTGGGCATCATTCTATTGTATACACTATCTTCCATAGTCCTTAGAGGAGCTAGGATGTAGAGTGGAGAGCCTCTAGTCCCAAGTCCAAATTGGGAAAGGAGTAGAAGGAGTCTCTCTTCCCAATTCCACATTGGGAAAGGTATGTCTCATGTATTCCTTCTTGTATTTGTGACTTTGTGCTCAATAAAGATATTATCTTTAGTCTTCTTTTATATGTATACTTGGACAAAGCGTTTCTTGTTTGATTGTGGAATCCATGTAAGTGGAAGATATAGTCTTTATGATTGTACTCTCATGATGACATCTTATGTTCATAAACACTATAGACCCCAACTATAGTCTATGTAGTTATGATATGATTATGTTAATATGAATAACTATGCTATGCATTCAACATTGGTTCAACGATGATTTAGTTCATTGCCTTAGGATGGCTTGTGCTGCAGCTCTTAAGGTATTTTCTTAGTATGCTAGCATGGTGCTAGGGTATTTAAGTAGCGTTGGATGTCTCGTAGACCCATAAATTGAAGAGGTAGGCAGTAAGTGGTGACAGTTCTATTTGTCCTTTGTAATCCTCCACGTTCGGCTATGCCACAGGCTCTTGGTGGGAGTTGCCCTAGTATTGCTAGTGGTAAGCCCGTGCCCGATGTGTTGAATAGCATTGCATAGGAATTCATCATTGACATGACCATTAATATCTACCTTAGCCTATGTATATGTATTAGGAGCATTGTAGGAGCAACTCTCTAACTCTCAATCCAATCTCCCTCTAGGACCCATTTTATCCTTTAGACTAGATTACCTAGATGTGTGTCACACTACCCCTATTATCAACTTACCCCTGTCCGGATAATCGATTAGTATCCCATAGGAGTCGACGTTTTATACATTGAAAGTGGGTGTCCTCTGAGTTAACAAGCTCCAACAACTTCTATGGGGGCCAACCGTCGACGTGAAGAATTAACGGAAATCTAAACGAAAATGGTGGAGAAATCACACAGAGGGGGTCCGTCATCGACATATTATATGTTCACAAGTGGAGACCGTCAAAGCCAGGAAGCTCCGACGATCCCAGGGGGCCCGCCGTTGATGTTCTAAAGGTTGATAGTGGGTGCAGTCAGACCTATCAAGCTCCAACAACTCCTAGGGGGCCCGCCGTCGACATTTCTAAGCGTTGATGGTGGGTGCCGTTGGACCTATCAAGCTTCGACAACCATCAGGGGGCTCACCGTCGATGTTTCTAAGCATTTGTGGTGGGCGCTGGCGGATCTACCAAGCTCAGACACCTCCCACGGGGGCTTGCCGTCGACGTCACAAAGGGTCCCTGGAGATGTCGGAAGTAAACTTCAGACCTAAGAGCTAAGTGTTCTAGCTACAAGTTCAAAGTGTTCAAGTCGTCAAGACATTGTGAGATCCTTTTGGTACATGTTCGCAATCAAATTGTGCACATCGACCAAGGGGCCTAGAAGATAAAGGGCAATGCATTGAAGACAAACAAAAATGGAATTCATTCATTCAAAAAGATTGCATTTCATTCATTTGAGGATTGGATTACAAAATTGGAGAAGTACAAGTGAAGGCAGAAGAAAAAGGTCCTAGGTCCTATGGAAGTACGAAGCAACTATCTGGCAGCCTCCTAAACGCTGGCCCTGGCAGCATCCTCCTCTTCAATGATGGGTCCTTCAATGACCAGATCTAGAGATAGTTGGGGATCTCGGCTTTTGTAACATGCCAGCACATATTCGGCGACATTCTTGGCAAAAGACTTCCCCTCCGTCTGTTGTTGGTCAACGATGACGTTACCCATCGCATTGAGTTTGCTGCTAGCAGAGCTGAGCGCCACCAATGCTTGGTCTAGCTTTGGCTCTAGGTTATCTGGATGTACTAGACTGAAGCCAAGTGACACCAAAGCTTCATTGGCTTGCCCCAAGAAATCCCACACTCACTGGGACTCGGTTGCCCTTGAGCTCCGCAATTCCTCCAGTGACCTTCTGGTAGCCGCCAGCTCCAAACCGTCCCGGGCGATGTGCTCCACCTCTTTGGCATGTTTTTGAATAATTTTAGCAACTTGCTTATCATGGTTAGCGAGCTTCGTCTCCCGAAGGTGGATGCAGTTTTGACGGTTGGCTAGGTCCTTCTCCCTGCCCC
Organism: Tuctoria greenei; assembly: GCA_036927565.1. Taxonomy (NCBI): domain Eukaryota; kingdom Viridiplantae; phylum Streptophyta; class Magnoliopsida; order Poales; family Poaceae; genus Tuctoria; species Tuctoria greenei. The sequence goes on from JAYESD010000005.1 coordinate 113,201,865, forward strand.
TCACTTTCTCCTCTCCAGCAGCGACATCAGTCTCTCTTTTGGAGAGATCTTGACCCCTCTGCCAGATTGTTTCCTCCTCCTACTTGCACCGCTGATCAAGCTTATTTGTGCGGTCATCCAAGCTTCGCTACCCCAGAGACAGTCTCTGGGCGAGCTCCTCCTCCCTCTTCATAATATCCTCCTGCTTCTCCAGAAGTTTCTCCTCCCTCTCATTGAGGTCCTTTCGGAGGTCTTCATAATATCCTCCTCTGGAGAATCTCATTCAACGTGTTGAGGTTGTCCTCACGATCATCAGCAGCCTCATTGCTCTTCTTAGCATGCTCTAGAATCTCCAGAGACTTCGCGTTGAGGACCCTAAAGGAAGCCTCCCGCTCATCTGGCAACTGGCCCCAGTATATCATCCGGGCCTTTTCCTTCTCGACCCATTCCCATTGGTCAGCAAGCCTTGTTGGCGCCAGCTTGGTCTCGAAGTGAAGTATGTTGCGCCAACGCCTCAAGGTGTGGCACTCTTCTTCGAGGAACTTGATGGAGACTGGAGCAGGCGTTGTCGATAGACAAAGCCAAAGGAATTGGCTTCGGACCTGCTGGGATCTCCTCCGCCGGCTCTAAGGTGTGTTCTAAGAAAAAAAATTGGGTCCCACGGCACAAGTGTGGTCCCCTGTGGTTCTGCGGTACTAGGGCCGCCCTCCGGGACCTCTTCTGCCTCTATCGACGCCGAGGAGGGTCCCACCGAGGGAACTCCAATCTTTGGAGCTGACGACGAAGGTCCTCCTGCCGGATCTCCCACCATCGGCTCTACGGGTGGAGTGCCTGCCGTCGACTCCTCTGGGCGCTCCGGCTCTGACATGAGCACCTCCGGAGTAACTACATCTAGGGCTTCTGTTGGAGCTTCGTTCGGAGCCCCTACCACCACCAGCTCAGGCGCCGATACTTTGGCTGCATCCGGCTCAGGTGCCAGAGTTTCATCAACCTCCGGCATTGAAGCCGGGACTTCAAGCACTTCAGGCTCAATCGCCGGATCTTCAACAACTACCGGCACAGGTGCCGAAGCTTCAGTTACCTCCGGCTCAAATGTCGGAGCTTCCAACATCTCCGTCTCTTGCATCGGAGCATCAGCTGCTAGCTCTACAGCTACTGACGCATCTTCACAAGCGTCTCCCCTGTGGTCCGACATTACCACGAGAGCTTCTGGCGTCACCTCTGGATCCAAATCTACGACAGCCGGCGCCGATGCTGTCATGACATCAGCCACCACTTGGGGAGGCACAGGGGTCGGAATTGGAGCCTCCGCCTGCACAGCTTCCACCGCTGTAGCAGGAGCAGGAGTCTCAGTATTCTTTCTCGATGCCCTGCAAACGAAGGATCGAAAGATTCAAGACATGATAAAAACAAAAATAGCAACTCAAGGTGAGGACATGATGCTTACCTTGGGATGCGACCACTCCAGTTGGCACGGAAATTCTTCATCGGGAGACCAGAGCTAGAGCCCACTGTAGTTGGTGTGGCAGTGACTCCGGATTGCTACCCGGGACTTGCTGTCGTCGTTGGCGTCACCTCAGCTAGGGCCTCCCTCAGTTGGGAAGGACCTCCGAACCTGGAGCCCGTTGTCGGCGCTGGGACCGGGATTGACTTGCCAGAGCTAGCACACCTCGAGGACGCCGACCCCGAAGAAGGCATCACAGCCGAGGATCTGCTTCGCCGGGGAGAGGGGGCTATTGAAGTCAGAGCTGACTGGACGGATCTCCCATCAGCATGCCTCAACTTCCTCTTCCGGCTGGAAGATTTGGTTGGCTCCTTGTCCTTGCCTTTGCCTTTGACTTTGCTGGAGTCACCAACCCTCCGACTTGAGGCGGTGGGAGTGACCCTCTCCGAAGCTCCAGGAATAGCAAGCCCAGAGGTTGTGCACTGTTGACGGCTCCTAAGATATACTAACAAATCATCTCTGGCAACGGCGCTAGAAATTCTTGTTGGTATTTCATAACACCACAGATCATCTCCGATAAAGAGATCAGATCCGCAAGTGCACGGAAGATACCGTTGTAGCATTTCACCCATGAGTATTCCCAAGGGTATCGTATTTATCCCAAAGGAAGGCAATGGAGTAAAGTATATACTACTCTTATGGTCAAGCTATGGGATACTAATCCATTATCCGGACAGGGGTAAGTTGATAATAGGGGTAGTGTGACACGCACCTAGGCAATCTATTCTAAAGGGTAAAATGGGTCCTAGAGGGAGATTGGATTGAGAGTTAGAGAGTTGATCCTACAATTCTCCTAATACATATACATAGCCTAAGGTAGATACTAATGGTCATGTCAATGATGAATTCCTATGCAATGCTATTCAACACATCGGGCATGGACTTACCCCTAGCAATACTAGGGCGACTCCCGCCAAGAGCTTGTGGCATAGCCGAATGTGGAGGATTACAAAGGGCAGATAGGGCTGTCACCACCTACTGCCTACCTCTTCAATCCGTGGGTCTACGAGACATCCAACGCTACTTAAATTCCCTAGCACCATGCTAGCATACTAAGCAAATACCTTTGAAGCCATGGCACAAGCCATCCTAAGGTAATGACTAACCTAAACATCGTTGAACCAATGTTGATTGCATAGCATAGTCATTCATATTAACATAATCATATCATAACTACATAGACTATAGTGGGGGTCTATAGTGTTTATGACCATAAGATGTGATCATGAGAGTGAAATCATAAAGACTATACCTTCCACATACATGGACTCCACAATCAAACAAGAAACGCTTTGTCCATATATACGTATAAAAGAAGACTAAAGATCATATCTTTATTGAGCACAAAGCCACAAATACAACAAGGAATGCATAAGCCATACCTTTCCCAATGTGGAATTGGGAAGAGAGACTCCTTCTACTCCTTTCCCAATTTGGACTTGGGACTAGAGCCTCTCCTTTCTACATCCTAACTCCTCTAAGGACTATGGAAGATAGTGTATACAATAGAATGATGCCCAAGTGGTGTGTGTTGAAGTGAGGGGTAGGGGGTCCTATTTATACTAGTGTTGAGGTCGGTTCACGTCACCAAAAGCGCGCGAATCAGTCACCATTGACTCCAGAGAGCCGGGAGGAGCCAACACGTGGAGGCTGACCGAGTTTGGTGCAAAGACCAGGTCGGCCGACCCCGGGTTTGGCCGACCCGGTCATTGCACCGTTTCTCGTGTGCTATCTCCAGGTGGCTGCCAGGTGGGTCCCATTGATGTATATGGGTGATACATCATTGGATCTCCTCGGATACTTCTGTTTGTGGGCCATTTGATCCATGGGATGCCACGTGTCGTCGCCTGATTTGCTCGGATGATATTTTATAGGGTTGGTCCCTCTACATTTCCTCATTTCCTACATAAAATGCTGCATACACATATTTCTCCAAGTCCAAGTGGAATTGGGTTAGATAGAAAGGTGATGTGTGCAAGAAATGACAAATCCTTCACATAATTGAGATAAATTGACGGATGAAATTGGTATATAACAGCCGTCAACAAACTCCCCCAAGTTTATCCTTTGCTCGTCCCGAGCAAAGTCAAGACTTTAGTTTGATGATCAGGAGTTGCGACAATGTCTTATTTTCAAAAGTATCTAATGCATAAAAAGATACTCTACCTAGTATTGCAGAAATTGGCTATGATACTCTACCCTTCTTAAGTTATCATGGGGCTTATGCTTTCTCATATTCATGAGTCGTTGAAAGGTAGAATAGCAAATGGGGCAAACATAGCCTAGAAATCAAGTTCTACTTAAATCCCGGAGAATTCAATTTAGATATTAAGTACCTCAATTTGATTCTCTCAGTCACTCCTTTGTGGATAGTGGAAATATTTCCTCACCAAAGTATTGTGCCTCTACTATTCCTACTCATTGAATATGGCTTGTATGTGCAGCTTGGTAAGGAAAGTAAGTAGGCATATTTGCATCACATGTATTGCTAAGTCAAAAGAGCAAGCCTTAGGAGAATTCAAATCAAAACTTTTTGATTCAAGACTAGTACTTGTGTGATGGAGTGGAAAGTGGATGTGGATACTTGAGATAACTCCTTTTTGGTATGATCTCTCTTTCTTTTGCAGGGATGAAACATGGCTACTTTTCTTTTCTCTTTTTTTTTTCTCATGCTTATGATGTAAGCAAGTTTTTTTTCATTTTCTTTTTTTAGCCATGTCTTCTACTCCCTTTCTTTGCAATGAATTTTGAAGAGGGTGCTAAACATGAATAACATGGAGTTTCTCTTTTTATTGTGGTATGGTGGATATGATGGACGTTTTTCTTACTTCTAGTGTAGAAGTATAGCATGTGCAAGTGAAGTCTTGAATTCAAAAAGAGTTGAATGATTTCTCACATAGGTCTATACTAGTTTGACTAGGCTCAATGTGAAAGCAAATAGCATAAGCATAAAGTTTTGTCTATGTATAAACATCATACGGCTTTGGTAGGTATTTCCAATCAATTGAGGGAACTTAAATCTTTTCAGAATTTCTCCAGAAATCTAAGTTTTACTTTCAAACAAGGACTAGCAGCCCTATTACCAATTCTAATCTCGCAACAACCTAGAATTAGATCAAGCTTTTGCTACCCACAACTTCCAAATTAAGGTAAAAGTATTTCAAACCAATGAAAGCAATATTCGGAAAGTAGCAAGTTGTAAACTAGAGACTTAGGAAAATAAAACAAAGCAACTATTCATCATTTCATCTATGTGAATTCTAAATCATTCTTACCGCACATCTTTATTTGATGAAAGCAAATCTAACCTATTTTATATTTTTTTTAATGCAAGGTGGATGATGGATGAATGGAAAGTAAATATGTAATGGATGATTTGAAATAAAAATGCAGTGGGTGTGATACAAGTTACCTCAAGTGGGATTCCTCCTCCAAGCTTATTCTTGATCAAGGTCCATGATAGGGGTTGAAACCCTAATGACGGAGGTAGGCCATGAGTTGGTCTATCCTTGTTGCGGCGTGGCTTTGACAATGGAGGGTTGAGTGTTGATTGTTGTGTTGCCTCCCATGGACACCATGAGTGTGGTTGAATAGAGTGTTTTCGATGTTGATCGTCCGCACATCAGGGTCTCCATGTGTTGGGTGTGATTTGTCATTCCTTGGCTAGGATAATGATAACCTTTAGATCCATAGGAATGATGTGCACTCAACATACATTGAGTATGTTTCGTCATTCTTTGGCTAAGGTGTATCATATCTTTTTGCCATAAGGAAGTGACATGTGCCCAACATGCATTGGGTATGATCAGTTGTTCCTTGGGTAAGGTACAACATACCTGGAACCACAAAGGGATGACACGCACTCAACATGGGTCGAGTGTGATATGTTGTTCCTTGGCTAAGGCATGACATACCTTCTAACCACATAGGAACAACTTGCACCCAATATAAATTTGGTGTGATCTTGTCATTCTTTGGTCATGGTACATCATAACTCTTAGCCACATAGGAATAACTTGTACCCAATGATGGTGGCAAATCCCTTGAGCTTGAATGATTGCCTAGAATAGTTGAGAGCATAATGCCCTCACCCATTCGTGGTAGCCATTGGTTGCTCATGGAGGGTTCCCATTTCAAATCTCTAGCCTCATATAGTTATGATTGACCTTCGGGCATAATTTCCGATAGGTAGCAACCATCCTCATTTACTCCTTGGCCAAGACATGTTGAGATGGGATCCTCTAGGGATCCCAACAATCAGCTTCTTGAATGCCTATATAGTAATATTACTCCTACAAACTTCCTCTCTTGAATGGAGAGGGATGGTTAGCTCCCGATACTTGTACAAATGAACATTCGAGTTAGGTAACCGAACTTTCATTTGTACATATGGTGAAGAACAAAATCAAATATGCATTGGATCTAATGTCAAGTGTATCTATGATCAATGTGTTATTCATTGATAAGAGTGGAGCTTTATGGATAATTCATGTTGCATATTTTCTAAAGATCCTACTCATAGCAATGCATGTGATAGAAATACACTATATGGATCCCTACATCTTTTAAAGTTTCTAACCATCTTAGCTTTCAAGAGCAAATTTTATCATTTAGACCATGACAAACAAGATTCTCAATTTTTATCCTCCTGAACTTCACTAGGAATTTAAAATTTTGTGACTCCTCCAAAAAATGCAATTCAATTTTAGAGCAAGGATATCACTTATTCCTAGGAGTTTGAAATCTAGTGACACCATCTATGCATGAATCTCAATTAAAAATTATGGCTGTCACTATGCCCAAGTCTCTATATGCTAATTCACCAATTAAGTCATGCCCAAAAGTTTTATTTTATAAACCTAGAAAAAAATAACTAAGTCTACAAAACAATGCTTAAAGGATTCTAGGTACTTGTTTTAGATTTTTCCAAGTAAGGTGGGATTTTCTTTTGGAGATCCAAAAGTCAATACCCACACTTACTCTTGTGAGGATGCATGAAAATTAAATGATGAGGAAGTGTCAACCTTCCTCACAAATGCAAGCAAATACATTCAATTCTATGGCGAACCAAACAATGAAAAAATATAAACTCATACCTCATTTGAATAGCAGTTGGTGACGAAGGTCCTTGTGTGAGAAACTCACAACATTGATTTTCGGTGTAGGCTTGATGGTTGATGTCAAATGCCAAGTTGAGATTGGATTTGGCAATGGATTTGGTTCTGGCTCCTCCATTGGGTCATCATCTTGAACATTTCTCTTCCTCAAACTCAAAATGAGTTTGAAGTAGAGAAGTGTTCTCAAATCCTCCCAATGGTGACTTGAGCCTGATGAAACCTTCCACTTTCTTGCCATACCACCTCTTCAGAATTTTGTCCTAGCTGCACTTTAATCAAGAACACACAAAACAACTCGAAAACGGGTTACGTTAGCCAAAAGCAAATTGAACCCAATTTTCAAAGTGTCCTGCCCAGCTTGAAATAACTTGTAAATGTAATGAGGGTCAAAGGAAATCTTTTTGGTTTGAACTAAGAAGATAATTTCAAGTGGTCATGCACGTAGTTCATATCCAATTAAATTTCTCCCGTAATTCAAATTTTTAGTTTTATGATGGTTGGAAACTTTACTTTCCAACATGCAAGTGTGGAATTTCAAACATGCAAATTCAAGGGTTGATGCAATTTGGAAAACAAATATGAGATAACTACCAATTAACCTATTGGCAAGGACTCACCGGATTTTTTAAGTCCGGTGAGTGATAACTAGCAATTAACCTATTGGCAAGGACTCACCGAATTTTTGAAGTCCGATGAGTAGGACTTACCTCTGTTCTGTTCAGCGCGATGATTTGTTGTCCAATCCCAGAGTTGAAGATGTGGACGATTTCTTCTGTTTTGACAAGCCAAACTCATTTGGCTGTCATTTGGACATGTGGGCCACATGGTGGCCCTAACCTCTCCCCGTTGTATTTATATATACATGTTGTTGTGGTGACAGGTTCTCCCTCTTAAATGCATTCCTTTATGAGCATGGTGAGGCTTTGTCCTTCTTAGGGGTGCCACTCTGACTATATTGATATTCCTTTGGATCAACTCATACCTTGATCATGGATCAAAGGCTTCCTTGGCATGATGACATGTGGACTCCACAATCAAACAAGAAATGCTTCATCCACAATGTCACTTGCCCTAGGTTGAATGGGTTTGGTCGAAGTGTGGGAATCCCAACAAGTGATGTGGGAAATCTTGGACTTTGAATGCTCCTTAAGTTCTTGTCCTTGGCCAAGATCTTCATGTGAATGTTGTCTTGATTTCTGCTTGGCCAAGATACTTCAAGGTAGGCTCGTTGAACTTAAATCCCTTGGAAAGCCATAGCCTCCTTGAATACAAGGGTTATGTTAATTCCACCCTTGACCTCCTTGTGAATGGTAGCCATTGGAGTTGTTGTTTGAAAAAGGTCCTCATGGGTCTTAGGGAAATAATTCCCACGCGTCCCATGATGACATGGATTTTCACAAATCATGTGAATATCCACGACTTGGATTACCCAAACAAATCTCCAACGACTTGGATATTAATGACACTTCAATGGGAGGTGTAATTCCATAACTAGCATATCCACCTTGTTAAGTGGTGTGCAAGACAAGCTATGGGAACTCGAGCATTCTTCAATCCACCCCTTGAGTGGAGACCTTCTTCTCATCCATGATGAATGAGAATAGGACTGCTTCAGCTCCAGCATGAATGTGGTCATGGATTGGTGTAGCCAACCCATGACACGAGTGTTGGATAAAGAGCCAACTATCCACCCCATGGTGGAGGCAAACCAAGAAGAACTCTTGGAGCCTCCCCCAAGCTTGGGTATGGATGACTTTGGCTCCTACTGAAAGCTGAAATTCTTCCGCGAAAAGGCAATGGTGTTGCCTAGCGGACATCTGTTGAGGTACGCCTTAAATCATCTTGAAGTATAGCACTTGCGTCCTCGTTGGCCATCCCATACAATGGGTTGGCCAACACTACCCTGTTTTCACACAAAGGAGAAAACAACAAGGGTAATCTTGCCTAATAACTATTATTACCTATAGCTTAATCACAAGTGATAGCTATCCTTCACTTCCTTTTCCTTCCCCGGCAACGACGCCAGAAAGTCTTGTTGACGGCTCCTAAGATATACTAACAAATCATCCCCAACAACGGCGCCAGAAATGCTTGTTGGTATTTCTTAACACCACAGATCATCTCCGGTAAAGAGATGACATCTGCAAGCGCATGAAAGATACTGTTGTAGCATTTCACCCATGAGTATTCCCAAGGGTATCGTATTTATCCCAAAGGAAGGCAATAGAGTAAAGTATATACTACTCTTATCGTCAAGCTATGGGATACTAATCCATTATCCGGACAGGGGTAAGTTGATAATAGGGGTAGTGTGACACACACCTAGGCAATCTAGTCTAAAGGGTAAAATGGGTCCTAGAGGGAGATTGGATTGAGAGTTAGAGAGTTGCTCCTACAATGCTCCTAATACATATACATAGCCTAAGGTAGATATTAATGGTCATGTCAATGATGAATTCCTATGCAATGCTATTCAACACATCGGGCACGGGCTTACCCCTAGCAATACTAGGGCGACTCCCGCCAAGATCATGTGGCATAGCCGAACATGGAGGATTACAAAGGACAGATAGGGCTGTCACCACCTACTGCCTACCTCTTCAATCTGTGGGTCTACGAGACATCCAATGCTACTTAAATACCCTAGCACCATGCTAGCATACTAAGCAAATACCTTAGGAGCCAAGGCACAAGCCATCCTAAGGCAATGACTAACCTAAACATCGTTGAACCAATGTTGATTGCGTAGCATAGTCATTCATATTAACATAATCATATCATAACTACATAGACTATAGTGGGGTCTATAGTGTTTATGATCATAAGATGTGATCATGAGAGTGAAATCATAAAGACTATACCTTCCACATACATGGACTCCACAATCAAACAAGAAACGCTTTGTCCAAATATACGTATAAAAGAAGACTAAAGATAATATCATTATTGAGCATAAAGTCACAAATACAAGAAGGAATACATAAGTCATACCTTTCCCAGTGTGCAATTGGGAAGAGAGACTCCTTCTACTCCTTTCCCAATTTGGACTTGGGACTAGAGGCTCTCCTCTCTACATCCTAACTCCTCTAAGGACTATGGAAGATAGTGTATGCAATAGAATGATTCCCAAGTGGTGTGTGTTGAAGTGAGGGGTAGGGGGTCCTATTTATACTAGTGTTGAGGTTGGTTCCCGCCACCAAAAGTGTGTGAATCAGTCACTATTGACTCCAGGGAGCCGGGAGGAGCCAACACGTGGAGGCTGACCGAGTTTGGTGCAAAGACCAGGTCGGCCGACCCCCTGGTTTGGCCGACCTGGTCATTGCACTATTTCTCATGTGCTTTCTCTAGGTGGCTGCCAGGTGGGTCCCATTGATGTATATGGGTGATACACCGTTGGATCTCCTCGGATACTTCTGTTTGTGGGCCATTTGATCCATGGGATGCCACGTGTCGTCGCCTGATTGGTTGGGATGATATTTTATAGTATTGGTCCCTCTACATTTCCTCATTTCCTACATAAAATGTTGCATACACATATTTCTCCAAGCACAAGTGTAATTTGGTTAGATAGAAAGGTGATGTGTGCAAGAAATGACAAATCCTTCACATAATTGAGTTAAATTGACGGATGAAATTGGTATATAACAGCCGTCCACATGCGCCTCTCCACCAGGTCGAGGTCGTCCAGCTCCGGCATCCCCCTTCAGAGCTCCCTACTAACCTCCGGAACCATGTTCAGGGGAAGAAATTCTGCTGGCAAAGTCAAAGCATCCTGAGAGATGACACCATGTTGAAGTTTCTAGATATGAAGTCTTATAGCTTCTTCATCCAGATTGGTCTAGAGGCCAACTTTGATCCGGTTATGGTCCATCTCGCTATTGAAAGCCTTGGCGGGCCACTCCCTCTTCATCAATGGAGCCCACATGTTGGCCAAGAAATTGCCGAAGGCCATTTGAGGGGTCACGCCACCCTCCATGCACTTATGGATCCTGGTCAGGATGGGCTTGAATGCTTCAGGCAGCTCCAGAGCCACGTTCCAAGTGTCGGTGTCAACATTGGGGAGGCCAGTCAGAACTCCATCCTGTCGTGCTGATCCACCTCGATGATCACCAGTACTTCTTCTAGTTGACCCAACTGCCGGTGGGGAAGGTCCTGATGTACTTGAAGGGACAGTTCTTGCGCTTCACGAAGTAATAGAAGCCCAAGTACTCGTCACTCTTCCCGGTGGTGTGGACCGTGAAGAATGTCCGAAAAGCCTCAATGCACGGCGGCACACCCACCAACATCTCGCAAAAGTGGACGAAGGATGCCACTAGAAAGAAGGAGTGGGGGCCGAGGTGGTGAAGCTGCAGAGTGTAGAAGTCCAACAGCATCAGCAAGAAACTTGAAAATGGTGGGATGAGCCCCACCATGGCATACGCCGAGAAGTAGACGATCTCTCTGGTGTGCTCCTTCTTGAAGGGAAGTTTGCCAAAGCGGATCACGTTGTTGAAGGAGTCGCTGGACCACCCCATGTAGGTCCAGACCCTCGACAGCTCCTCATCGCTCTTGATCTTGCTACGGGGAAGACCCAACTCCATCGCGGCAAAGTGGAGAAAAAGTTGGAAAGACTATGCAGAGGTTGGGAGGCTCTGAGCGCAATTTCCAATGAAAGCGTAAAGAGTCCTCAAACCATGAGGGCTTTCCTTCTTAAGTAAGCCTCCGCAGCGCTTGGATGGAAACCGCAGCGGGATCAAGATCACACTTCAAAAACCTACCCTGCCAATGACAAATGGGCCCGGGTCCAATTCGGCAGAAAAGTCGAAGTTAATACCCCAGGAGAACCGTTGTCATTATGTGACACCCAGTTCCGAAAATGAACCAAGTGAACGCATATGTGTGCCCAGGATGTTCAACACACATACACGAGTGCATTCACAAACAATAAACAGATAATTACCACAGAACAAGATTAATTAACCACTTTCATTATAGAATTCAGAATATCCTCGAATACAAGCACTAATGATTATTAATAACATGTTCCAACTAATGCAGCAGAAATAAACTAAATAAGTAACTATGCAGCTAACCAATAGGGTATAGCGCAGCACCAATCAACACCAAAGGCAAAGTTGACAGTAGACACGGCCTAGAACTCCGCATTATCGCCATTAAACTCCCCATCTTGACTTGCAACTGTTGGGGGGGATTGCAAGGGTGAGTACATGTCGTACTCAGCAAGTGTGGAAAGTATGACATGTAGCTGATACAAACGACAAATATAATAATGTCTAAGTGCTGAAAAGTACATTAAAACATTTGAAAAGCAATATACTATATATATATGAAATAAATCCATCATAAGCCATGTAATACTCATAATACCAGTCCATATTCCATATCCATCAACATATACCAGCATCCATATTCAATACAAAAATTTAATTCATAACCATCCATAACCATAACCAAATCCCAATTTCCCTTTAAACATGGAAGTTGTCTAGGTGCTCATAACCGGGAGCACGGCTATCATGATAGTTTTATTAGACACTGCGGAGTTTGTACCACTTTACCCACGTGTTTGTGATTTCATCATCCGTCGGCGACTAAAGAACCTCCCTTATACCAATTACACTTCCTTTGGTGTATGGCCAAGTCACAAAATAGCCTTTACAAATGGATTACTAGCCTATTTAGACCCCACTGAGGTTTCACCTGTGGCAATGCCTCCAACTGAGCACATCTTCAACCAAGGGCCCCCTCTTGAGCCATTCGGATCCCAGGGTAGTCCCACCAATCATCAACAAATCGAATCCGACTACCCCTTCCACGAGGATCTTTAATGGTCCAAATAGCACTAGCAAAATCATAATTAATCAGCTACGATGCACCCATACTTGGCCTCGTGGTGGCATTGTAGTCCTGGCTTATTCTCGCATGAACCGGTCTTTAAATCTAAAGCAAGCAAACCACCATATCATCCAACCCATCCACATACCTGGCTTGCTTAGATCACCCATTACCATATCATATTAACCGGTTCATGTTAATCATAACCTCAAAATTACACGATTAAGGTAAGTGGTATAGTTGTTTTCCCGTCCCAATTAATTAAGCAAAACAAAAAGGTAAAAAGCCCTTCGCGACTCTCTACCATAAATTCCAGGTGACAAGGATGGTTAAACAAATCTAGTAAACTTCCTACCATAGGATTCTCATCGAAATGACACTAGCATGCAGTTTTGCAAACAAAACATTTACTTTAAAGACACAATAAATATGCTTCAAGGACACTTGCCTTGCTCTTGGGATTGATTAGGATCAAATCCTTCAAACTCTTGGTGCTGAAGATCCTTCGCGGCACTCTCTAGCGCAAATCCGTCTAATCCGCACAATAAACATACAAACAAGAAACACAATCAAAGAGTGCACAAATATTACTCAATATGACATGACATGCATGATTAATGCAAATGCAAGGTAGAACTTGTTAATAGATTGCTTTTAAATGATCACTATCTAGTTCTAATAGATTTTAACAAGTTTATGTAGGTTTGGGTTTGATTAGATGAAATTTTAGAATTAATTCAACAAAATTTAAGCGGATTAGGGTTTTCTAGATTGACATGAATTTTGAGATTAGAGGTTGAATTCACGTAAGGAAAAGAGAATAGAAGGTATACCAGGTGTTTAGAACTCCAATGAATCAAGAAACTTGGATGTAACACTTGGATCTTGATGATCTAGGGTTGGTGATGAACTTGGAGATTAATTGGGATGAAGAACGAAACTTGATGGAGATCTTGATCCTCTTTCGTTCCCTCCTCTTCTTCTTCTTGCTTGGGATCTCCTGCTCCCTCCTTGATGGTGGCTCTCCACGAACTAGGGTTTGAATGGAGTGGAAAAGTGGCAAATAGATGTCAAGCCAAGGGATGGGGTTGTTTATATAGAGGTGGAGGCTAGGGTTAGATGGATTTCGAGTTTGGGAGGAGTAGAGGCTAGTTTAGAGTCCCACATGGGCTCTAAAAGAGTTAGGCACGACGTCCCTAGGCCCACTTAACGTAAAACCCAAGAAACAAGTCATGAAACAAAAGATCAACTTGGAGTCATGAAATATCGGACACGTCCGAAAAAGACCAGACTAGTCCGAAGTTATCCAGAGAGAAATCGGAAAACTCTAGCCAAAAATCAGACAAATCTGACTTTAGTCAGAGAGGGAAACAGACAAGTCCGCTGGAACACCAGACTAGTCCGGACAAGTCCAGGGACTTAGCAAATTTTCAAGGGTTTTTGGAACACCGGACTAGTACGCATAAGACCAGACAAGTCCGAAAGTGCCGAGAGGCAAAAATAGACTAGTCCGTAGCAAAAACGGACAAGTCCGATCGAAGTCAAAGAGAAATCGGACTAGTGTGCACCAAAATCGGACTATTCCGCACTTTCTAGAATTTTAAGTGCAGTTTTGTTCCAAATCAATGTTAAACTTATTCCTCTTTATGTGTATTAATGTTAAACATGTATATGAATGTATGTAGGACATGATGCATGAAAATGAGGGTGTTACAAACCTACCCCCCCTTAAAATGAATCTCACCCTCGAGATTCGACGCGGAAGAGAAGAGATAGGGAAATTCCTTCTTGAGATCATCCTCAAATTCCCACGTTGCTTCTTTTTCTATATGGTGCTTCCATTGAACTTTACACCATCTAATAACCTTGTTCCTTGTGACCCTCTCCTTAGTTTCCAAGATTTTGACCAGTTGTTCAGCATAAGTCAACTCTGCCCCTAATTCCAATCCTTCCATTGGCACCTGTTCTTCCGGTACTCTCAGGCACTTATTGAGCTAGGAAACATGAAAGACATCATAGACATCCAAAAGATGAGCTCGCATCTCCAACTTATACGCTACTTCTCCCCTTTTGTCTAAAATCTTGAATGGTCCAATGTAGCAAGGTGCTAGCTTGCCTCTTATGTTAAATCTCTTATGACCCCTCATCGGTGACACCTTGAGGTAAACAAAATCTCCCACTTCAAAGGCTAATTTCCTTCTCCTATTGTCCGCATAGCCTTTTTGTCTTGATTGGGCAGCCCTCAAGTTTTCACAAATTATTTGGAGTTGCTTTTCGGCTTCTTGCAACACATCCGGACCAAATACTTGAGTTTCTCCCGCCTCATTCTAGAATAAAGGTGTCCTACACTTCCTTCCATAAAGCGCTTCATATGGTGACATTTTCAAGCTTGCTTGGTAACTATCATTGTATGAAAATTTTGCATATGGGAAGCTCTTGTCCCAACCTTTCCCATGCTCCAAAGCACAACCTTTCCATGCTTCAAAGCACAAGATCTTAACGTGTCCTCCAAAATTTGATTGGTCCTCTCGGTTTGTCCATCCGTTTGAGGGTGATATGCCGAACTGAAGTTCAACCTTGTTCCCAATGCTTCATGCAATTTCTGCCAAAATATGGAGGTAAATTGAAAACCACTATTCGAGACTATCTTCTTCGGTACTCCGTGTCGACACATAATATGCTCCATGTATATTTCGGCCAATTGTGCAGCTGTATATTTGGTCTTCACAGGGACAAATTGAGCTGACTTGGTTAAGCGATCCACAATTACACAAACTGAGTCGTAACCGAACTGAGTACATGGTAACCCAACTATGAAGTCCATTCCAATTTCTTCCCACTTATATTCCAGAATCTTCAATGGTTGCAATAGTCCAGCTAGCCTTTGATGTTCTGCCTTGACTCGTTGACACACATCACACAATGCTACATTTTCAGCTATGTCCTTTTTCATGCTATCCCACCAGTAGCAAGTCTTCAAGTCTTTGTACATCTTCGTACAACCGGGGTGAATTGAGTAAGGTGAGTCATGTGCCTCTTTTAATATTGTCTCCCGAATACGCTTCACATTAGGCACGACAATCCTCTTACCAAGGCATAGAGTACCATGTTCATCCTCATCAAATCAGAATTCTCTCCCCTCTTGGGTCCTTTCCTTGATTTTTTGAATTTCCTCATCCTTAGTTTGTCCTTCCCGAATTTCTTGCTCTAAGGTTGGGTTTAACTCCATCATCTCCATCTCATTTACAAATCCAAGGTTCAACCGTTCAAACTCCTTACATAACTCGGATGGTAACTCTTGAACCGTGAGTTGGTGACTTACTCCCTTTCTACTCAAAGCATCGGCCACTACATTGGCTTTTCTCGGATGATAGTTGATTCCTAAATCATAATCTTTGATGAGCTCCAACCATATCCGTTGCCTCAAATTCAGATCTGTTTGTGTGAAAATATACTTAAGACTCTTGTGATCCGTATAAATTTCAGACATATGTCCAAGGATATAGTGTCTCCAAATCTTCAACGCATGTACCACGGCTGCAAGTTCCAAATCATGCGTTGGGTAATTCTGCTCATGTTTCTTCAATTGTCTTGATGCATAGGTGACCACTTGACCTTCTTGAATCAATACACATCCAACTCCTTGTCTCGATGCGTCGCAATAAATATCAAAACTCTTGCTCACGTCCGGCAATATCAAAACTGGGGTTGTTGTCAACCACTTCTTCAACTCCTCAAAACTGTTTTGACAAGCTTGAGTCCATTGAAAAGCCTTTCCCTTCATTAGCAATTCCGTCATTGGCTTGGCTATCTCGGAAAAGTCCTTGATGAAACGACGGTAATATCCAGCCATTCCAAGAAAACTCCTTATTTCCTTTACGTTTTGCAGGAGTTCCCATTTCAACATGTCCCTCACTTTTCCGGGGTCAACCGAAACTCCTCCTCCTGAAATGATATGACCCAAAAATGACACTTCCCTTAACCAAAACTGACATTTGTTGATCTTGGCGTACAATCGATTCTCCCTCAATTTCTGCAATGTAAGCCTCAAGTGTTCCTCATGTTCCTTCTCATCCTTCGAGTAGATCATATTGTCATCAATGAACACCATGACAAATTTATCCAAGTACTCCAAGAAGACCTTATTCATGAGGTACATAAAGTAGGCAGGCGCATTTGTCAATCCAAAAGACATCACAGTGTACTCATAAGATCGATACCGTGTCCTAAAAGCTGTCTTGGGTATGTCCGATGGTCTAATCTTCATTTGAAAGTATCTCAACCTCAAATCAATCTTAGAGAAGACACAAGCACCCTTAATCTGATCAAACAAGTCTTCTATGCGTGACAAGGTGTACTTGTTCTTGATTGTCACCTCGTTGAGAGCTCGGTAATCTACGCACAACCTTTGCGACCCATCCTTGTTGTCAGCAAAAAGCACGGGCGCTCCCCAAGGTGAAGAGCTTGGGCGAATAAAAGCCTTCTCTAGTTGCTCTTGAATTTGCTTCTTGAGCTCCGCTAATTCCAAAGGAGGCATCCTATATGGCCTCTTAGATATAGGTGCAGTTATAGGTATTAAATCAATAACAAACTCATTGTCTCGATCAGGTGGCATACCTGGCAACTCGTCCGGAAAAACATCCAAAAATTCACACACCACCGGAATCTCCTCAACTGCGGCACCGTCCATATGATTCAGCTCCAATCGCTTCGGTGCGGTTTGAGATGCTTCAAATTTTACGGTGATCCCTTCTTCATTAGTCAACTTCACTGTCTTCGTGGCACACTCAATAACTCCATTGTGCTTCCTCAACCAGTCCATACCAAGTATAATGTCCAATCATTGAGAATCCAAAACAATGAGGTTGCCGGAGAAGTCTACCCCCCTTATTCTAAAGCTTACCTTTGGACATACTATATTTGTCCTCATATCTCCTCCAGGAGACATAACCAATAGAGTAAAATTCATATGAGAGATAGGCAGACTATACTTGGCAACATACTTTGATGCAATGAATGAATGCGATGCTCCAGAATCAAATAACATAGTCGCAGGGATGGAGTTGGCGAGAAACATACCAATGACCACATCATCCGCTTGTTGAGCATCCTCTGTAGGGACATGGTTCACATTGCCACGAGCAAAATTCTGCTGTCCATGACTCCCTTGCGGCTGTCCTCCATTGGGTCTTGAGTTTTGTCTCAGCGCATTGCTTCCTTGACCAAGGCCCGACTTAGGAAATTGGTGCGCAAAGTGTCCAGCTTCTCCACAGGTATAGCACTTCTTAACTCCACCAGAATTTGGACGGACTTGATTTTGCGCATTGGCACCAGGGAAATTAGCATGGGGTGCATAAGGCATTGGAGGCCTACGTGCTTGCATAATAGGGCGCTGCTGCACAAACTGGGTTGGGCGTGGTGCAAAACTAGGGCGATGTATAGGAGTAGATGAGCTGTAGTATGGCGCATTAGGAGGCACAAAGCGAGGGCGCACATTACTTCCTTGTTGTGGTCCTTGATATGGTGCCTTCCTCTTATTGTCTTGCTCCATCTCACGGACCTTATTCTCCACCACAATTGCTTTGTCCACAAGCTTCTGAAAGTTGGCATAATCACAATTGAGCAATTGCACTTGGATCTCATTGTTCAAGCCTCTCATGAACAAATATTGCTTCCGGCTGTCCCAGCTCACATCCTCAGGCGCTATCTTGAGAGTTGGGTGAATTTGTTGAGGTATTCACCAACACTCTACCTTCCTTGCCTCAAGTTCTCAAATGCTTGCCTCTTCAAAATCATAACACCTTCCAGCACATAATGAGAGCGAAAGCTCTCTTTGAATTCGGCCCAAGTAATTCTCTCTTGGTTCTCATGAGCATTGCATAAGGAATCCCACCAATCCGCAGCTACTCCAACTAGTAGATGAGAAACGAAAAGCACTTTCTCCCGGTCACAGCATTGGACAATAGATAGCTTCTTCTCCACAGACTTGAGCCAATCATCCGCATCCATAGGGTTAGCAGCTTGAGCAAAGGTTGGCGGCCTAGTCCTCATAAACTCTCCCAACCGGTTATGAGGAGGTGGGGTGGCGGTGGAGGCATGTGAGGCTGATTGTTGTTATTACTAGCCTGCAGTTGTCCCATAGTTTGTATCATGGTCTGCATGAGCTCATTTTGCATTGCCAATAGCTGCTTAATGTTGATAGCTCCCTGAGTGTTTCTATGTGCTCTAAAGTGTCCATTCTATCTAGGCTGCATCCTACGGTCAACTTGTGGCTCTGATACCAATTTGTGACACCCGGTTCCGAAAATGAACCAAGTGAACGCATATGTGTGCCCAAGATGTTCAATACACATACACGAGTGCATTCACAAATGATAAACAGATAATTACCACAGAACAAGATTAATTAACCACTTTCATTATAGAATTCAGAATATCCTCAAATACAAGCACGAATGATTATTAATAACATGTTCCAACTAATGCAGCGGAAATAAACTAAATAAGTAACTATGGATCTAAGCAATAGGGTATAGTGCAGCTCCAATCAACACCACAGGCAAAGTTGACGTTAGACACGGCCTAGAACTTCGCATTATCGCCATTAAACTCCCCATCCTGACCTGCAACTGTTGGGGGGGGGGGATTGCAAGGGCGAGTACATGTCGTACTCAGCAAGTGTGGAACTAATACAAACAACGAATATAATAATGGCTAAATGCTGAAAAGTACATTAAAACATTTGAAAAGTAATATATTATATGTATATGAAATAAACCCATCATAAGCCATGTAATAATCATAATACCAGTCCATATTCCATATCCATCTTCATATACCAGCATCCATATTCAATACCAGAATTTAATTCATAACCATCCATAACCATAACCAAATCCAAATTTCTCTCTAATCATGGAAGTTGTCCAGGTGTTCATAACCGGGAGCACGGCTATCATGATAGTTTTATTAGACACTGCAGAGTTTGTACTGCGTTACCCACGTGTTTGTGATTTCATCACCCGTCGGCGACTAAAGAACCTCCCTTATGCCAATTACACTTCCTTTGGTGTATGGCCAAGAGATCACAAAATAGTCTTTACAAAGGGATTACTAGCCTATTTAGACCCCACTGAGGTTTCACCAGTGGCGATGCCTCCAACTGAGCACATCTTCAACCAAGGGCCCCCTCTTAAGCCATTCGGATCCTAGGGTAGTCCCACCAATCATCAACAAATCCAATCTGACTACCCCTTCCCCGAGCATCCTTAATGCTCCAAATAGCACTAGCAAAACCCTAATTAATCAGCTACGCCGCACCCATACTTGGCCTCGTGGTGGAACTGTAGTCCTGGCTTATTCTCGCATTAACGGTTCTTAGATCTAAAGCAAGCAAACCACCATATCGTCCAACCCATCCACATATCGGGCTTGCTTAGATCACCCATTATCATATCATATTAACCAGTTCATATTAATCATAACCTCATAATTACATGATTAATGTAAGTGGTATAGTTGTTTTCTCGTCCCAATTAATTAAGCGAAGCAAAAAAGTAAAAAGCGGTTTTGTTCCAAATCAATTTTAAACTTATTCCTCTTTATGTGGATTAATGTTAAACATGTATATGAATGTATGTAGAGCATGATGCATGAAAATGAGGGTGTTACACATGATAAGAAGTTGGCAGCCCGAGGGCGGCGGCCTGACAGGGCACTCGGAACCGGTACGGTTTCCGTGTTGGGAACTGGTGACCTTTATCTGTGTGAGATCCACATGCCAGGATCTCACCAGGCGCGTCAATACGAGCCACGCGATGTTGGTTTAATTGCGGACCATCACCCCAACGGCTTATGAAAATAACTTTGAAGCTGCAGCGCAGGAATCGAAGATGCCCCCACCTTTGGTAGAATAACTTAACCCAAAGGATTTCTCATAGAGGTGGGCCCGAGGGCCACTGTCGGTACCCTGCATACCGGGTACCCTACGATACCGCAAGAAAAGCCACGGAGTTCCACTTGTCCGAGTTGAAGACCTTAGAATGCTCCACGTGTCTCGCAACACTGGACCTGCCTCTCTCATTAGGGTAGCTCCAGCGCTATCACATGTAAATCAAGGCCGGACCTAACTCCAAGTATAGAAAAACTCTGGTCGTGCCATGTGTCCAGTGGCCCTGGACCTAACCTCCAGTATAGGGAAGCTCCGATGCTGCCACGTGTACAGCGGCTCCGGACCTGCCTCCCCACAGTGGGGAGCTCCAAAGCTGCCACGTGTCGACCCTCCAGACCTAAGCTAGCAATGGGAAGACTATCGGACCTCCAACGGCGCGAACATTAAAAGGGAAGTAAAAGCTACCGTTACAAGACCTGATTATGTGTCATTAATGCCATGTTGACACACGATCAGATGACCTTTAGTATCGGTAACGCCGCCATTAAGGCGCGTTATCACTGTTAAATGTGCTTAATACATACAAATCGTGTATTAGGTAATTAAACACCGCCTGGGCCACATGTCGGGCCAGGCTGACAATGTAGTGGTCACTCCTTTGACTATAAAAGGGTTGTGCTGCACGGTACAAAGAAGAGTTCTAATCAAGCGCTCACATACACATACTCATACATACAACAACCACCCATGGAGTAGGGTATTACGCTCAGGCAGTCCGAACCACGTAAAAAATCCGTGTGCCACCGTCTTGTTCATAATCTCACGCGCAACCCAACCAATCATGAACCTTCGCGAGCTACGAACTAGTAGTACCGGAGGAAGTCTCGATTACACACTTCGACAGATATAATGAGAATGGTATAGCATAATCATAAATACAACTCCTACTACATATATGGAGTCCACAATCAAACAAGAAACGCTTCATCCAAATATATGAACAATAGAAGATTAAAGATAACATCTTCATTAAGAGCAGAGTCACAAATACAAATAGGAATATGAGAGCCATGCCTTTCCCAATTAGGAATTGGGAAGAGACTCCTTCTACTCCTCTTCTACTTGGACTATGGAATAGAGGCTCTCTTCTCTATAGCCTAAACTCCTCTAAACCATGGAGAGTAGTGGATATAATATAATGAATACTCAAGTGGTGTGTGTGTGTGTGTGTGTGTGTGAAGTGAGGGTAGGGGGTCCTATACATAGGTGGAGAATGGTCGGTTCCCGCCACCAAAAGCACACGAATTAGTCATCACTCACTTCTTCAAGCCGGGAGGAGCCAACATGTGGAAGTTGACCAGGTTTGTGACCAGGAAGGGGTCGGTCGACCTAGTCTTGGCTCCAAACGCTTTGTGCTTTCTCTAGGTGGGTCCCATTGACTGATATAGTGTGTACACTGTTGGATAGCCTCGGATACTTCTATTTGTGGGCCATTCGATATTTTTCCAGGTCAAGCTCTGAGGCTGAATACCGCTCTATGGCATTAGCATGTGGTGTCACATGTCGATGCTTGATTGGCTGGAACGATATTTTATTGGATTGCTTCCCATCTTTTACCTCATTTCCTGCAATAATTCCTTGCATACACTATTTCTCCAAGGACAAGGTAAAATAGGTTAAATAGAAAGGTGATGTGTGCAACAAATGACAATTCATTCACATAATTGAGTTATATTGACGGGTAAAATTGGTATATCACAGCCATCAACAAACTCCCCCAAGCTTATCCTTTGCTCGTCCCGAGCAAAGTCAAGACTTTAGGTTGATGATCAGGAGTTGCTACAATATTCTACTTTTCAAAAGTACCATGTGCACAACAAAATACTCTACCTAGTATTGCAAAAATTGGCATGGAACTTCACCCATCTCAAGTCATTATGGGGCTTATGCCAATCTCCTACTCATGGGCGGTTGAGAGATAGAACATCAAATGGAGCACACATACCCTAGAAATTAAGTTCCACTCAAATTACGGAGAGTTCAATTTAGATTTTTAGTGCCTCAATTTGACTCTCTCGGTCTCTCCTTTATGTGTAGCGGAAATATGTCCTCACTACGGCATTTTGCCTAAATTCATCCTAACACTAAATAAGGCTTGTATGTGGAGCTTGGTAGGGAATATAGTAGGCATATTTGCAACACATAATATTGCTAAGTCAAAAAAGCAAGCTTAGGAGAAATCAATACAAAATTATTTGATTCAAGACTTGTGCATGTGTGATGGAATGGAGGTGAATGTGGATATTTGAGATGACTCCTCTTTTTAGTAGACTCTCTTATTTTACAGGAATGAAACATGGCTACTTTTCTTTCTCTTTTTTTTTTCTTCCCCTTCTTTTGATGTAAGCATGTTTTCTCTCTTTTTTTCTTGCAGCCATGTCTTCTACTCCCTTTTTATGCAAGAAATTTTGGAGACAGTACTAAGCATGAAAGGTATGGAGTTTCTCATTTTATTGTGGAATGGTGGTATGATGGAATTTTGCTTACTTCTATTGCAGAAGTATAGCATGTGCAAGTGATGTCTTGAATTAAAAAAGTATTGAATGAAATCTCACATAGGTATATACTAGTTTGACAAAGCTCAATATGAAGACAAATAGCATATGCATAAGGTCTATCAATGTAATGTATCATATGGCTTTGGTAGGTATTTCCAATCAAATGAGAGTAACTTAAATCCTTTTAGGATTTTCTACGGAAATCTAAGTTCCACTTTCAAACTAGGAATAGAAGCCCTATCACTATATCATATCTCACAACAACTTAGAATGGATTAAGCTTTTGCTACCCACAATTTCTAAATAAAGGCAAAAGAAATTTTAGCCAATGAGAGCAATATGTTGGAGAGTAGTAAGTTGTAAACTATGAACCTAGGAAAATTAAAACAGAGCAACTATTCATCATTCCATCTATGTGAATTCCAAGTCGCTCTTACCGCACATCTTTTATTTTATTCAAAAACAAATCTATTCTACTTATTATTATTATTATTTTATATGCAAGGTGGATGATGGATGAATGGAAAACAAATATGCAAGGGGTGTGGTACAATTTACCTCAAGTGGGGGTCCTACCCCAAGATTGTTCTTCACTCACCTCCTTGGTGAGGGTTGAACCCTTGATGACGGAAGTATGCCGCGAGATCAGCTTGTTGTTGTTGTTGTTGTAGTGTGGAGTTAAAGTTGGTGAATTGAGCGTCCATGTGTTGTTGCCAACTTTGGGTACCTTCGACATGCCATTGGAGAGTGTTGTAGATGTCACCCATTCTCACTTCAAGCTCTTCCATATGTCTAGTGAGATCTGTCATTCCTTGGCTATAGTCACAAAGACTTCTAGCCGAAGAGCAATGACATCTTCTCATGGACGTTGGAGGCAAGCTGCTAGAGCTTGAAGTGGATAGGGGTGGCTCCCACGCGACACCCGACCATCCATGCCAAGACGGACCTTCGGTCTCATACGATGGAGGTTGAGCACACCAGGGTGCATCACCCATTGGGTCCTCTTCCTCTTCGTACTCATGGACCGTGAAGGTTGTCGAAGGCATAGCCGCTCTCCTTGCACGGCTTCTAGTTACCCTACTAGAGACATTACTTCTTTGAGCTTCCTCGATGGGAAGAAGGTCAATGGTTAGCCTCCGGCATTTGAACAAATGAAAATTCGGGTTAGATAATAGAATTTCATTGATAAAGTCAGGATAATAAAATATCAAAGAGTCATCTTGATCATGCTTAAGAGTATGTCCTCGCACTAAATAATCTTCATTAATTAATTCTCTTTCATTTTCAATATACTCAAATGAATAATATTCTAGTGCTCCTACCCTAGTAGCAATATGGGTAATCAATGAAGTGCATTCAATTGGCCCTGTTCTTGGAATGTAATCTAACCATCGTGTCATCATGGCAATAACTGGAGCAACTTTTATCTTTTTAACCATGGCAATAAAAATCAGCTCATCTTGCTGCACCGCCCTTACATCTCATCTAGGGAACATAGTCATAGCCACCCATATATGCATGAAGCGTAAAGTAGGGTTGTGTGAGTGGCTATTCCTAGGTGCACTACATCAGACCTCACTAGTCTATTCTTGCCAAAAACTTTGTTTGTTAAACTTAGGCAAAGTGTCTAAATCTATCAAAAAACATTTATGTAAGCCTATGATTTCACTTAATTCTTTCAATAGGATGTTGTATTATTTTTGAAATAATCTTAAAGAAATACCATCAAATCGTATTTTGAGTGTGCGAAGGACTTGTATGGGGAGAAGGCGTGAACCTCTCTCCTCTATATGAGAAAAGTTTTCCAATCCTAGTGCACGCCAAATGGAAAATAATTCGGAATTCATACCTATTTTGGAGATCAAATCTGGGTCATAAGCTTTCATATGAGAAAACTCACGATCTTGAAGGAGCTTGCGTGCTTGATCTTCAACTTCACTTTGTATGTCGAAGTCATCGTTGTGGAGGAGTTGGTGCGGGTTGCTCCTCTCACCCACGGGAGTGTCCTCACATACACTCCACCTCCATGAACTTGGTGTCGCAACGGAAGAGGGACGTGCACTTGAGTCTCTACCATGGCTTGAGCTTGCAGCCTCCTTCCTCTTTCCAAATAACCTCTTCATTCCTTTCATGGCCACAACAAGCAAGAACACAACAGGGCAAAAACTTGAAGGAGGTGATGTTAGTGAAATCAAAACCCTAAACGAATTTTCCCTTGAAGAACTTGAGAGCAAATTGCAAATGCAAACAAAAGTAAATCTTTTTGGGTTGGATTTGAGCAAGAGTGCTTCAATGAAGAGCAAGAAAAACAATGTGAGCAAAGAGTGACTTTGGGGAAGTATGAAATGAGGTGAAGTGTCAAGAGGAGTGCTCCTCACGTCCACCATTTATAATGTACACTCCCCAACGGTCACAAGGGAACAAAAATGTAGCCGTTGGAGGAGAGAGAGCCAAAATGGTCCTTTCCCCATGTCAGCCGAACAGGGGGGTCGACCGCACTGCAATGTGGGGCCCATATTCTTCCTTTTGGAAGATGGCTCCCCAACAACTATGAAATTAGCACGTTTGTGAATTACCACTTTTGCAGCTCAGAAAAATTGTTTTTTGAAAAAAAACTCTTTTTTTAAAAAACCAACAATTTTCTTTTGTGAAAAATAAAGATATAAAAATGCTAGTTGAGAATAGAAGATTCTCAACATGCTAACAAAAACCAAATATGCAGTGTGGAACAATCAAACTAAATGGGAAAAAACCAACTGAAAAGAAAAGAAAAATCAAAAGGATAACTACCAATTTAACCTATTGGCTAGGTCTCAGCACCGTCCGATGAGATGAACATTCCTCCTTCTTAATTTATTGACATCCGTGCCCAGAGGGATGGGCTCGGATGGCTTGTCTTGCTTCTTCCGCCATTCCTTCTTTGGCGGCTTGGTGCACTTGGGCCTTTGGTGAGGCCCCGGACTTCTTCGTCTTCTTGGGGTGTCGGTGTGGACGATAAGACGGGTTCTCCACATAGATCCAATTCCTCATGAATACAATGAGCGGGTCCACCTTTGGAGGTGTGATTTTCGACCTCTTGAATGAGCTTAACATTGGGCCCAAAATTGATACGGATCATGGAGCATTGCTTCAACTTTGGGCGAAAGTTAAACTTCTCCTCCTTGCCATTGATATGGAAGTGGATTTCTCCAACTCCCACATCTATGCGAGCCTTCGCAATGCTAAGGAATGGTTGCCCAAAGATGAGCGGTGTATCCTTCTTGACATCCATGTCAAGTACCTTGAAATCCACGGGTATGAAGCAATTTTGGATTTTCACTGGAACGTCTTCAGTTATACCCGCTGAATAACGGACTGAAGAGTCAGCCAGTTGGAGCTGCATTGGTGTTGGAGTAAGCTCCGTGAAGTTCAGCTAGTCGAAAACCATCTTGGGCATCACACTCACACTTGCTCCAAGGTCACAAAGGGCCTTGTCAAAGTTGTGAGCCCCAATTGAGAAAGATATTGTAGGGTATACAGGCTCCTTCAGCTAGTTGCCTTTCCGTAGAGAAATCATGTTGACATTTTCCACGGGAGGTTCGGGCTGTCCTGGCATCTTGCCATTCTCCACTGGTGGAACAGCAGCTGCCAGTTGAGCCAACTGAGTTTCCAACATCGTATTGAAGCTCAAATGATTCTTGAAGGTCGAGGATAGTTCTTCAATCTTGGCATTAATACTCTCTAGGGTCTTGTCATTAGTTGATAGCTTCTTTAATAGGGCATCATTGATCTTTAGCTGGCTAATGGCAAGCTCTCTCAAGTTGGGTTGATTTCCATTGTTGTCATTGTTGTTGTACCCTCCTTGAAAGAAAGGGTGTGGTTGGCCCCGCCCTTGATCTACTGGACGATAGCCATTGTTGTTCCCATTGTTGGCTATGTATAGGACATCCTCACAGGTTTCTGGGCAGCCGTTGCCCAAATGGACCGTGTTGCCACAGACTTCACAAGTGATGTGAGAGTCTAGGGCATAGGCATTATCACATATATCTCCATTGGCTTGTCCATCTATCTTCTTTATGAGGAGATCCAATTTGGCGGTGATCATGTCCAACTCCTTCAAGGTGTGCATGCCTCGCTGATGGGTATGGAGATGCCCGTCGCTCCAACCCATGTTTGACACCATCTTCTCAATCAAATCTTTGGCCTTGGGCACCGTCAATGATAAGAAGGCACCTCCAGCAGCAGCGTCAACATGGTCATGGGCAGAAGGGATCAGCCCATTGTAGATGTTTTGGATAATTAGCCAATCATCCATCCCATGGTGCGGACAAGTCAGGATGTACTCCTAAAGCCTTTCCCAAGCCTCGGGAATAGACTCCTTGGCGTCTTGCTAGAAGATGGAAATTCTTCCACGTAGGGCATTGGTCTTGCCCAACGGAAAGAACTTGGCGAGGAATGTTGTAGAACACTTCTCCCAAGTGTCTACGGCACTTCAGTTCACATAGAACCACTGCTTTTCTCAACATGGAAAAGAGAACGGAAACAACCTAAGCCGAACAGCATCATGAGATACATCCTTGATCTTAAAAGTGTTGCAGATCTCAAGAAAGTGTTGCAGCGAGCACTTGCATCCTCGTTAGCCTTCACAGAAAATAGGTTGGCTTGCACCATAGCGATCAACCAGTCTTGATTTCGATATTCACGTCTCTCGTGTTAACAGTGGGCCCAACCGGCATTGCTAGTAGAGGGAGTTGAAAACTCACAAAGGGTCTTCTGGGCCATTGGTGTTTCGATTATTGGTGCAGTTACACTGGCTTGCTTTGCCGCACCAAGCTTTTGAGGAGTAATGACACGAGGTCGATCTCTCAGAAAGGATTTGGGGTCTTCAACAAAGTTTTTCGGCAAGCGGAATCTAGACATACACTACCCTATTTTCACATAAAATGCAAAAACAAGAAGGGTTATCCTACTAAAACCTACCAAGGCTCCTATCCTATTCACTCAGTCATGCAATACTTTGGTTGGCTTCCTTGGTAATGGCGCCAGAAATGCTTGTTGGTAGTTCATAAGTAACACTAACAAATCATCCCTGGCAATGGTGCCATAAATGCTTGTTGACGGCTACTAATGTCACTGATATAAATCCGCAAGCGCATGGAAGCTATCGATATAGCATTTCCCCTTTTAGAATATTCCCAAAGTGTGTCATTTATATTCTCCCAAAGGAAGGCTTGGTGAAAGCAAAGCAATCATCAAATGGAGTGGATAGGTTGGTCTAGGTAGGGTTCTAGCAAGGATGGGTAAATGATAGTTTGGAGGTAGTGTGACACACACAAGAACATTCTATACTAATGGGGGTAAATGGGGTAAAGAGGGACTAGGCTAAGAGTTAGGTAGATACTCCTACTGTGCTTCTAATATACAGATACATAGCCTAAGTTAATTATTAATGATCATATTAATTATGAATTCTCATGATAAGTTGATTAACACATTGGGCATGGGTTTACCCCTAGCAACACTAGGAGAAATAGGGTTGTCACCACCTACTGCCTACCTCTTTAATTCGTGAGTCTATGAGACATTTAACGCTACTTATCTATCCTAGCACCATGCAAGCATATTAAGTAATTACCTTAAGAGGCTAGGCATAAGCCATCCTAAGACAATGAACTAAATTATTGTTGAACCAATGTTAATACATAGCATAAGTGATTCACATTAACATAATCATGTCATAGCTAATTAGACTATAATAGGGTTTGTAGTGCTTATGATGATATAATGAGAATGGTATAGCATAATCATAAATACTACTCCTACCA
This sequence comes from Tuctoria greenei, assembly GCA_036927565.1. Lineage (NCBI taxonomy): Eukaryota > Viridiplantae > Streptophyta > Magnoliopsida > Poales > Poaceae > Tuctoria > Tuctoria greenei. The sequence goes on from JAYESD010000005.1 coordinate 113,230,553, forward strand.
CATATATGAAATTCCCAATCAAACAAGAAATGCTTCATCCAAGTATGTGAACAATAGAAGACTAAAGATAACATCTTTATTAAGAGCAAAGTCACAAATACAAATAGGAATATGAGAGACATACTTTTCCCAACTAGGAATTGGGAAGAGACTCCTTATACTCCTCTTCTACTTGTACTATGGACTAGAGGCTCTCCTCTCTATAGCCTAAACTCCTCTAATCCTATGGAAAATAGTGGATACAATAGAATGAATATTCAAGTGGTGTGTGTGTGAAGTGAGGGTAGGGGGTCCAATTTATAGGTAGAGGAGGGTCGATTCCCGCTACCAAAAGCACGTGAATTAGTCACCACTGACTTCTTCAAGCCGGGAGGAGCCAACATGTGGAAGTTGACCAAGTTTGGCGCTAGGAAGGGGTCGACCGAACCACCAGGTCGGTCGACCTGGTCCTCGCTCCAAACGGCCTGTGCTTTCTCCAGGTGGCTTCCAAGTGGGTCCCATTGACTGATATAGGGTGTACAACTTTGGATGACCTCAGATACTTCTGTTTGTGGGCCATTTGATCCGTGTGGTGTCTCATGTCGACGCTTGATTGGCTGGAATGATATTTTATAGGATTGCTCCCCCTCTTTTACCTTATTTCCTGCAATAATTCCCTGCATGCACTATTTCTCCAAGGACAAGTGAAAATAGGTTAAATAGAAAGGTGATGTGTGCAAGAAATGACAATTCCTTCATATAATTGAGTTATATTGACAGGTGAAATTTGTATATAACAGCCGTCAACAGTCATTTGAGATCGTACCTCTGGGTCTAGCGACCGTCCAAAAGGTCCTATTGGACCTCTTGTGATGACCCCGCCTGCTCGTGATCCCAATCACCAACTAGAGCTCTCAAGCAACATCTTCCAAGGCAAGGGGGCAGAAAAGGCCAAGAGGTTCTGGTTGCAAAATGGGTATAAATATGAGAAGGACATAGCGAATCATCTCTTTTGGGGCAATTTCCATTGCAATTACTATTGGTTATTTTACTTGAAGATGAAGACACTAGTGGCCGATGCACGGCGGGTGGATTGGCCTTACATGGCCAAGAAGAACCATCAAAATTTCAACACGGTCATCCAAGTGGTAGAACACCATGGGCTTAAAGAGATTATAAAGTTCCAATACAATTTGAAGACTGGAGTTATCGCATAGTTCTACACTACCTGCTACTTCTCAACTTATGGGGACCAAAAGATCACTTGGTTAACCAATGGAATCCAATATTCAGTCCCCCATGATGAGTTTGCAAGAATCATTGGTCTTGAGGAGCACCTGAACCATGAGATCACCATCCATAACCTCAAGGCCATGGACCTGGGAGAGACAGAATTTATGTATGAGGATGGCTTCTACGATCCCCCAACTATCAAATACATCTGTCCATTCCTTAGTGTGCTCAATCGGATCTTAAGAAAGACTTTAGCACCAAAAGATGGTGATGCGGGGATGATTCAAGGCAATTTGAGACATTTGAGAAGCTCCTAGTTGAAGATGATAAGTTCAACTTGTTTGACAACATATACAATGACATCTTCAATATCTCTCATACACCTAACTGATCGTGTGGATATGCTCCTTTTATTATGAGCATATTCTAGAAGGTGTCTAGACTAGAGTTTGTCAACAATGTGAAGCACCGTGCCCTTCATCCTCAAATCCCTCCTCCCATTACGAAGATAGGCGGAGCTTCTCGGAGGAGTGCCTCCAATTCACCTCCTCCTCCCGCTCTTGCCTCCTCCTCCTCTGGCGACACTTCGAGCGCAATACTCAAGTTTTTGAAGTCCATCTTCACATCGTCCCACAAGGTTGAGGTTCGCACTCAATGGCATGAGAAATATATGAAGAAGCTATGTGAGAAGGCAGACATTAAAATGTCCCCAGAGGCCTCCGAATACGAAGAGATTACACCATTCCCAGAGCTCTCTGTGGTGGAGCTTGCCTTCATTGGTGGTGGTGGCTCTTCTAGCGCCCCTCCAAACATTGAGGAGGTCGAAGGAGAGGAGAATGAAGAGGGCGAGAAAGACGAAGAGGTGACTCAAAGTGATGAGGACATTGATGAAGCAAGTGAAAGCAACGAAGAGTAGTCCCTAGGTCTTCTCTCCTCCCTTACTCGTTTCCCTTTTTGGTGTCTTTATGCCAAAAGTAGTAGCTAGATCCTTGGACTATGTCTATTTTGAAAACTTGTCTTTACTTTCATGCACTGGGGTTGTAATGTTTAATGTGGTACTTTGTTCGTACTTGGGATGTAATAACTTTGTACTCTATGTTGGTTTCAATTACAACTGTGTTAAGCTTAATTGAATATCATGTCTTTATTTCTCACAATATTGTCCTTATGTGTGATGATGTTAAATTTCACTTTGAGATGCATGCTTCACTCTTATTTATCACATCTCAACACTTGCATCATACATAGGCACCCTACCATAACACACAAATGTATAAAACTCTCATACTTCTCATTCTTGTGTGTTATTCTTATTGCAAATCATCAATGCACACATTTAGGGGGGGGGGGCTCTTTATACACTTTTGCGTTATAAAAACAACCTTACTCACATCTTTTGACAAAACCTCAATGTGTTGTCATCAATCACCAAAAAGGGGGACATTAAAAGTGCACCTAGGCTAAATTTCCGTGGGTTTTGATGATTAATTACAATATTAAGGGACTATTAAGAATTATGAGTGAAAGTAAAGGTGATTGAAAGTTGAACGGACTTGGATACACTCAAAAAGGAAAAAGAGCGGAAAAGGCAGAAATACTTGAAGAGTAGAATTTAGGGTTTAAAATTCTTTGTGTCGACTTTAGCCTTGTGATGAGAGTATGTTCAACAAGTCTCAGTGTTGAGAATCATCTAAGAGCTTATATTCCATTTAGGTTTAGTTAATCCGATGTTAGGCGGACCAAGAGTTACTGTGCGAGTTCGGACTTGTCCGTCTGGGTATAGAATAGTTGTGGTGAGTGGGTATGAGCCTTTCTGGGACTAAGTCCTGGAAGGCCAGACTAGTCCGCCCCAACAGACTTGTCCCTTACTAGCCGGAACAAAAAGTTATGTGTGAGTTCGAACTAGTCAGTTGTGGGTTAGACTAGTTCGTTTGGAGTTTGGAGGTCGCTGCAGGGACAAAGTCTTGATGGGCTGGACTAGTCCGGTCAGCCAGACTTGCTCGTTCTCTCCCGGAACAGAAGGTTCTGAGTGAGATCGGACTAGTCCGTTCTTGGACAAACTAGTGTATGGTATTGTGACCGTTTGAATTCAAAAGGTGGCAAGGACTTCTGTGGTTGGTCAAAAGTGACATAATAGGTCCCCACAGGTCAGACTAGTCTGGGGTCTAAGACCAGACTAGTTCGCACTTTTTCCGGTGGCAACGGCTAAGTGTCGGGACCCTATAAAAAGGTATCCCTCAGCTTTCCTTTGCCCTCTATTGAACCCTAGTACCGCCATAGCCTTTCAAGAGCCTTCTTACACCTTCCTCTTCACATCTTTGAGCCCTAAGAGCAAATCCTGAGGGCTTGTGGGGTTTGTGAGAGAAGTGGGAAGGGTTGAGCATTGCTTTGAGCTCTTGGTTGATTCTCTCGCTTTGAACTATTGATTTGAGTTCTTTTGAGTCTTGATTCGAGATTTTTTGTGTTGTAAGTTTGTGAGAGCCTCGGATTATGAGTTGCCCTAAGGATCATTGTATTCACCCTGTGATCTAGTAGAAGATCAAGCAGGCCTTTGTGGTGGCTTGGTGAAGGTAGGGTTGAAAGAGACCTGGTCCTTCGTGGACTCCTCAATAAGGAGGTAGGATTCTTTGTGAAGCTAAACCTCGCATAAAAGTGTGTGTCTCTTGCCTTGATTTCTCCTCATTCTTCATTAGATCATTTTTTAGGGTTCTTCGTGTTCTTTGTTTAAATGTTGTGATCCACCTAGCTTAAGTTGTTTCTACTACTTGCAATCGCTATACTAGACTGCTAGGTTGTTCTATATCATCTTCCATTAAGATCGTCAAAAATCCAAGAAAAATCCTTCTTTTGTCCATCTACATTACCTGACCAGACTAGTTTGCCCTCTGAGTTCTGATTAAGTTTTCATTAAGCAAATTTTCAGGTTTTAGCCTATTCACTCCTCTCTATGCAACTTTCATGAAGGGATGACCACACACGATGTGACTCTACCACATAGCACAGTGTCGGCTGACTCCACTCCCTTTCCATCCCGTTCGACGTCCAAGTACACAAAGGGAGTGTATACTACAGTGACAAATTCTACGACCCAAGTGGCTCGAGAGGTGCGCTGACATGATCACTTTACCACTCACCCCATTTATGAGGAGTCGATGTACATAGTTTTGTCTGGCTATAAAAGGAGGTCGAAGGCCGCCTTCACAGACATGTTCGAAAATAGGCATGTTAGAACACAGCAAGACACCACCGCTTGAGAACTCTCCTAAGAGGATTCTCTTGTAAACCGTTGTAATCCACTCTCGAGCTAACAAAGAACAAGTACCGACCACACTGGAGGTAGGGCATTCCTGTCTTAATCAGTATAAACACCCTGTCCCTTGTGATTTGTTAGCTAGGTTATTGAGGACGAAACGCGTGGCAATACAATACTAATCAGTTTCCAAAACACCAACACCCTAGGTGGCTGATACATGGGCTAGGATTTTTATTTTAGCCTAATATTATATTATATTTACAATAATAGCCGTCTAGATATTTTTTTCCAAATCTAGCACCCTAATCGCTATATGGATTCGTGAGTCGCCAATTAGCAGTGCGACTTAACACGTGTCAAAGCGCCAACGAAAGTAAGACCGTTGCACAGGTACCTGTCATGCGAGACCCACCATGTCGCTATTCTGTTTGGTGATTAGCCCGCCCGGCCGGGGATTCGCGCTTCTGACTGGGGACTCCCTATCGCAACACGCGGCTCACCGGCGTGGCATGCAAACTTGCAGGAAACGTTCAACTTCAAGCCACACAGCACATTCCAGGCAAGGATTGTCCTTTCCGACCTATGCCTGCTACGCGAAGAAGAGCTGCATGCTCCGTTTCCATGCCTGCAGAGATGTGTCAGAAATCAGAAAGAGGAGAGGAAAACGTTGGAGCACGGGTCATCAGAAAACGCGGCCTTAGACATGGACTGTCACAGAGCTAAAAAGAAGCTGCTTCTATGCTGCTACGACAGCTAGAGCTAGTAGTAGGCTGAGCTCAACGAGGAGCCTACTGGCTAGTCCCACAAAAGCTGCCGCCGAAATCAATGCATATGTTTTCAGTGGGATTGCCTCCTTAGATCGTCAGCGGTGCCACGCTAAAAAGCATAATGTATACACTATTTTGCACTATAATTTAGATTATGTATTGTAAAAATAGAAGCAGAATATTGTATAAAATATGCTTTATAGTACGCTGGTGCAGATAGCCTTAGCCCTCCACTGCTACTGACTCTCTCTCTCTGCAAGCTTGCATGCCACACCCGTGAGCCGTGTGTCGCGATGCGGCCCAGCGAGTCGCCTGTCAGAAGCGTGAACCGCCAAACAGAATGGCGACATGGTGGGTCCCGCATAACAGACACCTGTGCAACAGTCCCGCTCTCATTGGCGCTTTGACACATGTCCAGTCGCACTGCTAATTGGTGACTCGCGAATCCGTATAGCGATTTGGGTGCTAGATTTGAAAAAAAATCCAGACTGCTAATAATGTAAATACAATATAATATTACGCTAAAATAAAAAGTCCATGGGCTAAGCCTAATAAGGCACACACAAACCTAATACGTAGTTAAAAGGAAGGTTAAGAGTGTTAAACACCAGGTTCAGAAGTTGGGGTCACCATACCATGGTTTGGTGATTTGTAGACTTTTTCCTTAATACTACAATTATACATATAACAAAAATAAAAACTCACACATCTAAGTGTTATCCTTTCTTAAAAGATAAACACTTGAGCTATACTTATCCTTAATATTCAAGTCACTGCCTATATGTCAATTCTTCATGGGATCTTCATTTGATTGTCCATACACTTGAAGACATCAAATCATTTCGACACTTACTATGTAGGAGATAGATATATTTTTTACATAGATTATTGTTAATCACAATGATTACGGAAATACTATCTGTCAGTCGACTCAAAACTAACCTTATGTCAGGCGACGGTTGATTTCCCTTTGAGATTCGTGCAGGGAACATTATCATCTTCCTCTCCTGACCCTAGTCGTTCACACCTGATTCCATTCAGGCGTCGGCGCAATGGCAGACGCGGGGCAACTCGAGGACGGACACGGGGTCGGCTCGATGGCGCGGCGTCAGCGGCGATAGGCGGAGCAGCACGGTGAAGCGGCGGCACAAAGCGCAGAGCAAAGATGGCGCGGAGCAAAGCGGCAATGGGCGGAGCAGCGCGGCGATGGGCGACGCAACACAGTGCAATGACTTTGCGGCGACGAAGGCACGGTACAACAACGCCAGCAACGGCGGTCGACAGCCACCGAAGGGGAGGAAGAGAGGCAAGTCTTTTTGTTAAATTTGTTAATTGTTAATGCGTAATTTGTAAGGGTTATAATTGTTAATCCCAATTTGTAGAGTTTAATTTTAAAATATGAAACAAAAAATTGTGATTGATTAATCTATATAATTAAATATTAATGATTAAGTATAAGATTAGTAGTTAATGACAATAATTAGATACTAATTAACTAGTGTCTAAAATTTTCTCAAATTCCAAGCATCTGACAAATAGACAGACCCCAACGATTATGTTGATATTTATCATCAAAATATTTTATCACAATCCAAGATATACATGGGATAGGGCATGAAGCTTATGTATGTTTCGAGCCTTCTCAAACAGTTCAAGATGTCAAGTACAAATGGATTTCTTGTCAAAAAATTTACAACGTACAAAGATGTTGCGCAGACCTAAATCTTCCACGAAAATCGGTAATACTTGCTGCTGTAGAGGCTTGATAGTTCTGCTTTTCAGCCTTGGGATAGTCACCTGTCTTTCGGCATTAGGGATTTCTCATAAAACACAAGACACCTAAGATATTCACAAACTGGCACCCCAGGGCCAAGAAGCCCGTGACAATTTTTTTTAAAAGAAAAGGTTAATCAGTTGACGTTTGAGGAAAACACGCTTTATCGCCATGTGCTGTGTTGTTATGGCTCCCTTCTGTCAACTCGCCTAATATATCGTGCAGTTTATACATGTGGCACCACTGCATAATAAATTAAAAATCGTCAGCTGTAAATAATATCATTTACAAATTCATCAATTGTCACAGCATGGGCTTACATGATTAGATCACATAACATGAGGCAGCAGGGGAAATGATACCAAACTCAACGAGTACAAATTTCTAGCCTATATGATTCAACATTACAGCACGCCATCACTCATCAGTTCATGACCAATATTTACCCATCCATGACCAATATTTTCACAAGAAAGCCCTAACACTTTCCTTGATGACATACCTGGCAGGAACGTGCAGTGTCCTCATTACCCAGTTCCAACCGAAATTTATCTGTCCAACTTTTTTCAGATAAAAAGGAGACTAAGATAACTATGATATTTTAACACCCCATCAACTTACCTTAGCATCTCCATTCTTATTAGAAGACAGGTCTGGAGCATTTGAGCATCCCATCAACTTGATTATGCTTTGCTACAGCAGGAATTAAATCTCGTGCAGTACTGCCTAAAAGAGAGAAATAACTTATGATTGTGAACGAGAAAATCTAGCAAGAATGGAAGCAAAATCATCACAGAGCAAGCACCCATCATTATAAGAAAATTGTCAAGGGGACTAGAGGAGAAAAAATTGTTATCATTCGCAAACCCAACATGATCAACCGCCCCATATATCAAGTAAAGAAGGGTATTAAATTTTTTGGTACTGCCAACCATATCCTTACTCTTAATGCACAATGCTATAGAAAATTTCATAAAACATCAATAAGCAGGAGGGGTACTAACAAAAAATAATTGTAGAATAAAAGGGCAGCTCGGTGCACGAAGCTCCCGCTTGCTCAGAGTCTAGTGAAGGGTCCGACCCAATTTTTGATCTTTTGTACACGTTGTTGTATTTGCTAATCATCTCTAGTGGTCCGTCTACCGGTCTAAGGCAAATTAAATGGTGATTAACAAAACACCTATATCTAATTATAATATGGAGTAGAAAATGAACAATAGAGAAGAGGATTGGATGAACCTTAGCTGTGTGTACCTTTGTGATGGAGAAGGCTGACGACGAGGAGGGTGGCGGGGCTGCAGATTGGGACCGGAGACGGCGGCAGCCTTGTTGTGGGTCTTCCCTTCGTTTTTGCGCCCTTAATGATCGGATTTTGGTGGAGTTCGGGTTAGGACTGACTAACTCCTTAGTTATGCCCTTAACCTCTTCTTTTATATGTGGCGCAACACGAAAGGGGGCCCACAACCAAAGTCGTGATGGACGCTCCCGATCAGGGCGTCGGGTGAGGGTGGAAACGGTCCAAAGACCGCTTCCCGTGGAGATCAAACTCCAACATTCTCCCCCTTGATCTCCAAAGATCAAGCCTAACTTAATATTTAATACTTAATCACAAAACTTATACTTACTTAATTTTAAGCTTAGTGTTAGCTTCTTTATGTTTGACATATAGGACACGTCGCATCAAGAATAGCCAGTTATGTGCTATCTGACCCAAACGACCATAATACATCTCACATTTAGAAGTAACCTTAGACTTAATGGCCCCTTAGTATCCAGTTGATCATAGGCTCCTCTTTAAACCCATGTCGACTTTGTGTTCACTGAACACTTGGGTGGAAAACCTTTTGTAAACGGTACCGCAAGCAATCGCTTGTCATGATTTGCTCAAAACAATAGTATGATCCTGGATTTTATTATTTGCAACTCAATATCAATGTGTCTGACAGCACACTTGACTCGTTGCACTTGATACAAAATAACTTAAGTGGTTTAATGCTGTCAACCACTCTTAAAATCGGGTAAAAATAATTGTAGTGTCTGCTCGACGGCCTCATGCTTCAAAAACATTCGGTATACATCGCTCATGATGCAGTGACCGCTCGATTGGAGCTTTTCCACAATAAAACTCCAAAATACGAGTGTTAGCAATTGATTGTGGATTTTACTACACATCTCATAAAGTTGAATCTTACTAAAACTTCATCTAAATAATATTAATTCTTACTCATCTTATCATAAGGCTTGAATCACTTATAGAACTTTAAAACTTTTCTTATTTCTAAACCAGTGATCTATATTTGGATTGGATTTACTTATGCCAAAATATCCCGATTACTTAAACTATGTCAGGGTGTCTCATTAATTGAGCAAACTTAAAAACTTCTAACAGCAGAAGTACATGAAACCGATTATATTCGATCGATCTCTGATTGGTTCATATACTTATCACCCTTGACCTTAAAAGCAGACGTGAACTTAATCTATGCATACTGCTCATTCTTATGACTATAGTAGATATGCATTATCTGATAGTCTAAATATCTCCTTATTATATCTTGGTGAAACTTACATACTAACAAATAAGAAACATCACCAAAATTTTAACTTAATAATGATGAGGACAATATACTTGCTCTTTAATAGTTGATCAACATTATTTACTTACTGCAGTACATCATCTTCTAATAGATACTTAACTTTATTGTCTTAAACTTAAGATAAACACTAATTGTCCTTCTCAATATCTTATAATACCCAAAATCTATTGTGAATTTATTCAACGTGAGATATTCTTAACTTAGATACTCTTATTTCAATCCATGAATGGATTTACTTTAAGATATATCACTTCACTAACTTAAATGATAGAACTCATGGTTCGAATTATCTAAAACATCATCAAATTAACTCATTGAGAAATGTCTCACTTATGAACATCTTACGATGACATATACATCAAAAGCATTTATTATTCATTTTAGAGTCATGTTACTTTTTATAGACTCATTACAGTCTACTAATTTGACTCCATTAGAAAACTAAAATTTTTAAGCCATTCAAATGAGTGACAATTCCTCACAACTTATTCATATGAAGTGTGATCATCATCATTTGAATTTCTTAACACATTTGTTGGCCTATTTGTGATCTTAAATGAGGCTGCTCTCACTCTTTATCATTATTGGCCACTAATGATGAAAAATTAAATACCATGTATTGTGAGAACAATGTCTAGTATTGTTAACACAATATCGGTAAGGCATCATAAAGAATGAATCTTGAAAAATAAAGTGCTTACACAAACCACTTATTTTCAAAATTGGTATCTTTAGATGTCAAACTCCCCCTGATTTAGTCATTGTTTAAGAAGACTATAATACCTCGTTTCAAAATGAGGATCTTAAATCTTATCAAAAGGTCAACAAAATCACAACTTATTTTCTTAATAATAATCTTATCTTCTTAATATCATACTTAAAATTATTTTAGGTAACTTTAATTATATAACTTATACGATGTTTATAAGCATCCTCTTAATCAATCTAAAACTGATTAAGGAAAAATAGAGTGAAAATACTAAAATTTTATCTTACAGATCACTCTTTTAATTATGTTATATTTTCTTACAAACTTAATAAAATGTAAGGAAATAGCCGTACATTTCTAATTCGGGGTATTAGACGATAATACATATTGTACTCCCCCTTATTGTATAGATCATTCTTATTATAATGCACACAAAGCATTATATAAAAACTGAAAAGTGTGAGGTAAAAAAATATTACTTAATGATCTTACTCATCATCTTAGTGATAAACCTACAATCAAATCCTCCCCCTCGAAATACGGCATATATAATACTGCAATAATTTTGAAGATAATCTATAATACTTATTATGAGGAGATAATTATATTACTTACTTATATCCTAATAACATCACTTAATACTAATGGGAGTACATCACCTCTTTCTAGAATATAAAAGTTTCTCCATGCCATCATCTAATGGTTGAATGATTCTAAACAATATTCTTAACATATTTGACAATAGCAAAATGTGAAAATTTTCTTACTTTCTAATTACATATCAAATAACTTAATTTTAATAACAGTATTGCTCATTTCAAGAGTATGCTATCATGATATACGACTACTAAAAAAAACTCGTAAAACAACAATTCTAACAAGTGCTAAAATATGCATATAAAGATACATTTAACTAAAAATCTTCAATTCTTAATAGTTATTTTAGTATTAATGATACAATGAGAATGCTCTCATAAAATTTCTAATTTACTTAATATCTTATCGACATGAAAATCTTATTAAAATGTAAAATGACATGCAAAAGACATACCTCATTCGCTCATCACGCGAGATAATTCCCGAGGAAGCAACTTAATTACTAAAATAAAACTTAAGGCATGAGAAGTACTTTTAATATCCGAGACAATATATATTCAGAAATAAATCTGAATTAATCTTAAACTTAACTACTTAAATGAAGTTGGTCCCATTTACCAAGTGTATGCAACATTTAGATCATAGTCTTAATGAAACATACACGAAAAAATAGAATATTATATTATATCTTTCACGTTGGTTACTTAACAAAATACAATACTCAACACATCTTAATTAACATAGAATATTTTGTCTTTCACGTTGTTTACTCAACAAAATATACAACAACTTAATTCACCTTATCAACATGTAATATTTTGTCTTTCACGTTGGTTACTCAAAAAAATATACAATAACTTAATTATCTTAATGAACTACAAAAGTTGTGTTTCGTCTTTCACATACTTACTTGACAAAATACACTAAATTCACAACATTACAAATTTCAATTTTCACGTTAGTTACTCAACGAAATTCGTTATGAACTAAAAATTACATAAACAATTAAAAATATGTGTTTTGTATTTTATGTTAGTTACTTGACAAAACAAGACATTCTAAACGTACTAAATTTCGTTTTTCACGTTCGTTACTCAACGAAATTCTTTACAAACTAAAACTTACATAAAAGATTGTTATGTCTTTCCCGTAGGTTACTTGACAAAACACAACATTAAAGTATGAAAATTTTGTCTTTCACGTTGGTTACTCAACATAATTTTCACACACTAATACAAAAGATCTTAATAAACTTAAACACACAGTAAATTTATTTTTCACATTGGTTACTCAATAAATTTACCATACCACAGATGACAGCAAAAGCTGAATTCTTACCATACTTAATTATTCAAAAGGAATAAACTTAATGGGACCACTTGATTTAATCATAATCATCATTACGATCAATTTATCAAATATATGATAATAATGATTATTATGTTCTCATAATATTATTCTAAATAAATTTTCACGTCGGATCCAATTTAATCATAAAAAGTTACTTAAACTAATTCATCTTATAAGAACAGCGGAAGCTTAATGACGAACTTACTAAACTTATATGTATATGCACACCATATACATCTGAATCTTAACGATAACTTACTAATCTTAATCCGATGATTGAATCATCATGTTACTTATTAAAAAAACTAATATGATGCAAAATCTAATTACTTAATAAGATTAAACATTAATTTTACGTCACTTTTAAGGAGTAGCGTAAAATTCTCAGATTAACTTATTACAATATCATAGTAAAATTCTATCAGCGATGTTGATCGCAATATAAAATTACCATGCTGACCAGATATTTATTCACTATCTAAATACAATTTTTCATAACATGAAATCTTACATAAACTTAAGAAAAATTGCCTCATGCTTAAACACAAATCCCGAAATACTAAAAACTTAAAACAATGATTGACTACTAAAATGATGATTAAATACTAAAACTTATAGTTAAATACTTAAAATTACAATGTTAAATCTTACTAATCTTATACTTACACTAATTAGCTATATACTAGAACTTATATAAATTACTAATTACTGGAAACACGATTGGTCACTTAAACTTATAACTTAGTATTTAAACATAGTGAAAGCTTACTCAAAGTATTTTAATCAAAATTTCTCACGTTGGTGGAAAATGTTTAACTACAAAGTCATAAACTTAACACTTAACAGTGGAAGCTGATAAACTTAACTAATATTTATCTATCCATAATACCAAAGTAATCTTATTACATGAAGCTGAGAAACTTTTAATTTAGCTACTTGAATACTGAATATCACATCAATTTTAACGTTATGTGAAATTAATAACCTTAGCTTATATTTCATAGAAATTTTCCAAATTAAAAGAATTTGGAAAAAGTTATCTAGATATATTTAAATCTCCACAGCAATTAATACTTACTCTTACTAATATACTTAGTTTTGCAATAAAATATTCAAAATATCTTACTATATTCTTTTATTGCAAAACAGTCTTTACCACACTAAATATAATTTATGTTGAAACAAAAATAAATTGAGCCCGTAGTTAATTGTGGCCCAAAAGCCCATAACTCATTTTACCTGATTTCTTAATATTTCCTCGTGGCCCGAAGGGAAAAACAATCCACAGCCTATTCCCTTCAAGTGGTCATAGCCATAGTGCCTGATGTGGCCGGTCGGCCTAGTCAGATCAGCCCCATGCAGCTAAGTCCCCCTCAAAAAAAGGACTATCTGCAGTGGCCATACTTAAAATGGCTGAAAAAGGTAGCATGTTGAAAAGATCAATGGTGGCCTGAAAAGGAAAAGGCCCGCACCCAGCGTTGGGAAATTGGCCCAAGGACCACACGAGCATGTTGGCTCTAGGCCAGTTCGACGCACCAACAGGCCGCAGATTAGCCTGCTTAGGGTGCTAAAAGCTTATTTTCTTACTAAGGCCTCTTGCGTGTCTCTAAATCGTGGCCCATGGCTTGCTTTACCGAAAGCATGCGCCTGATATCGATCTGAGCCGTCGGGATTCATCCTACGGTCATCTGTTGATTTCAGGGGGAACAAAACCCGAGCATCGCTCGCCCCTGCTGAACCCTAGCCTCATTCCGATCACTCCACAGTTCTCTCTTCAGCACTGCTCGGAGCAAAACGAGAAGGAAGGTCATCGGCTATGGCGGCCAAGACGGCGCTGATGCGGATCCCTTCGCCGGTGCACGCGCCTACTCGTTGGTCGACGTGTCGCCGTCGGACGGCTCCTAATGGTGCCCTAATACTCGGTCGAGTGCGCTCACCTCTCGGTGGTTGCACGTCGGCAGCTTCCCGACGAGGGCGGTGACGCAGATCTGGTGGTGGCGACGGTGATAGACCCAAAAAGGTAGGTCCCCTCCTCACCCTTACTGATTTTGTGCTCGGATTCAAATTTTTCTTCGAGATTTTGGTTATTTTCAGTTAGGGTTCTTCGATCCCCTCCTTCTAATTGCTATGAAGTTCGAATCTGTGGTAGATTGCCATCTAGGGTGGCTCTGATACCAATGTTGTTTTTGCTAATCATCCCTAGTGGTCTGTCTACCGGGATCTAAGTCAAATTAAGTGGTGAATAACAAAACACCTATATCTAATCATAATATGGAGTAGAAAATGAACAATAGAGAAGAGGATTGGATGAACCTCAGATGTGTGTACCTTTGTGATGGAGAAGGCCGACGACGAGGAGGGCGGCGGCGCTGCAGATCGGGACCAGAGACGGCGGCGGCCTTGCTGTGGGTCTTCCCTTCGTTTTTGCACCCTTAATGATCGGATTTTGGTGGAGTTCGAGTTAGGACTAACTCCTTAGTTATGCCCTTAACCTCTTCTTTTATATGTGGCGCAACATGAAAGGGGGCCCACAATCAAAGTCGTGATGGACGCTACCGATCAGGGCGTCGGGTGAGGGTGCAAACAGTCCAAAGACCGCTTCCCGTGGAGATCAAACTCCAACACACTTTTCACTGCATTTCTGCAATAGGCTGTTTCCATGACTCAAACACTTAACCTTATGATCCCAAGGCAACAACTTTACCACAGTGCCGGAGCTTCCCTTCACAAAATCATTAGAATAGTTACTGAAAATGTAAACAATAGGTAAAGTATTCTTCCTTGCAAGTCACAGTTACTTTCCTGTCTGGCCAATCATCATAAGAGATAGAAAATGAAATGGCCACATAGATATGGCTGGAATTCCTCAGAAGCACAGTTAAGAGTCCTGGTTACACAGTAATAGAAACAACCATGATTGACAAATGTAGCTTGAATGCTTGATCAATAAAAAATCACAGTTTCTTTGTTTAATTTAATAAGCAATACAACCTGAATTAATGGTTGACTTTTCGTAGTTCAATGAACGACTTGTTGAATATTTGTAGTACATCACAAGAGTGAAAATTTTGGTGTCGCACTTACTGTAGCTACTACATGATGTTATTAAAATAATGTGGGCTCTCAGATTGCGGCTAAGAGAGGCTCCTTTTGGTGGACGGATACACTTAGCTTAGTTGACAGGTTTAGAGGAACCGCCTCATGCAGAATTGGTAGAGGGGTGTGATAGCCCGAGGCCGTCGACTCGCCAGCGTCGAGACGTGAGCTTCGCAGCGGCACTAGCGGAGAAGCGCACGGTGATCGGCGGAGAGACAGCACGAGAGACGCAACCGATTCTGTTGGATTTCTGATCGATAATCTCCTTGGGAATGTTTACTTCCTTACATACCCATCTGGTTCTGCTAGTGGGTCCAGGTGTTGGAATTTTGGAAGTTGATTTCTTTTTTATTCCTCGGGTAAACCCGACCTTTTATACACTATTACAAATAGGAGTCTCTTTTAATTATGACTTGGACTCTTTAAACTACTTTTTAGACTCTATTTCTATCTCTATTAGGCACGTCCGAATCTGGACGCGATTTTCCTTCTAGAAACAAGATTATTTTCAACGCACCCCCTAATCTTGTTTTCTAGAACACACTTAGGACAGAGACACACCTATCCATCCTACACACTTTTTGGGTGCACACAACTACACCTTTGGGATGGACACAACTACATACCAAACACACTTAATTTCGGGTGGCACAAACTACACCCTGGGATGGACACAACTACACCCCCTGAGATAGACACATCCGTCTTGAATACAAATTTGGGTTTTATCCCTGGAGTGGACACAACTACACCTCCTGGGCATGGACACTTCCACCTCGAATACAAATTTTGGTTTTATCCCTGGAGTGGACACAACTACACCCCCTGGGCATGGACACTTCCATCCCGAATATATTTCGATGTGACATCAAAATAATTCCCCTCCCGACGCAAAAGCACCTTCTCAACTTCCACCTTCTCATCTTTCTCATTATTTGGACATTCACTTGCAAAGTGTGCAAACTTTTGACAGCTAAAGCATCGAATCTTCGACTTGATTATTTTCTTCTTCTTCCTCTCTTTTGCCCCTCTTGCTTTCCACTCTTCCTTTGTCAAAAGAAGCTTCTCTTCATCCTCTCTCTCTATCTTGTATTCCACTCCTCTCTTGTTAAATACAGTTTCTCTTCATGGTCTTGGTTATTGAAGCTATGCACTCGTTCTTCATGTGCCTTGAGCCTATCAACAAGTTCCTCCATAGTCATCGTCTTCAAGTCAACAAATTGCTCAATAGTAGATGTAATATGGAGAAATTTTGAAGGCAGAGCACATAGAAACTTCTTCACAATGTAGCTTTCTTTAACTTCTCCCCCAAGACCATGAATTGTTGTGACGATGATCATCATCCTTGTGGCAAAGTTGTCAATGGAATCTCCTCCGTTCATACGCATTACATCCAGCTCATTCTGAAGAGTTTGGATTCTTGCTTCCATCACATGTTCTTCACCCAAAAATTTGGTCTTGATCATCTCCCAAGCGTCTTTCACCGTCTCTTGCTCGGTAATTTGCATTAGAGTGTCTTCGTCAATAGCATGGTAGATGGCCGCAAGAGCCAACTTATCTTGTTTTGGATCAACTTTGTTTGTCCCCTCCATGGCTTCCCATACCCCTACGCCTTTAAAAATACCTTCATCTTGATGGCCCATGTTGTATAATTGATCTTCGTAAGTAGGGGATATTGAAGTGCCATTTTATTCTCCATCTCAGACAGTTGGGCCACAAATCAGATCAGCCTGCAATAGATTACTGGATCAAATGAAAACTCACCAGTCGGCCTCCCTTTAATTCGGCCCAGTCCTTCCTCAATACTGCAGCCCAACCAATATGTTCGGCCCACTCTGGTAGCCCAGCCGAAGCCCTAGCCCTTTGTCCTCTTCAACAGCAGGCCACCAGCAGCCGCCGCCCCCCGATCGAGTGGACTTCCGCCGATCCTGCCGCAATCTGTGTCGTCCTCTTTCCTCACGAGCGCTCCTCCGCCCGCGCCTCGGTCCCGATCGACTCTTATCCAACCCGCCGGCCACTGCCACCGTCGATCCGCACGTGTCATTGTCCTCCTCCTCGTCCGTGCCGGTGAGGGACGACAGCTGGCTCACGAGCCCGCAACTTCGTCTCGGCTCCGAACGGTGTCCTCCCCGTTTCACAGTGCCGCGCAGGTCCTCCGTCTGGATCCGCACCGACCGCCGTCTGCATCCGCACAGTGCCGCCACAGCGCCGCGTCGCCGCTGCTTGGATCCGCACCGAGCAGAGGTTGTTAAGACTCGCCGAGGTACGCTCGCCCTTGATCTACTAGCTCTGTATACCAAATGTTGGAATTCTGGAAGTTGATTTCTTGTTTATTCCTCAGGAAAACCCGGCCTTTTATATACTATTACAAATAGGAGTCTCTTTTAACTACGACTTGAACTCTTTAAACTACTTTTTGGACTCTATTTCTATCTGTATTAGGCACGTCCGAATATGGATGCTATTTTCCTTCTAGAAACAAGATTATTTTCAACACCAGGTTCACCCACTCAGGCCCACCGGCCAGGCGGTGCCTACATCACACACTCACACCCGCACACAACGTGTACAACCCAGACACACACACTTCACTCCATCTTCTCGTCTTCTTCCTTGAGCTTCCCCTGCTCTGTTTCCTCCTCCTTCTCCGTATCCAGTCCTTGCTTCATCAGATCCGCCCGACCCACCTCTCATGTCTCCCCACTGGTAACCTCAGCCACCCCGGGCGTCACACGTCCCCCGCACCAGCAGCGACTTGCCCCCAAGTCGAAACCTCAGGAAAAGATTTCAGAAGCACATACCAATCCTCCCATGTCTTCGCTGACGGGTCTCAAGAGGACCAGAGCACCAGCACTTGAGAAATCGCCTGATTGCCTCACTTCACCAGTCGCCTGTCTAAGATTTGCACATGTTTGAGTAGGGCCTGATCCAAAGGTGGGATTTTTGGGAGCTCAGAGTACACAGGAGCATAGTTCGGAGTGAAGGGCTTTAGCTGGGACACATGGAAGACCGGATGCCCTTGAGAAGAAACTGGTAAGTCCAATCTATACGCTGCGTTACCAATCTTGTCCAACACTTTGTATGGTCCGAAGAACTTGAAAGCCAGTTTAGGGCATGGCCTATTCACCACTGAAGATTGAGCATAGGGCTGCAGCTTCAATAGAACCAGTTCACCCTTCTGAAATACGCGATCCAACCTCTTCTTATCTGCTTGCTACTTCACCTGATTTTGGGCAAGAGCAATGTGTCTTTTAAGGATATCCATATGAATCTCCCTCTCCTTCAACCACTCCTGCACGAACACTTCAGAAGCACCGGACTGAATCGGCTCACTGAATAAAGTAGGGTTGTAGCCATAAAGCACCTGAAATGAAGACCAACCTAGTGAAGTATGGTACGTGGTGTTATACCATAACTCCGCCAATGACAACCAGTGTTCCATTTTTTTGGGGTAGCCTGAATAGCACAAATAAGATAGGTCTCCAAACATTGATTGACCCTTTCACTTTGTCAATCAGTTTGAGGATGATAGGCCGTCGATAGAAGGAGCTTAATGTTCAGAGCACCAAAGAGTTGTTTCCAAATTGTACATGGACCTAGGCAAGACATGAAGCCGAACCACCTGATCCAGTATGATAGTGGCCACGGAGGTAGCTGTAAAAGGGTGCTTAAGGGGAAAGAAATGCGCATACTTTTATAATCTATCCACCACCACCAATATAGTGTCATAACCTTCAGATTTAGGTAGACCTTCTATGAAATCCATAGTAATGTCCTGCCATAAGACTTCTGGAATTGGAAGTGGTTGTAACAGCCCAGCTGGATGTGTTTTCTCCCCTTTTGCTTGTTGACACACAACACATTGCTGAATGGAACTGTCCACATCTTGCTTGATACATTTCCAGTAAAAACTCCTCTTAAGTCGTTGATAAGTGGCTTGAACCCCTGAATGGCCCCCTAGAGCACTGTCATGAAATGCAGCAATCAGTTTTATTCTCAAAGCTGAATTGGAGCCCACCCAGATTTTTGAACCCTTCCTAATCAGCCCTTGGCACAAACTGAAACCATTAGCATCAGGACTCTGAATTGCTAACTGAGCCAATAATTGTTGAGCTTCCACATTAGTAATATATGTGTTAATCACTTCCTGCACCCAAGCTGGTATAACTTCAGTAACTGTAGTAATAGCCATCACCTGACCCAATCTAGACAATGCATCTGCAACTTGATTGTCTTTCCCTTTGTTGTATACAATTTTGAAATTTAATCCCATGAGTTTTGACATGGCTTTTCTCTGCAGTTGCAGGTGCTGGTCCTCCAGGAAGATGAGACTCTTATGGTCTCTCTGAATGATAAATTGTGCCCTCTGCAAGTAAGGTCTCCATCTCTCCAGTGCTAGCATTAAGGCTAAGAACTCCTTTTCATAAATAGACCATTGTTTATGTTTTTCTGATAGAGCTTTGCTTAAGAATGCTACTGGTCTATCCTGTTGCATTAAAACTGCTCCCACTCCCACATCACTAGCATTAGTTTCAACAGTGAATATATCATTAAAGTTAGGTAATGCTAGAACAGGGGTAGTTACCATAGCTGACTTAAGTTTCTGGAAAGCCAATTCTGCCTCCTGTGTTCACAGAAATTGTTTCTTCTTTAGAATAGAAGTCAATGGTTTATCTATACATCCATAGCCCTTGACAAACTTCCTATAATATCCAGTGAGACCCAAAAAAGCTCGAAGTTCAGTAAAGGATCCAGGGACAGGCCATCTCTCCATATGGCCTCTGTCTTCTACTAGGGGTCTGTTCTTACACCATGAGATGAGATGATATGTCCTAAATAACTCAACTCAGTCGGTATAAAGTTGCATTTAGATTGCTTGACATAGAACTGGTGCTCCCTCAACAGCTGCAGAACCAGTTTCACATGGTGAAGATGGGACTGCAAATCAGGGTTGTAGATCAATATATCATCCAAAAACACCAACACAAATGTCCTTAAAAAGGTGCCAATACAGCATTCATAGCACACTGAAAGTTGGCTGGCGCATTAGTAACCCCAAATGGCTTAACTTTAAACTAATAATGACCACAATGTGTTTTAAAAGCAGTCTTATACTCCTCTCCTTTCGTTTGGATTTGATGATACCCGACCCTCATGTCCAGACTAGAAAAGTACTTAGTACCAGCCAACTCATCCAAAATCTCATCCACCAATGGCATGGGAAACCTATTTTTTATGGTCATATCATTCAACTTGCGATAATCCACACAAAAGCGCCAAGAGCCATCTTTCTTCTTTACCAATAAGTTGGGGAGGCAAAAGGGCTCACACTATTCTCAATCAACCCTGTATCCAATAAGGTCTTCACCTGTTCCTCAATCTCATCTTTGTGGAGAGGAGAATAGCGATATGGTCGAGAGTTAACTGGTATAGCCCCCTGGGATGAGAGATATAACATGGTCAAAAGGTCTCGATGGTGGCAAAGTGTTGGGCTCCTGAAAGACATCCTGAAAATCCTTCAACAACTGTTGTACTTCCTCCAACTCCCCTCCATCCTTCTGCTACCCACTCCTATACTCCTGAACCTACACAACCGCCAAAGCCCATACATCATTCCCTTTTATCCAATGCTCCAATTGAGTAGCTGACAAACAAGGTAGTGAAGTCTTTTGTGGTGGTTGATCACCTTGAAGCTGCACTGTTTTGCCATTCATAGTGAATTGAATACGCTTGGCCGACCAGTCACAGTGCATTGGGCTATGAGCTAACAGCCAGTCATACCCTAAAATAGCATCATGGGCTCCCAAACTCAACACTCTCATGTTTGATGTGAAAGTGTGACCTCCATACCACCACTCCACCCCCTTTGCTACTTCGTCATTGCATAATACTTCTCCACTAGATACTCTAACCTGCACTCACAGTCCCTTCTCCACTTTCAGACCAGCTCGCTCCACAAAAGCCTTGTTGATAAAAGTTTGTGAATGTTGATGGCTCCTAAGATATACTAAGAAATCATCCCCGGTAACGGCGCCAGAAATGCTTGTTGGTATTTGTTAACACCACGGATCATCTCCGGTAAAGAGATGAGATCCGCAAGCGCACGGAAGATACCGTTGTAGCATTTCATGCATGAGTATTCCCAAGGGTATCGTATTTATCCCAAACGAAGGCAATGGAGTAAAGTATATACTATTCTTATGGTCAAGCTATAGGATACTAATCAATTATCCAGACAGGGGGTAAGTTGATAATAGGGTTAGTGTGATACACACCTAGGCAATCTATTCTAAAGGGTAAATGGGTCCTAGAGGGATATTGGATTAAGAGTTAGAGAGTTTCTCCTACAATGCTCCTAATACATATACATAGCCTAAGGTAGATACTAATGGTCATGTCAATGATGAATTCCTATGCAATGCTATTCAACACATCGGGCACGGGCTTACCCCTAGCAATACTAGGGCGACTCCCGCCAAGAGCCTATGGTATAGTCGAACATGGGGGGATTACAAAGGACAGATAGGACTGTCACCACCTACTGCCTACCTCTTCAATCCGTGGGTCTACGAGACATCCAACGCTACATAAAACACTAGCACCATGCTAGCATACTAAGCAAATACCTTAAGAGCTGCAGCACAAGCCATCCTAAGGCAATGAACTAAATCATCGTTGAACCAATGTTGATTGAATAGCATAGCTATTCATATTAACATAATCATAGTGTAACTACATAGACTATAGTGAGGGTCTATAGTGTTTATGACCATAAGATGTGATCATGAGAGTACAATCATAAAGACTATACCTTCCACTTACATGGACTCCACAATCAAACAAGAAACGCTTTGTCCAAGTATACGTATAAAAGAAGACTAAAGATAATATCTTTATTGAGCACAAAGTCACAAATATAAGAAGGAATACATGAGACATACCTTTTCCAATGTAGAATTGGGAAGGAGAGACTCCTTCTACTCCTTTCCCAATTTGGACTTGGGACTAGAGGCTCTCCTGTCTACATCCTAACTCTTCTAAGGACCATGGAAGATAGTGTATACAATAGAATCATGCCCAAGTGGTGTGTGTTGAAATGAGGGCAATGAGGGCCTATTTATACTAGTGTTGAGGTTGGTTCCTGCCATCAAAAGCACATGAATCAGTCGTCATTGACTCCAGGG
Source organism: Tuctoria greenei (assembly GCA_036927565.1). Taxonomy (NCBI): domain Eukaryota; kingdom Viridiplantae; phylum Streptophyta; class Magnoliopsida; order Poales; family Poaceae; genus Tuctoria; species Tuctoria greenei. Next base: position 113,253,092 of record JAYESD010000005.1, read on the forward strand.
AGCCGGGAGGAGCCAACACGTGGAAGTTGACTGCGTTTGGCGCCAGGACCAGGTCGGTCGACCCCTTGGTTTGACCGACCTGGTCAGGGCTCCAAACGGCCCATACTTCCTCTAGGTGGCTGCCAGGTGGGTCCCATTGACTGATATTGGTGCTACACCATTGGATGGCCTCGGATACTTCTATTTGTGGGCCATTTGATCCATGTGGTGGCACGTGTCATCGCCTGATTGGCTGGGATGATATTTTATAGGATTGCTCTCCATACTTTTCCTAAATTCTTGTATAAATATCTACATACACATATTTCTCCAAGTACAAGTGGAAATAGGTCAAGTAGAAAGGTGATGTGTGCAAGAATTGATCAATCCTTCACATAATTGAGTTATATTGACGGCTGAAATTGGTATATAACAGTCGTCAACAAACTCCCCCAAGCTTATCCTTTGCTCATCTCGAGCAAAGTCTAGACTTTAGGTTGATGATCAGGAGTTGCTACAATGTTCTACCTTTCAAAAGTACCAAGTGCACAACAAAATACTCTACCAAGTATTGCAAAAAGTGGATATGGTACTTCACCCTTCTTAAGTCATTATGGGAGTTATGCCTTCTCCTATTCATGTGTAATTGAAAGAAAGAACAGCAAATGGAGCAAGCATAGCCTAGATATCAAGTTCCACTTAAATTCCGGGGAGATTCAAATTAGATTATAAGTACCTCAATTGATTCTCTCAATCACTCCTTTGTGTATAGTGAAAATATGTCCTAACCGAGGCATTATGCCTATACTATTCCTACTCTTTGAATATGGCTTGTATGTGGAGCTTGGTAGGGAAAGTAAGTAGGCACATTTGCAACACATAATATTGTTAAGTCAAAAGAGCAAGCCTTAGGAGAAATCAATTCAAACTTTTGAATCAAGACTTGTGCATGTGTGATGGAATGGAGGTGGATGTAGAAACATTGAGATGACTCCTTTTGATGTGGACTCTCTTTATTGCAAGGATGAAACATGGCTACCCCTTTTTTATGCTTATGGAGTAAGCATATTTTTTCTTCTTTTCTTTTCTCATGCTTATGATATAAGCATGCATTTTCTTTTTCTTTTTCTTATAGCTATGTCTTCTACTCCTTTTTATGCAATAACTTGAAGAGAGTGCTAACTGTGAATAGCATGGAGTCTCTTTTTATTGTAGAATGGTGGATATGATGGAATTTTGCTTCCTTCTAGTGTAGAAGTATAGCATGTGCAAGTGAAGTCTTAAATTCAAAAAGAATTGAATAATTTCTCACATAGGTCTATACTACTTTGACTAGGCTCAATGTGAAAGCAAATAGCATATGCATAAGGTGTTGTTTATGTATGAATATCATATGGCTTTGGTAGGTATTTCCAATCAAATGAGGGAAACTTAAATCTTGATAGAATTTCTCCGGAAATCTAAGTTCCACTTTCAAAATAGGAATAGCAGCCCTATTACTAATTCAAATCTCCCAACAACCTAGAAGTAGATTAAGCTTTTGCTACCCACAATTTCTAAATCAAGACAAAGTTAATTTTAGCCAATTTAAGCAATATTCAGAGAGTAGCAAGTTGTAAACTACGGACTTAGGAAAAATAAAATAGAGCAACTATTCATCATTTCATCTATGTGAATTCTAAATCATTCTTACCGCACATCTTTATTTGATATGCAAAGCAAATCTAAGTTCCTTCTTTTATGTTTTTTTTGATGCATGGTGGATGGTGGATGAATGGAAAGTAAATATGCAATGGATGATTTGAAATAAAAAATGCAGTGGGTGTGATACAAGTTACCTCAAGTGGGGGTCCTCCCCCAAGCTTATTCTTGATCAAGGTCTGTGATATGGGTTGAAACCCTAACGACTGAGGTAGGCCATAAGTTGGCCTATCCTTGTTGCAGCGTGGCTTTGACAATGGAGGGTTGAGTGTTAATTGTTGTGTTGCCTCCTGTGCACACCATGAGCGTGGTTGAATAGAGTGTTTTCGATGTTGATCGTCCGCACATCAGGGTCTCCATGCGTTGGGTGTGATTTGTCATTCCTTGGCTAGGATAATGATAACCTTTAGATCCAAAGGAATGACGTGCACTCAACATACATTGAGTATGTTTCGTCATTCTTTGGCTAAGGTGTATCATATCTTTTTGCCATAAGGGAGTGACATGTGCCCAACATGCATTTGGTATGATCAGCTGTTCCTTGGGTAAGGTACAACATACCTTCTAGCCACCTAGGAACAACTTGCACTCAATGATGGTGGCAAATCCCTTTAGCTTGAATGAGTGCTTAGAATCGTTGAGAGCATAATGCTCTCACCCATTCATGGCAGCCCATTGGTTGCTCATGGAGGGTTCCCATTTCAAATCTCTAGCCTCGTATAGTTATGATTGACCCTCAGGCATAATTTCCGATAGGTAGCAACCATCCTCATTTACTCCTTGGCCAAGAGATGTTGAAATGGAATCCTCTAGGGATCCCAACAATCAGCTTCTTGAATGCCTGCATAGTAATATTACTCCTACAAACTTCCTCTCTTGAATAGAGAGGGATGGTTAGCTCCCGATACTTGTACAAATGAACGTTCGGGTTAGGTAACCAAACTTTCATTTGTACATAGGGGAAGAACAAAATCAAAGATGCATTGGTTCCAATGTCAAGTGTATCCATGATCAATGTGTTATTCATTTATAAGAGTGGAGCTTTATGGATAATTCATGTTGCATATTTTCTAAAGCTCCTACTCATAGCAATGCATGTGATAGAAATATACTATATGGATCCCTACATCTTTTAAAGTTTCTAACCATCTTAGCTTTCAAGAGCAAATTTTATCATTTAGACCATGACAAACAAGATTCTCAATTTTATCCTCCTGAACTTCACTAGGTATTTAAAATTTAGTGACTCCTCTGAAAAATACAATTTAATTTTAGAGCAAGGATATCACTTATTCCTAGGAGTTTGAAATCTAATGACACCATCTATGCATAAAGGTCAATTAAAAATTATGGCTGTCACTATGCCCAAGTTTCTATATGCCAATTCACCAATTAAGTCATGCCCAAAAGTTTTATTTTCTAAACCTAGACAAAAATGACTAAGTCTACGAAACAATGCTTAAAGGATTTTAGGTACTTGTTTTAGATTTTTTCAAGTAAGGTGAGATTTTCTTTTGGAGATCCAAAAGTCAATACCACACTTACTCTTGTGGGGATGCATGATAATTAAATGATGAGGAAGTGTCAACCTTCCTCACAAATGCAAGCAAATACATTCAATTCTATGGCAAACCAAACAATGAAAAATTCTAAACTCATACCTCATTTGAAGAGCAGTTGGTGATGAAGGTCTTTGTGTGAGAAACTCACAACATTGATTTTCGGCGTAGGCTTGATGGTTGATGTCAAATGCCAAGTTGAGATTGGATTTGGCAATGGATTTGGTTCTGGCTCCTCGATTGGGTCATCATCATGAACATTTCTCTTCCTCAAACTCAAAATGAGTTTGAAGGAGAGAAGTGTTCTCAGATCCTTCCAATGGTGACTTGAGCTTGATGAAACCTTCCACTTTCTTTCCATACCACCTCTTCACAATTTTTACCTAACTGCACTTTAATCAAGAACACACAAAACAACTCGAAAACGGGTTACGTTAGCCAAAAGCAAATTGAACCCAATTTTCAAATTGTCTTGCCCAGCTTGAAATAACTTGTAAATGCAAGGGGGGTCAAAGCAAATCTTTTTGGTTGGAACTAGGAAGATAAATTCAAGCGGTCATGCACGTAGTTCATATCCAATTAAATTTCTCCCCTAATTCAAATTTTTAGTTTTATGATGGTTGGAAATTTTAGTTTCCAACAAGCAAGTGTGGAATTTCAAACATGCAAATGCAAGGGTTGATGCAATTTGGAAAACAAATATGAGATAACTACCAATTAACCTATTAGCAAAGACTTACTGAATTTTTGAAGTCCGATGAGTGATAACTACCAATTAACCTATTCGCGAGGATTCACCAAATTTTTGAAGTTCGATGAGTAGGACTTACCTTCATTCCGTTTAGCGCGATGATTTGTTGTCCAATCCCGGAGTTGAAGATGTGGACGATTTCTTCTGTTTTGACATGCAAAACTCATTTGGTTGTCATTTGGACATGTGGGCCACATGGTGGCCATAGTCTCTCACCGTTGTATTGATATAAACATGTTGTTGTAGCGACAGGTTCTCCCTCTTGAATGTATTCCTTCATGAGCATGGTGAGGCTTTGTCCTTCTTAGGGGTGCCACTCTGACCATATTGATATTCCATTGAATCAATACATACCTTGATCATGGATCAAAGGCTTCCTTGGGCATGATGACATGTGGACTCAACAATCAAACAAGAAATGCTTCATCCATAATGTCACTTACCCTGAGTTGAATGGGTTTGGTCTAAGTGTGGGAATCCCAAAAAGTGATGTGGGATATCTTGGACTTTGAATGCTCCTTAAGTTCTTGTCCCTGGCCAAGATCTTCATATGAATGTTGTCTTGATTTCTGCTTGGCCAAGATACTTCAAGGTAGGCTAGTTGAACTTAAATCCCTTGGAAAGCAATAGCCTCCTTGAATACAAGGGTGATGTTAATTACACCCTTCACATCCTTGTGAATGGTAGCCATTGGAGTTGTTGTTTGAAAAAGGTCCTCATGGGTCTCAGGGAAATAATTCCCACGCGTCCCATGATGACATGGATTTTCACAAATCATGTGAATATCCACAACTTGGATTATCCAAACAAATCTCCAATGACTTGGATATTCATGCACTTCAATGGGAGGTGTAGTTCCATAACTAGCATATCCACCTTGTGATGTGGTGTGCATGACAAGCTATGGGAACTCGAGCATTCTTCAATCCACCACTTGAGTGGAGACCTTCTTCTCATCCATGATGAATGAGAATAGGACTCCTTCAGCTCCAGCATGAATGTGGTCATGGATTGGTGGAACCAACCCATGACACAAGTGTTGGATGAAGAGCCAACTATCAATCCCATGGTGGAGGCAAACCGAGAAGAAGTTCTTGGAGCCTTCCCCAAGCTTGGGTATGGATGACTTTGGCTCCTACTGAAAGCTGAAATTCTCCCGCAAAAGGCAATGGTGTTGCCTAGCGGACATTTATTGAGGTACGCCTTGAATCATCTTGCAGTTTAGCACTTGCGTCCTCGTTGGCCATCCCATACAATGGGTTGGCCAACACTACCCTGTTTTCACACAAAGGAGAAAACAAACAAGGGTAATCCTAGCTATCCTTCACTTCCTTTGCCTTCCCCGGCAACGGTGCCAGAAATGCTTGTTAACGGCTCCTAAAATATACTAACAAATCATCCCCGGCAGCGGTGCCAGAAATGTTTGTTGGTATTTGTTAACACCACAGATCATCTCCGGTAAAGAGATGAGATCTGAAAGCACACGGAAGATACCATTGTAGCATTTTACCCATGAGTATTCCCAAGGGTATCGTATTTATCCCAAAGGAAGGCAATGGAGTAAAGTATATACTACTCTTATGGTCAAGCTATGGGATACTAATCAATTATCCGGACAGGGGTAAGCTGATAATAGGGGTAGTGTGACACACACCTAGGCAATCTATTCTAAAGGGTAAATGGGTCCTAGAGGGAGATTGGATTAAGAGTTAGAGAGTTGCTCCTACAATGCTCCTAATACATATACATAGCCTAAGGTAGATACTAATGGTCATGTCAATGATGAATTCCTATGCAATGCTATTCAACACATCGGACACGGGCTTACCCCTAGTAATACTAGGGCGACTCCCGCCAAGAGCCTGTGGCATAGACGAACAGGGAGGATTACAAAGGACAGATAAGATTGTCACCACTTACTGCCTACCTCTTCAATCTGTGGGTCTACGAGACATCCAACGCTACTTAAATACCCTAGCACCATTCTAGCATACTAAGCAAATACCTTAAAAGCTGCAGCACAAGCCATCCCAAGGCAATGAACTAAATCATCGTTGAACCAATGTTGATTGCATAGCATAGTTATTCATATTAACATAATCATATCATAACTACATAGACTATAGTAGGGGTCTATAGTGTTTATGAACATAATATGTGATCATGAGAGTACAATCATAAAGACTATACCTTCCACATACATGGATTCCACAATCAAACAAGAAACGCTTTGTCCAAGTATATGTATAAAAGAAGACTAAAGATAATATCTTTATTGAGCATAAAGTCACAAATACAAAAAGGAATAAATGAGACATACCTTTCCCAATGTGGAATTGGGAAGAGAGGCTCCTTCTACTCCTTTCCCAATTTGGACTTGGGACTAGAGGCTCTCCTCTCTACATCCTAGCTCCTCTAAGGACTATGGAAGATACTGTATACAATAAAATGATGCCCAAGTGGTGTGTGTTAAAATGAGGGGTATGGGGTCCTATTTATACTAGTGTTGAGGTCAGTTCCTGCCACCAAAAGCGCGCGAATTAGTCGTCATTGACTCCAAGGAGCTGGGAGGAGCCAACACGTGGAAGTTGACCGCGTTTGGCGCCAGGACCAGGACGGCCGACCCCCTGGTTCGGCCGACCTGGTCACGGCTCCAAACGGCCCGTACTTCCTCCAGGTGGCTGCCAGGTGCGTCCCATTGACTGATATTGGTGCTACACCGTTGGATGGCCTCGGATAATTCTGCTTGTGGGCCATTTGATCCATGGGGTGCCACGTGTTGTCGCCTGATTGGCTGGGATGATATTTTATAGGATTGCTCCCTATACTTTTGCTCAATTCTTGTATAAATATCTGCATACACATATTTCTCCAAGTACAAGTAAAAATAGGTCAAGTAGAAAGGTGATGTGTGCAAGAAATGATCAATCCTTTACATAATTGAGTTATATTGACGGCTGAAATTGGTTTATAACAGCCGTCAACAGTGAACTACCTTAATCCACCAACAATAGAAACACTTGATTTTGTAACAGTGCTCTGACCCTCATGCAACTAGGCCCTTGAGTCCCTGCCACTGCATGAATGGACAGGTGAAAACAGTCCTCGACATCCTGATCCTCAACCTCCAATTGCATGAGCACTTCATCCGACAGTTCCTGTTGCAGTTCTTAAGGGGACAGAGCATTGACCTGTAATGGTACTCATTTGGGGCATTTTAGAAGATGTCCTGGTTCATACTTCTCCCCACAGGTAAAGCAAAGGCCATGCAACCTACGATAGTCTCTCAATTGTCTTTCCTTACTCAAATCAGGCTTGACCACACCCCCTATCTTCCCTTGTGATTGCCTCTGAAACTTCATCTTCCCTTTTTCCAGAATATCCCTCTGCAATTGAGCCAATATGGGCGCTCTGGTTACTGTTTGAGGCACCTGATACTAAACTGGACCCTGTAACTCCACCTTCAACCCCTTGACAAATTGTGTGAAATAGAAGGTTTCATCCAGTGCAGGATTATGCATGGCTGTAGAATACCTCAAATCATCAAATGCCTGAATATACTCCTCCAAACATCCATTCTAACGCAAGTGCAGAATATTATACATGTGATTCTGATAGTCAAATGCTCCAAACTTCCTTCTGACAGCCACTGCAAATCGACTCCAACTGCCTAAACCTTCAGTTAGTTTGTACACCTGCAACCACTTCGTCGCATTCCCTTCCATATGCATGGACGCCGCACGAACCCAGAAGGATTTTGGCACCTTGAATATCTCAAAGTAGTCCACACACTTATCCAACCACACCGCATGATTCTTCCCATAGAACATAGGAAATGATAACTTCATGAAACTCTTTTCTCCTGCTCCGAAATCCCTACCTTCTCTAACCTCCAGACGCCGCCCTCCAGTACCCTTCCCTGTATCTGGTGCACGACCGCTCCGATCTCTCCCCAATGCATTCCCCTGCGCCCAGGAACAATGGGAATTTGCTTCAGAAAACCTCTCCATGTCCTCCGCCATCTGCTCCAAACGAAGATTGTCCACCCGCTTCCCCATGTCGCGCACCTGTTGGGCTAAGGTGTCCCGCTCCTTTGCTGCCTACTCCACAACTGATGCGGCCAACAATTTCTGACCCATCAACTCCCACTGCAAGCCGTTGATTCCATCCAATCTTCTGGTCATCGCCTCCATGGAAGCAAACATCTTCCCCCATCACTCCTCCTCAGATCGCGTCGAATCCTCCATGGCGTCCAGAATGAAGTGAGTCCGCGCCAAAGGTTTGGAAGGTGGAGCCGTTGCGATCACCTCAAGTCCAGCCAACCAGAAGTAGATTTACAGGAGAGCAGACTCAACGACACGCACGTCGTCCCCTCTCAACCCACCCCTTCTAGAAAAAATTACGGCCCAAACCAAAGGATTGCAAATGCTACCGACTCACCCACGCCACACCCCAGGATAGAGAGCTCTGATTACCAACTGTGATAGCCCGAGGTCGTCGACTCACCAGCATCGAGACGTGAGCTTCGCAGCGGCACCGGCGGAGCAGTGCACGGTGATCGGTGGAGAGACGGCGCGAGAGACGCAACCGATTCTGTTGGATTTCATATCAATGATCTCCTTATGAATGTTTACTTCCTTACATACCCATCTGGTTCTGCTAGTGGGTCCAGGTTCACCCACTCAGGCCCACCGGCAAAGCGGTGCCTACAACACACACTCACACCCGCACACCACGCGTACAACCCAGACAAACACACTTCACTCCAGCTTCTTGTCTTATTCCTTGAGCTTCCCCTGCTCTGTTTCCTTCACCTTCTCAGTATCCAGTCCTTGCTCCAACAGATCCGCTCGACCCTCCTCTCCTATCTCCCCACTGGTAACCTCAGCCACCACGAGCGTCACAAGGGGATACAGTGCTATTTTGGAAAGATTTATGAAATACTATCCATCTACAAAGCAAATTTCCGGTTCTGTTTTCATAGGCGAAAAGAAGATTTCAACACTGACTTTAATGAGAACTGAGAATATAGAAGTCCTGCAGTCGCCCCACTCGGAAGAAGGCTTTTCTGAGTTGTAGGAACTTAACATCATCCAAAATCTAAAGATTGCAGAATCAAGGAGTGGTCAATGGTTCTACATATCTGGATCAGACTGCTACCAAACAATAAAATATTACGAATGGACCTATAAGCATGTTGAACCTCGAAAACCTCTCATTGATATTTGGTCATCCAAATGCAAATAAGTTAAAGATTTTTTATGGTTCACATAACAAGTTAGAGAAGTGAAGGGAGCTAGGGTTAGGGTTCCCTGGCTAATACCATGTCAGAGGTATAGGGAACTAATTGATTGGAGTGTTAACGGGTACATATAGCCCCTAGGGCTGATACATGGGCTAGGCCCAATAAGCGCACACACACATGGAACTAATATACTATAACAGATCGCTTGTTGGATTACCTGGAAACTAAGAAATAGTCAGATCTTGAGGCATCACTCCTAATTTTCTCTCTTAGAAAACCCAGTTTGGAAATGAATGTAAATTGCAATCCTTTAGATTCCAGGGTACATTCAAAAGTGAATTCTTATCTTGGCTTCAAGTCTTGCCATAGTTCATCTCAAACTTAGGGGCGGCTCTGAGGGCCTTTTAGTACTCATTTTTTTATATATATTTATTTATAACATTAGGGTTTCCCTGTTGTTTCTTAAAAAAATTACATGATGCTATGGCTAGAGATCAGAGGGCAAAATGTACAGTGTAGTCGTCCTACCTGTTAGACTATGTATTATGTGCGAGACTGGCCCATTTATCCAGCCCTTAGGGCTACATGTAGCCAAGTTTACCCATCAATGCAATATAATCACATTTAACCTTCCAATATGGTATGTCTAACCCTAAATCTAATCCCACCTCTATCCCAACTGCAGATGGCAGCTCCGCCGCAGGCCTTCCTCCCCCTATCCCCCCACTGCTCCTCCCTACCCATGGCAAATCAGAGAGCACCGCAGCCTTCCAGCCCGATTCCGAAGGCGCCTGGAGCCGCACCATGCAGATTCGGTCGATCCGTATCGATCTTGGGTCAGGGCGCGCACGCCACCACTAGCGAGCAGGCCGCATCCACCAGATCAACACACCGGCCGACGAGTCGAGGATTCGTCTCCGGGTGCGGGCAATGCAGACAGCAGGGCACGCGCATTTGACGGCTGCGGCGGGACCACGACTGGCGCCTCCTTTGCTGCCTACATCGGATCATGCGGGCCTCTGCCTCGAGCCACCACCGTAGTGGCCACTAGCGCCACTGCGAGCCCAACCTACGGTCGCCCTCCTCTCCCTACCTCCGTGGTCGACGCGATCTGTGCCAGACTCCACGCTGCTAGCTGACCCTCTGCACCATGGTTGCGGCACTGATGACGATGTCGACAATGGACTGGTCGACACGATCCATGTCGTGCATGAGGCGGAGCAGACTAATCCACGCGATGGCGGCAGTAGCACAGCGTTGCACCTACGTCAATTAGTAAGGCATCGAGATGATGCAAGCCCGCCAACATTGGGCACCGTGACCTCGACGTCGGTTGACACCATAAGCCGCACACCGTACCGTAGCGTACTGCCGCGCGACCATCGAGCTACCTCTGTGGTTCCCAGTGACACCCCCTGGAAGGCGTCGTGCCTAACCTCGCCGCGCACTTGTATCCTCCTCAGCCGTCTTAAGATCCGCGTTGTTGGCCAATCGTGTCACCCCATCATCCACCACTATGGACGCGATCCACGCGGAGTTCGTGCGCACGCAGGAGAAGTGACACAAATTGGTGGAGCAACTGGACATGGCCACCTCCCCTGACCGCTCCGGCGGCTGAAAGCATCTAGGCACCCATGAGGTATGGTTTCGGTGATCAATGACAACCATTGGATTTTACTAATGAATTTGTGAATGCAAGGTCCCCATAATCACTCAATCAAATGAAATCAATATGTCATTGGAGACCCATATTCAATCAATGTATGAGATCAAATCAATGATATGAAGACAAGAAGTGAAAGCTCTTATGTCAAAGTCACTCAACCAAAATTGATGACACTTAATGCTTTACAATCATCAAAAATATATTTTCAACAAAGTCTAAGAGGTCATTTGAGCAAGACACAAAAGAATCACTTAGAAACAACTTGAAGCAAACAAAATCAACTCAACGGATCAACCGATGATACCTCAGAACAACACATCGGTCGAGTTGGTTCAGCTGAAGAAGAAGACCTTAGAACAAAGCACTCACCGGATCATCCGATGTGAATGGCTCATCTACATCGGTCCATCAGTACAGTTTGCAATATCATTGGACCAAGTGTAGCACCGGATCATCCGATGTACAGAAATATACACATCGGTCAATCACTCCAGTAAGCATCAAGTTTGAGTCAATTCTGGAGGAAGAGCCACCGGATCATCTGATGAGAAGACAGGAGCAACATCGGTCTAACAACGGTCATATCTGACACAATGACGTCAGCTAAAGTAAACTTGACCGATGATAACTAAAGGGGAGACATCGGATCATCTGGTGTTCACAGTAAAGTTCTGTCAGCCTACTTTTCCAATGGCTATTTCGGGGAGGCTGGCTATAAATACCCCCTAATCCTATCATTTCGCCAAGTCTTGATCACCAGACACTATCAACACATCCACAAGCGTTCAAGACCAAGAGCAATCACTTCCACACCATTTCGATCACCTATACACCAAGAGTTAGGCTAGAACTCTCTAGGATAGTGAGAGCCTCAAGGGAGTGCCCTTGGTGTTTGTAACTGTGAGGAGACTTCCGGAGCTTGCCAAGGCGTTTGTGGAAACCCGGAGGGTCGAAGTTGTACAAGGCTTGAGCTCCACCTTGCCGAGGTCTGCAAACGGAGAGGAATAGTGAAGATCCCTCGTCTCGGTGACTTGGGTGTGGCAAAACCCTTTGGTGGGTGCCACAACGTGGATGTAGGAAGATCTTGACGATCTTGCCGAAACACGGGATAAATCCTCGTGTCTCCTCGGGAGTTTGCATCCTCCTCCTTTCCCTTACGTTTATGCATTTTACATTCCGCAAAGTTTCTATTCACTTGAATGCATAGATAGTTTGCGTAGGTAATTGGGCTTTTAGGAATTAAGTTTTATTGCTTAGTTTTTTTAAAGAAGTCCAATTCACCCCCCTCTTGGGCAATCTATCCTTACAATTGGTATCAGAGCAAGGTTGCTCATAGGATCATTCTAGCTTCACCGCTAGAGAGCTAAAATGGCCAAGGTTGGGGGTTCGGTTCCTATCTTCGAGGGCAAGAACTTTGCCTATTGGAAAGCACGCATGCGCGCTTATCTAGAGGCTATTGCTCCTGAAGTATGGGAAGCGACCCACGCGGGGTTTGGAGAACACAACTATGTTGGTGATCAAATTAAATGGGATGCTAAAGCTAGGAATGCAATCTATGAGTGTATTAGTCAATATGTGTTTGCTAGGATTGCTAGTAAAGAAAAAGCTTGTGAAATTTGGGTTTGCTTAATAGAAATTCATGAGGGTTCTTCTCGTGTGAAAGAACTAAAATATCACATGCTAAAAAGCAAAATATGATGAATTTAAGATGCTACCTCATGAAAATGTCAATGAGATGTTCTCTCGCTTGAATGTACTTATTGAAGAAATGAATGCTCTTGACATTGCTTCTCTTGGCAAGGGACTCATCAACCGCAAGATCCTCATGCTCCTTCCCAAGCCAAAGTACAAAATCATCAACTCCATGCTTCAAAAGGAGTCTCTTGACCACATTGAAGTCTCGGAGCTCATTGGAGAAATTCACGCTCATGAGATGAGTGTACTTGGGATGATGGAGCAATCATCTTCAAGGACAATTGCTCTTAAGGCCTTCACCAAGAGAACAAATTTCAATAAAAAGAAAGTGGTTGAGCCTAGTCCAAGGGAAGAAGAGCAAGCATCAAGTGAAGATGACGATTATGAGCTTGCATCAATGATGAGAAAGTTCTCTCGCTTGAGCTCCAAGATTGCCAAAAAGGGATACACCTTTGATCCCAAAAAGAAAGCATTTCTACCAAAGAAAGATGACAACAAGACTTGTTATAATTGTGGTGATCAAGGTCATATCTCCTATAATTGTCCAAAACCGGACAAAAGAAGAGAGAACCACAAGAGCAAGCATCGCAAGCTAGAAGATAGTAAAAAAGATGAAGAAGAGGCCAAACCCAAACAAAGATCCTTTGGGAAGAAGAAATATGACAAGGACAAGGAGGCAAAACTCTTCCCAAAGAAGAGAAATGGTCCTCAAAAGGTGTTCATGTGTGAGGCAAATGAATGGATCACCGACGAAGAGTCAAGTGATGAAGAGAGTGAAGCGGAAGAGGAAAGTTTGGCCGTCCTTGCCATTGCCAACAATGATGACTCACCTCTACATCCACCTCCCATGTGCCTCATGGCTAAAGGTAACACCAAGGTATATGATGATTCTAGCGATGATGAGCTTTCCCCCGATGATTTAACTTCTTTGATAAATAAATATCATGCTATCATTAAGAGGGAAAAGAGTAAGGTTAAAACTCTTGAAGAAACTCGTGCTAGACTTGAGAGTGCTAACCACGATTTGCTTGACAAGTATGAAAGCATACTCAAAGAGCATGACACGCTCAAATCTCATGTCAAGGAAATTGAGGAAGAAAAGGCTAACATCAAGTTAGATAATCATGAGCTTAACTTAGCACACCAAACACTCTTGGAAGAGCAAAACAAGCTAATACAAGAACATCAAACACTTAACCTTGCTCATGACGTGCTTGATCAAGAGTTGAAAAATGCAAAAAAAACAAGCTCTTAATGATAGGATATCCATTACTTCTCATGTCACTAATGCCTTGAACAAGTCTTTGCCTTTGAAAGCAAATGCTAGGGAGAAGGACTTGTTGGAAGAAATTGAGAGTCTCCGCACTAGTGTGGCTAGACTTTCAAAAGGAGAAGTCAAGCACAAGGAAATTCTTTTTCAACAAGCAAAGGACTTCAACAAGAGAGGACTTGGATCCTTCCCGGTGCCTAACAAAGGAAAGGTGCCCTCACCGGAGCTTAAAACAAGCTTCATCAAGGAAGTTGGTTCTTATTGCCAACATTGTGAGGTTACCGGTCACCACACAAGGGAGTATCCTCTTCCTAACTGACCTTTTCCAAAGTTGCCTATTAATTACAAATCTACTTTCAATGATCGCTATTATCTCTTAAGTAAAGTAGATGGCAAGGTGAAGGCAAGGTTCATCGGCAAGGACATAAAGGGCATGAAGGGGAAGCTCCCCAAACAACTTTGGGTCCCAAAGACACTTGTATCACACATACAAGGACCTAAGTTGGCTTGGGTGCCAAAAATCAAAAGTTGAATTCATGAGTGTAGGTGAACTACAAAGCCGGTGGAAAGCATTAGGTGCACTCAACACATGACCGGCAACAATGGTATGTTCACCTCCATAGAGGACCCCCGACAATCATGAACAAGTCACCATTTGTGATAATTCTAAAGGGAAGGTGATTTGGTTGGGTAAGAGTGTATTTTTCATGGTTTATTTATTTCAATTGTTGTCACCTAGTTTCAATTTGCTCTCTATTGCACAAATTTTGTGATTTTGGGCTAACATGCACTTTTAGCAAAAATGATGTAGTTACAAGCCTAAAGTTGAGGAGAGCCATGATCAAGGGGGGGCTTCAAGTTTCAACATCTACACATCGACGGAGAATTATTCATTTGTAAAATTTATGTCGATGATATTATTTTTCGTTCAACTAACGAAGCTCTTAGCCATGAGTTTGACAAAATGATGTCTAGGGAATTCGAGATCTCAATGATTGGAGAGCTCAACTTCTTTCTTGTATTCCAAATCAAGCAACTTCAAGAGGGGACCTTCATCTATCAAGAGAAGTACACCAAGGACCTCTTGAAGAAATTTGAGATGGGAGATTGTAGCTCAAGAAGCACTCCAATGGCAACAAATTGTCATCTCGACGCGGATAAGGACGGTAAACCTATTGATCAATCTCACTACCGTTCTATAATTGGTTCATTGCTTTACCTTACCGCATCTAGGCCCGATATCATGTTTAGTGTATGCTTGTGTGCTCGCTTTCAAGCGGCACCTAAAGAATTGCATCGGAAGGCGCTCTTTAGGATACTTAGGTATCTTAAGCATACCCCTAGTGTGGGCTTGTGGTACCCTAAAGGTGCAAAATTCCACCTCTTGGGATACTCGGATTCGGACTTTGCCGGATGCCGCGTGGATCGCAAGAGTACCTCTGGTGGGTGCCACTTGCTTGGGCGTTCCCTAGTATCTTGGTCTAGCAAGAAGCAAAATTCCGTCGCCTTGTCCACGGCGGAAGCGGAATATATAGCGGCCGGTGCATGTTGTGCCCAAATTCTTTATATGAAGCAAACCCTTTTGGACTTTGGTATTAAACTTGGTTGTGTGCCTCTCCTTTGTGACAATGAAAGTGCGGTTAAGATAGCTAAAAACCCCGTTCAACACTCCCGCACTAAGCACATTGATATTCGCCATCATTTCTTAAGGGACCATGAAGCTAAGGGAGACATCTCATTGCGAGGTGTTAGGTCCAAAGAATAATTGGCGGATATCTTCACTAAACCACTTGATGAGTAAACTTTTTCTAGGCTAAGAAGTGAATTAAATGTGCTAGATGCATCAAACGTCATGTAAGTTGCCATGATCATGTAAGAATGCATATCATATAAGTCTTGCCTAACTCTCAAAGGATAGGGGTGAGCAAGGGTTAGCTTGGGATGGAGGTTCTTTTGGGTTTTCCAAGGCTTGGAGAGTGGCTCTCCCTGAAGAAGCCTTTGAAAGGTTCAAACTTGGCAAGATAGATTTACTTTATGTCTTGCATGATGCCTGCCATATAGACTTGCACTCATATTTAAATTTCTTGCACTATAATTTGGTTGGCATTGCATACGATAGATTGTCACAAAGGGGAACCCACCTTATGAGAGAGAGACTTGTTTGAAATGCAATATCTCAACTCATATGTGGTGGAAAGAACGAAATATTAGGTGCGTTAATGCCTAGAGGAACATGCTTTAAAGAGATAGAAGTCTTCATACTCTAGCTCACAAAGCATGGGCCTTACATTTTATTTGGATAATTTCCTCCCATTTTCTTTGGTGTTCTATTTGCTTTAGGGCTTAGCCAAGTTATTGGCATATTAGCTTTTTGAGGGGTGAGGGGTTGCCCAAAAAGTCCTAAGACATGTGTTTCTCATTGTTTGTTTGTTTGGTCAAAGGACATATATGGGATGTTGCTGTTTTGTAGTCATCGGATTATCCGATGCCTAGGTCAGACCATCATCGGATTAGTTGGTGATCAAAAGCCAAGTGTCAGATCAGTCAGTATCTCAAATGATCCAACGAGTTCATTCTGAAAAACATCGGTCCATCCGATGCGTACAATTCTGGAACTTTGATGAATTCCACCGATGATATCATCTTTCCACATCGGACCATCCGGTGTCAACATTCCATTTTTGAATACCCTTACTGTGCCATTCGACCGATGCTCCCATCCTTCAACGTCGGTCCATCCAGTGTCAACGGTACCTTTTTGAATATCCTTACAGTGGCATTCGACTGATGCCTCTACCTTTCAACATCGGTCCATCCGGTGTTAAAATTCCAGCTAGGGTTTGGGACCCACTATTTAAACGTCCGTACGCCTTCCCTCTTATCTCTCCCCGATCCCGTCTTCCACCGCCGCCGATTCTCACGCGCCGCGCCACCGCCGCCTCACGCGCCGCCGCCTCCGGCCGCCGCCGCCGACTTCCGGCCGCCGCCGCCCTCCAGTCGCCGCCGCCGCCATCCTCCAGCGCTGCCACCGCTTTCTCCACCGCAGCCGCCGCCTCCGCTCCACCCAAGCGCCGCTACCGCCGCTCCTGTGCCGCCGACCACCGCTCGCGCACCACCGCCGCCCAGCCACACCACCACCACCCTCTGCGTCGTTGGTGCCACCCTCAACGGTCGCTGTTTCGTCGTCGCTAGGGTTTCCGGCCACGTCGATCTCCGCGTCGCCGTTCCATGTGTTTGACGTTGTCGACTCCGTTCACGCGCCCGATCGCAATGGCTCGCGACAAGAACAACAAGGGCAAGGCCATCGCGGAGCCGGCCGCAAAGAAGCAAAAATTGTCGAAGGAGGAGAAGAAGGCGTTGATGGCCTCTCGTGCCGCCGAGGAGCGTGAGCGTGGTCGAGGAGTATCGCTGAGGATCCGGGAGGCTCGTCCGAGGCATCCTCCTGTGATCGATGACTCCGAGGCCGAAGAAGAGCTAGAAGAGCCTCTCGTCCGCCGGCGCTCAGCCCGGACCCATGGGGGTCATCCCGCGGCAGCACCTCGTCCGAGACCGACGGCTGTCGATCGTCGTGAGGACAGGGAGGCCCAGCGAGCCATCTACGAGATGGACACCACTGTCCATGTCGCTGAAGGAGTCTGGTTGACCGACTACCAGAAGATAAAGGCCAAGCAGCTCCGCAGACTCAGGTGGAGTGTGCTGCTTGAGGAATGGTACCCGCAGCCCAGAGAAGCCCTTGTGGACAATCATTTCTGGACTGTGACACAGGCGTCCCTCTACGAGACCTACAGACGCTGAGGCCACAAGTTGTTCCAGCACAACTTTCTGGACTGGGATCAGCTCGCTCTGGCTGCCGAGACAGAGATTCGCCCATACTTTGAGAGGTATAGAGGTTTGGTGCAGCTGATGTCCTATGAGAGGAGTGCCTATGTGGAGGATTGGGTCCGCGTGTTCTACGCCTCCCTCTACGTCTCTGAGGGCAGAAGATCGATTGATTTCATGTTCATGGGACAGCACCATCACCTGACGAGGCAGACGCTGGCACAACTACTGGGAGTGGACCTGCATGACACTTGCATGCATGAGAGGGTCTATGGCATGGCAGATCCGCCAAGGAGGCCGCTCACTGGAGGAGTGGCACCACCACTGGAGGAGATTCGTTCCCTGTTTGGTCCTACCTTCTCTCCAGACCAGCCGAGGGTACCGGCCTTGTTGACTCCAGCTGCGCGCACAGTGCACCTCGCCTTGCGCCGCATGCTCCTGCCAAGGTCCGATTACTTAGAGGGGTTCACCAACCTGCAGCAGACCCTCCTGTTCTACATCATGAACGGGATGGAGTTTGATATAGTGGACGTCCTCATATGCGAGATGGAGGATGTGATCACTGACGGAGTGGGCATGATGAGACAGCTTGTATATGGACACTGGATCAGCTACCTGCTCTCTATGATGGTTCCTGAGGGGTCCGCCGTGCGTGACCGTCTCACTGACGAGAGTGTCACACTGTTCGGTCACTACCGTGCCCCATCTCCTAGAGACCGCCATCTTGGCCGTCCAGTCGAGTGTCAGGTCAGAGCTCGACTATCTGAGGAGGACTGGTCTGATCTGGAGAAGGAGGATGAGAGGCTGGCTGAGGCAGAGGCTCAGGGTGAGGACTTGCAGCACATCTGGTCCGAGAGCGACACCGACGACAGTGTCGAGGAGTACTTTCCACCTCCACCCTCACCCAGGCAGCACGACACGGAGGCTGGAGGCTCTACAGTGCCACCACCTACTCCACCTCCCATCACTGAGGCACAGGTCACTCAGCCGTCAGAGCTCACTTCCCTCCTCCAGCAGATGGTTGAGCAGCAGCGCTTGGACCGGCTTGCAACTGAGCAGGCCCGAGCGGAGCAGGCTGCATGCCTTCTGGAGCTCCAGCAACAGCAGCAGGAGATGCAGCGTCAGATTGCCCGTGAGAGGCGAGAGGACACTGACCGGCTGACTGGGCTCATAGACCAGATGCACCAGCGCACCCTCGACCAGCAGCAGCAGACGCAGCAGGCGATGATGGGCATCCTGGGGTTGATCACCAACCTCTACACCCAGACCGGGATTGCCCTCCCGTCGCAGCTGCCAGGTGTCGCTCCACCACCACCAGTCCTAGCTCCAGCTGCCGCTCCGGTGCCGTCTACGCCGATCCCCTCCATTAGCATGTCTCCACTACTGGCTCCTGGCGCACCGATTCACTCCCCGCTGCCGGCTACGATCCTGTTCCAGCAGACGCCGACCTCCGTCGTTAGTGCCCCTGTTCCAGTAGCTCCTACACAGCAGGCACCGACGGTGGCTCCTACGGCTCCGGCAGCTCCTTCCACCGCTACTCCAGGCAGCAGCTCCAATGACAGCAACGGTGACCAGTTCGTCATCGCGCCCAGTTCTCAGGGTCCTTAGGCACTCGGATCCCTTTTTGGTGTCTTGATGCCAAAGGGGGAGAAGAGTTAGAGGACTCAAGGGGAGGAGAGCTTAGTCTCAGGGGGAGTGTCCTAGCTATAGGGGGAGTCCTTCTTTCGAGTTATCTTTTGTAATTTGGAGTTTATCTATATTATCTTGTGTAATTCAATGCTTTTGCTACTCATTTGGTGTTTATTAAGTACTCTTAAGTTATTAATCGATTGAGCTTATTTGAAGTCTATCTGTATCTTGTGATCACTTGATTTTGAGCCTTCAAATTTTAAGTGTGATAATCTTGTATTCATTACATATCCGTTTAAGTTTCATTCTATCAAATTCATTACTATTGCGCTTTAATTGTTGTGTTGTCATCAATCACCAAAAAGGGGGAGATTGAAAGCATCTAGGCCCCCATGAGGTATGGTTTCGGTGATCAATGACAACCATTGGATTTTAC
This sequence comes from Tuctoria greenei, assembly GCA_036927565.1. Taxonomy (NCBI): domain Eukaryota; kingdom Viridiplantae; phylum Streptophyta; class Magnoliopsida; order Poales; family Poaceae; genus Tuctoria; species Tuctoria greenei. The sequence continues at coordinate 113,272,842 of JAYESD010000005.1, forward strand.
TAATGAATTTGTGAATGCAAGGTCCCCATAATCACTCAATCGAATGAAATCAATATGTCATTGGAGACCCATATTCAATCAATGTATGAGATCAAATAAATGATATGAAGACAAGAAGTGAAAGCTCTTATGTCAAAGTCACTCAACCAAAATTGATGACACTTAATGCTTTACAATCATCAGAAATATATTTTCAACAAAGTCTAAGAGGTCATTTGAGCAAGACACAAAAGAATCACTTAGAAACAACTCGAAGCAAACAAAATCAACTCACCGGATCAACCGATGATACCTCAGAACAACACATCGGGCGAGTTGGTTCAGCTGAAGAAGAAGACCTCAGAACAAAGCACTCACCGGATCATCCGATGTGAATGGCTCATCTACATCGGTCCATCAGTATAGTTTGCAATATCATTGGACCAAGTGTAGCACCGGATCATCCGATGTACAGAAATATACACATCGGTTAATCACTCCAGTAAGCATCAAGTTTGAGTCAATTCTGGAGGAAGAGCCACCAGATCATCCGATGAGAAGACAGGAGCAACATCGGTCTAACAATGTTCAGATCTGACATAATGACGTCAGCTAAAGTAAACTTGACCGATGATAACTAAAGGGGAGACATCGGATCATCCGGTGTTCATAGTAAAGTTCTGTCAGCCTACTTTTCCAACGGCTATTTCGGGGAGGCTGGCTATAAATACCCCCTAATCCTGTCATTTCGCCAAGTCTTGATCACCAGACACTATCAACACATCCACAAGCGTTCAAGACCAAAATCAATCACTTCCACACCATTTCGATCACCTATACACCAAGAGTTAGGCTAGAACTAGCTAGAGAGAGAGCTTGTGTGCTTCCATTCTGGGTGAGTAGACTCTCTAGGATAGTGAGAGTCTCAAGGGAGTGCCCTTGGTGTTTGTAACTGTGAGGAGACTTCCGGAGCTTGCCAAGGCGTTTGTGGAAGCCCGGAGGGTCGAAGTTGTACAAGGCTTGAGCTCCACCTTGCCGAGGTTGGCAAACGGAGAGGAATAGTGAAGATCCCTCGTCTCGGTGACTTGGGTGTGGCAAAACCCTTTGGTTGGTGCCACAACGTGGATGTAGGAAGATCTTGACGATCTTGCCGAACCACGGGATAAATCCTCGTGTCTCCTCGGAAGTTTGCATCCTCCTCCTTTCCCTTACGTTTATGCATTTTACATTCCGCAAAGTTCGTATTTACTTGAATGCATAGATAGTTTGCGTAGGGAATTGGGCTTTTAGGAATTAAGTTTTATTGCTTAGTTTTTTTAAAGAATCCTAATTCACCCCCCTCTTGGGCATTCGATCCTTACAGCGTCCCTCGACGATGCCCCTTCGACCACCGTCGACCTGCACTTTGTCATGCCGTCACCATTCCTCAACGCGGTTGGCCCCTCCCCAGCGCTTGTGGCTGAACTTGGTCGCACCCCAAGCTGCACACCATGCACCTACACTTGTCGCCATATGGGCACGCTCCCAACGCGATCCTCCTCACACTTGCTGCTGTCACTGATCTGGAGGTTGTCGTCGCCGCGGTGGCCGATCTGGATGTCATGGCCGCTATCAGCTCTTCGACCGTCACAGCTCTCTATAGCTTTTGAGCAATCGGAGCGTCCTCCTATGTCCGTGGCTGCCTACGTGTGTCCGCCCTCGCGTCCACTTGGTGCTCCTCACCCTCTTACCACCCTTGGGGCTCCTAGCACCTCTGGTAGTTGCAACCACCGCCACCGTAGGCGTCCTGGCTGTGGCGGTGGTGCTGGCAGCACCGGTCGTGGCAATGCCCCATGGGGCCTGGTCCGTCTTAGCCCGTCTCCACGTACTTGGACACCGTGCCCCCCGCTTCAGTTTTTGGCGCTCCTCGCCACTTCAGCTTTCGGTGGGCCCAGTTGTCCCCCTGCGCACTTTTTTCCTTCGGTGCACCCCCAACCACCTCAGATGCCCTATTGGGTGGTTGACTCGGGTGCTTCCTACCACACCACACCGGACGCCAGCCTACTCTCCTCTTCCCACCCCCGCCTCCTAACCATTCCAATCATTCTTCTATTGTTGTCGGAAATGGATTTGTTCTTCAGATCACCCTGTAGGTGATTCGGTTCTTTTCGGTCCTTTTCATCTTTAGAACGTTCTACTTGCCCTTGACATCATCCAGAACCTTCTTTCTGTTGATCAATTCACCACGCACAATATTTGCTCTATGGAGTATTACCTCTTGGGTTTGTCTGTGAGATATCTTGCCACCCCGTCTTATTCGTTGTGGCAGCTCTGCAGCCGGAGCCGTGATGGACGCAGCAGGAGCTTGGGGCACCATGCCTCTGGCATCTTGTTGTGAACAAGATCGTGCACAAGATTTATGGTGTCTTCACCTTGTTGATGCTCACGCGCACAAATTACACAAAGTCTGCGCTAATGATGAAGGTGATGCTCCAAGCACGGGGGTTGTGGACTGATTTCGAGTCAGGGACCGACGACAAGGTAGAAGACCGCCTGGTCGTGGAGGTCATCTTTCATACTATCACACCCCACCTCATTACCACCCTCACCATCAAGTGCACCGCAAAGGAGGCATGGTACAAGCTCCAATCATGCAGGATTGGGTGACTGGGTCCGACCTTGCTCACAAGACAAAGGAGCAACAATTACATAAGGATTACGAGAATATCAGGTTCCGCAATGGCGGATGAGTGGACTTCACCTGCGGCTGAGCTAAATGGTGTTCGAACTGGCGGGCCTTGAGGAGGTGATCGATGAGACGAAGGTGATCGAGAAGTACCTGCATGTCATCCCGTCAAAGTTTGAGCAAATCGCACTGTGACTCGAGACATTGCTCGATTTGTGACATTGGTCGATTTGTCATTTCTCTCCATCGAAGACGTCATCAAGCAGCTGAAGGCGGTCGAGGACCATGCAGCATCCACAACAACATCCTCGACTTCGAAGCTCCTACTCACAGAGGAAGAGTGGGAAGTCAGGAAGGGGAAACAAAGGGGAGAGAGCTCATCCCACGCTGCCAAGAGCGTCTGAGAGTGACATCATGAAAAGACGGCTTGGAAGAAGCCGGAGCAGTAACGCCGCGAGAGCAATGTGGACTCCCGAGCCCACAATAAGTGCCACAACTATGGCGAAATTGGCCACTGGACCAGAGAATGTCAGGCCCCAAGGCACCAAGATCGTGCCCAACACGTCTAGGAGGAGGACGATAAAATGTTATTGTTGTCGGCAAACTCTTGCACTCTGGGGGTTGCAGAAGGGTGGTTAGAGCCGAAGCAGGAGCAGGTTGACCTAGGAGAGGTTTACAGCAATTCTCACCTCAGTTGTGTTGGTGGAGCCATCAAGGATCGATGGTACCTCGACACAGCAGCAAGCAGTCACATGACTGGCAACAAGGAGGCTTTATCTGAGCTTAACATCGACGTCAGTGGAAATGTGAAGTTCAGCGATGGGTCGGTAGTGAAGATTCAAGTAAATATTCAGGGGCGTGGTACTGTCTTGTTCAAGGACCAAGCCCGAGAACACCTTGCTCGGATGTGTTCTACATCCAAAGATTGAAAAACAACATCATCAACCTTGGGCAGCTCGACGAGCGAGGTTGCCAAGTGTTGATTGAAGGAGGCATGCTAGAGATCAAAGATAGGGGAAGGAAGCTATTGGCTAAGGTTGGCCAAGCAGCCAACAGGCTATACACGGCTAACCAAAAATTAACCTGACATGTATGTTTGACAGCGCACAGCAATGATGTGGCTTGGCTATGGCACGGACGCCTCGACCACATCAGCTTTGACGCGATCACCAGGAAGTCCCGGCAAGATATGGCTCATGGTCTGCCTCTGATTGAGCACACAGGAGAGTTGTGCGACAATTGTGATGAGGACATCACAATAGCGGATACACATGTTGAACTACAAGGACCAATCACAAGAGCACGAGCGCGACTACTAAATCAATAGGTGAACTCGTTCCTAATTGCCTACCCATGTGAATTCTGAGAATGGATTGCTATGTAATGATTTAATTGTTATTAGGAACCATGGAGGAGATCAACAAGTGAGGAGAGAAGGTCTTGGGAACGTGGAGAACCAGCTGGGACGTCCACAAGTTGATGAAACCAGTTTAAATCTCGGACTCGAGTTCAACTCGGAGTACAGAAGCAGTCCACCTTAAAACGGACGCCCAGGATGCATACGGACTCCGTTTTCGACGTTCTACATATGCATAAAAAGAGGAGAAGATAAAAATTCCAATTGCTCTGATCCCACATCAAAATTTCTCTGAAGTCATAAGGAATCGCCGAAACAAGTTGAATCCAAATTTCTGTCCGGTGCTGCGCCACCGTATTGGTACTTGGGCCTTGTATCCCGTAAGAGTCCATTAGGAACGCATCTAATAGTCATTTTGGCCGAACCCTAGCCTATAAATACTGCAACCGCCGACCATATTCGGTGGGTTTTGCTTGAATTAATAATATCGCCATTTTTTGAAACCCCAACTTCGCAATTTCAGATCGTGTCTTCTGCATTCTTGTTTGTGTTCTCGGTTGCACTTGCAGAGAATAGCCTTCTTGGCGAGGACAATCGCGTGCAACACGGTTGATAACCAGTAGAGCGGTGGTGTAGTGATTGAAGGGGTTTGACGTATTCTACTCGAGAGCCTCGGATCATCAACGTCGAGATCTCCATCATTGACTTATCCAATACCTTTCAAAAGATCGGTCCTAAACCTCCTTATCAATTTGTATCAGATTTTCAGGTTGCCCATGAGGTATCTTCGTTTTGTTTTTCCATTAGATTAGTTTGTTTTTCATACCTAGAGTCCACAGAAAAGTCAAAAAAATTATATATCGTTTTTACCGCTTCCTAGCTTATAGTGTCTGTAGTTTCGTTTTCCGTTTAGTATTGTTGAGTTTGCATTCGTGTGGTCGAGTCTTGTTGCTGGTTTAGCTTTCTGTTTTGGGTCCAATTTATCATGTTTCGTTCTTGTTTTCTTACTGTTAAGCACCTATTCCACAATCCTTAAACAAAAAACTAATCCATCACATTCATCGATTTGCCCTAGCTAGCCGTCTTGTGTGAACTCCCGTGTTGCCAGCCTTAGATTGTTGGCAAACCTTTGTGTCAGTCATCCTTGCATCATCACACACACACTGTTACATCAGTTGCCGTGCAAATTCCCGATCGTTTTCGTATCTGATTGCGAGATTTGTTCTCAAACCGAGTTGGAATCAATATCAAAAAATCATAACTCGGACAACCTACCTTAAAACGTCCATAACTTTTGCATACGAACTCGAAATCGGGCGTTTTTTTTTCCAAAATGATCTATGCGAAATTTTGCATCCAATTTTTTGCTGATTCGCCGCATTCGGCGAAATTAGATTGCCCAGATTCCCTTTGAAAGATAGGTTATCCGGCCTCCAGAGTTTCAGAACGAATTTTAAAGAATCTTTTTGATTTTCTATAGGCCGCATATAACATCCAATTGAGCTACAAATTTGTGTGCTTCCTTATTTCAAGCTCCTGAATAAAGAAAAAAAATATTACAAAAAAAATAGTGAAGAGCACACATATTAAAGCAAGCAATTGTCCTATACCTCTTGTGATGTGATTGTTGGTTATTTCGTTTTGTCTTTCTTTTGCCTTGCAAGTTTCTTTGTTGTGCTAGATCTAGAACACTTGGTTAACCAGCAGCAGTTTCTCATATTGAATTCTTATTCAATTTTGTTTAACCGATAACGTTTTCTGCTGATTAGCCACCATATATTGTGTTATCCAAGCTCCACTTTCTCTTGAGAAGAACATATACCTTTTGCAATCATCCCATGCTTCATTAGTTGATCTCACCGTCTACACTATTTGCTGTGTTGGTAAAAACACTTGTAAAATCGTGGTAAGACGTTTGAGCGAGAGAGATTGTTCCTTCCACTTCTCACATTGCACTTACCCTTTGTAGTTGATAGGGATAACATCTTCTGATATTTTTTTTACTACTAACAATGGTAGAAAATAATGGTGGTGGAACTTCAAATGCTAAGTTGCGTAACATGATGAACGATATGGCAGAAGTGTTTACCAGAAACAATGCAGCAATTGCGGAGTCATTGGTGCACTTGACTTGCCAACTTGATGACCTTGCTTTTTGGATGGGTAATCTTGAGGCTCGGCTGCCTCTCGCTGCATATGAAGACGATGCTTGTGATGATATGGAAGATCATAATCATCAACCACGACTTCCACTCTATCGTCGAGGTATGAGAGGTAATAATCACCATAACAATTATAACTGTCCTGATGACCCTTTTGCAAAGGTAACATTTATTATACCCTTCTTTTTTGGTGCTTATGGTGTTGAGGCTTATCTTGATTGGGAGATGACAGTAGAGCAAAAATTTAATGCTCATCTTGTTTCTGAACAACATAGAGTTCGTCAAGCCACTAGTGAGTTTAAGGATTTTGCTATCATATGGTGGAATGAACTTGTTAAAACTAGAACTGGTCCTCAAACATGGGATAGATTAAAGGAAGTTATGTGTGTTCGTTTTGTGCCTCCTTTTCAGCGAGACCTTCAAAAAAATTACAGCGTTTAGACTAAGGTAACATGTCTGTAGAAGAATACTATCAAGAGCTACCAAAGGGTATGTTGCGCTGTGGAGTAGTAGAGGACATGGATGATAAAATTGCTCGCTTTTATGGAGGGTTGAGACACGAAATTTAGGACATTGTTGGTTGCAAGAAATATGATATTCAGCTTGCTATATTGGCAGAAAAAGAATTGCAGGGCCGCCAACAGCAGCAACAATGCACTAGGACTACCTTAACGACATCTACACCATCCAAAACAGCACCATCTTCGAGTTTTCGCGCAGCCACTAACCGTCCAATGGCGGCCAAAGAACTGCACCTGTTGCTCCACCTTCTCGTTTGTCGGAGGCAGCAAGTCGACATCATTTCAGTCTTCGTCTTCAACTCCTACGAGTCGTACTTCTGACATTAAGTGTCACCGTTGCCAAGAACTTGGTCACATGATGAGAGATTGCCCGAGCAAACAAGCATACAGAGCACGCGACGATGGCGGGTATGATAGTACTTCGGATGTTGAAGATGAATATTCTCTTGCTACTAACGTTGCAGGTCATACAAATGACGAACAATCTGATGGAGAGGCATTTGGTACAACAGTGATGGAGAACTATAAGAGCATCATTGTGCAGCGTGCTTTGAGCACCAAAGTGGAGGCCGACGACAAGCTACAATGACACTACCTCTTTCATATGTTTCTCATCGTCAAGGACTATCATGTAAACACTAAATTGATGGAGGCAGGTGCAATAACTTGGTGAACACAAACGTAGTCAAGAAACTTGGCTTGACAACAAGAGCACACTCTCATTCATACCACATTCAATGGTTCAACAATAGCGGTATGCTTCGGGTAACACAAACAGTAAGAATAAATTTTTCAATTGGTTCTTACAATGATTTTGCTGATTTTGATGTCGTGCCTATGGATGTGTGTTCTCTTTTGTTGGGTCATCCTTAGGAATTTGATACGGATGCTATTCATCATGGTAGAACTAATAAATATACTATCATGCATAAAGGAAAGAAAATCACTTTGCTTCCTATGACTCCTATTGAAATTGTGCATTTTGAGAAGAGTAAAATTCATGATGATAAAGCAACAACACTAGAATCTAAAAACCAACAAGTCATTAAGTTAAAATCACTGTCATTGCTCGCAACTAAATCTGACCTTGTTGATTTATTTGATGCTAAGGGGATGTGCTATGTTTTAGTATGCAACAATGCACTATTTTCACTTCATGAGTTGTCTATTGCATTGCCTCCTGTTGTTGCTAACCTTTTGCAGAAGTTTGAGGATGTGTTTCCCTCCGAGATACCCCATGGTTTACCACCCATGAGGGGCATTGAACACAAGATCAACTTAATTCCAGGAGCAAGCTTGCCAAATCGTGTATCATACAGGGCCAATCCAGAGGAGACTAAGGAAATTTAGCGTCAAGTCTAAGATCTTTTGGACCGCGGGTGCATTAGTGAAAGCCTTAGCTCTTGTTCCGCTCTTGTTCTTTTGGTTCTTAAGAAAGATGTTAGTTGCCGCATGTGTGTTGATTGTCGTGCAATTAATAACATCACCATTCGATATCGTTATCCTATTCCTCGCTTAGATGACATGTTTGATGAATTAAGTGGTGCTATCATCTTTACAAAAATTGACTTACGTAGTGGTTACCACCAAATTATAATGGCACTAAGAGATGAATGGAAAACTGCATTTAAAACAAAATTTGGACTTTATAAGTGGTTAGTCATGCCTTTTGGTTTAACTAATGCATCTAGTACCTTTATGCGATTAATGAACGAGGTTTTATGTGCTTTCATTAGAAAATTTGTGGTGGTTTACTTCCATGATATTCTCATTTATAGCAAGTTACATGACGAGCATCTTGATCATTTACATGTTGTTTTTGCTATTTTGAGAGATGCACGCTTGTTTGATAACCTCGAAAAGTGCGTCATTTGTACCAATTAAGTCTCATTTCTTGGATATGTTGTTTCCTCGCAGGGAATTGAGATGGATGAGATAAAAAATTTTGCAATCACTAGCTAGCCAACTCCAACAACCGTCACACAGGTGCGTAGTTTTCTTGGTCTTGCTCTTGCAGGTTTTTATCGCCGCTTTGTGCAGGATTTAAGCACTATTGTAGCACCTCTACATGAGCTAACGAAGACGGGGGTGCCATTTCGGTAGAGCGAACAGCAGCAACAAGCTTTTGATGCTCTCAAATCGAAGCTTACACAAGCACCATTGCTGCAACTTCCTAATTTTGACAAGACCTTTGAGCTAGAATGCGATGCAAGCAACATTGGTATTGGATGTGTTCTCATACAAGGAGGTAAACCCGTTGCTTTCTTTAGTGAAAAACTGCATAGTTCTTCTCTGAATTATTCTGCTTATGATAAAGAATTGTATGCCTTAGTACGAGTTTTACAAACTTGGCAACATTATCTTTGGTCTAAGGAGTTTATCATACATTCCGATCATGAATCTTTGAAGTATCTTAAGTGTCAAACCAATATGAATAAACAACAAGCTAAGTGGATTGAATTCATAGAATTGTTTCCATACATAATTAAGCATAAAAAAGGGAAGGAATGTCATTGCCGATACGTTATCTAGACGTTATATTATGGTGTCCCAACTTTATCATAAAATCTTTGGTTTGGAAACAATAAAAGCAGTATATCCTACTAATTTGGACTCCAAGATGCTTTTCAAAATTGTAGAGAAGGAAGAACTTAAAATAAATATGTGTTGCGAGAGAGTCTCCTCTATCATGCTAACAAGATATGCGTTCCAGCTAGCTTCGTTCGTCTATTACTTTTGCAGGAAGCACATAGAGGAGGATTGATAAGACATTTTGGCGTGAAGAAAACTGAGGACGTGTTGTCCACACACTTCTTTTGGCCGAAGATGAGGTGTGATGTCAAGCGCTACGTATCACGATGCACTACTTGCAATAAAGCTAAGTCTCGCCTTCACCCATATGGTCTTTATATGTCTCTTCCTGTTCCTGGTGTACCTTGGGCAGATATTTGTATGGACTTTGTTTTGGGGTTGCCCAGGACTAAGAGGGGGAGGGATAGTATTTTTGTGGTTGCTGATCGTTTCTTCAAAATGGCACACTTTATACCTTGTCATAAGAATGATAATGTTTCACATATTGCTGGTTTGTTTATGACAAAAAAATTTTGTTTACATGGTGTGACAAATACCATTATTTCTCATCGTGATGCAAAAAAATTAAGTCATTTTTGGAGAACTTTGTGGTATAAATTAGAAACCAAGTTGATATTTTCAACAGTCACCCACAAACAGATGGGCAAACTGAGGTAGTTAATCGTACTTTATCCACTATGTTGCATGTTGTCTTGAAAACAAATTTAAAGTTGTGAGAGGAGTATTTACCACATATAGAATTTGCTTACAACAGATTCGTTCATTCCACAGCGAAGGTAAGTCCATTTTAGATAGTGTATGATTTTAATCTCCGTGCTCCTATTGATTTACTACCTTTGCCTCCTTCTGAAACTATAAATTTGGATGCTACACAACGATCTGAATTCATTCTTAAGATGCATGAAACTACGAAGAAAAATATTGAAACAATGAATGAGAAATATAGGATTGCACGTAGTAAAGATAGAAAAGAAGTAAAACTTGAACCGAGTGATTTAGTGTGGTTACATTTGAGAAAAGAGTGTTTCCCTAACTTGAGAAAATCTAAACTTATATCTCGAGTTGCTGATCCTTTTAAGATTATTAAAAAGATTAATGATAATGCATATAAACTTGAGTTGCCTCCCGATTTTGGGGTTAGTCCCACATTTTACATTTCAGATTTGCGACCATACTAAGGAGAAGATGAACTTGAGTCGAGAACGACTCCGATTCAAGAGGGGGCGGATGATGAGGACATCACAACAGCCGATACACATGTTGAACTACAAGGACTAATCACAAGAGCACGAGCGCGGCTACTAAATCAACAGGTGAACTCGTTCCAAATTGCCTGCACATGTGAATTTGAGAATGGATTGCTACATAATGATTAATTGTTATTAGGAACCATGGAGGAGATTAACAAGTGAGGAGAGTAGGCCTTGGGAACGTAAAGAACTAGCTGGGACGTCCACAAGTTGATGGAATCAATTTACAACACGAACTCGAGTTCAACTTGGAGTTCAGAAGCAGTCAACCTTAAAACGGACGCCCAGGATGCATACAGACTCCGTTTTTGACATTCTACATATGCACGGAAAGAGGAGAAGATAAACTTTCCAATGGATCTGGTCCCACATCAAAATTCCTCCGAAGTCATAGGAATCACCAAGACAAGTTGAGTCTAGATTTTTGTCTGGTGTTGCGCTACTGTATTGGGCCTTGGGCCTTGTATCCCGTAAGAGTCCATTAGGGACGCGTCTAATAGTCATTTTGGTCGAACCCTAGCCTATAATTACTACAGCCGCCGGTCATATTTGGTGGGTTTTTCTTAAATTAATAATATCGCCGTTCTGCGGTTTGTGAAATCCCAATTTCGCGATTTCACATCGTGTCTTCTACGTTCTTGATTGTGTTCTCGGTTGCACTTGCAGGGAATTAGCCTTCTTGGCTAGGTCAATCGTGTATACCACGGTTGATAACCAACGGAGCGGTGGTGTAGTGATTGCAGAGGTTTTTCGTGTTCTACTCGAGAGCCTCGGATCATCAGCGTTGAGATCTCCATCAATCGACTTATCCAATACCTTTTGTAAGATCGGGCCAAACCTCCTTATCAAATTGCCTCGCCGAAAAGCAAAGGAGAACAAGTCAGGAACACCATGCTCTGACATATGTGTTCTACATCCCAAGATTGAAAAACAACATCAACAGCCTTGGGCAGCTCGACGAGCGAGGCTGCCAACTGTTGATTGAAGCAGGCGTGCTAAAGATTAGAGAAAGGAGAAGGAAGCTGTTGGTTAAGGTTGGTCGAGCAACCAACAGGATATACATGGCTAACCTGAGATTTGCCCGACCTGTATGTCTCGCGACGCACAACAACGATGTGGCTTCGCTATGGCTCGGATGCCTCATCCACGTCAACTTCGACGCGATCGACGAGATGGCACGACAACATATGGTTCATCATCTGCCTTTGATTGAGCACGCAGGAGAGTTGTGCGACACTTGCCTCTCTGAAAAGCAAAGGAGAAAGGCTTTTCCACAAATGGCGGGCTATTAAGCACAAGGTGTGCTTGATTTGGTCCATGGCGACCTCTGCAATCCAATAACACGCTCAGCTCATGGAGGAAAGAAGTATTTCCTCCTACTTGTTAATGACCACAACCGATACATGTGGATACAGCTGTTGGCAAGCAAAAACGAAGCCCCTCAAGTGGTCAAGGAGTTCCAGAGCCCGGTAGAGAATGAGGTCGGAACAAGGCCCAAAGTGCTCAAAACTGATAGAAGTGGAGAGTTCACCTCAACTTAGTTCGGCAAGTATTGTGCCGAGAAGAGCGTTGAGCGACATCTCACCGCTCCCAAAATGGTGTGGTGGAGAGAAGAAATCAGACAGTGGTGGGGATGGCAAGGTGCAAGCTAAAAGCTAAAGACATGTCGCCTAAGTTCTAGGGAGATGCAGTGACAATTGCGCTGTTCACCCTGAACCGCGTGCTACCAAGGAGTGTCCTCGCCAAGACTCAAGTTGAGGTCTGGTATGGGCACAAATTAAACATCTCTTTTCTCAGGACATTAGGTTGTGTGGCACATGTCAGAACAACACGCATGCAACTGAAGAAGTTGGAAGACCGACACAATAAAATGGTCTTCCTGGGCTACGAGCCTGGAAGCAAGGCTTGCCGGCTCTATGACCCGGATGGAGATCGGGTCCATGTCTCTCGGGACATCGTGTTCGCCGAATCGGAGAAATGGAGATGGACAGGAGTGGTAGATAAAGAGGGAAGAAAGGTGTTGTTAGATTTCCTAGATCAAATTGTTTGATTAATTAGACCGAAGGGTAGGAGGCTATATATTAGAACCCCTTACAATTGGAAATCCGACTCAGACTTGACTTGAACTTTATCTCTAATACTCTTGTGTTCGTACTTAATACTATTGTGTTCGTACTTAATACTCTTGTGTTCAAATTTAGACACCTCCTAATCTCTATTCTATTCTAGAATATGTGATTAACTCAACAACCACCCCTTAATCACGTTTTCTAGGACACACTAATTTAGGATGTAGACAAACTACACCCCCAGGACGAACATGTCATCGTGGACAACCATGTGACGAACACATCGTCTCGTACAATGATACCTATGAGACAAACACATCATCTCTGGATGAACACACCATCCACTGGGACGAACACATCATCCCGGACACTAATTTGGGGCGAACACATCACCCCCCCCCCCACGATGAACACATCATCCGAAGCACTCTTCGGCGTGAGATCAAAACAAATCTCCTTCATATGCGAAAAGTGCATTCTCATCTTTCTTGTTCTTGAAACACTCACTGGCAAAGTGTCCATGCTTCCGACAAGTGTAACACTGAATCTTTGTCATGTCAACTTTCTTCTTCTTCTGATCACCATCTTTTGCCTCTTCAGCTTTCCACTCTTCTCTTATCAAAAGTTTTTCACCATCTTTTGTCTCTCTTGCTCTCCACTCCTCCCTTGTTAAATGGAGTTTGTCTCCATGCTCTTAGTTGTTGAAGCCATGCACTTTCCTCATACGCCTTGAATCTTTCAACAAGTTCCTCCACAGTTATCGTCTTTAAGTCAACAAATTGCTCAATAGCAGATGCAATGTAGAGAAATTTCGAATCTAGAGAACGTAGCAATTTCTTCACAATATAACTTTCTTTATCTTCTCCACCAAGACCACGAATTTTCGTGACGATCATCACCCTTGTGGCTAAGTCGTTGATAGAGTCTCCTCTATTCATAAGCATCACATCTAGCTCGTTCTGAAGAGTTTGAATTCTTGCTTCCATCACATGTTCTTCTCTCAAGAATTTGGTTCCGGTCATCTCTCAAGCGTCTTTCACCATATATTGCTCGGAAGTTCGCATGAGAGTGTCTTCATCAATAGCATGGTAGATGGCCGCAAGAACCAGCCAATTGATATTGCTTTGGATCAACTTTGTCTTTTGTCTCCTCCGCGACTTCCCATACTCCTTGCGCCTTCAAAAAACACCTTCATATTGATGGTCCAGGTTGTATAGTTCGTGTTCATTAGAAGAGAAGAATGCAATGTCATGGATTTTCCCTCCATGTTGAGTACACCTACCGTGTACGTTTAACAAAGGAATCTCTCTCTGGTTCAAGTTTCTGGTACTTTGTTGGGTGTGTAGAAAAGATTACCAGGTGACCTGACGTCGAGCCCAGCTCACGATCACCCAGTTTCACACTAGATCGATCCAACACACAACTTCCTGAGCAAGAATCGGATCAACAGTACCGGCTCAGTCTCTTTGAGCCCACAGTCACCCAGCACCCCAGCAACATGAGCAGGCCCAGTAGCCCAGCACAACAGTCAGTCGAAGCTTCTTTTCCCCGAACCCTAGCAGCGCCTGGATCCACGAAGCCACCTCCCTTGTGCAACAGCTCAACTGCCCTATGCCGACACCGACCGAAGTCCCTCTGAGTGTCGCTGCCAAGATGCACCTCCACCAAGATCCACCTCGATCTCGACCCGAGTTGCGCTGGATCCGCACCGCCGAACCACGGTATGCTTGTCCCGATCTCGACATGCTCTGATACCAATTGTTCGATTTTCGGGATCAAATTGCTAGATTAATTCGGCTGAGGAGTGGGCGGGTATATAAGAACCCCTTACAATTAGAAATCTGACTCAAACTTGGCTTGGACTCTATCTCTAATACGCTGGTGTCTGGATTTGGACAGCCTCTAATCTCTACTCTATTCTAGAATACAAGATTAACTCAACTCAACAGGCGTTGAGCGGTTCTTTCTTCTTTGAGCATGAGAAGAATTCCCACTACAATCAGGGCTAGAGGGAGAGTCCAGAAAGGATTTCAACCTGAAGGATACACCCAAAGCCCATCATAGTCTCCAAATGCGAGTGGTGAATGGGCCAGCTCAAATTCTCCAACTTCAGAGGGAGTGTCGAACACTCCTGGTGTTGTTCCTCTAGCAAGCCAAGACTCGGGGGGGGGGGGGGGGGATTTGTATCTCCCCCGTCAACGATAATATCGTACGTTGACGCAACATATCAGGGGGAACCACAGCGGTTCCGCCCAGTGAGGAGCTTGGTTGGAAGTGGACCAATCCCTAGTAGACCTGTTCGGGACATGAATGAGCAAGAACTTCTATTGGTCACTATGGAGGAATTGAATTCCTTCTCTGATGTTGAGCATGACCCGAGATGGAGGAAGGCGATGCAGGAAGAAACAAAAGTCCATCATCGTGAACAAGACTTGGGAGCTTGTTGATTGGCCGGTGAATTATCGGCTAATTGGGCTGAATGAGTGCTCAAGGTGAAGAGGAACGCCAAAAGAGAGTTGGTCAAGCACTAGGCAAGGCTCGTAGCTAAGGGCTACGTGCAGAGAGAGGGGATTAACTTTGACGAAATATTTGCCCTGGTTGCTGTGATGGAGTCTGTGCGACTTGTTCTGGCTTTGGCAGCTAGAAGCCTAGAAGACGTTGGCACGCCCATCACATGAACATTAAATTGACCTTCCTCAATGGCGAGTGAGAAGAGGAGGTTTATGTCTGACAACGACTCAGCTTCATCAAGAAGCAAGAAGACAAGGTGCTCAAGTAGTGCAAGGCGTTGTAGGGGTGTGACATGCGCCAAGGACATGGAACACAAAGTTGGATGAGAGCATGAGAAATTTGGACTTCTCCAAGTGCGCCAGTGAGCACGCTCTGTACACTCGACGTTCTGGTCCAGGACCATTGATTGTCGGGTGTATGTGGATGACTTGATCATCATTGGGTTGTCAAGAAGGACATCAATGCCTTCAAGCGCGAGATGGTGACTCTGTTCAAGATGAGTGACCTTGGACTCCTTAGCTACTATCTCATACTTAAGGTAGAGCAAGGGGCAAGGTCAAAATTTCTCAAAGTGCCTTGCGCAAAAGTTGGTGGAAAGAGGAGGGATGAAGAGCTGCAAGCTAGCTCTCACTCCAACGAAGGAGTGATTGAAGCTGTCCAAAGAGAGCACAAAGAAGGTAGTAGACGCGCGACGAACTATCGCAGCATCGTCGACAGTCTGCGCTACCTTGTCCACAATCAATCAGACATAGCATTTGTAGTGGACTATGTGAGTCGGTTCATGGAGGATCTACATGAGGATCGCTTCCTTGCTCTGAAGCGCTTTTTGCTCTACATATCCGAGACAATCAACCATGGGATGATCTAGGTATAAGTCAGGAGAATCACTTTGGCACAGGCACAGCGCACCCATGTACAATCACCGGCAATGGCATGGTCACGGGTGGGGGAACATCCTCAAATTTCTTCAGGAAGACATAATGGATGTGAGCTTTGGCCAGTACACGAAGGCGATAAGAGACCATACGATCCACGACCTCATGCGGACCAAAGTAGTTGGGCGTTGGAAGAGGGAAAAGATTGGGTCTGACGGCGCATTGTATTGAATTGTGCTTCTTGACAGGTATATAATCACGGAGCTAGATCAATTTACCCAAGGCGTTGCTATGGATTGGCAATCCGAAACATTGATTCACGAAGTTGATTAATTGCAACAATGTATGCATGACATGGTTGTGTTGCAGCCTGTAGTGCCATTGTTGTGCATCGCTAAACACGTAGAACCTGACAGGCTAGACTTTGCCGCCTTCAGGTGCCCTCTAAGCGCGGAAGGATTGCTCGCAACGATTAAGCCATGATAGGGGATCCTTGAGGCCATAGGTCAGGAACACAAGCTTATGGATGCGCTATGCAGTGATTGAAATCGTGCCACTGCTGCCCAAGTCCTTGCTGGGTTGGGGCTTCTAGCCAGATTCGATATTGGTGGATTGAAGATAATTGATTGCGTTGGTGAGACAACCCTGACAATCCTAGATTGTCTTCACCGTGTTCATCAGGTTCTCAATCATCTAGTGTAGCTCAGTGAGCTGCTCATCTGGAGTCTTTAGTTTGGCCATGGCGAGGTGAATTGGGAGTGTGGTATGGGATCTGGGCGTGCATGGTGGTGATGGATGAATGAAGCGGCAGCGTAGATGGGTTGGCTCTGAATACCAAGATGAATACCAAGATGTTATGGTGACAGATCAGAGGGCACAGGGCAACAAACAAAGTGCGCTCACTCACTCGACCTACCTAGGGAGGCCTTGAGTTTAGGCTATAATTCTTGCTTGCACTATTCATTCAATCTGCTGGCGTTATATAGCTCAGTGCCTAACACAATCTGCTAACAACCAAATCTGCAAACTAACTAACAAACTCCTTATCTAGCTAACAATACTTATCCAATCAACTGGATATGCAAGCAAGTCTAACAACTCTGCTAACTAACTATATCCACTTTGTTTGGCGCCTCATGACGCTGCTGCTTTCCTCTCATGCCTAGTTTCTCCTTGCCAAAGAAGGCGTCCACAACACATGAGCAATGCGATAGAGAAGAAAACCGAAAAATAGTTAACCATGTAACCTGTTAGAACCCTGAAATTTTAGTTCCTATACAAATTACCACATAGATTATGCATTCAATTCCGGGCAGGCAATTTAGAAATGTTGACCATGAAAGAACAACAACGTAATCTTACGAAACGAAAGAATGGTACCCATGATCCATGACCATTTTGATAGATTCAGGAAAGGGTACCTTTCTAACTGCAACCCAAGCTTATAGGTAATCATTTTAGGAGCAGCATCTGAAGAAGTTGTATTTACTATGGACTTAGAACTCAAGAACAACAGTTAAGAAATACCTCACTTTTGTCCAAATTCACTTATGCTGGCATAAAGTCCCTAATATCACATAATGCAAGTGAAGAAAATTTCACTGAAGCACATTGGTTAGTGCATTTGTGATCGTCTTGTAAAATGATTGCCACGTTGTGGCATGATGTTGTATTTGTCTGGTCCTTTCCAGTGGTCCCTGTTGGCCAACAGAAATGTTTTGAATTCCTTATCAAGTTGTGTGTCAGAAGCAAAACCATTTTCCTTCATTTCATCGTAATACTCCAAGGCTCTTGGTATACATCCATGTTTAACTAAACCATGGACCAGTGTCATATAATGTGAACGAGTAGGATTAGTGTCATATTTTCTCATTTCATTCCACACTCTTAGTGCATTTCCAGCTTCATTCAGTTGAAAAAATTTATCAAACAGCATAAGAAATGTGTCACTTTTTGGGCCACTATCATTCTCCTTCATTCTTTGCAAGAGCTTCAGTGACTCTTCAATGCCTTCTTGTTTTAAAAATGCATGGTAGGTTGAAATGGTTGGGACAATGCCCTTGAGTATCATGCTTTCCATCACCATTCGCGCTTCGTCAAGCTTTCGACATTCACAAAGTGGAAGTATCATACTGTTATATGTTTCAACACTTGGTTGGAGGCCTTCATCAATAAGTTTGCTGAATATATTGTGTGCGTCCTTCATGCAATTCTCCTTTGTCAGAACATGGACAAGTGAATTATAAACAGCAATACCAGGAGTCCAACCCCTTTTTTTCATCTCATCATAAACCCTTAGGGTATCAAAAAGATTCCCTGTTTTGGAGAAACAACTGACCATGAGAGTATAAGATATACCATCAGGAGTAATGCAATAATTTGACATTTCCCTCCAGATTCTCTTTGCTTCAGCCACATCAGTGATAACATTACACCAACCATCCAAAATTATATTGAAACCTTCTGTAGTGAGAGGGAAGAATTTCTTTCTCAGAAAAAGCAATTCTTCAGCATCCTCTATGTTTTTGCTTTTGCAAAGAGCACGAACGAGGCAATAGAATACAGTTTGGTCCGTTTCCACTTTAAACTTCTCCAACACGTCAAATGTCTTGATCGCTTTGTTCACTTCACTGGCAGCTGCATACCTGAGATTTCATAACAAATTCTTTAATACGGAAGGACCTTGATGCAAAAATAATAACATAGGTTACAGAAGATGAGCAAAATTCAGTAACACAATTACATGTACAAAAGAGGCAGCAACATTATGCTCAGTAGAGAAAAATGCTAAGTTATGCATTTGCAAAAATCCATCCCTTCTCAGACTAACCTAACTCACTGATTATAATACAGCCTGCACAAAGCCAACATACTATGACAACGAAGACACTTTGGATTCATTTACTTCTTAATAGAGGAGCATGTCAACTAAACAATTTTGAACTCTTACAATGGCTACCTAGAGTTCAAACAGTCACATTGGATTTTACAATCACAACGAAAACAATCCGAATCACAACATTGGATCCAACAAATAACACAAAAAACCTTGTTGGAATAGTGCATCAGTTTGTCCATTGATGAAGAGTTAGATATTTGAACAGGATCATCAAGTCTCTTTTCTTACTTCTGAAGAGTGTGTTCATCAATTATATTGAGTTTAGAACATTCTATAGTCCCACCAGAAATCCAGTATAGAATGTTGGACCAGAACTCACAAATGTGACTATCAGTTCCCTTAATCTCGTATTGGCTTCACAAAACGAGGCAACCTACTTTTACTCATTGTAATGTACTCTCAATCAGCAAAATAAATGCATACAACTGAAATCAGAACAAGAATGCCAGTTTCTACTAAGATTGTACATTGCTGCAACAACCAAAGTTACACGCTACTCAAAATAAAAGCAAATAACTTTACATCATGATGCATTTTGCTTCATATGCATCACATAATTCTCAAAAACCTATTTACAAAAATTAATGTGTGCTATATCGAATAAAGCAATACAAAAGTACTATAGTGGAACAAAACCATGGCATATCTGTCACAACTACTCAAACAATTGACACTGGCGCAGCAAGTGATGGAGTTTTGAATCAAACGAACACAGGTTTCGACCCAACCCAACGGCGGGGAATGGACTTGGCCCATGACGTTCGCACGCGATAGAAAAAGCAACAGCTGGCTGGTGTGTAGCCCCAGCTTGTAACAGAATTTTGTTCCCCCTATTCTCATTTCTCTTACTGTTCTTCCCCAATTTCCCCTTCTCTGAATTGGGTTGCACTAGAGATTTATCCGTATTTTAGAGAGAAATCGAGAGAGACACCCACATTCCTCTCAGTTCTATTTGTGTCGATTGTTTGAGTAGTTGTGACAATATCCCGTGCAATGCAAGAGAGCGTACCTTTCCATCAGGATGACCATGGCGCGGCAAGTAAGCACCCCTCGGCGCCGCATCCGCCGCACGACCGCCCACGCCAGGTCAAACCGCCGAGCCTTCCCCGCCGCCCATATGACCAGGTGCCACGCCTCAACCGGCGGCATCGGTCCCTCTCCCTCGGACCCATGCAGGGAACTGCACCAGTCTCCATACCGCAGCGCGAGGGTGGCGGCATCCGGATCACCGCGCAGCTCCCAGAGCGCGCGGACGAGTAGAGGGGAGGTTGGCGACGGGCCAGACGCCGATGACGAACGGAGGAGGGAGAGGGCGTGCTTGGTTGACGAGGCGGCGGAGGCCGCGCTGGACAGGTGGCAGAGGAAGGAGCTGAGCTCGCCGTCGTCGTTGGGGACGGAAGGGACGGGGTAGTCGAGCTCGAAGTCGCTTTGGTCGGAGAGGGGATGGGATGTCGAGAGGCGGTGGTGGTGGGTTCGGAAGGTTAGGAAGCGGAGGCGAGCGCGGATGAGTTGGCGGTGGAGCGCGGCGGCAACCGGCGGCGCCATTAGAGCTCAGGAAGAGGCGGAGGTGGACGGTGGTTCGGGGAGTGGCGGCGACTCTGGTACGACGATCGTACTTATGATTGCTAGAAACGCCCGTGCCGAGCAGAAGGTGCAGAGTGTAAACTGCGGTGTTGTACCCTGAGCATATACACCTTCGTCTCAGCCCTACACCTGAGTACTGAGGCTAAAAAGCTCACATGCTGAGAACGGTGGGAGTCACTCCGGATTATCAATGCATCCAATTATTCAAGCTCCGTGCATCAGTCCAAGACAGTAAGACATGATAAAGTTATAGAAGAGGAACAGGTAAACCAGCGAGTAGACTAGTCCTCTCTCTTTATATCATATGTGCAGGACATTCAGCTCCGGCACCTATCAAAGAGCTGTCGTCGACGTCTCTACGACGATGGTAAGCGACGTCAGAGCAGTCAGCTCCGGCACCTCCCAAGGGATCTGTCGTCAATGTCTCTACAACGATGGTGAACGACGCCGGAGCAACCAGCTCCAGCACCACGCAAGGGGTCTGCCATCAACGCCTCAGCACGTCATCGACAGCGACAAGCGCACATACGTGAGTAAACTCTTATGCCTCACTCTTGTTCCTAATAGAGTTCCCTTGTGATAGCCTGTAAACCAAGGGCTTACCGTAGATGCTCCTGCAAAGATGGTGGACGACGCCGGAGCATCCAGCTCCGGCACCTCCTAAAGGGCCTACCGTCGACATCTCTACGACGATGGTGAGCGACATCGGAGCAGCCAGCTCCAGCGCCTCCCAAGGGACCTGCCGTCGATGTCTCTACGACGATGGTGGACGACGCCGGAGCAACCAGCTCTGGCACCTCCCAAGGAGCCTGCCGTCAGCGTCCCAGCACGCCGACGACAGCAACAAGCTTGGATAAGTGAGTAAACTCTCCTGCCCCACTCTTGTTGTTAACTGGGTTCTCTTGTGATAGCATGTACACCAAGGGCCTGTTGTCGACGTCCCTACGATGATGGTGGACGACGTCGAACCATCCAACCTCGGCGCCTCCCAAGGGGTATACCGTCGATGACTCTACGACGATGGCGGTCGACGCCGGAGCATCCAGCTCCGGCACCTCCCAAGGGGCCTGTCGTCAACGTCTCTACGACGATGGTGGACGACGCTGGAGCAACCAGCTCTGGCACCTCGCAAAGGGCCTGTCGTCGACGCCTCAGCACGTCAACAACAGCGACAAGCGCGGATACGTGAGTAAACTCTTCTGCCTCGCTCTTGTTACTAACAGGGTTCTCCTGTGATAGTCTGTAAACCAGGGGCCTGTCGTCGACGCTCCTACGAATTTGGTGGACGACGCCTGAGCATCCAGCTCCGGCACCTCCCAAGGGGTCTGCCACCGACGTCTCTACGACGATGGTGAGCGACGCCGGAGTAGCCAACTCCAGCACCTCCCAAGGGATCTGCCGTCGACGTCTCTACAACGATGGTTAACAACACCGGAGCAACCAGCTCCGACACCTCCCAAGGGGCCTGCCGTCGGCGTCCAGCACGTCGATGACAGCAACAAGCGTGGATAAGTGAGTAAATTCTCCTGCCTCGCTCTTGTTGCTAACAGGGTTCTCTTGTGATAGCCTGTATACCAAGGGCCTGCTGTCGACGTCCCTACGATGATGGTGGATGACGCCGGAGCATCCAGCCCTGGCGCCTCCCAAGGGGACTGCCATCGACCACTCTACGACGATGGTGGACGACGCTAAAGCATCCAGCTCCGGCAACTCCTAAGGGGCCTACCATCGGGGCCTGCCATCGACGTCTCTACGATGATGGTGGATGACGCCGGAGCAACCAGCTCCGGCTCCTCGCAAGGGGATTATCGTTGATGCCTCAGCACGTCGACGATAACAACAAGCGCGGATACGTGAGTAAACTCTCCTGCCTCGCTCTTGTTGCTAATATGGTTCTCTTGTGATAGCCTGTAAACCAGGGGCCTGCAGTCGTTGCTCCTGCGAAGATGGTGGACGACACTGGAGCATCCAGCTCCAGCACCCCCCAAGGGGCCTGCCGTCGACGTCCCTACGGCGATGGTGGACGACGCCGGAGCATCTAGCTCCGGCGCCTCCCAAGGGGCCTGCAGTCGACGTCCCAGCACACCGACGACAGCAACAAGCGCGGATAAGTGAGTAAACTCTCCTGCCCCGCTCTTGTTGCTAACAGGATTCTCTTGTGATAGCCTGTACACTAGGGGCCTGTCGTCGACGTCCCTACGACGATGGTGGACGATGCCAGAGCATCCAACCCCGATGCCTCCCAAGGGGTCTGTCGTCGACAACTCTACGATGATGGTGGACGACACCGGAGCATCCAGCTTCGGCACCTCCCAAGGGTCCTGCCATCGATGTCCCTACGACGATGGTGGACGACGCTGGAGCAGCCAGCTCCGGCACCTCCCAAGGGGCCTGCCGTCGATGACTCTATGATGATGGTGGACGAAGTCAGAGCATCCAGCTCCGGCACCTCCCAAGGGGCCTGTCGTCGCATCCCTACGATGATGGTGGACGACGCCAGATCAACCAGCTCCGGCACCTCCCAAGGGGCCCATCGTCGACGCTGTTGTGATGTTGGTGGGCAACACTAAAGCACTCCAACTCCCCCAGCTCCGCTGGAGGCCCGTCGAAGACATCCTGCGATCAAGTGGTAGATGTGCCCAGCTAACTAACCACATCTACCAAGGGGCCTCTAAGGGGGTTCCATAAGTAGGAAGTCAACAGATAACACTTTGTCTATATCAATTGTGCAATCGTTAGTTCTCACAAACTAACGAGATCGGCAAATGTTATGCAAACCCTTATGCAGCTAAGGACTCAGAACAACAGTTGAGAAGCGCAAAGACAAGCTAAGAAGTCAAACACAAATTCAGATTCATTAAGGAATATTTATAAAGGGGTGAACCCTGGATACAAAGTCAGGCTGCCAACCTCAGCCCTGGCGAATTGTGCGACGACATGTTTTGCGGCATTATTGACCTCTAGTGCTGTCGCCTCCTCGCGCTCTTCAACAGGACCTTCAAAAACTGGCTCCAGTGGCGGATCAGGGTACCGGCTCCAGTAGCACACCAGGACATGGGACGCCACCGTCTCCGCCACTGCCCTACCCTCGGCTTCCAGGCGTTAAGCTAGCTGACGCTCCTGTAGATCGAGCTCCTGGCGCGGCGCTCCATCGTGCACTCCCGGACTTGGACGTCGATATCGCGCAGGAGAAGTTCCTGACGCTCAGTTGAGTGTTGCGCCCGATCCCGCGCCAAGTCCCTCTCCCGGAGCTCAAGATCCTCAAGGCGGGACTACAGCCTATCCCGATCAGACTCAGCACGAGCCATCATCGCCAGGGCTGGCACCTCTTGCTCGACGACAGCAGCCTCCCACTCAGCAATAGCAGCTTCGCTACTATCCAGGGCCTCTCGACCCTCCTCAAGGGCACGCAGACGGGCCTCGGCCGTATCGTTGGCCACCTTGGCATCAACCAGGATCTTCTGGGACATTGCGTCCAGGGCCTTCACCAAGCGGTGCCTTAGCTCTAGCTCCTTGTTCTCCTTCTGGTAATTTGCCTTCGCCTCGACGATCCTGGACCTCAGAAGGTCATCCTAGCCTTGGAGGCGCTCGCCCTCAGCATGCAACTTCTCCCATTCCGCGGCAAGAGCCCCCTGCGCCCGCCGGAGGTTGGATTGCACTTGGAGGATGCTGGACTGCGTCGAGTCCATGATGTCGGAGAGGCACTCTAGCTGCACCAAAATTATGGAAGGACGCCCAACAATCAACTCGGGGACCTCTTCCTCTCGAAGCGGCAAAGGTGAGGCCACCAGTAGCAGAGACCTTGTCCCCAGAGGCTGAGTAGGAGTGGCGGTGCAGCCCGAGGTGACAGCGTCACCATCGCCCAAGGAGCCGCCCGCCGGATCAGCAGCAATGGAGGCCAAGCCCTCAGCCCCCTGAGCCGGATCCGACATAATTTCTGATGCGACGGGCGAGGGTGCCTCCAGCACGACAGCCGCAAACGCAACTGAAGAAGCTTCACTTCCCGCGCGGAGTATGGACGTCGAAGTAGCGCTCTCCTGTGCTGGCTTGGATGTCTGCTCCGCCAGGACAGCCATAGCCTCCTGGGCCGACTTTGAAGCGCTCCGGGGCACTACACCCGGTGGTAAGGGCGTCACAACAGCCGATGTGGCCCTGCAAATCAAAATCAAGGCCTGATCAATCAATAAAGGCAGGCAAGATAACAAAGCAAGTGTTGGTAAGAATGCCTTACAGGCGCCCTCGGAAGCTCCAGGGAGCCTCCATCTTCGGCGACCCTCAAGCCGCATGCCCTGACAATGGCATGGCAGGCGAGGCCATCCCGGCCGGGCCTCCACCAAAAGCACCAGCAAATCCGCCACCCTACATTGGCATATCTCCATCGACCCTAACGGAGCCACTCCAAGAGCCTCCTCCCGAGCTGTCGTCGATGTTGGCCCGAGACCTCTTGGCCTGAGGCTCCAAAGGCATAAGGCTTTCGGATCCCCCTGTGGCACCTTGGATTGCGCTCATGGCGCGGATGCTAGACGGTGTGTCTGTCACAGACGTTGGCGGAGCCACCACCTCACGGGCTGAGCCTCCCCTCGAAGAACCGCCGACACCTAATGCTGAGAAGGGGCGCGCTGGAGGATGTTCACTTGGAGCGAAGGCCATTTGTGGCGGCGCCTTCGACGGCGACCGAGGGTGCTTCTCCTTCACAACCTCAATCGTCGGTGACTTTCCCTTCCCTGTGTCGGGGGTCGGGGCCTTCCCCCTTGCCCGAGTCAGGGACTGGCGCCTTGCCCTTCCCTCCGAAGAAGGGTGTGTCCTCTGCCCGTGAAGCTTCAAAGCTTGGAGCGGGTGCGGACTCCTGTGGAGGTTCGACGTTGGCCAACCCCCGGCTCTTGTCACCAACCTGCCGCGGCGCAAGACCGATCGCATCAAGGTTGGGCATCTCCTTCAGAACCTTCGTCTGAAGGTCTCGATCCGTGCAAAGCGGTGGGCAAGACCGTGGAAGGACGAAGACGTCTTGTGACAGCGGGTCGTCGCATGCCTTGGACTTTACATCAAACACCTCTTTCGGGGTCGTCTCCATGTCACAACCCCTCAGCAACCTAGTGCCATCCTGAAGCCCAAAGTAGAGCCATGCAGGATGGCAACAATGCTGGAGGGGGGCCACGCGTCGATGAACGAAGTCCGCCATCACTGCCAGCTCTGACAGGCTATGGTCTGCTAAGAATCGGATCCTCTCCATCACCGGAGTATATGCTAGCTCCAGCTTCGAACATTCCTCCCAAGCCGCCTTCCTAACCGCCGTCCAGCTGGTGGGTAGGACCATGCGATCGTGGGCGTCGGCATGCACAATCACCCAGTCGCTCCTCCATCTCGACCATTTCACCGAGGGAAGCGGAGTAGTGTATATGGAGGGGTTGTTCACCCAACGCTGTAAGTAGTAGGCGCCTAGGAATCCCACTGTAGGATCGAAGAGCACGTGAAAAGCTACCATAGGGGGGGGTGAATGGTAGATTTAAAAATCTTACGCAGCGGAAACAATTAAACCCCAACCCCTTCAGCAGAAAAATAATCTGTTAAAGAAATTGTGTGTGAGACTAATCTAAATGTGTTTCACCGTGACAAAAGTGATATATATCATAGATAATCAAGTCACAAAGACAACACAATAAGAATCACTCAAATCCGTCGAGAAAAACTCAAGTTATGATCGAAAGAACAAACAAAGGTCAATCTGCCCTACCCGAGAAAAAACAGTTCTGGAACGCTGCAAAGAAACATGTGTAGATCATATACCACAAATCCAATGACCGTGAAATTTTGACAGATGATAGATAATAAAGTTTTGAAGACAACACAAAAAGAATCACGTCAATTGGATCTGTAAAACTCGAGTTATGATAAAACCACCGACGAAAGGTAGAGCTGTCCAGAAACTCGACGAGTAAAACTTGTCTGGAACAAGTCGGACGAACAAGGCACAAAAGTTCCTTCAAACTACAAATTTTATTCAATAGAACACAAGAGGAACAGCCCCAAAGTCGTGCACCACAAGCTCTGGGCTCCCTTGCTTATATAACCAGCTTGAAAGCCAACTCAACTCAGATCAGGAACCTAATCCTACCCTATTCACGAATCGTAACTTTCCATAACTGCTTAGGATTCTTCTATACGCAGATAGAAGCAATCTTAAGACTTCCAAACACCTTAGGAACGTATCCCACATTTCTAAAAAACTCAAATTTGTGACCCACACGAAATCCTATCATAACCAACTCAAATCTTTCCATACTTGAGTCAAACCCGACTCAGCCGCATCCTGAGTCCATAACCTAGTCGGTTGGACCTTTCCGACCAACTCTTTTTGTCCACATTTCTTCATCACGTCTCAGAACTATGTAGCCACGTCCATGCACTCCTTGCACACGTGCAAACATCTTCCAATGACGTTCACGATACCTTCACATGCATTGTTCTTGATTCAATCATGATGCGCAACCTCCTAATCAGCTCAACCACAATTCCTCCTAAATTTGGTTGTTGGAACCTCATCTCCTCCCTGAGACTAGTCCAATGGATCCCATCACCAGCCATGTCTTGAACTCAAGCAACACCTGCACATGAATAAACAACCAATATGACGTGCCCAAGTCCTCGACTTGACTCAAGTTAGTTCTGAAGACAACACCTTACGTGAGAACCTCACATAAGCATGTTGCAAAACCACAGTAACACGATATCATCCATGTCAACCAAAAATGCACCAAAGACTTAGCAAATGAATACTAAGTAATCTTTCCAGAGATGTAAAGCAAGTACAAAACATTTCAAATGAAAAACAGAAGCATTGCGGTCAAGTTCCGGACCTTGCCAGAGCAACCCAGACCATGAGCCGGAGCTAACAAAAGCTAGTAGAACCTAGCGCTGGAACTTACCAAAACTAGTATAACCAAGCTCCCGCCGGAGCTTACAAAACTAGCAGGACCTGAATAAAAAGGTGTTTTGGTGATATTCAAAACTTTTATCGTCAAAGAAAGTGTATTCATTACAAGCCAATGTATTCAGCACACATAGGTCTTACAATCTCTCCCTTGATGAATGCATTGGCAACACCATTTAAAATCCGAACATTGGCTTATTCACATAAAAGTTTTGAAGGCAATTTCTCCCCCTTTGTAAATCAAAAGTAAAATGAGAAGAAAATCCAAAAATTATCCCATATTATCTCTCCCCCTTTATATCTCTCCTTATGCACATATTCTCCTTCTCTTCATGCTTATCTCTCCCCCTTTGACAATGTATTCAGCAAGTCATGAGCATAGAAACAAATTATCTCTCCCCCTTTAGTTGTTATGAGCATATTATAACATATACATATAAACAAAGCTCATCCAAGTCATACTATCAAGTACCTTACATTATCACATCAATGAAATACATAAAGTAGTGTAAGCCATGCTAGAGATCAAATGTAATTTTCAATTTAAGTAAGTCATGATCTCACAAACTTAACTATTTCAAAACCTGAAATCATGACACTAGTTGCTGCATTTTATTATTTTTCAAAGCATAACTTTAGATCATATGATATTTGCAAGAGATTATATGCGCATCTACCTTATTCTAACCAACCAAGCCAAGCCTATGTCATTTGACAATCAAAAGCTTAAGGACATGGTTTTAGTCATACACAACTTCTTCCAAGTTCATATCTAAGTGCAATGATAAGCCATCTCAAAAGAAGAAGTGTGATGCATGCATATTCTCTTGATCTTTTCTCAATTTATATTTGTTCATAAAAACTCAACATGTGAGTTGATTACTTGATTAATTCTTAATGATTAAAAGCACTTGTGAACATGTAACAAGTTCAAAACAGCAAGAAAGTTCGACCATGATCAGTTTTAGTGTAAGTAATTATTCCAATTACTAGACATGGCAAAAACTACAAAATGTATAACACGAGTAATGTAGTAAGAACTTTCAGCATGTAAAAGGAATCACAAAGTCATATATGTATGAAATACTATGCTCATATTATTTTAATTTCAGATTCACACATAGACTTCCCAAGTTTCAAAACTCCCCCTCAATTTAAGCCATGAGGATGCATAATCCATATTTCACTACGAATGTAACAAAAACGAGTGAAATCCAAAGGTTTTGTAAAAATGTCAGCCAATTGTTGTTCTGTATCTGCATGGTGAGGCACAATGTTTCCTTTTTCAACATTATCTCGGAGAAAGTGATAC
Organism: Tuctoria greenei; assembly: GCA_036927565.1. Classification (NCBI taxonomy): domain Eukaryota; kingdom Viridiplantae; phylum Streptophyta; class Magnoliopsida; order Poales; family Poaceae; genus Tuctoria; species Tuctoria greenei. The sequence goes on from JAYESD010000005.1 coordinate 113,301,546, forward strand.
CTAATGTCAATGTGCTTAGTTGTAAAATATTGCATGGGGTTTTTAGCAATGCAAATGGCACTAGTGTTATCACAGAACAGTGGAACACTATCTAGATCAATCCCATAGTCCTTAAGTGTTTGAACAATCCAAAGAATTTGTGAGCAAGCACTAGCAGGAGCTACATATTCAGATTCGGCTGTGGATTGTGCAACTGAATTTTGTTTTCTAGAGGACCAAGCAACAAGAGAATTACCAAGAAAATGACAAGCATCGGAAGTACTTTTCCTATCAATCCTACAACCCCCAAAATCAGCATCTGAAAAAGCTTTCAAAGTAATGGTCGAGGAAGAAGGAAGAAAAATTCCAAATTCTTGAGTTCCATGTAAGTACCTGAGAATCCTTTTGACAGCTTGACGATGTGAAGCACGTGGGGAGGCTTGAAACCGTGAACAAAGACATACGCTGAATTGTATGTCTGGTCTTGATGCCGTGAGGTATAAAAGTGATCCGATCATGCTTCTATATTCTTTCTGATCCACTGGTTCACCATCTTCATCAAGTTCAAGTGTTGTTGCTGTTCCCATTGGTGTCCGAAGAGGCTTGCTTTTGGCCATGTTGAAGCGCCTTAGGAGATCTTTTGTATACTTCGTTTGATACACAAAGGTATCCTTCATTGTTTGCTTGATTTGCAGCCCCAAAAAGTAAGTGAGTTCACCCATCATACTCATTTCAAATTCGGAACTCATCATTGCTGAAAACTTGGACACAAGATCATGAGAAGCACAACCAAAGATAATATCATCCACATACACTTGAACGAATAATGAGTCATTGCCATGCTTAAGCACAAAAAGAGTTTTATCAACCTTGCACATGGTAAACCCTTTTTCAAGTAAGAATGTTTTTAACCTATCATACCATGCTCTAGGGGCTTGTTTGAAACCGTACAAGGCTTTGGACAGTTTGTAAACATGATTAGGAATATCTGGATTTTCAAAACCTGGTGGTTGCTTGACATAAACCTCCTCATCTATGTAGCCATTTAGAAAAGCACTTTTAACATCCATTTGATATAGCTTGAAACCTTTAGATGCATCAAAGGCTAACAAAATTCTTATGGCTTCTAATCTAGCAACGGGAGCAAAAGTTTCATCAAAATCTAGACCTTCAACTTGAGTGAAACCTTGAGCAACCAACCTAGCCTTATTCCTAACCACAACCCCATCCTCACTTTGTTTATTTTTAAATACCCATTTAGTTCCAATTAAAGTGTGACCTTGAGGTGGAGGTACAAGTTTCCAAACATTATTTCTTTCAAAATTTTCTAACTCTTCTTGCATGACAATAACCCAAGATTCATTAGTGAGTGCGTGTGATATATCTTTGGGTTCAAAAGAAGTAATAAAAATAGAATGAGCATGAGAGTTTGGATCGCAAAGCCTGGACCGTGTAACTCGTATGTGCAAGCTTCCAATAATTTGTTGTGGAGGATGAATTTTGAGAACCCGGAGGGGAGTGGACACTTCACAAGCTTCTTCTTCTTCTTCATGTTCATCACAAATCAATGAGCTTGTGACTTTAGGAGGATCTGGACCAGCAATGTTTGAACTAGTACCTGGGCTAGATTCATCAAAAGACACTTCACAAGTCTCCACAATTTTGTTAGTGTCAAGTAAAAGCACACGGTAGCCTCTAGTATGAGATGGATAACCAAGAAACATGCCATCAATGGATCTAGGTTCAAATTTATCAAGATTACCATGTTTCTTAACAAAGCATTTGCAACCAAAGACCTGAAAGTGTGTAACACTAGACCTATGTCCAAACCGGAGCTCATATGGTGTTTTACCTAGCTTAGCACGCAAGAAAACACGATTTGAGACATAACAAGCGGTTGCTAACGCATCAGCCCAAAATTTCCTAGGAGTTTGATATTCATCAATCATAGTCCTAGCCATCTCAACTAAGGTTCTGTTCTTTCTTTCTACAACACCGTTTTGTTGAGGTACATATGGTTAAGAAAATTGATGATCTATTCTATTTTCAGCACAAAAAATTATCAAAAGATTGATTTTTAAATTCAGTTCCATTATCACTTCTAATTGCTTTTAAAGATCCTGGGTAATCAATTGATAATCTAAGAAATAAAGTTCTAAAGTGACTAAAAACTTCATTCTTAGACGCCATAAAGTAAACCTAAGAGTATCTAGAATAATCATCAACAATCACAAGTACATACCATTTACCTCCGAAGGATTGAACACGTGAAGGTCCTACGGTGTCAAGATGCAAAAGTTGACATGGTTCAGTTGTCATGATCATTGTGAGAGGAGTATGTGAACCTGCAACCATCTTAGCATGTCTACAAGAAGAGCACACAATTTCTCTATCCCCTTTAAGCTTAGGCAGCCCACGTATGCAATCAAGAGCACTAACACGTGTTAGGTGATCAAAGCCTACGTGACCAAGTCTAGGATGCCAAAAATATAGGTCCTTTGAATCATTAGCAACTAGACACCTATACTTAGAGGAAGATATATCAAAATCAGCTTTAAAAACTCTTCCAAACCAAGACATGTTAAAAATAAGCTCACTATTTGAACTTACAACTTTGCAGCAGTTTTTATTGAAAATAATTTCCAGATTTTCATGTAGCAATTGTGAAACAGAAAGCAAGTTGTATTTAAAATTTTTGACAAGTGCCACATCCTTCAAAGTGTAGTGATCATTTACTCTAACCGAACCCTTAGCAATTATAGGAGTTGAAGAATTATCGGCAAAAGTAACATTCTCTACACATGACACAAAAGAGAGGAAGGAGAACCAATCTTTGTTACCGGTCATGTGGCGTGAGCAACCTGAATCCACAATCCAAATGTTCTCCTTGCTCAAACGTGTAACCTATTCATTGTCGCTGTTGTGTTCTGCCTCCTCCATACTTGATCTTGACTTGCCCGCCATGAAGCACAAGTTTGCCAAATCATATTCATCTTCATCACTTCCAATGTCCACGTCGCTTGAGCCAAGTTCTTGGAGTGCTGAGATAAAACTGCTCACCAATTGACGTCCTGTAAAACCCTTTTTTTCCTTCGTATCTTTTGCAGAGGAGTGCTTCGTTCTTGTTGTCTTTTCATCCCGGGAAGTAGGACCTGAAAGATTAGGGCAATCTGAACGAAAATGTCCTGTCTTACCACATTCAAAGAATCGTTGAGGTCCGGAGCTTCCTCTCCTTCTAGTTCTCACATTTTGCAATGCTTCTGAGAACCGGGTAGAGATGAGCGCTAGCTCCTCCTCTGGAAACTCCTCAATCTGTTCAAGGGTTAGAGAGGACAGCAAAGCAAGTGTACCACAGGACGATGTTTGACCGGAACTAGGCATGTCACGTTGAGAAACAAAAGCAATAGACTTGTTGGGGTTCTTACGTGAGATTATGTCAATTTCATGAGTTTTTAACTTGGAATATAGCATATCTAAAGTAAGTGAACTCATGACAGTAGATTCACAAATAGATGTGACTTTCATCTCCCAAATTGACATATCTAATGCACTTAGCAATTTCCTAGCATTTTCAGCATCTGAAAAATTAACATTGACACTACGCAAGTTGCTGAGAATCTTATTAAATCAAGCAAAAAGGTCATCAATAGACTCACTGGGTTGCATCTCAAAGCGCATGTATTCTTTCTTGAACATGTCTTGCCTTACCTCTTTGATCGTGTTGGATCCTTCGTGGTAGTCACAAAGTGCTTTCCACACATCGTATGCAGATCGGAGGTGTGCAACACGGTCGAAGTCGCTTTGTGTTAATCCTTGTATGATCAAGTTCCGAGCCTTGTTGTTGTTGTCGACATCTCTCAGATTTGTAGCTGTAACTTGATCATTTGATGGTACTTCGTACGGCTTGTATACCTTCTCCCATATTGCAAAGCCTTGTGCCTGGATGAAAGCCTCCATGCGTGCCTTCCAAACCTGAAATCAATACCAGCGAACACACAAGGTTTGGCAGAGTACTTCTCCATGTTGATTAGTCAAAAACACGTGCAAATCACAAAGATTAGAGCACCGTGGCTCTGATACCAATTGTAGAATTGAAGAGCACGTGAAAAGTTACCAGAGGGGGGTGAACGGTAGACTAATATAGACATGTTTCACCATGACAAAAGTGATAGATATCAGAGATAATCAAATCACGAAGACAACACAACAAGAATCACTCAAATCCGTCGAGAAAAACTCAAGTTATGATCGAAAGATCAAACAAAGGTCAATCTGCCCTACCCGAGAAAACAAGAGGGACAAATCCGAAGTATGCGTACGCCTGGAAGAACACAATATCCTTCTCCTCCAACTCCAGTGGCAAGGAGCCGGGACAGATCAAATCTTGTCGCTTCTCGTCCTCCCAGCCACAAAGATGCCTCACGAGTGAGACATCCTCCATCCGGGAAGGGGGCAAAGATGAGTCCATTGGAGCAGGAGTCGAGAACCTCAAGGTTGAGTAGACGCTCAAGGAGGAAGTCGAAGGCTTGAATGCTTGGGGCATGCGTAAGGAAGGAACCACCGTTGCCCACAAAGGTACCCCTTTAAAGCACCCTAGTGGCGTTTGGGCACAACGTGCAAATTTGGGCAAGCTCGGAATCAATGGCTTGTGCCATGACTTCCATGACAAGCGGGCCCGGGTCCCCCATCAGAAAAAACAGCCTAGACAGTTCTTCGCCTGAGAAGGCAACACGACGGTTCCCATAAAGACGGAAGTGAAGGCAGAAGAAGTGTAGTAGGCGTGTTCGGAACCATCGCGATAATGTCGCGGAAAGCAAAGATCAAGTCGCCACGACCCCTCAACCAGAGAGGAACGCGTGGTCACAACAGCAGAGGTGTGAACTACTTCGACTGATCAAGACAAACTTAAAAGGTTGCGCGGGAAAGTAGGATAGGGCTCCACCCTCGGGCTCGTCACCTCCCCCCAAGGTGGACCCAGGGGCCACTGTCGGTACCCGGCATAACGGGTACCCTCGCGCACAAGCTAGAACCGCCTAGGTACCCCGCCTTCCGCAGAAGCAGGGTCCGAGGGCGCCACGTGTTTAGAAGACCCGGACTCTCAGCCTCATATACGGGGTCCGGGGTACCTGCAAGAGGTCTCGAAGAAGAGTTCAGCTCCCCCTCGGAGACGAGCTCCCAAACAGCCACGTGTCCACCTGGGAAGGATCCCTCTCCCCCGTGAAACAGGGCCCCGGAGCTGCCACATGGTCTGACACATCAGAGGGGCGACCTCCCATATAGGCGGGTTCCAGTGCTGCCACGTGTCTCGCAAGACGGGACCCAACCTCCTCCGTGGAGGTGTGCTCTCGAGCTGCCACGTGGTCCGCAAGACAGTGTCGATCCCCTCCGCGGAGGTGAGCTCCCGAGCTGCCATGTGGTCCGCAAGACGGGACCGGACCTCCTCCACAGAGATGAGCTCTTGAGCTGTCACGTAGTCCAGCCACTTGCCCTGGACGGAGGGTTGCGGGTGTTAAGAGGGCGGTGCGCCTTGTCCCTGTCAAGGATTGAAGATGTGCGACTTCCCGAGATGCATGGCGCAGCGCACGCCTAATGTCAGGTACTGCTATGACCAATCGCATCACAGTGAAGGTGCCGTAGGCCTATCCTACTCCACCAAGTGGGTAGCTTACAGCGATAGAGACAGTTGGACGGGACATCCCCTGCCATTGTCAACAACGGCACATGGGCTACTGACGACTGAGGCGGGAAGACGACGAGTCTTTAAGGCCATGATCAGAGCAAGCTTATGCAAGAATCCTTAGATCTTTAGGATAAGATCGCCCTGGGACCACCTGTCGACCCCCAGACCCCACTTGTAAGGCGTCCGACCTTAGCTATAAAAGGCCCGGACCGCCACCGTTACAAAGGACCGAACATCGAATCTTCGATACACACACACGCATACCCACACTAGCAATACAATCCGCTGTGGAGTAGGATGTTACGCTCCTTGTGGCCCTAACCACGTAAAAACAACCATCTCATACTCTCTCACGCGCTCGTACACTTGATTGAGGCCTAAGCCCCACGAAACAAGAACCTCCGCGGGCTGCTCCTTAGCAGATCTGGGGAAGTGTCGCATTAACACTTTGATAATACATCCATTCCATATTTCTTCTGTTTGTCCAAGGGCCAGATGGCAAACATGATTATGTTAACATGAATCACTTATGCTATGAATTAATATTGGTTCAACGATCATTTAGTCCATTGCCTTAGGATGGCTTGTGCCTAGGCTCTTAAGGTAATTAATTAATATGCTAGCATGGTGCTAGGATATAGAGTAACGTTGAATGTCTCGTAGACCCATGGATTGAAGAGGTAGGTAGTAGGTGGTGACCTCCCTATATGTCATTTGTAATCCTCTACGTTCGGCTGTGCCACAGGCTCTTGGCGGGAGTCACCTAGTGTTGCTAGGGGTAAACCCATGCCCGGTGTGTTAATCCACTTAGCATGAGAATTCATAACTAATGTGATCATTAGTAACTAACTTAGGTTATGTATATGCACATTAGAAGCATTGGAGGAGTCTCTACCTAACTCTTAGCCAAGTTCCTCTATTACCTCATTTATCCCCTTAGGATAGAATGCTCTTGTGTGTGTCACACTACCTCCACTTATTATTTAACACATCCTTACTAGAATCCTACCTAGACCAACCTAAGCCTTTCAAATTGATGATTGTTTCACTTCCATCTAGCCTTCTTTGGGAAAATATAAATGACACCCTTTGGGAATACTCTTTAAAGGGGAAATGTTACATCGATAGTTTCCGTGCGCTTGCGGACGTTCATTTAAGAATCAAAACCTACCAACAAGCATTTCCAGCACCACTGCTACAGATGATTTGTTAGTAGTGCATAGGAAATCTCAACAAGCATTTCTGGCGCCGTTGTCGGGGAAGGCAGCCGAAGTATTGCATGATTGAGTGAATAGGATAGGACCCTGGTAGGTTTTAGTAGGATGACCCCTCTTTTTTTCGCATTTTGTGTGAAAACAGGGTAATGTATGTCTGGTTTCCGCTTGCCAGAAAACTTTTTGAAGATCCTGAATCTCTTCTGAGAGATTGACCTCGTGTCGTGACCCCTCAGAAGCTTCGAGCGGCAAAGCAAGCCTGCACAACCGCACCAACAACTGAAACACTTATGGCCTAGAAGACACTTTGTGAGTTTTCGGCTCCCTCTACTAACAATGTGCCTGTTGGGCCCACTGTTAACACGAGAGACGTGAACTTCAAAATCAAGACTGGACTAATCACTATGGTGGAAGCCAACCCATTTTGTGAGAATTCTAACGAGGATGCAAGTGCTCACCTGCAACAGTTCCTTGAGATCTGCAGCACTTTTAAGATAAAGGACGTATCTCCTTATGTTGTTCGTCTTAGGATGCTCCCGTTCTCTCTTCTTGGGAGAGCGAAACAGTGGTTCTACGTGAACCAAAGTGTTGTAGACACTTGGGAGAAGTGTTCTACAACATTCCTTGCCAAGTTTTTCCTGTTGGTCAAGACCAATGCCCTACATGGATGAATTTCCAGCTTCCAACAAGATGTCAAGGAATCTATTCCCGAGGCTTGGGAAAGTTTCAGGAGTACATTCTAGCCTGTCCCCACCATGCGATGGATGACTGTCTGATAATCCAAAACTTTTGCAATGGGCTAATCCCTTCCGCCCATGACCATGTTGATGCTGCTGTTGGAGGTGCCTCCTTCTCATTGACAGTGCCCAAAGCCAAATATTTGATTGAGAAGATGGTGTCAAACATGGGTTGGAGTGACAAGCGTCTCCATACCCGCCAGCGAGGCATGCACACCTTGAAGGGGGTGGACATGATCACTGCTAAATTGGACCTCCTTAAGAAGAAGATTGGTGGACAAGGTAATGGTAAAGTATGTGGAAATTCATATGCCTTAGACTCTCACATAACTTGTGAAGTCTGTGGCAACACGGGCTATTTGGGCAATGACTGCCCAAAAACCCATGGGGATGCCCTATACCTAGCCAACAATGGAAACAACAATGGCTATCGTCCAGGAGGTCAAGGGTGGGGCCAACCATGCCCATTCTTTCAAGGAGGGTACAACAACAATGGCAACAATGAAAATCAGCCCAACTTGAGAGAACTTTCCATTAGCCAGCTGAAGATCAATGATGCTCTATCCAAGAAGCTTTCAGCTAATGACTATCCTCAGCCTTCAAGAATCAATTGAGTTTGAACAAGATGTTGGAGACTTAGTTGGCTCAACTGGCAGCTATTGTTCCTCCAATGGAGAATGGCAAGATGCCAGGATAGCTCGAACGTCTCGTGGAAAGTGCCAACATGATTTCTTTACAAGGAGGCAACTGGCTGAAGGATCCTGGATGTCCTACAATCTCATGCTCAATTGGCGCACACCACTTTGATAAGGCCCTTTGTGACCTTGGAGCAAGTGTGAGTGTGATGCCCAAGGTGGTTTCGACCAGCTGAACTTCACAGAGCTTACTTCAACACCAATGCAGCTCCAACTGGCTGATTTTTCAGTCTGTTATATTGCCAATGATGTCTTGGTGAAAATTCAGAACTGTTTCATACCCGTGGATTTCATGGTGCTCGACATAGAGGTCGAGAAGGATACGCCGCTCATTCTTCGGCGCCCGTTCCTAAGCATCGCAAATGCCCGCATAGATGTGGGAGCTGGAGAAATCCACTTCCATATCAATGGCAAGGAGGAGAAGTTTAACTTTCGCCCAAAGTTGAAGCAATGCTCCAAGATCCATATCAAGTATGGGCCAAATGTTAAACACATTCAAGAGGTCGAAATCACACCCCCAAAGGTGGACCCGCTCATTGCATTCATGAGGAAATTGATCTATGCGAAAAACCCGTCTTATCGTCCATGCCGACACCCTAAGAACACAGAGAAGTCCGGGCCCCCTCAAAGGCCCAAGTACACCAAGTCGCCAAAGAAGGTATGGCAGAAGAAGCAAGACAAGCCGTCTGATCCTATCCCTCCGGGCTCGGATGTCAAGACATGAAGAAGGAGGAATTTCCATCTCATCGGACGGTGGTGAGACCTAGCCAATAGGTTAAATTGGTAGTTATCCTTTTCTTGTTATCCTTTTCTCTTTATTTGGATTTCCCCATTTAGTTTGATTCTCCCACTGCATATTTGATTTTCTTAGCAAGTTGAGAATTTTATATTCTCAACTATCATTTTTATTTCTTCAAAAAGAAAATTGTTGGGTTTTGAAAAAGGAATTTTTGTTTGGAAAACAATTGTTCTTAGCTGCAAAAGTGGTATTTCACCAACATGCTGATTTCATAGCCGTTGGGGAGCCACCTGCCAAAAGGGAGAACAGGGGGGCCCACCTATCACGTCGGTCGACCCCCTGCTCGGCCGACTAGGGGAAAGAGCCATTTTGGCTCTCTCTCCTCCAACGGCTACATTTGGTGCCCTAGTGACTGTTGGGGATTGCATACTATAAATGGTGGCTGTGAGGAGCTCTTCTCTTCACACCTCACCTCATTTCATACATCTCCAATGTCACCCTTGCTCAAATTGTTTTTCTTGCACTTCATTGAATCACTCTTGCTCAAAATCCAACTCAAAAAGATTTGCTTTTGATTGCATTTGCAATTTGCTCTCAAGTTAGTCAAGGGAAAATTTGTCGGAGTTTTATTTTCACTAACATCACCTTTTTCAAGTTTTTGCCTTGTTGTGTTCTTGTTTGTTGTGGCCATGAAAGGAATGAAAAGGTTGTTTGTAAATATGAAGGAGGTTGCAAGCTCAAGCCATGGCGGAGACTCAAGTGCACGCCTCTCTTCTGTTGCTACACCAAGTTCACAGAGGAGGAGTGTAGGATTATGTTAACATGAATCACTTATGCTATGAATTAACATTGGTTCCACAATGATTTAGTTCATTGTCTTTAGATGGCTTGTGCCTAGGATCTTAAGGTAATTACTTAATATGCTAGCATGGTGCTAGGATAGAGAGTAGCGTTGAATGTCTCGTAGACCCGCGGATTGAAGAGGTAGGCAGTAGGTGGTGACAACCCCATCTGTCCTTTGTAATCCTCCACATTCGGCTATGCCACAGGATCTTGGCGGGAGTCGCCTAGTGTTGTTAGGGGTAAACCCATGCCCGATGTGTTAATCCACTTAGTATGAGAATTCATAATTAATATGATCATTAGTAACTAACTTAAGCTACGTATATGTACATTAGAAGCATAGGAGGAGTCTCTACCTAACTCTTAGCCTAGTTCCTCTATTACCTCATTTATCCCCTTAGGATAGAATGCTCTTGTGTGTGTCACACTACCTCCACTTATTATTTAACCCATCCTTGCTAGAACCCTACTTAGACCAACCTAAGCCCTTCCACTTGATGATTTTTTTAGTTCCATCTAGCCTTCCTTTGGGAAAATATAAGTAACACCCTTTGGGAATACTCTTTAAAGGGGAAATGCTACATCGATAGTTTCTGTGCGCTTGCAAACGTTCATTTAAGAATCAAAACCTACCAACAAGCATTTCTGACACCACTTCTAGGGATGATTTGTTAGTAGTGCGTAGCAAACATCAACAGGCGTCGAAGCTGATCGGCGTCTCCTTCCACCGGTGGTGCAGCGCCGGAGTGGGGGCAGGGGCTATTGAAGCCACTGCACGACGAAGGGTCTTGACCGCGTTACAGGATGCGGGATCCCAAGACCCTCTGAGAATGACGTGGAGTGTTTTTGTAACACTAGTAGGCGGTGCTGGCATCAGAGTCCTCGTCTTGGTGGACCACTTTTGGCCTGCTCTTACTTCTGGTACTCCATCTCCTCGTCATCGTTGACCTTGGGGTTGATCTTCTACTTGCCCTCCCGCTGGCGAAAGGGGGCCCCATCTGGGCGCTGCTGCGCCCACTCTTGGTAGCATTCAGCGCATATCTTGATCTCCTGACACTCGCTCGCAGTGTGGTCGCGAGTCTTGTCCACTGCGCAGGACTCGACGCTATCGTCAGTAGAAGGTGGCTGACGTGGGTGCTTGTCAGAGCGTGGGGGTCTTCCCCCTCCAGTCACTGCTGCTGAGCGATAGGAGACCCATGTAGCGGCTTGTTGCTGGTCGCCGCCCTAGTTCTTCTTTTTGCCGCTACCCGGGGTAACGGCATTGTCACCGGTCTAGCTGACTCCGCCCACTCCGGGGGCGGCCTGGGTGTGCTAGTCACGGCCCACGGCCGCGCGGGCACACTGGGCGGCGATGGAAAAGAGCTCGGAGAAATCTTGCACGTTGTGCATGGCTAGCTTCTCGAGCATCTTCCGGCCACACACTCCCTGCCGGAACGCTACTATGACCGAAGCATTCGGGATGTTGGGGATGAAGTTGCGTACCTGGGAGAAGCGCTAGGTGAATGATCTCAGCGTCTCCTTGGGTTGCTGGCGCACGGAGTGGAGGTCGAGCTCGGTACCAGGGCGCGTGTAGGAGCTACCGAAGTTCGCCATGAACTGTCGGCAGAGCTCATCCCAAGAGGTTATGGACCCCTAGGGCAGGTTCATCAGCCATGACCGGGCTGAGCCAATCGGGACGACAGGAAAGTAGTTTGCTAGGACAAACTCATCCACTCCCGTAGCAAGAAGCGTCGTGGAGTAGATCTACAGGAACTCTGTTGGGTTGACGCTCCCATCAAACCTTTTTAGTAGTGTGGCCAGAACTTGCACGACCACATCGCCAGTCGGAGGTATGGCGCCAAGGCCATGCACCCTCCAACGGGCTTCACTGGAGAGGCATACCGGACAACATACGTGTGAGACCTATGTGTGTTGAATACATTGGCTTTGAAAATAAAAGTTTTGAATGCTGCCATAATATCTTTTTCGCAAGGTCCGACTCTAGCTCCAAGCTTCTGCAAGGTCCGACAATAGGTCCGACTTTCTTTGTCTAGGTCTGACATTTTTTTTGGTAGCTCCGGTGAGCTTTGTCTTTAGCTCCGACATGTCTTTGATAGCTCCAGCATGTCGTTGTTAAGCTCCGATATGTTTTGTTAGGTCCGAATTATGTTGGTTAGCACCGACATGTTTTTATAGCTCTGGCTTTTGGGTTGACTAGTTCCGACTAGCTTTGGCAAGCTCCAGCGCTAGGTTGTACTAGCTTTGGTAAGCTTCGGCTCAAGCTCCGGTTAGCTTTGGCAAGGTTCGGAGCTTGATCGCAATGTTCCTGCTTTTACTGTGGATTGTCTCCAACTTGCTTTACATTGTTGGAAAGATTGCTTAGCATTCATTTGCTATGCTTTTGATGTGTTGTGGTGTTTAAGGCTGATATCATTTTACTATGGTTTGCAACATGCTTATGTGAGGTGCTCACGTAAGATGTTGTAGTTTCGGAACTAACGAGAGTCAAGTCAAGGACTTGTGCTCGTAAGTATTGGTTGTTTATTCATTTGCAGGTGTTGCTTGAGTTCAAGACATGGCTGGTGACGGGATCCATTGAACTAGTCTTAGGGAAAAGATGAGGTTCAACAACCAAGTTCGGGAGGAATTGTGGTTGAGTTGATCAGGAGGTTGCACAACATATTTGAATCAAGAACAATGCATATGAAGGTATCGTGGACGTCATTGGAAGATGTTTGCACGTATACATGCGGTGCATGATGTGGCAACATGGTTCCGAAGATGGGCTATGGAAGGAAAGATCAGGTTGGAAGGATCGGATCGTATCTGTTGATGACTTCGGCTGCGGCGGAGTCGGTTATGGCTCAGTATGGAAAGTATCGAGTTGGTTATGATAGGATTTCGTGTGGGTCACGAATTTGAGTTGTTTTAGGAATGTGGGATATGTTCCTAAGGTGTTTGGAAGTCTTAAGATTGCTTCTATCTGCGTATAGAAGAGTCTTAAGCAGTTATGGAAAGTTTTGATTCGTAATTTGAGTAGGACTAGGGTCCTAGTTGAGATTTGGTTGGCCAAAGGGCTGGTTATATAAGCAAGAGAGGCCAGAACTCGTGGTAGATGACTTTGGGGCTGTTCCTCTTTTGTTCCATTGAATAAAATTCGTAGTTGAAAGGAACTTTTGTGCCTTGTTCGTCCGACTTGTTCCAGACAAGTTTTTCTCGTTGAGTTTTCTGCACAACACTACATTTCTTTGGTGGTTTTATCATAACTCGAGTTTTACAGATCCAATTGACGTGATTCTTTTTGGGTTGTCTTCACAACTTGATTATCTATCATATGTCAAAATTTCACGGTCATTGGATTTGTGGTTTTTGATCTACATGAGTTTCTTTGCAGTATTACAAATCTGTTTTTTTGCTCGGGTATAGCAGATTGATCTTTGTTCGATCTTTTGATCGTAACTTGAGTTTCTCTCGACGGATTTGAGTGATTCTTGTTGTGTCGTCTTCATGACATGATTCTCTCTGATATCTATCACTTTTGTCATGGTGAAACACGTTTAGATTAGTCTCACACATGATTTCTTTAACAGATTGTTTTTTCATCGAAGGGGTTGGGATTTAATTGTTTCTGCTGCGTAAGTTTTTTTAATCTACCATTCACCCCCCTCTGGTAGCTTTTCACATGCTCTTCGATCCTACAATTGGTATCAGAGTGAGGTTGCTTTAATATTTATATTTTGCACGTGTTTTTGACTAATCATCATGGAGAAATACTCCGCCAAACCTTGTGTGTTTAGTGTTATTGATTTTCAGGTTTGTAAGGCATGTATGGAAGCCTTCATCCAGGCACAAGGATTTGCCATATGGGAAAAGGTGTACAAGCCTTATGAAGTGTCGTCAAACGATCAAGTTATGGCTGCAAATCTACGGGACGTTGACAACAACAACAAAGCCTGCAACTTGATCATTCAAGGACTAACTCAAAGCGACTTCGACCGTGTTGCACACCTCCGATCGGCGTACGATGTGTGAAGAGCACTTTGTGACTAGCACGAAGGATCCAACACGATCAAGGAGGTAAGACAGGATATGTTCAATAAAGAATACATGCGCTTTGAGATGCAACCCGGTGAGTCCATTGATGACCTATTTGCTCGCTTTAATAAAAATCTCAGTAACTTGCGTAGAGTCAATGTTAATTTTCTAGATGCTGAAAATGCTAGGCAATTACTAAGTGCATTAGATATGTCAATTTGGGAGATGAAAGTCACATCTATTTGTGAATCTACTGTCATGAGTACACTTGCATTTGATATACTTTACTCTAAACTAAAAACTCATGAAATTGACATTTTATCACGAAAGAATCCAAATAAGTCTATTGCATTCGTCTCACAACGTGAAGTGTCTAGCTCTGGCCAATCATCATCTTGCATGTGGTAAGCGGATTGAGAAATTTCCAGAAGAGGAGTTAGCACTCATCTCTACTAGATTCTCAAAAGCATTGCAAAATGTGAGAACTAGAAGGAGAGGAAGCTCCAGACCTCAACGCTGTTTTGAATGTGGTAAGACAGGACACTTTTGTACAGAATGCCCTAATCTTTCAGGTCCTTCAACCCGTGAGGAAAAGCAGAACAAGGTCAAGACCACCTCTGGAAACTCCAACAAGAAAAAGAAGGGTACTATAGGACACAAGATGATAAACAGCTTCATCACCGCATTTCAAGAACTTGGCTCAAGCGATGTGGACATTGGAAGTGATGAAGATGAAGATGATTTGGCAAACTTGTGCTTCATGGCGGGCAAATCAAGATCAAGTATGGAGGATGCAGAACAGAACAACGACAATGCAGAGGTATGTCCTACTTGCGAAGAAATGTGTGATGCTATTTCTTGTTCCACTATTATAGTTAAGAAAAAGGACAAAATTCTTAGGGATAGTGCTGCTAAAATTGAATCACTAGAATCTGAAATCAATCGTTTAAAAACTTTGATTCCTAGTGATGACGCATGTCCCTCATGTGATTTAATATATGAAAAATTGTCCTCATTAAGAAGTGCGCACACCTCCACACTTGATAAACTTGAGTTAGAAATTGAAAAGAATAGAGAGCTTGCTGCACTTAATGATAAAAACTTGAAAGATGCTAGCTATTCTACAATTGATTTGCATTGTTCTACTTGTGATGATCTTGATAAGAAACTACAAGATGCTATGAATGAAATTTCTACATTCAACAATGCTTTACGTTCTCATAAAGTTAAATATTGTTCCAATTGCAAATTAAAAAGAAAAACTTCATGTGAAAATTGCCTTGATCTATCCAATAAACTTGATGACATGCATAGGACATTAGATCAGTTTTTTAATGGCAATAAGAACCTAAATTTGCTGCTGAATTCCTCCAAGTCTTGCAATGCTAAAACTGGTTTAGGTTTTGATTCTCATGCTTATGCTAAGGATAACCCACCTAAATTGTAAAGTCATTAGGAAGTGGTTTGATTCAAACAGTTCCTAAACAAAAAGAAGTGGTTTTCAAATCTGCAGGAGTGTTGTCTCATTCGGTTTCAAAAAAAAATGTTGCTTGCTCATCTAGACATGAACACAAAGTTAAATTTCATTGTACCTATTGTGGTAGAGATGGTCATGTCATAGATTTTTGTTATAGACTAGCTAAACAACAGAAAAAGAAAAGAATGATTGCTAGATGTCATAACTTTCATGCAAAATTTGCTGCACTTGCTAAACCGAATGATAGCAACATGCAATCTGCTGTAATGAGTCAAAAACATGCAAAGTTTGCTCCCAAACCTACAGTTTTTTGTGCTACACATGTAACATCTCTTAAGACAGTAGTTGGGTACAAAAATCCTCAAGCTTTGGCTCATAAACCTGCTGTTTTATCTCAGCTTTCACGGGTTATTCCTGCTGGACGTCATGTGACTCAGTACTTGATTTCTAAATGCCTTTTGACTAACCCCAGTATTGAGTCATCGACGTATTGTGCTTCTATGTAGGTTACACACTTGAGGAAGGAGAACATTTGGATTGTGAATTCAGGTTGCTCACGCCACATGACCGGTAACAAAGAATGGTTCTCCTCCCTCTCTTTTGTGTCACGTGTAGAGAATGTTACTTTTGCTGATAATTCTTCAACTCCTATAATTGCTAAGGGTTCGTTTAGAGTAAATAATCACTACACTTTGAAGGATGTGGCACTTGTTAAAAAATGTGAAATACAACTTGCTTTCTGTTTCACAACTGCTAGATGAAAATCTGGAAATTATTTTCACTAAAAGTTGCTGCAAAGTTGTAAATTCAAATAGTGAGCTTATTTTTAACATGTCTCGGTTTGGAAGAGTTTTTAAAGCTGATTTTGATATGTCTTCCTCTAAGCATAGGTGTCTAGTTGCTAATGATTCAAAGGACTTATATTTTTGCATCATAGACTTGGTCACGTAGGCTTTGATCATCTAACACGTGTTAGCGCTCTTGATCGCATACTTGGGCTGCGTAAGCTTAAAGAGGACAAAGAAATTGTGTGCTCTTCTTGTAGACATGCTAAGATGGTTGCAGGTTCACATAATCTTCTCACAATGATCATGACAACTGAACTGGGTCAACTTTTGCACCTTGACACCGTAGGGACCTTCACGTGTTCAATCCTTCGGAGGTAAATGGTATGTTCTTGTGATTGTTGATGATTATTCTAGATACTCTTGGGTTTACTTTATGGCATCTAAGAATGAAGCTTTTAGTCACTTTAGAACTTTATTTCTCAGATTATCAATTGATCACCCAGGATCTTTAAAAGCAATTAGAAGTGATAACGGAATCAAATTTAAAAATCAATCTTTTGATCAATTTTGTGCTGAAAATGGAATAGATCATCAATTTCTTCACCATATGTACCTCAACAAAATGGTGTTGTAGAAAGAAAGAACAGAACCTTAGTTGAGATGGCTAGGACTATGCTTGATGAATATCAAACTGGTAGGAAATTTTGGGCTGATGCGATTGCAACTGCTTGTTATGTCTCAAATCGTGTTTTCTTACGTGCTAAGCTAGGTAAAACACCATATGAGCTCCGGTTTGGACATAGGCCTAGTGTTACACACTTTCGGGTCTTTGGTTGCAAATGCTTTGTTAAGAAACATGGTAATCTTGATAAATTTGAACCTAGATCTGTTGATGGCATGTTTCTTGGTTATCCATCTCATACTAGAGGCTACCGTGTGCTTTTACTTGACACTAACAAAATTGTGGAGACTTGTGAGGTGTCTTTTGATGAAGCTAGCACAGGTACTAGCTCAAACATTGCAGGTCCGAATCCATATCTACAGGGAGAGAGTATTTTCGTTAAAGATGAGGAAGAAGTGATGCTGCTGCCCGAAAATTCAGCAGCTAATGACATTGTTCCAGCTCCTGATTTTGATTCACAACCAGCACCGACGACCACCATTGCTAGTCCAGATCCTCCTCAAATCACAAGCTCATCGATTTGTGATGAACATGAAGAAGAAGAAGAAGCTTGTGAAGTGTCCACTCCCCTTCGGGTTCTCAAAATTCATCCTCCACAACAAATTATTGGAAGCTTGCACGAATGAGTCACACGGTCCAGGTTTTGCGATCCAAACTCTCATGCTCATTCTGCTTTTGTTGCTTATTTTGAACCCAAATATATATCACACACACTCATTAATGAATCTTGGATTATTGCCATGCAAGAAGAGTTCGAAAATTTTGAAAGAAATAATGTTTGGAAACTTGTACCTCCACCACAAGGTCACACTTTAATTTGAACTAAATGGTTTTAAAAATAAACAAGGTGAGGATGGGGTTGTTGTTAGGAATAAGGCTAGGTTGGTTGCTCAAGGTTTCACTCAAGTTGAAGGTCTAGATTTTGATGAAACTTTTGCTCCCGTTGCTAGATTAGAAGCCATAAGAATTTTGTTAGATTTTGTTGCATCTAAAGGTTTTAAACTATATCAAATGGATGTTAAAAGTTCTTTTCTTAATGGCTACATATATGAGGAGGTTTTTGTGAAACAACCACTGGGTTTTGAAAATTCAGATTTTCCTAATCATGTTTACAAACTGTCCAAAGCCTTGTACGGTCTCAAACAAGCCCCTAGAGCATGGTATGATAGGTTAAAAACATTTTTACTTGAAAAGGGGTTTACCATGGGCAAGATTGATAAAACTCTTTTTGTGCTTAAGTATGGCAATGACTCATTATTCGTTCAAGTCTATGTGGATGATATTATCTTTGGTTGTGCTTCTCATGATCTTGTGTCCAAGTTTTCAGATATGATGAAGTCAAAATTTGAGATGAGTATGATGGGAGAACTCACGTACTTTTTGGGGCTGCAAATCAAGCAAACCAAGGAGGGTACCTTTGTGCATCAAACGAAGTATACAAAAGACCTCCTAAGGCACTTCAACATGGACAAAAGCAAATGGGAACAACAACAACACTTGAACCTGATGAAGATGGTGAACCCATGGATCAAAAAGAATATAGAAGCATGATCGGATCACTTTTGTACCTCACAGCATCAAGACCGGACATACAATTCAGCATATGTCTTTGTGCACGGTTTCAAGCTTCCCAAAATGCTTCACATCGTCAAGCCGTCAAAAGGATTCTCAGGTACTTACATGGAACTCAAGAATTTTGTATTTTTCTTCCTTCTTCCTCAATCGTTACTTTGAAAGCTTTTTCGGATGCTGATTTTGGGGGTTGAAGGATTGATAGGAAAAGTACTTCCGGTGCTTATCATTTTCTTGGCAATTCACTTATTGCTTGGTCCTCTAGAAAACAAAACTCAGTTGCACAATCCACGCCTGAATCTGAATATGTAACTGCTACTACTGCTTGCTCACAAATTATTTGGATTGTTCAAACACTTAAGGACTATGGGGTTGATCTACATAGTGTTCCACTGTTTTGTGATAACACTAGTGCCATTTGCATTGCTAAAAACCCCGTGCAACATTCTAGAACTAAGAACATTGACATTAGGTATCACTTTCTCCGTGATAATGTTGAAAAAAGAAACATTGTGCTTCACCATGTAGATACCAAACAACAATTGGCTGACATTTTTACAAAACCTTTGGATTTCACTCGTTTTTGTTACATTCATAGTGAAATAGGGGTTATGCATCCTCATGGCTTAAATTAAGGGGGAATTTTCAAACTTGAGAAGTCTATGTGTCAATCTGAAACTAAAATAATATGAGCATAGTATTTCAGACATATATGACTTTGTGGTTCCTTTTACATGCTGAAAGTTCTTACTACATTACTCATGTTATACATTTTGTAGTTTTTTCCATGTCTAGTAATTGGAATAATTACTTACCCTAAATCTGGTCATGGTCGAACTTTCTTGCTGTTTTGTACTTGTTGCATGCTCACAAGTGCTTTTAAACATAAATAATTAATCAATTAATCAACTCACATGTTGTGTTTTTATGATCAAATAAAAATGAGAAAAGATCAAGAGAATATGCATGCATCGCACTTCTTCTTTTGAGATGGCTTATCATTGCACTTAGATATGAACTTGGAAGAAGTTGTGTATGACTAAAACCATGTCCTTAAGCTTCTAATTGTCAAATGACATAGGCTTGGCTTGGTTGGTTAGAATAAGGAAGATGCACATATAATCTGTTGCAAATATCATATGATCTAAATTTGTGCTTTGAAAAATAGTAAAATGCAGCAACAAGTGTCATGCTTTCAGGTTTTGAAATAGTTAAGTTTGTGAGATCATGACTTGCTAAATTGGAAATTACATTTGATCTCTAGCATGGCTTACACTATTTTATGTATTTCATTGATGTGATAGTGTAAGTTACTTGATAGTATGACTTGGATGAGCTTTGTTGTATATGTATATGTTATAATATGCTCATAACAATTAAAATTTGTCTTATAAACCTTGCTGAATACATTGTCAAAGGGGGAGAGATAATATGTGAACTTTTAAAGATAACTATGCAAGGGGGGGAAATTGATTACACATTGCACATATTCACATTGATTCTTCTCAGGGGGAGAATTTCTTTTTCTCATTTTATTTCTATTTTACAAAAGGGGAGAAATTATTTTCAAAACTTTTAATGTGAATAATCCAATGTTCGAATCTTAAGTGGTGTTGCCAATGCATTCATCAAGGGGGAGATTGTGAGACCTATGTGTACTGAATACATTGGCTTTGACAATAAAAGTTTTGAATGCTGCCATAACATCTTTTTAGCAAGGTCCGACTCTAGCTCCGAGCTTCTGCAAGGTCCGACAATAGGTCCGACATTTTTTGTCTAGGTCTGACAGTTTTTTTGGTAGCTCCGGTGAGCTTTGTCTTTAGCTCCGGCATGTCTTTGATAGCTCCGGCATGTTGTTGTTAAGATCTGATATGTTTTGTTAGGTCTGACTTATGTTGGTTAACTCTGACATGTTTGTATAGCTCTGGCTTTTGGGTTGACTAGCTCTGACTAGTGGCAAGCTCCGGCACTAGGTTGTACTAGATTTGGTAAGCTCTGGCTCAAGCTCCGGTCAACTTTGGCAAGGTTCGAAGCTTGATTGCAATGTTCCTGCTTTTACTGTGAATTGTCTCAAACTTGCTTTACATTGTTGGAAAGATTGCTTAGTATTCATTTGCTAAGTTTTTGATGTGTTTTGGTGGTTAAGGCTGATATCATTTTGCTATAGTTTGCAACATGCTTATGTGAGGTTCTCACGTAAGATGTTGTAGTTTCAGAACTAACGAGAGTCAAGTCAAGGACTTATGCTCGGAAGTATTGGTTGTTTATTCATGTGTAGGTGTTGCTTGAGTTCAAGACATGGCTTGTGATGGGATCCATTGAACTAGTCTTAGGGAAAAGATGAGGTTCAACAACCAAGTTCGGGAGGAATTGTTGTTGAGTTGATCGGGAGGTTGCGCAACATGTTTGAATCAAGAACAATGCATATGAAGGTATCGTGGACGTCGTTGGAAGATGTTTGCACGTATGCATGCGGTGCATGACGTGGCAACATGGTTCCAAAGATGGGCTATGGAAGGAAAGATCTGGTTGGAAGGATCAGATCGTATCGGTTGATGACTTCGGCTGCGGCGGAGTCGGTTATGGCTCGGTATGGAAAGTACCGAGTTGGTTATGATAGGATTTCGTGTAGGTCTTGAATTTGAGTTGTTTTACGAATGTGGGATACGTTCCTAAGGTATTTGGAAGTCTTAAGATTGCTTCTATCTGCGTATAGAAGAGTCCTAAGCAGTTACGAAAAGTTTCAATTTGTGATTTGAGTAGGATTAGGGTCCTAGTTGAGATAGGGTTCGCCTAAGGGCTGGTAATATAAGCAAGGGAGGCCAGAGCTCGTGGTAGATGACTTTGTGGCTGTTCCTATTGTGTTCTATAGAATAAAATTCGTAGTTGAAAGGAACTTTTGTGCCTTGTTTGTCCGACATGTTCCAGACAAGTTTTTCTCGTCGAGTTTTCTGCACAACACTACCTTTCTTTGGTGGTTTTATCATAACTTGAGTTTTACAGATCCAATTGACGTGATTATTTTGGGTTGTCTTCATAACTTGATTATCTATCATATGTCAAAATTTCACGGTCATTGGATTTGTGGTTTTTGATCTACACGAGTTTCTTTGCAGTATTACAGATCTATTTTTTTCTCGGGTAGGACACATTGATCTTTGTTCGATCTTTCGATCGTAACTTGAGTTTCTCTTGACAGATTTAAGTGATTCTTGTTGTGTCGTCTTCGTGACTTGATTCTCTTTGATATCAATCACTTTTGTGGTCTCACATATGATTTCTTTAACAGATTGTTTTTCTGCCGAAGGGGTTGGGATTTAATTGTTTCCGCTGCGTAAGATTTTTTAATATACCTTTCACCCCCCCTCTGGTAGCTTTTCACGTGCTCTTCGATCCTACAGTACGCCAGGGGGTTTGCTGTGCCATGTGTGGCTGCTGTGGGGCCTACTGTTGTGGCAAGTACTGCTGCAGCACCTGGTGTACAGGGCAGTGCTGGGGTGCAGTCGACCCAACGAAGTCCTGGTTTGATGGCGGCAATGGAGGGTTTACCTGAGGTGCTCCTCGGACGAAGGACTCCTCCTGCTCAGACCCTCGAGGCCCATACTCAGTGTCAAGGTTGCGCCGTCTCTCCTGCTGTCGCTCCATGATGACGCGACCATCTAACTAAGCTTGTCGACGGTCAAGCTCAGCCCTCAGGTCCTCCGTGGGGATCTTGCCAGTGCTGGTAAGCCTGGTAGATCTGGAGTCAGCGATGCAACAGTCGATGGATGGTGTGTGCAATAGCAACCCGTGATGTCTCCCTCTGTTGGGAGACTTGATGGTCGCAACGACGAAGTGGTCGATGTCTTGGACTCACTGCTGAGCTGCTCCCTCGAAAGCGTTCAACAACGGTGAGAAGAGCCCTGGACGCTGCCAGAGCGCTCTCTGGGCTTGCTACCAGCGGTGCTGAGGGAGCCGACTGGGCAGGGATGTGATAGGAGAATTGGTCCCGATCTTCCGAAAGGTAATTGGTAAGTCGATTGATGGAGATCTCGACGTTGATGATCCGAGGCTCTCGAGTAGAACACGAAAAACCCCCACAATCACTACACCACCGCTCCGTTGGTTATCAACCGTGCTTCACACGATTGACCTCGCCAAGAAGGCTAATCCCTGCAAGTGCAACCGAGAACACAAGCAAGAACGTAGAAGACACGATCTGAAATCGTGAAGTTGGGGTTTCACAAACTGTAGAACAGCGATATTATTAATCTATGCAAAACCCAATTGTCTATGGCGGCTACCATGGAGTATATATAGGTGGGAGGACGTCCAAGGGGGTGTTAGGATCGTGACCTAACCCTAAGACACGAAAATAATGGACTTAGACTTGATACAAGGCCCAATGGCCTAATACGGTGGCGCAGCACCCTGACAGATTCTGTACTTGATTTTGTTTCGACGATTCCCGACGACTCCAAAGGAATTTTGACATGGGACCGGTGCCATTGGAAAGTTTATCCTCTCCCCTTTCCGTGCATATGTAGAACGTCCAAAACGGAGTTCGTATGCGTCCTGGGCGTCCGTTTTAGTGCGTACTGCTCCTGGACTCCGAGTTGGATACGATTTGGAGTTTGGTTCGGTTTCCATCTTCTTTGAACGAATTCTCTGGTCTTTCATGTCCCTAATACTCCCTCCAAGTACTCCTTGAACCTCTCCATGGATCCTAATCACAAATAAATCATTAAGTAGCAATCTATGCTCAAAAACATATAAGGAAATATATAAGAACGAGTTCACCTCTGAAATTAATTGTTGTGTATGAACTCTATTGATTGCATCTTGTATATTCAGTAGAGTGTTGTTTGTATCCATATAAGTGATGTCCTCATCATCCTCCCCTCCTTGAATTGTAGTCGTCCTCGACTCAAGTTCATCTTCTATCATGTGTGGGTCCATATGTGCAACGCCATCAAATCTTCTTGTAAGCATGAAACGAGGAGGCCAAGGTGGTGGACGGCATAGTGCACCATCTTGATCTTGTCTATCAAATAAGAGTGCACATTCACTTGAGCCAGGATCCCAAACAAATAAACATTATGTCATGTTTGTAAGTGTAATAATAATATGCATGATCTCATCATTCTCCCCTTCTTTATGACAAGCCGTCCTCGGCTTGCTCGTATGTCCAGCAAAAAGTCTTGCTTTGGGGGTAGAGTTTAGGCCCGAGTGAGCACTGTCCATATTGCACAACCGCAGTGAAAAATGTTTTTGTTGTCCCTGCTGCAAGGAAAAAATACTAGAAAAACTTGACAAGATATTATTAGCGTTAGTACATTCATTTACTTGACCATGTTGTTGCAACACAAAAGGAGCTTCCTCATTTGAACATATGTAAACTTTATGCACCATAAACATACCACTATGTTCATATTTGCCTATAGCATAAAAAATATTTCTACTTAACAAAGGCAATTGAGACTAAGAAAATATTATCTTCTCTACGATATCTAGATCACAAAGAGTGTCAAATTCAATATAGCCCAATGTATTTAGAGAAGATAACAATTTCAGCTCATCCCTTTCACATGTAGTTGGGATCAAATGCTTAATTTCAGCACAAGTGAGTAATAAAGTATTAAATTCATTTGGTTGTTCTAGCATAGGTATAATATAATTATCAGCACACAACTCATTTTTGTTATATGAATCAGTAGGAAAATCAACTAATGGTAAAGGTGTATTATGAAAAGGTTCATCTTGTTGCTGCTCATCGATAGTATGATTGGTAGCAAAATTCAGAACATCCAAAAACTTCTCAACTTCAACAAGTGTGTTGTGATATTCGTTACCTTTATTCTCATTTTCAGCAGTAATTGTGGGTGAAATATGAATTGATAGATCTGAATTTTCACAGGAGTTGTTGAACACCTCATTCGGTTTTGGATTTTCTACGATTATAGGTTCTTGTTCCTGCAAAAGGTTAGGCATAGGAGGAGGTACAACAAGAAAATTCTTCTCAAGCTCATGTATTTCATCTTTGCAATTGGATACACTAGTAAATGTTTCTCACATAAGAATTTTCATATCTTTCCATGTTCGAGGTTTTTCTAAATCATTTAAATTGTTCCACCAAGTTAATGCACAACCTACTAATGCACTTGCAATATTTCTAATCTTCCTGCTCTCACACATATGACATTTTCCAAAAATTTTATCCAACTCTATTTCCCAAGCAATATATTCATCATAACCAAGACCATCATAAAAAGGAAGAGATGGGAGAATGTAATTACTTCTTGTGGAAGGTGTTATAAAGGTGGTCTGAATGTCATGTGAATCCTTGGTTGATGTTTGATTTTTAGTGAGCAACTCTATCGCCGTCTTCATCATGTCCATCATCTCAGCATATAATGCATGATTCTTGCTTTTACCTGACATTGTTAGTAGCAAACAGAAGACAACACAAAAAAAATGTTATCCCTATCAACTACAAAGGATAATGGAAAAGTGGAAGTGGAATCACACACTCTCAAGCATCTTACCACGCTCTTACAAGTGTTCTTACCGACACTGCAGGTGGCAAACGGTGGCCGGTATGAAGAAACCAATGAAGCGTGGGATGATTGCAAAGGTGTATCAATTCTGCTCAAGAGTAAGGTGTAGCTTGGATGGCACTTTATTTGTAGCAAGGATTAGCAACAATGAAATCAGATAGTAAAGTTGAGTAAGTGTCCAAAGTATTTGTCAAAGTTGCTGGCCTAAATGTGTTCCTAGTAGTTCAAGCTAGCAAGACATGAGACAAAACTAGATGACGCAAAGAATGCAAGCACTTCTGTTTTTCTTGTTGTTTTTTTTCCTCTTTTCTTGTGCGGCTTTTGTTTCTTGTTTTGCACTTGCCTTTTTCTTTTTTTCTTCCTTTTTTTCAGAATGTGCTGCAAGGGAAGAACACAATGAAAATCAATCCAAGATATCTCGTGTGTCTGTCGCAGATTTTCTGCTCAATCTTCCAAGGACAAATAGGCACACTTATAGGCTCTAAATTGGAAAACTTAGAACAGCAAGATTGTAGATATATCTCTCCTCTTTAATTTCAATATATGGAATACCTATTTGGAAAAGAACAATAGGAGATACTGCCCCCGAAATACAGACTGTTCAGAATTTTTAGGTCAATAACAGATTCGGATCTAATGCAATTTCGACATCTATAACTATATTTTCTGGGAAAATGATGAATAAGGAAGTTATATATAACTTCTTAAGCTTTCCAGAAAGTACAAGAACACCAAAATCCGATTTCGTATGTGCGAGATATGATGAAAATACCAAACTGGACAGAGGTGAATCTAATCTGGACGTGATGACGTGATTCAAAAGGATGAATCACACAATGCAAAACTCAAACTAAGACCAAAAACACTTTCTAAACCAGCAATATGACTCAACCACGGACACAAACTCAACAAAACCAAACTGAATAACAAAGTTGCAAAGGCTCAATGTGGTTTGGACAAAGTAATGAATAGATCTACTAAACTGCAAGTTCTTTTGTGGCTTTTTTGTGGACCCTAGGTATGAAAAACAAAACTAATGTAATGGATAGATGAATTACCTAACGGGCAACCTGGAAATCTGATACCAATTGATAGGAGAATTGGTCCCGATCTTCTGAAAGGTAATTGGTAAGTCGATTGATGGAGATCTCGACGTTGATGATCCGAGGCTCTCGAGTAGAACACGAAAAACCCCCACAATCACTACACCACCGCTCCGTTGGTTATCAACCGTGCTTCACACGATTGACCTCGCCAAGAAGGCTAATCCCTGCAAGTGCAACCGAGAACACAAGCAAGAACGTAGAAGACACGATCTGAAATCGTGAAGTTGGGGTTTCACAAACTGTAGAACAGCGATATTATTAATCTATGCAAAACCCAATTGTCTATGGCAGCTACCATGGAGTATATATAGGTGGGAGGACGTCCAAGGGGGTGTTAGGATCGTGACCTAACCCTAAGACACGAAAATAATGGACTTAGACTTGATACAAGGCCCAATGGCCTAATACGGTGGCGCAGCACCCTGACAGATTCTGTACTTGATTTTGTTTCGACGATTCCCGACGACTCCGAAGGAATTTTGACATGGGACCGGTGCCATTGGAAAGTTTATCCTCTCCCCTTCCCGTGCATATGTAGAACGTCCAAAACGGAGTTCGTATGCGTCCTGGGCGTCCGTTTTAGTGCGTACTGCTCCTAGACTCCGAGTTGGATACGATTTGGAGTTTGGTTCGGTTTCCATCTTCTTTGAACGAATTCTCTGGTCTTTCATGTCCCTAATACTCCCTCCAAGTACTCCTTGAACCTCTCCATGGATCCTAATCACAAATAAATCATTAAGTAGCAATCTATGCTCAAAAACATATAAGGAAATATATAAGAACGAGTTCACCTCTGAAATTAATTGTTGTGTATGAACTCTATTGATTGCATCTTGTATATTCAGTAGAGTGTTGTTTGTATCCATATAAGTGATGTCCTCATCACGATGCGTCTCGACGCACCATCCTGGCCAGCCGTACCTGCATGGGGGCATGACGGATTAGAGAGAGTTGCTCGAGCGATGGATCTGGTTATCGGACGATAGCCGCGAAAAACCGCCTTCCACGGGCCTAATGAACACCATGGCGGTGAAAGCGCTACCACTTTTTTGAGGGAAAAAGCCCCTACCTGGTGCACCAAATGTCGATGTTTCTATTTGACACTTCCTCCAGATTTGCTAAGGAGCAGCCCGTAGAGGTTCTTATGCGGTGGGGCTTAGGCCTCAATCAAGTGTATGCGTGTATGAGAGTGTATGAGACAGTGGTTTTTACGTGGTTCGGGCCGCATGGAGCGTAACACCATATTCCACGGTGGATTGTATTGCTAGTGTGTGAATGCATGTGTGTGTATTGGGGATTCGATGTTGGGTCCTTTGTAACGGTGGCAGTTCGGTCCTTTTACAGACAAGGCTGGACGCCTTACAAGTGGGATTCGGGGGCCGACAGGTAGTCCCGGGGCGATCTTATCCTAAAGATCTAAGTCTTCTTGCATAATATTGCTCTGACCATGGCTTTGAAGACTCGCCGTCTTGCCGCCTGAGTCGTCAGTAGCTAATGCACCGTTGCTAATAATGGCATGGGATGTCCTATCTAACTATCTCTGTCGTAAGCTACCCACTTGACAGAGTGGGATAGGCTTGCAGCGTCTTCACTAGAATGCGATTGGTCGTAGCAGTACCTGGCATTAGGTGTGCGCCACGCCATGCGTGTGGGGAAGCTGTGTATTTCCGATCCTTGACAGGGACAAGGTGCACCGCCCTCTTAACTTCTGCAACCCTCCGTCCAAGGTAAGTGGCTAAATTACATGACAGCTTGGGAGCTCATCTCTGCAGCAGAGGTCAGGTCCCATCTTACGGACCACGTGGTAGCTTGGGAGCTCACCTCTGTGGAGGAGGTTGGGCCCCGCCTTACGAACCAAGTGCTAGCTTGGGAGCTCACCTCCGTGGAGGAGGTCGGGCCCCGTCTTATGGACCATGTGGCAGCCTCGAAGCCCGCTCCTGAGTAGAACGGGGATCCTAGGGCTTCAGGACACGTGGCAACGCCGTAGCCTGCCTATACGGCAGGTGGCCCATCTAATGCCTCAGACCACTTGGCAGCATCGGAGCACTGTGTCACGGGGGAGAGGGATCCTTACCTGCCGGATATGTGGCTGCTTGGGAGCTCGTTTCGGGGGGGGGGGGGGGGGGGGGGTGAACTTCTCCTTCGGGGTCTCTTCCGGGTACCCGAACCCCGCATCTGAGGCAGATGGGTCCGGGTCTTCTGAACACGTGGTTCCCTCGGACCCTACCTCCGCTAGAAGCTGGGGTACCTAGGCGGCTCTAGCTTTTGCGCAAGGTTACCCGGTATGCTGGGTACCGACAGTAGTGCTTTTCTACGCAAACGTTTGGAGATGCCCTAATGGCTTAGTACATTGATTTTGTGCACTAACTTTAATGTATCTTAGGCCTTATTTGGCACAACTTCTGCTGCAGCTTCTTTGTAAAAATAAGCTGAGGGTGTGCCAAACAGGAAAATTCTGTAACAGCTTATTAGTTCAGCTGCTTCTCAGAATGAACTAAAAGCAGGACATAAGCAAAAACTACTTTCCACCAGCTTTTCAATTAAGCTGCTTTTTTAACAAGTTCCAACTGTGCCAAACAGGGCCTTAGGTTTAGAGATCGAATAGGATCAGCTAGATGGGTTCATTTGTGCATATGTTTCAACATTATTGTGATACCTTTCTGTTTGAAAAGGAACTCAAATGCTACCAAAATGAATCCCTTTGTTATGATTACATTATTTAAGATCTGCTAAATCGTGATGAGATATTTTCAATTGAAAGTCGGAGTTTTAGATTTATAAAGTTTTTTCATTTGATATTTAAAGATTCAAGTTATTAATAAAACTTATAACTGTAATATAAAATTATATTGAATTCTAGAAAAGTCTTCCATTTTTTTACAGCATACGAACAAACCACCACCTTGAATCCTTGAGTTCCTCTAATTCATTTCCAACTATTTAAAACTGGTGAAAATTCAGAATGCTATTGTTGAAGGGTCAACGCGACACTTCCCCCAGATCTGCTAAGGAGCAGCCCACGGAGGTTCTTGTTCGGTGAGGCTTAGGCCTCAAACTAGTGTTCTAGCGAAAGAGTATGAGACAGTTAAGTTTTTACGTGGTTCGGGCTGCAAGGAGCATAACACCCTACTCCACGATGGATTGTATTACTTGGTGAGTGTGTATGCGAGTGTGTGTGTATCGGGGATTCTGAGTCTTGTCTTTGTATCGGTGGCGGTCCGGGCCTTTTATAGTCAAGGACAGATGCCTTACAAGTGGGGTCTC
This sequence comes from Tuctoria greenei, assembly GCA_036927565.1. NCBI lineage: Eukaryota > Viridiplantae > Streptophyta > Magnoliopsida > Poales > Poaceae > Tuctoria > Tuctoria greenei. The sequence continues at coordinate 113,330,872 of JAYESD010000005.1, forward strand.
GGGGCTCGACAGCTGGTCCCGGGGTGATGTTATCCTAAAGATCCAAGGCTTCTTCTGTAAGCTTGCTCTGACCGCGGGCGTGAGGACTCGCCGTCTTGCTGCCCGGGTCATCAGTAGCCCATGCACCATTGCTGACATCGACAGAGAATGTCTCATCCAACTGTCCTTGGCGTTGTAAGCTACCCACTTGGCGGAGTTGGATAGGTCTGGGGCGCCTTCACTGTGATGCGATTAGTCCTAGCGATACCTGACATTTGGCGTGCGCCGTGCCATACGTCTGGGGAAGCTGCGTATCTGCAAGGCTTGATGGAGACAAGGCGCACCACCCTCTTAACTTCCCTACTATGTGCTCAGAGCAAGTGGAATGACTATGCGACCGCTGGGGAGCTCTCTGCCATGGTGGAGGCCACGCCCGTCTTGTGGGCCACGTGGCAGCTCGGGAGCTCACCTCCGTGGGGGAGGCCAGGTCTCGCCCCGCGGGCCACGTGGCAGCTCGGGTGCTCGCCTCCACTGGGGAGATCGGGTCTCGACTTCGTGGGCCACGTGACAGCTTTGGAGCTCACCTCCGTGGGGGAGGCCAAGTCTCGCCCCGCGGGCCATGTGGAAGCTCGGGTGCTCGCCTCCGCTGGGGAGATCGGGTGTCAACTTCGTGGGCCACATGGCAGCTTGGGAGCTCACCTCTGCGGAGGAGTTCGGGTCCCGTCCTGTGGGACACGTGGCTGCCTGGGAGCTTGTCGTCAAGGTGGAGCTGAGCTCACCTTTTTGGATGTCTCGTGGGAACCCCAAACTTCCCATCTTAGGCCGGCGGGTCTAGGTTTCTTTGAAAACGTGGTGCCCTTGGACCCTGTCCCTGTTGGGAGGAGAGGTACCTAGGCATCTCTAGCTTGTGCGCAAGGGTACCCGGTATGCTGGGTACTGACAGTGGTCCCTGGGTCCACCTTGGGGTGAGGCGACGAGCCCGAGGGTGGGGCCTTATCCTATTTTCTCGTGCGGTCTTTTAATTTTGTCATGATCAGTCGAAGCGGTGCACTCTTCTGCTGTTGTGACCACGTGTCCCTCTCTGGTTGAGGGGTCGTGGCAACGGGATCTTCGCTTGCTGCAACGTTATCGCGACGGTTCCCAAGGCGGCTGCTGCACTTCTGCTGCTTTCACTTCCGTCTATGTGGGAACCGCCAGTTTGCCTTCTTTGGCGGGTAACTGCTCGGGCTGGCTTTTCTGACGGGGGACCTGGGCCCACTCGTCATGGATGTCGTGTTACGAGCCGTTAATTTGGAGCCCGCTCAAATTTGCACGGTGTGCCCAAATGTAACACCCTAAATTTTCGCATCATGCATTGCATACATGGTCATGCATTAAACACTAGTAGAATAAAAGAAAAATAATAAAACATATACATATACAAATATGTGTAGCAAAAGAAGAAATAGAAAATAATAATAGCCCAAAACTTGTAATAGGGAATAAGAATAAAAAAAGAATAATATAAATATATATAAATAATATATATATAACAAAATATAAAAAAATAGAAAAAAATATAACATTAATAATATATATTATAAAAATAATAAATAATAAATAATAAATATATAATATTAATAATAATATATATATATATATAAAAATATATATATAAATAATTATATAATAAAGGAAAAGTAAAAAAATATAATAAAATAAAATATAAATAATAAAATATATATTAAGAATAATCGTATAAAAGAAATAAAAAAAAGAAAAAAAAAAGAAAAAAAAAGAAAAAAGAAGCAACCCGGCGGCCAGGCCAGTGGCCCAGCCAGCCGAGCTGGCCCCGCCCCGGCCTCCCGCGCGCCCGACACTCCCGCCTCCGCGGTCTCCCGCGTCCCCCTGACCTGACGCGACGCCGCCCACCCCCGACGCGCGGCGCGCATCGCCCGAGGCCGCAGCCGGGCCCCGGTCTCCCCCCCTGACGCGGCTTTCCCACCCCGGTTTTCCCGCGCGAGCGCGCCTGCACGCGCGCCGAATCCCGCCACCCCCGCGATTTTCCCACGAGCGCCTCGGCCTCCCGTCCGGATACGAGTCCCATCCCGTAACCGCCTCCGATTCTACCGGTGCCGTACCCTAGCCACGCCCCTATAAATAGGACCGAGGTCCCTAAACTTTTTCCCACGAACCAGCAGCCGCCAGCAGAGAAGAAAAGCCGCCGGAACCAAGGTCCAGAAGGCTGCGCCCAGGGAAGAAAAAAAGAGAAAAAGAAGGGGAAGAAGAGGGAGAAAAAGAGGAGGACACCACCGTTCGCCGGAGATCGTCGCCGACATTGCGCCGCCGTCGTCGTGCCGCCGAAGGACTGCTGCACCATTCACTTCGTCTACGCGTCACATTTATTCTGCGACCGTCACGCCGTCAGATCTACGGTAGGGTTCGTTCCCGATGCGTATTTTTGCGACCGTATTGAATCTAGTAGGCGTAAAATTAAATTTAGTTGCACCATGATTTTATTTTCAGCAGCATTAATCCACCCTAAAACCCCCGTAAACTCATATGAACACGTATGAACTAGTCGCATCTAATTAATAAACGACCGTAGTAAATTAATTATTAAACTGTGCATGCATGCATGTCATTGCATGTTGATTATTTTGTGTGCATTATGTTGAATTGTATATGTTTTCTTGTATGTATGATCACGCGTAGAGGAACGTGCTCAAGAGGTTGCATACGAGGATTTCCAAAACCAAGACTTCGAAGCGCTTGAGCAACCCCATCCGCCGGAGCAAGGCAAGTGTCCTTGAAGCATATTGATCCTATTTTAAATTAAATGTTTTGTTTGTGAACTTGCATGCTTGTGTCAAATTTATGGGAATCCTATGGTAGGAAGTTTACTAGTTTTGTTTGACCACCCTTGTCACCTGGAATTTATGGTAGAGAGTCGGGAAGGGTTTTTACCTTTTTGCTTCGCTTAATTAATTGGGATGGCAAACAACACTACACATTTAATTATGCACCAATGATATTCTGGTTAATGTGAACTGGTCAATACGATGGGTGATCTAAGCAAGCCTGGTTATGTGGATGGGTTGGTTGTTATGGTGGTTTGCTTGCCTTAGATCTAAGGACCGGTTCATGCGAGAATATGCCAGGTCAACAGTGCCACCACAAGGCCAAGTATGGGTGCAGCGTAGCTGAATAATTAGGAGCGCTGCTAGTATTGTATGGACCATTGGATGGCGCGGGGAATGGGAGTCGAGGAGGACTGCCCTGGGATCCGCATGGCACACGAGGGGGCCCGTGGGTGGGAGAATAGAGATTCAAGCCTGCCGGTGAAACCTTAGTGGGCCCGTACATACTAGTAGTCCCTTTTGAAAGGCTATTTTGTGATCTCTTGGCCACACACCTACGGAAGTGTGATATTGGCACAATGGAGGTTCCTTAGTCATCAAAGGGTGACGAAATCACAAACATGTGGGTAAAGTGGTACCACCTCTGCAGAGTGTTTAAAACTATCATGATAGCCGTGCTCCCGGTTATGAGCGCCTGGATGACCTACATGATTAGAGTTGGAAATTGGGATTTGGGATGGTTATGGTTGGTTTATGGTTGTGGTCTGGTAATGGTTATGGTTTATGCACTATGGACATGGATAATGGTAATGTTGGCAATAATTGGATATGGTTTATATTATGTTAAATGATGGTTATGATGGGATTGTTTCACATAGACATAGTATAATGCTTTTCAAATGTTTTACTGTACTTTTCAGCACTTAGCCATTATTATTGTCGTCATTTGAATAAGCCACATGTCATACTTTCCACACTTGCTGAGTACGACGTGTACTCACCCTTGCAATCCCCCCCAACAGCTACTGGAGACAATTGGGAGTACCCTGAGGATCACGAGGAGTACTAGGTTGCGTACCGCCGTCAATTGCCTGTGGATTGGAGTCGTGATGTTTAGTTTATTTTCCGCTGCAATTATTTAGAGTTTTACTATTCGTGAACTATTAGATTATTGTAATAAAGTACTTATTTATTAGTTAAGACGTGGTTAAATTCTGTTTATCATTTGTGAATCACTCGTGTATGTGTGTTGAACATCCTGGGCACACATATGCGTTACGCTTGGTTCATATTCGGAACCGGGTGTCACAAATTGGTATCAGAGCCGCGTTGACCGTAGGACGCAAGCCTAGGTAGAATGGACACTCTAGAGCACTTAGGAACACTCTTCTAATCTGCTATTTTCGAAAAATTTTGCTGCTGTTTTGTTTCCCTTATTTTCAGCCGCAAAAGGTATTGATCGCTGCTGCGTTTTTGATAAAAATTTTCAGAAGTGAGCAATATTAAGTGCTGCTGTTTTGCTGTATAAATTTTCGCGAAAACGGTGTGTTTTGCTGCTATTATGTGTGGGTAAAATTATTGTGTTGGTTGCTGTAATTTTTCTCTTTATTTTTCGTTCTTTTGGAACCGCTGCACCGCTCTTTGTCCGCCGTTTAGCTGCTGAAATTTTCAGATTTGTTTTTCATTATTTTTCTAATGTATTCTTGTTTCTTGTAGATGGCCCGCACCAAGACAACCCCCCGTAAGTCGACCGGTGGACTCGTGCCCCCGCGTAGGTTGGCTAGTCGCTCTCCGGCCATCGACCCCCGTCACCCCGTGGTGATCCGTTCTGACGGCAGAGCCGCAGGACAACTGCGACACCGTCTCCGTGCCCTACTCCGTGAGGCTGGCTACCGCCACCACAGTCTCTCGCTCTCCTACCACACCACTGGAGTGCAGCGCCCCGGCAGGAAAGAGTGGAGCTGCAAAATCTATATCTACTACGGTGACGAGTTGGTGAAGACCCACAGCAGCCCTGCTTGGAGGAGCTCCCGCCGATCTGCAGAGCAGGATGCTAGCTGGGAAGCAGCCACTTTTTGGAGCCACGCCCGCCGTTTCCGTCTGGAGGACACGGTTCACGCCTTCGTCCCGCAGCGTCCCAGTGGCACTGCGCGCTTCGTCTCCAGGCACGTGGAGGGACCCCTGGACCTCCCGCAGTCTCGTCAGACTGTTGACGACGTGACCCAGCTGAGTGCCCGACTTCAGAAGGCGCAGCAGGAGATCCAGGATGGACGCAACCTCGCCCAGCGCCACGAGGCGATAATCAGGAGGTATCATCGGATCACCGACGAGGACCCAGACGACTACGCGTCCGACACCCCGATGTGGACCCCAGACTCTCCAGACCGTCGCAACGGTCAGCGTGAGTCGTCTTCTAAGGAGTCCTCTGACGAGGAGCCTTATAGTGTGGCGTCTACCGCACCACCGCCGCCTGCTGCCTCACCACCCCAGGACCCACAGGACCCCGAGGACCCCGACGACGACGACGACGACGACGAGGACCCGGATGAGTTCCCGCTCGACGACGAGTAGTCCTCGACCTATGCCACGACTCAAGGATAGGCACATCCCCATTAGTAAATAAGAGCGATGTAGATATACTTGTGTGACCTTGAGTTGTGTTACTTCTTTTAGGATCTTTGCAAATTCTGTTTGGTGCTTGTTTGAGTGCTTGTGTGCTTAGTAGAGAGTTGTGGGATGCTTCGGCAATTGTCCACATCCTCATAATATAGGTCTATATTAATAAAGGATTATTTAGTGTCACATACCTTGATGCATATAGTTGGGACGTTCTTTCCTAATTCTAAATCCTTCTGTCCCTACCTTTCCTTCGCCAACAGATGGTGAGAACTCGTAACCAGAGGGATGCCAACGATGAGGAGGAGCGCAATGAAGTACCTCAGAACAACCAGGGACATGCTCATGGAGCCATCAATATTGAACAACTGTTAGCTATGCAGAACCAGCTCATGCAGACCATGATACAGACCATGGGACAGCTGCAAGCTGGCAACAACAATCAGCCCCACCTGCCTCCACCACCACCCCCGCCCCATCACAACCGTTTGGGAGAGTTCATGAGGACCAGACCGCCCACCTTTGCACAAGCCACAGACCCAATGGAAGCTGATGATTGGCTGAAGTCTGTTGAGAAGAAACTTGCTATTGTCCAGTGCACTGATAGGGAGAAGGTTCTCTTTGCATCACATCAACTAGTTGGAGCAGCCGCTGACTGGTGAGAAGCTCTTTGCAACGCTCATGATAATCAGGAGACAATCACTTGGGCTGAGTTTAAACAGAGTTTCCGTTCCCACTATGTACCTGAAGGAGTTATGATACTGAGAAGACAAGATTTTGAAAACCTCAGGCAAGGAAGGATGAGTGTGAGTGAGTATCTCAACAAATTCACTCAATTATCAAGATATGCTCCAGAAGACATCAAAACTGATAGTAGGAAGCAGTATCTGTTTATGAGGGGTCTCAACAATGAAATTCAAGTCCAATTACTCAATACTGATTATCCAAACTTCCGAAAGCTGGTTGACAAGGCTATTGTGGTTGAGAACAAGATTCGTGAGATGGAGCAAGACAACAAGAGGAAGATGTCACATCATGGACCGCAACAAGGAAGCAATGTTCGCCCCCGCTATGCACCACCTACTGCACCACAATACAACCCCTCTGCTCCTGCATACCGCACTGCTTATCCACCCCGCCCAAATCAGCCACCGCAGCAACGCCCCGCCATGCAAGCGCCTCGCAATCCTGTGCCACCTGCACCGCATCCTAACATGGCGGCAAATGCTCAAAACCAGTTGCGCCCAAACTTCCCCAATGCTATGGGTGGTAAGACATGCTATGCGTGTGGAGAACCCGGACACTTTGCAAGTCAATGCCCCAGGAGAAACAATGGTCCTATGAACAATGCACCAAGGCCAAATCACCCGCGACCAAATGGAGGAGCACCACAAGGCAACCGTGGACAGCAGAATTTTGCTCGTGGCAATGTCAATCATATCTCTACTGAGGAAGCCCAGCAAGCTGATGACGTCGTGATTGGTATGTTTCTCGCCAACTCCAACCCCGCGACTGTTTTATTTGATTCAGGAGCATCTCATTCATTCATCTCGTCAAAGTATGTTGCCAAGTACAATTTGCCTATATCTCATATGAAGCAAACTATGCTAGTAAGTTCTCCTGGCGGAGAGATGAGGACAAATATAGTATGTCCGAAAGTAAGCATTAAAATAAGGGGGGTAGACTTTCTCGCAAACCTCATAGTATTGGACTCCCAAGGAATAGACATAATACTTGGAATGGACTGGTTGAGCAAGTATAATGGAGTCATTCAATGCGCCGAGAGGATTGTGCAGTTGACAAGTGAACATGGTACCCGCATCGAAGTTGAAGCAGCCCAACCTGCAAGAGGGAAAGCGATGCTGAATCACGTGGAAGAAGTGACATTTGAAAGCATTCCGATCGTTCGCGAGTACCCGGATGTGTTTCCAGATGAGTTGCCAGGTATGCCACCTGATCGTGACATAGAATTCACCATTGAGTTGATACCCGGAACTGCACCTATAGCTAAGAGGCCGTATAGGATGCCTCCTAAGGAATTAGCAGAGCTCAAGAAGCAAATTCAAGAGCAGCTAGAGAAGGGTTTTATACGCCCAAGTTCATCCCCGTGGGGAGCCCCAGTGCTCTTCGTAGATAAGAAGGATGGAACCCAGAGGATGTGTGTGGACTATAGGTCTCTCAATGAAGTGACAATTAAGAACAAGTACTCACTGCCCCGTATAGAGGATTTGTTCGACCAAATGAAGGGTGCACGTATCTTCTCCAAGATCGACTTGCGGTCAGGATACTTCCAAATGAAGATTAGACCATCGGATATACCCAAGACAGCATTTCGGACACGATATGGATCTTATGAGTACACCGTCATGTCATTTGGATTGACAAACGCGCCCGCGTACTTTATGTATCTCATGAATAAGGTCTTCATGGAATATCTGGATAAGTTCGTTGTAGTGTTCATCGATGATATTATGATCTACTCGAAGGATGAGAAGGAACACGAGGAACACTTGAGGCTTACGCTGCAGAAATTGAGGGAGCATCAATTGTATGCCAAGTTCAGTAAATGTCAATTTTGGTTATGAGAAGTTTCTTTCTTAGGACATATCATATCTGGAGGAGGAGTATCAGTTGACCCAGGGAAGGTGAGAGATGTGCTTAAATGGGAACCGCAACAGAATGTCAAGGAAATTCGGAGTTTCCTTGGAATGGCTGGATACTACCGCCGATTCATTAAAGGTTTCTCCAAGATAGCCAAGCCTATGACCGAATTACTCATGAAGGGAAAGGCATTCCGATGGACTCAAGCTTGTCAGGATAGCTTTGAAGAGTTAAGGAAAAGGTTGACAACCGCCCCAGTGTTAGTATTACCGGACGTGAGCAAGAGTTTTGATATATACTGTGATGCATCAAGACAAGGATTAGGATGTGTGCTCATGCAAGAAGGCCAAGTGGTAGCTTATGCATCGAGGCAACTAAAGAAACATGAGTTGAATTATCCTACACACGACCTTGAACTCGCAGCCGTGGTACACGCCTTGAAGATATGGAGACACTATGTTTTTGGTCACCGATGTGAGATTTATACAGATCACAAGAGTCTCAAGTACATATTTATGCAAACGGATCTGAATCTGAGGCAACGTCGATGGTTGGAGCTCATCAAGGATTATGATGTGGGAATCAACTATCACCCAGGGAAGGCCAACGTAGTGGCCAATGCCTTGAGCCGAAAAGGAGTAAGTCATCAACTCACAGTTCAAGAACTGCCATCCGAGTTATGTAAGGAGTTTGAACGGTTGAACCTTGGATTCATAAATGAAATGGGAACGATGGAAGTCAACCCAACATTAGAGCAGGAAATACGGGAAGGACAGACAAAGGACAAGGAAATACAAGAAATCAAGGAAAGGACCCAAGAAGGAAAGGAATTCAGATTTGATGAGGACGAACAGGGTACCTTATGGCTTGGAAAGAGGATTGTGGTACCTAATGTCAGGCATATTCGTGAAACAATATTGAAGGAGGCACATGACTCGCCTTACTCAATTCATCCCGGCTGTACAAAGATGTACAAGGATTTAAAGACATGCTACTGGTGGGCCAGCATGAAAAAGGACATAGCCGAATATGTTGCACTTTGTGATGTGTGCCAACGAGTTAAAGTTGAACATCAAAGGCCAGCCGGATTGCTACAACCACTAAAGATCCCGGAGTGGAAGTGGGAAGAGATTGGTATGGACTTTATAGTTGGATTACCGCGAACTCAGTCTGGCTATGATTCAATATGGGTTATTGTGGATCGATTGACAAAGTCAGCTCATTTCATCCCTGTCAAGACCACATATACCACCGCGAAGCTAGCAGAATTGTATATGGAACATATTGTGTGCCGACACGGAGTACCGAAGAAGATAGTCTCGGATAGAGGTTCTCAATTCACCTCCAGATTTTGGCAGAAATTGCATGAAGCAATGGGAACAAGGCTGAACTTTAGTTCAGCGTATCACCCTCAAACAGATGGACAAACCGAGAGGACCAACCAAATTTTGGAAGACATGTTGAGAGCATGTGCTTTAAAGCATAGGAAAAGTTGGGATAAAAGTTTGTTGTATGCTGAATTCTTGTACAACAATAGTTACCAAGCAAGTTTGAAAATGTCACCCTATGAAGCACTATACGGAAGGAAGTGTAGGACTCCCTTGTTTTGGAATGAAACCGGAGAGAATCAAGTGTTTGGTCCAGACGTGTTACAAGAAGCTGAAAGGCAAGTCCAAATAATACGGGAAAACTTAAAGGCTGCCCAGTCTCGACAGAAAGGTTATGCTGATAATAGGCGAAGGAGTTTGACTTTTGAAGTTGGAGATTTTGTATACCTCAAAGTGTCACCTATCAGAGGTCAGCGACGGTTTAACGTCAAGGGAAAACTCGCACCACGTTACATCGGACTATTTAAGATTCTGGACAAGCGAGGAGAGGTAGCTTATCGACTTGAGCTGCCGACGTATCTCTCCGATGTACACGACGTGTTTCACGTCTCTCAACTCAAGAAGTGTCTCAGGGTACCGGAAGAACAAGTGCCGATGGACGAGTTAGAACTTCAAGAGGATTTGTCTTATGTCGAGCAACCTATCAAAATTTTGGATATGAAGGAAAGAGTCACGAGAAATAAGAGGATCCGTTGGTGCAAAGTGCAATGGAAACACCATACGGAAGCCGAAGCTACATGGGAACGTGAAGAAGACCTAAAGGCAGAATTCCCTCATCTTTTCCCCACGCTATCGAATCTCGAGGGCGAGATTCACTTTAAGGGGGGTAGGTTTGTAACACCCTAAATTTTCGCATCATGCATTGCATACATGGTCATGCATTAAACACTAGTAGAATAAAAGAAAAATAATAAAACATATACATATACAAATATGTGTAGCAAAAGAAGAAATAGAAAATAATAATAGCCCAAAACTTGTAATAGGGAATAAGAATAAAAAAGAATAATATAAATATATATAAATAATATATATATAACAAAATATAAAAAATAGAAAAAAATATAACATTAATAATATATATTATAAAAATAATAAATATATAATATTAATAATATATATATAATATATATATATAAATAATTATATAATAAAGGAAAAGTAAAAAATATAATAAAATAAAATATAAATAATAAAATATATATTAAGAATAATCGTATAAAAGAAATAAAAAAAGAAAAAAAAAGAAAAAAAAAAGAAAAAAGAAGCAACCCGGCGGCCAGGCCAGCGGCCCAGCCAGCCGAGCTGGCCCCGCCCCGGCCTCCCGCGCGCCCGACACTCCCGCCTCCGCGGTCTCCCGCGTCCCCCTGACCTGACGCGACGCCGCCCACCCCCGACGCGCGGCGCGCATCGCCCGAGGCCGCAGCCGGGCCCCGGTCTGCCCCCCCCTGACGCGGCTTTCCCACCCCGGTTTTCCCGCGCGAGCGCGCCTGCACGCGCGCCGAATCCCGCCGCCCCCGCGATTTTCCCGCGAGCGCCTCGGCCTCCCGTCCGGATACGAGTCCCATCCCGTAACCGCCTCCGATTCTACCGGTGCCGTACCCTAGCCACGCCCCTATAAATAGGACCGAGGTCCCTAGACTTTTTCCCACGAACCAGCAGCCGCCAGCAGAGAAGAAAAGCCGCCGGAACCAAGGTCCAGAAGGCTGCGCCCAGGGAAGAAAAAAAGAGAAAAAGAAGGGGAAGAAGAGGGAGAAAAAGAGGAGGACACCACCGTTCGCCGGAGATCGTCGCCGACATCGCGCCGCCGTCGTCGTGCCGCCGAAGGACTGCTGCACCATTCACTTCGTCTACGCGTCACATTTATTCCGCAACCGTCACGCCGTCAGATCTACGGTAGGGTTCGTTCCCGATGCGAATTTTTGCGACCGTATTGAATCTAGTAGGCGTAAAATTAAATTTAGTTGCACCATGATTTTATTTTCAGCAGCATTAATCCACCCTAAAACCCCCGTAAACTCATATGAACACGTATGAACTAGTCGCATCTAATTAATAAACGACCGTAGTAAATTAATTATTAAACTGTGCATGCATGCATGTCATTGCATGTTGATTATTTTGTGTGCATTATGTTGAATTGTATATGTTTTCTTGTATGTATGATCACGCGTAGAGGAACGTGCTCAAGAGGTTGCATACAAGGATTTCCCGACGTAGGCAAAGGGAAGGCCCTGGTGGTCGAGGTCGTGAAGGAGAAACACCCTCGGTCACCACCGAGGGAACCACCATAGGTGTCCTTCGCTCCAAGTCAGCGTCCACCGGCGCGCCCCTCTTCAGTACCTGAGGTTGGCGGTTCTTCTGGGGGAGGTTTGGACCGTCAAGCAGCAGCTCCACCGTCGTTGGCGGTCAGCACGCCATCCATGATCCCCGTCACCTGCGCGGTCCAGGGTGCCATAGGGGACTCCGATAGCATCACACCTACGGAGCCTGAGGCAAAAAGGCCTCGAGCCGACGTCGTCGGCAGCTCGGGAGGTGACTCTGTCGGGGTTGGTGGAAGAACACCAGCGCAGTGCGACGACACTGCTGGTGGTTTTGGCGGAGGCCCTGCCGAGATGGCATCGCCTGTTATGCAATCGCTAGGGCCCGCGGCTTCAGGGTTGCCGAAAGTGGAGGCTCGCTGGAGCTTCCAGAAATGTCGGTAAGGCATTCTTGCCAATGCTTGCTCTATTATCTCGCCTACCTATGTTGATTGGTTTGGGCTTAATCTTGATTTGCAGGGTTACATCGGCTATTGTGAGGACCCTACCGCCGGGGGTAGTGCCCGAAAGTGCTTTGAGGCAGCCGAGGATGCTACGACTTTGCTGGCGGGGCAGCCTGCCAAGTTTGTTCAGGGGAGCGCTGCTCCGATGTCTGTGCCCGGCGTGGATAGTGAAGCATCTCTGGTTGCATCTGCAGCTGTCACGCCAGAGGCACCTCCGGCCGTCGTGACAGAGGCACCTCCGGCCGTCGTGGCAGAGGCCATGTCGGAGCCGACTCCTAGGGCTGGGGGTCTGACCTCCACTGCTGATGATTCGGTGGGCGGCTCTCTGAGTGATGGTGGCCCTGCTATGTCAGGTGGCACCGCAACTCCTGCTCAGACTCCGGGGGCAAGATACCCAGTTTTGGTGGCCTCACCTTCACTACTACGGGAGGAAGGGGTCCCCGAGATGATCACCGGACGACCTCTTCTGACTTCGGGGCAGCCGTAGCGGCTTTCTGACGTCATGGACTTGATACAATCCAGCATCCTTCAGGTGCAATCCAACCTCCATCGGGCGCAAGTGCCTCTTGCCGCGGAGTGGGAGAAGCTGCGTGCCGAGGGCGAGTGCCTCTGAGGCTGGGAGGGTCTCTTGAGCTCTTAACACCCTCAATTTTTGCATCATGCATTACATACATGTTCATGCATTAGGTATTAATAGAATAAAAGAAAAATGATAAAACATACATATATGGTGTAGCAAAAAGAAGAAAGAGAAAATAATAATTATAGCCTAAAATTTGTAATAGGGAATAAGTATAAAAATAATAATAATAAAAATATATATATAAATATATCTATAAATAATATATATAATAATTATATATATATATAAAGAATCATAAATAATAATATATAAAAAAAGAGAAAAAAAACACAAAACCGCCGCTGCTGGCCAGGCTGACGGCCCAGCCAGCCACGCCCCGACCGCGCGCACCGCTGGACCCCACCCCGCCGCCTTCCGCACCGCATCCCCGAGCGCGCAGCGCTCGCCCACTTGCGCTGGGCCCCACCGCCGCTTGGCCCACCTGACTGAGCGCCCCAGCTCCCGCGCGACACGCGCCGCCTGCCGATCCCGTGTCGCGCGCGACGCACCGCCCGACGCCCGGCCACGCCACCTGGCCCCACACCGCGTGAGCGCACCCCGCCGCCTAGCCCCGGCCGACCCCGACCCGCACGCACCCCGCGACCCCCCCCCCTGCGAATCGCCGCTCCCGCGCGGGATTCCTGCGCGCGACGCCCCGTGACCGAGCCGGTCCCTGATCCAGCGATGCCGCGCTCTATAAAACGACCGAGCCCCATAGGGTTTTTCCCGATACCGCAGAAAACCGCCACCCGCCTTCCCAAGAAACGCCACCGGTACAGAAGGCAAAAGGAGCCAGAGAACAGAGGGCTGCCGCAGGGAAGGAGAGGAAGAAAAAGAGGAGGGCGCCACCGTTCGCCGGAGACCGTCGTCGCCATCGCGTCGCCTTCGTCGTGCCGCCGGAGGACCTTGCACATCTACTTCGTCTACGCATCGTCCCCATCCCACAATCATCGAAGCCATCGCATCTACGATAGGCCATGTTCCCGATGCGAATTTTAGCGACCATATTGAATCTAATAGACGTAAATTGATCGTAGTTGCGTCGTAATTTTATTTTCAGCAGCATTAATCCACTCTAAAACCCCCGTAAACTCATATGAACACGTATGAACTATTTGCATCTAATTAATAAACAACCATAGTTAATTAATAATTCATCTTTGCATGCATGCATATCATCGCATGTTGATTAATATGTGTGCATCATGTTGATTGTATATGTTCTCTTGTATGTATGATCACGCGTAGAGGAACGTGCTCAAGAGGCCGCATATGAGGATTTCCAAAATCAAGACTTTGAAGCGCTTGAGCAACCCGATCCGCCGGAGCAAGGCAAGTGTCCTTGAAGCATATTGATCCTATTTTTAAAATAAATGTTTTGTTTGAAAATTGCATGCTTGTGTCAATTTGATGGGAATCCTATGGTAGGAAGTTTACTAGACTTGTTTAACCACCCTTGTCACCTGGAATATATGGTAGAGAGTCGGGAAGGGTTTTTACCTTTTTGCTTTGCGTAATTAATTGGGACAGAAAACAATACTACACATTTAATTATGCATCAATGATATTCTGGTTAATGTGAACTGGTCAATACGATGGGTGATCTAAGCAAGCATGGTATGTGGATGGGTTGGATGTTATGGTGGTTTGCTTGCTTTAGATCTAAGGACCGGTTCATGCGAGAATAGGCCAGGACTACAGTGCCACCACGAGGCCAAGTATGGGTGCGGTGTAGCTGATTAATTAGGGCTTTGCTAGTGCTGTTTGGACCATTGTGGATGCTCGGGGAAGGGGTAGTCGGATTGGGTTTGTTGATGATTGGCGGGACTACCCTGGTATCCGAATGGCTCAAGAGGGGGCCCTTGGTTGAAGATGTGCTCAGTTGGAGGCATCGCCACCGGTGAAACCTCAGTGGGGTCTGAATAGGCTAGTAATCCCTTCGTAAAGGCTATTTTGTGATCTCTTGGCCATACACCAAAGGAAGTGTAATTGGCGAAAGGGAGGTTCTTTAGTCGCCGACGAGTGATGAAATCACAAACACGTGGGTAAAGTGGTACAAACTCTACAGAGTATTAAAACTATCATGATAGCCGTGCTCCCGGTTATGAGCGCCTGGATGACCTACATGATTAGAGGGAAATTGGGATTTGGGATGATTATGGTTTGGTAATGGTTATGGTTGATATTATGGTTATGGTTATGGTTATGGTTATGGTTATGGGATGGAATCATGGTTTACATTGATTATGGTTATTGGCAATGGTAAATTATGGACTGGTATTATGATGGTTACATGGTTTATGATGGATTTACTTCACATAAATATGATACATTGCTTTTTCAAATGTTTTACTGTACTTTTCAGCACTTAGCCATTATTATTGTCGTCATTTGAATCAGCCACATGTCATACTTTCCACACTTGCTGAGTACGACATGTACTCACTCTTGCAATCCCCCCCAACAGTTGCAGGTCAGGATTGTGAGTTTAATGGTGATAATGCGGAGTTCTAGGTCGTGTCTACCGTCAGCTTTGCCTGTGGTGTTATTGGAGCTGCGCTATCCCTTTTGCTTAGTTTGCTTAGTTTGCTTAATTAGTTTATTTCCGCTGCATTAGTTGAACTTGTCATTAATATCTATTAGAGCTTGTATTCGAGGATATAATGAATTATGTATAAGAGTACTTAATTAATAATTTGAGCTGTGGTAATTATCTGTTTATCATTTGTGAATCACTCGTGTATGTGTGTTGAGCATCCTGGGCACACATATGCGTTAGCTTGGTTCAGTTTTCGGAACCGGGCGTCACAGATTGGTATCAGAGCCACAGGTTGACCGTAGGACGCAACCTAGATAGAATGGACACTTTAGAGCACATAGGAGCACTCAGGAATCGATGTGTTTTTGCTTAGTGTGTTGTTTGCTATATATATATTGTTTGCTTGTGTGCTTAATAGAGGATTTTGGGATGCTTTAGCATTGCCATGTCCACCTAGGCTAGTGTAGCTAGCTGTTTAGTTTCATATCCCTTGATGCATATAGTTGGGGACGTTTTCTAAATTCTTACCTATTGCTCTCCTTCAGATGGTGAGGACTCGCAACTAGAGAGATGTCAATAACGAGGAGGAGAACCATGGAGTACCTCAGAACAACAACGGACAAGGACCTGCTCATGGAGCTATCAATATTGAGCAGCTACTGGCTATGCAGAACCAGCTCATGCAGACCATGATACAGAAAATGGGATAGCTGCAGGCTGGCAATAACATTAACAATCAGCCCCACATGCCTCCACCGCCACCCCCGCCTCCTCATAACCGATTGGGAGAGTTTATGAGGACTAGGCCGCCGACCTTTGCTCAAGCTGCCGACCCAATGGATGCGGATGATTGGCTCAAGTCCGTAGAGAAGAAACTTGCTATTGTCCAATGCAGTGACCGGGAGAAGGTCCTATTTGCTTCTCATCAACTCGTTGGAGCAGCTGCCGATTGGTGGGATTCACTATGCAATGCTCATGAGGATCAAGAGAGGATCACCTGGGTGGAATTCAAGGAGAGTTTTCGTTCTCATTATGTGCCGGAAGGTGTTATGCTCTTGAAGAGACAAGAATTTGAGAATTTGAGGCAAGGAAGATCAAGCGTGAGTGAATATCTCAACAAGTTCACTCAACTCTCAAGGTATGCGCCCGAGGATGTTAGTCGGGACAGCCGGAAACAGTACATGTTCATGAGGGGCTTGAATAATGAGATCCAAGTGCAACTACTCAACTACGATTATGCCAATTTTCAGAAACTTGTGGACAAAGCAATTGTGGTTGAGAACAAGATCCGTGAGATGGAGCAATAAATCAAGAGGAAGGCGCCATATCAAGGACATCAACAAGGAAGTAATGTGCGCCCTCGCTTTGCGCCGCCCAATGCGCCTCATTACAGCTCCTCTATTCCTACTCAGCGCCCTGGTTATGCACCACGCCCAACTCAGTTCGGGCAGCAACGCCCTGTCATGCAAGCATCTAGGCCCCCAATGCCTTATGTGCCTCGTGCTGATTTTTCTGGAGCCAATGTTCAAAACCAAGCTCGTCCCAATAATTTTGGTGGAGTTAAGAAGTGTTATACTTGTGGAGAAGCTGGACACTTTGCGCATCAATGTCCTAAGTCAGACCTTGGTCAAGGAAGCAATGCGCCGAGGCAAAACCCAAGACCCAATGGAGGACAACCACAAGGAAGTCGTGGACAGTAGAATTTTGCTCGTGGCAACGTGAACCATGTCTCTACGAAAGATGCTCAACAAGCGGATGACGTGGTCATTGGCATGTTTCTCGCCAACTCCAACCCCGCGACTATGTTATTTGATTCTGGAGCATCGCATTCATTCATTGCATCGAAGTATGTTTCCAAGTATAGTTTGCCTACCTCTCATATGAAGTTTACTCTGTTGGTTAAGTCTCCTGGAGGAGAGATGAGGATAAATATAGTATGTCCAAAAGTAAGCCTTAGAATAAGGGGGGTAGACTTCTCCGCCAACCTCATTGTTTTGGATTCTCAAGGATTGGACATTATACTTGGTATGGACTGGTTGAGGAAGCACAATGGAGTTATTGAGTGTGCCACAAAGACGGTGAAGTTGACTAATGAGGAAGGGATCACCGTAGAATTTGAAGCATCTCAAACCGCACCAAAGCAATTGGAGTTGAATCATATGGACGGTGCCGCAATTGAGGAGATTCCGGTTGTGTGTGAATTTTTGGATGTGTTTCCGGATGAGTTGCCAGGTATGCCACCTGATCGAGACATTGAGTTTGTCATTGATTTAATACCTGGAACTGCACCTATAGCTAAGAGGCCGTATAGGATGCCTCCTATGGAATTAGCGGAGCTCAAGAAGCATATTCAAGAACAACTAGAGAAAGGTTTTATTCGCCCTAGTTCTTCACCTTGGGGAGCGCCCGTTCTATTTGTGGACAAGAAAGATGGAACGCAAAGGATGTGTGTGGATTACCGAGCTCTCAACGAGGTGACCATCAAGAACAAGTACACCTTGCCCCGTATAGAGGATTTTTTTGATCAGATGAAAGGTGCCTGTGTATTTTCCAAGATTGATTTGAGGTCGGGATACTCTCAAATGAAGATTAGACCATCGGACATACCCAAGACAACTTTCAGGACACGGTATGGATCTTATGAGTACACCGTGATGTCTTTTGGATTGACAAATGCACCTGCTTACTTTATGTACCTCATGAATAAAGTATTCATGGAGTACTTGGATAAGTTTGTCGTGGTGTTCATTGATGACATTATGATCTACTCGAAGGATGAGAAAGAACATGAGGAACACTTGAGGCTTACGTTGCAGAAATTGAGGGAGCATCGATTGTATGCCAAGTTCAACAAGTGTCAGTTTTGGTTGAAAGAGGTGCCATTTTTGGGTCATATAATCTCAGGAGGAGGAGTATCAGTTGACCCAGGGAAGGTGAGAGATGTGCTTAAGTGGGAACCGCCACAGAATGCTAAGGAAATTCGGAGTTTCCTTGGAATGGCTGGATATTACCGCCGATTCATCAAGGATTTTTCCAAGATAGCCAAACCTATGACGGAGTTGCTAATGAAGGGAAAGGCGTTCCAATGGACTGAAGCTTGTCAGAATAGTTTTGAGGAGTTGAAGAAGAGGTTAACAACAGCCCCAGTTTTGGTATTACCGGACGTGAGCAAGAGTTTTGATATATATTGTGATGCATCAAGACAAGGACTTGGATGTGTATTGATGCAAGAAGGTCAAGTGGTCGCCTATGCGTCCAGACAATTGAAGAAACATGAGCAGAATTACCCAACACATGATTTAGAACTTGCAGCAGTGGTACATGCATTGAAGATTTGGAGACACTATATCTTTGGACATAGGTGTGAAATTTATACGGATCATAAGAGTTTGAAGTATATCTTCACACAAACGGATCTGAACTTGAGGCAACGTAGATGGTTGGAGCTCATCAAAGATTATGATTTGGGGATCAACTATCATCCGGGAAAGGCCAATGTAGTGGCTGATGCTTTGAGCCGAAAAGGAGTAAGCCACCAACTCACAGTCTGGGAACTGCCATCCGAGTTATGCAAGGAGTTTGAACGGTTAAACCTTGGATTCATAAATGAGATGGGAACGATGGAAGTCAACCCAACATTAGAGCAGGAAATACGGGAAGGACAGACAAAGGACAAGGAAATACAGGAAATCAATGAAAAGATCCAAGAAGGGAGAGAATTCAGATTTGATGAGGATGAACAGGGTACCTTATGGCTTGGAAAGAGGATTGTGGTACCTAATGTTAGGCATATTCGGGAAACAATATTGAAGGAGGCACATGACTCACCTTACTCAATTCATTCCGGTTGTACAAAGATGTACAAGGACTTGAAGACATGCTATTAGTGGGCCAGCATGAAAAAGGACATAGCCGAATATGTTGCATTGTGTGATGTGTGCCAACGAGTTAAAGCAAAACACCAAAGGCCAGCTGGATTATTGCAACAATTAAAGATTCCGGAGTGGAAGTGGGAAGAGATTGGTATGGACTTTATAGTTGGATTACCACGTATACAATCCGGATATGACTCGATTTGGGTAATCGTGGATCGATTGACAAAATCAGCTCACTTCATTCCTGTCAAGACCACATATACCACCGCGAAGCTAGCAAAATTGTATATGGAGCATATTGTGTGTCGACATGGAGTACCGAAGAAGATAGTCTCGGATAGAGGTTCTCAGTTTACCTCTAGATTTTGGCAGAAAATGCATGAAGCAATGGGAACAAGGTTGAACTTCAGTTCAGCATATCATCCTCAAACGGATGGACAAACCGAGAGGACCAATCAGATTTTGGAGGACATGTTAAGAGCTTGTGCTTTAAAGCATGGGAAAAGTTGGGACAAAAGCTTTCCATATACTGAATTCTCGTACAACAATAGCTACCAAGCAAGTCTGAAAATGTCACCCTACGAAGCATTGTACGGAAGGAAGTGTAGGACACCTTTATTCTGGAATGAGGCAGGAGAAACTCAAGTATTTGGTCCGGATGTGTTGCAAGAAGCCGAAAAGCAAGTCCAGATAATTCGTGAAAACTTGAGGGCTGCCCAATCAAGACAAAAAGGCTATGCAGACAATAGGAGAAGGAAATTAGCCTTTGAAATAGGAGATTTTGTCTACCTCAAGGTGTCACCTATGAGAGGTCATAAGAGGTTTAACATAAGAGGCAAGCTCGCACCTCGTTATATTGGACCATTCAAGATTTTGGACAAAAGAGGAGAAGTAGCATATAAGTTGGAGATGCCAGCTCATCTTTCAAACGTACATGATGTGTTTCATGTTTCCCAACTCAAGAAGTGTCTCAGGGTACCGGAAGAACAAGTGCCGATGGACAAGTTAGAACTTCAGGAGGATTTGTCCTATGTCGAGCAACCTATCAAAATTTTGGACATGAAGGAAAGGGTCACAAAGAACCAGAGGATCCGTTGGTGCAAAGTGCAATGGAAACACCATACGGAAGCCGAAGCTACATGGGAATGTGAAGAAGACCTGAAGGCAGAATTCCCTCATCTTTTCTCCACGCTATCGAATCTCGAGGGCGAGATTCACTTTAAGGGGGTAGGTTTGTAACACCCTCAATTTTCGCATCATGCATTACATACATGTTCATGCATTAAGTATTAATAGAATAAAAGAAAAATGATAAAACATACATATATGGTGTAGCAAAAAGAAGAAAGAGAAAATAATAATTATAGCCTAAAATTTGTAATAGGGAATAAGTATAAAAATAATAAAAATAAAAAAATATATATAAATATATATATAAATATATCTATAAATAATATATATAATAATTATATATATATAAAATATAAAGAATCATAAATAATAATATATAAAAAAAGAAAGAGAAAAAAAACACAAAACCGCCGCTGCTGGCCAGGCCGACGGCCCAGCCAGCCACGCCCCGACCGCGCGCACCGCTGGACCCCACCCCGCCGCCTTCCGCACCGCAGCCCCGAGCGCGCAGCGCTCGCCCACGTGCGTTGGGCCCCACCGCCGCCTGGCCCACCCGACTGAGCGACCCGGCTCCCGCGCGACACGCGCCGCCTGCCGATCCCGTGCCGCGCGCGACGCACCGCCCGACGCCCGGCCACGCCACTTGGCCCCACACCGCGCGAGCGCACCCCGCCGCCTGGCCCCGGCCGACCCCGACCCGCAGGCACCCCGCGCCCCCCCCCCCCCCCCCCGCGAATCGCCGCTCCCGCGCGGGATTCCCACGCGCGACGCCCCGTGACCGAGCCGGTCCCTGATCCAGCGATGTCGCGCTCTATAAAATGACCGAGCCCCGTAGGGTTTTTCCCGATACCGCAAAAAATCGCCGCCGCCTTCCCAAGAAACACCGCCGGTACAGAAGGCAAAAGGAGCCAGAGAACAGAGGGCTGGCGCAGGGAAGGAGAGGAAGAAAAAGAGGAGGGCGCCACCGTTCGCCGGAGACCGTCGTCGCCATCGCGTCGCCGTCGTCGTGCCGTCGGAGGACCTTGCGCATCTACTTCGTCTATGCATCGTCCCCATCCCGCGATCATCGAAGCCATCGCATCTACGGTAGGCCATGTTCCCGAAGCGAATTTTAGCTACCATATTGAATCTAATAGACGTAAATTGATCGTAGTTGCGTCGTATTTTTATTTTCAGCGGCATTAATCCACTCTAAAACCCCCCGTAAACTCATATGAACACGTATGAACTAGTTGTATCTAATTAATAAACAACCATAGTTAATTAATAATTGATCTTTGCATGCATGCATATTATCGCATGTTGATTAATGTGTGTGCATCATGTTGATTGTATATGTTCTCTTGTATGTATGATCACGCGTAGAGGAACGTGCTCAAGAGGCCGCATACGAGGATTTCCAAAATCAAGACTTTGAAGCGCTTCAGCAACCCGATCCGCCGGAGCAAGGCAAGTGTCCTTGAAGCATATTGATCCTGTTTTTAAAACAAATGTTTTGTTTGAAAACTGCATGCTTGTGTCAATTTGATGGGAATCCTATGGTAGGAAGTTTACTAGACTTGTTTAACCACCCTTGTCACCTGGAATATATGGTAGAGAGTCGGGAAGGGTTTTTACCTTTTTGCTTCGCGTAATTAATTGGGATGGAAAACAACACTACAAATTTAATTATGCATCAATGATATTCTGGTTAATGTGAACTGGTCAATACGATGGGTGATCTAAGCAAGCCTGGTATGTGGATGGGTTGGATGTTATGGTGGTTTGCTTGCTTTAGATCTAAGGACCGGTTCATGCGAGAATAGGTCAGGACTACAGTGCCACCACGAGGCCAAGTATGGGTGCGGCGTAGCTAATTAATTAGGGCTTTGCTAGTGCTGTTTGGACCATTGTGGATGCTCGGGGAAGGGGTAGTCGGATTGGGTTTGTTGATGATTGGCGGGACTACCCTGGGATCCGAATGGCTCAAGAGGGGGCCCTTGGTTGAAGATGTGCTCAGTTGGAGGCATCGCCATCGGTGAAACCTCAGTGGGGTCTGAATAGGCTAGTAATCCCTTCGTAAAGGCTATTTTGTGATCTCTTGGCCATACACCAAAGGAAGTGTAATTGGCGAAAGGGAGGTTCTTTAGTCGCCGACGGGTGATGAAATCACAAACACGTGGGTAAAGTGGTACAAACTCTGCAGAGTATTAAAACTATCATGATAGTCGTGCTCCCGGTTATGAGCGCCTGGATGACCTACATGATTAGAGGGAAATTGGGATTTGGGATAGTTATGGTTTGGTAATGGTTATGGTTGATATTATGGTTATGGTTATGGTTATGGTTATGGGATGGAATCATGGTTTATGATATTGATTATGGTTATTGGCAATGGTAAATTATGGACTGGTATTATGATGGTTACATGGTTTATGATGGATACTTCACATAAATATGATACGTTGCTTTTTCAAATGTTTTACTGTACTTTTCAGCACTTAGCCATTATTATTGTCGTCATTTGAATCAGCCACATGTCATACTTTCCACACTTGCTGAGTATGACATGTACTCACTCTTGCAATCCCCCCAACAGTTGCAGGTCAGGATTGTGAGTTTAATGGTGATAATGCGGAGTTCTAGGCCGTGTCTACCGTCAGCTTTGCCTGTGGTGTTATTGGAGCTGTGCTATCCCTTTTGCTTAGTTTGCTTAATTAGTTTATTTCCGCTGCATTAGTTGAACTTGTCATTAATATCTATTAGAGCTTGTATTCGAGGATATAATGAATTATGTAATAAGAGTACTTAATTAATAATTTGAGCTGTGGTAATTATCTATTTATCATTTGTGAATCACTCGTGTATGTGTGTTGAACATCCTGGGCACACATATGCGTTAGCTTGGTTCAGTTTTCAGAATCGGGCGTCACAAGCTCCAGGATCGCCGAGGCGAAGGCAAAGTACCAGAACGAGAGCAAGGAACTGGAGGTGAGGCACTGCTTGGTGAGGGCCTCAGACACCTTGACCCAGAAGATTCTGTCCGATGCCAAGGCAGCCAATGATGCTTCTGACGCCTGCCCACACACTCTGGCTACCGGTCAAGAGGCCCTGAGTCGCCAAGAAGCCGCTGTTGCCAAGAGGGAGGCCGCTGTCACCGAACAAGACTTGGCAGCGCAGGCGATGATGGCTCTGGCTGAGGCCGATCGGGACAGACTGCAGTCCTGCCTCGAAGACCTTGAGCTCTAGGACAGCAATTTGGTACGCTATCGGGCACAACACCTAGTTGAGCATCAGGAACTCCTCCTGCAAGATCTTGACGTTCAAGCCCGAGAGCAGGCAGCAGAGCACCGCAGCCGGGAGCTTGATCTGCGGGAGCATCAGCTGGCTCAGCATCTGGAAGCCGAGGGTAGGGCGGTGGCGCAGACGGTGGCATCCCATGTCTTGGTGTGCTACCGGAGCCGGTACCCTGGTCTTCCACTGGAGCCAGTTTTTGAAGGCCCTGTTGATGAACGCGAGGCGACAGCAGCGACAGAGGTTAAGGAAGCCGCCAAACATGTCGTAGCGCAGTTCAGTCGGGGCTGAGGCTGGTAGCTTGTTTTTTGTATTTGGGGTTCACTCTCCCGTGTAAAGAATTCCTTAATGAATTCGATTTTGTGTTGGCTTCTTGCATTGTCTCTGTGCTTCTCAACTGTTGCTCTGAGTCCTTAGCTACATAAGGAGTTGCAGAACCTTTGTTGAGCTCATTGGCTTCACAGGACCAACAATTTGCACAATTGACATGGCCAAGTGTCGTCTGTTGATTCTGCATGTGGATCCCCTTAGAGGCCCCTAGGTAGATGTGGTTAGTTGGCTAAGCACATCTACCACTTGATCGCAAAATTTCTTGAACTGTCCCCCAGTGGAGTGGGGGAGTTTGGAGTGTCGTAGCACCACCATTTGCCAGAGCTAGATGCTCTGGCTTCATCCACCATCGTCGCGGAGTCATCGACGCAAGGCCCCTTAGGAGGCGCTGGAGCTGGATGCTCTGGCGTCATCCACCATCGTCGTGGAGTCGTCGACGGCAGCCCCCTTGGAAGGTGCCGGAGCTGGGTGCTCCGGCGTCGTCCACCATCATCGTAGAGTCATCGATGGCAGGCCCCTAGTTTACAGGCTATCGCAAGGGAACCTTATTAGCAACAAGAGTGGAGCAGGAGAGTTTACTCATCCGCGCTTGGTGCTGTCATTGACGTCCTGGGATGTCGACGGCAGGATCCTTGTGAGGTGTCGGAGCTGGATGCTCCGGCATCGTCCACCATCATCGTAGAGACGTCGACGACAGTCCCCTTGTGAGGTGTCAGATCTAGATGCTCCAGCATCGTCCACCATCGTCGTAGAGTTGTCGGCAGCGGGCCCCTGGTTTACAGGCTATCGCAAGGGAACCTTGATAGCAACAAGAGCGCAGCAGGAGAGTTTACTCACTTATCTGTGATTGGTACTGTCGTTGACGTTCTGGGACGTCGACGGTAGGCCCCTTGTGAGGTGCCAGAGCTGTATGCTCCGGCATCGTCCACCATCGTGGTAGAGACGTCGACGGTAGGCCCCTTGTGAGGTGCTAGAGCTGAATGCTCCGGCGTCGTCCGCCATAGTCGTAGAGTCGTCGACGACATGCCCCTGGTTTACAAGCTATCGCAAGGGAACCTTGTTAGCAACAAGAGTGGGGCAGGAGAGTTTACTCACTTATCCGCGCTTGGTGCTGTTGTTGACATTCTGGGATGTTGACGACAGGCCCCTTGTGAGGTGCCAGAGCTGGATGCTCCGGCGTCGTCTACCATCTTCGTGTAGATGTCGACGGCAGGCCCCTTGGGAGGTGCCAGAGCTAGATGCTCCGACATCGTCCACCATCATCGTAGAGACATCAACGGCAGGCCTCTTGGGAGGTGTCGGAGCTGGATGCTCCGACATCGTCCACCATCGTCGTAGAGTCGTTGACGGCAGGCCCCTTGGCAGGTGTCGGAGCTGGATGCTCCGACATCGTCCACCATCTTTGTGTAGACATCGACTGTAGGACCCTTGGGAGGTGCTGGAGCTAGATGCTCTGGCGTTGTCCACTATCGTCATAGAGTCGTCGACAGCAGGCCCCTGGTTTACAAGCTATCGCAAGGGAACCTTGTTAGCAACAAGAGTGGGGCAGGAGAGTTTACTCACTTATCCGCGCTTGGTGCTATCATTGATGTTGTGGGACGTCGATGTCAGGCCCCTTGTGAGGTGTCAGAGCTAGATGCTCTGGCGTCGTCCACCATCATCGTAGAGTCGTCGACGGCAGGCCCCTGGTTTACAGGCTATCGCAAGGGAACCTTGTTAGCAACAAGAGTGGGGCAGGAGAGTTTACTCACTTATCTGCGCTTGGTGCTGTCGTTGACATTCTGGGACGTCGACAGCAGGCCCCTTGTGAGGTGCAGGAGCTAGATGCTCTAGCGTCGTCCACCATCTTCGTGTAGACGTCGACAGAAGGCCCCTTGGGAGGTGCCAGAGCTGGATGCTCCGACATCGTCCACCATCATCATAGAGACGTCGACGGCAGGCCCCTTGGAAGGTGCCGGAGCTGGATGCTCCGGCATCGTCCACCATCGTCGTAGAGTCGTTGATAGTAGGCCCCTTGGGAGGTGCCGGAGCTGGATGCTCCAGCATCGTCCACCATCTTCATGTAGACATCGATGGTAGGCCCCTTAGGAGGTGTCTAAGCTAGATGCTCCAGCGTCGTCCACCATCATCGTAGAGTCGTCGATGGTAGGCCCCTGGTTTACAAGCTATCGCAAGGGAACCTTGTTAGCAACAAGAGCAGGGCAGGAGAGTTTACTCACTTGTCCGCGCTTGTTGCTGTCGTTGACGTTCTGGGTCGTCGACGTCAGGCCCCTTGTGAGGTGCCGGAGTTGGATGCTCCGGCATCGTCCACCATCTTCGTGTAGACGATCTCTCTGGCGCATTCTTTCTTGAAGGGAAGCTTGCCAAAGTGGATCGAGTTGTTGAAGGAATCGCTAGACCATCCCATGTAGGTCCAGACTCTCAACAAGTTTTGTCGCTCTTGATCTTGCTACGGGGAAGACCCAACTCCATCGTGGCAAAGTAGAGTGAAAGTTGGAAAAGCTGTGCAGGGATGGAGCGGTTCTGAGCGCTAAGACGTCAATGGTAGGCCCCTTGGGAGGTGCTAGTGCGGGATGCTCTGACATCGTCCACCATCATTGTAGAGACGTCGACGGCAGGCCCCTTGGGAGGTGCCGGAGCTGGATGCTCCAGCATCGTCCACCATCTTCGTGTAGACAACGACGGTAGGACCCATGGGAGGTGCCGGAGCTAGATGCTCCGGCGTTGTCCACCATCATCGTAGAGTCGTTGACGACAGGCCCCTTGTTTACAAGCTATCGCAAGGGAACCTTGTTAGCAACAAGAGCGGGGCAAGATAGTTTACTCACTTATCTGTGCTTGGTGCTGTCGTTGACGTTCTGGGACGTTGACGTCAGGCCCCTTATGAGGTGCCAGAGCTGGATGCTCCAGCATCGTCCACCATCTTCATGTAGACGTCGACGGCAGGCCCCTTGGGAGGTGTTGGAGCTGGATGCTCCAGCGTTGTCCACCATCGTCGTAGAGACATCGACAGCATGCCCCTTGGGAGGTGCTGGAGCTGGATGCTCTGACATCATCCACCATCGTCGTAGAGTCGTCGATGGCAGGCCCCTTGGGAGGTACTAGAGCTGGATGCTTCGACATCGTCCACCATCTTCGTGTAGACGTCGATGGCAGGCCCCTTGGGAGGTGCCAGAGCTGGATGCTCCGGCGCGGGCTGTTCTGTACATATGATAGAAACAAGGTGGACTAGTTTGCTCGTTGATTTGCCTGTAGCTCTCCCTTAGCTCTGTCATGTGTTTCTGTCATGGGCTGATTTGCGAGGCCTGGGTAATTCAATGCGTTGGTGCTCTAGGGCCTTGCTCCTATCATCCTCAGGGTGTGAGCTTTCTGGCTCTCAGTACTTGGTTGTAGCACTAGGAGGCAAGGTGTGTACGCTTAGGGTACAGGACCAGGCTAAGCAGTTTACACCCCCTGGACCTCCTGCTTGACACAGGCCTTTCCTGGGGAACCTTCTGGCGTCACAGGTCCCTAATGACGAGAGGGGCCAGAAGAACCCCTCATACACCGCAGGTACCTAAAGCATACCCGCCTTCATTAGGACTGCATGACTCTTGCATGGGTTAGTTACAGAGTGTACAATCACGCATATAAACTAATACGCAATAAAGGAGTCTTAGTGTGGCATGTTCATAAACTTAATGTGTAAGTAAATGGACAAAGTTTTTAAGAAGCCTTTAAGTAAAACAATGATTTTTTGATAGGAGTTCATAGGGGGAGACAGGCTACAAAAGAGGGCAACGGCTTTCCTCTGGATGATGGGGGGGGAGGCAGGGTGCACAGGCTTAGAGTTCGGAACCAAGCTAAGCTGGCTGCACATTTTGGGGCTTACCCTCCCGGTGCTTTGTTGTCTTTCGTGTTGCTCCTAAGCCCTACGAAATCCTTTACACTGTTCTACTAAGACTAGTATTTACAATAGGGGTGCCCACAGATCCATGAGTAGCTGTGATGGTCGGCGGGCAACCTTACTGTCAACAACTACTTAGAGGGGCGATGAGCGAGCATCCCTATTTCCTTCCTTGACCGCCCGTCTTGCGAGTGGTCCGAGCAGAGCCAGGACTGGGCTTGGCAGCTTTGGCGGAGGTGTCGATGCTGCCAGAGGGCTACAACTGAGATGCGGCAGGCGCTCTGCGCTGTCGTGAGCTTGGTGGAGGTCGACTTGATCCAGCACCGATCGAGACTGGTGCTGGGTCCACCGTGAGTGCTTGAAGCTGCTCCAAGGATAACACTGCAGCGGTGCGATCTCCACGAATCCTGAGGACGCCAGAGGGGGTCGACATCTTCAGGAAGAGGTAGCCGTAGTGGGCTACAGCCATGAACTGGTACAGCGCAGGCCTGCCGATGATGGCATTGAAGGGGAGGCTGACATCAGCGACGTCGAAGAGGATGCTCTCCGTCCTGTAGTTGTAAGGTGTCCCGAAGGTCACCCGCAGGTGGATGCTGCCGTACGGGGTGATGCTCCCAGGTCCCACCCCCAAAAATGGGCTCGAGGGGGCCAGCTTGGACACCAGGATCTGCAGCTGCTAGAAGGCTGCACGGCTGAGTAGGTTGAGGCTGGCCCCGCCATCTATCAAGACGTAGTGGAGCTTGACATTAGCTATGGTGGGGGAGACTAGGAGAGGTAGGACCCGTGCCCCGGCCATGTTCTTGGGGCAGTGAGAGGCGTTGAAGTTGATCGGCGTATCCTTCCAACGGTGGTGCTGTGGCGGAGTGAGTACAAGGGCTATCGAAGCCACCGCACGACGAAGGGTATTGACCATGTTCCGAGATGCGGGATCCCAAGACCCTCCGAAGATGACGTGGAGGCTCTTGCGAATCCTCATCTTGGTGGACCACTTTGACGGCCCACTCTTGCTTCTGGTACTCCAGTTCCTCGTCATTGTCGACCTTGGGTTCGACCTTCTGCTTGCCTTCCTGTTGGTGGAAGGGGGTGCCGTCCGGGTGCTGCTGCGCCCGCTCTTGGTAGCATTCAGCACACCTTTTTTATCTCCCAGCACTCGCTCGCGGTGTGTTCGCGAGTCTTGTGCACCAATGTGTTCATCAGTGGCAGGTGGCTGATGAGGGCGTTTCTTTGGGTGTGGGGGCTTTCCTCCTCCGGTTGCGGCTGCTACCGCGACAGGGGATCCAT
Organism: Tuctoria greenei; assembly: GCA_036927565.1. Lineage (NCBI taxonomy): Eukaryota > Viridiplantae > Streptophyta > Magnoliopsida > Poales > Poaceae > Tuctoria > Tuctoria greenei. Next base: position 113,359,997 of record JAYESD010000005.1, read on the forward strand.
GTAGCGGCTTGTTCTGGCGGCCACCCCGGTTCTTGTTCTTCTTTTTGCCGCTGCCAGGGGTAGAGACTCCTTCTCCAGTCCGTCCGGCCCCACTCGCTCTGGGGGCAGGATGAGCGTGCCAGTCGCAGCCTTCTGCCGCCCTGGCGCATTGGTCGGCGATGGAGAAGAGCTCGAAGACGTCTTGTACGTTGTGCGTAGCTAACTGCTCGAGCATCTTGCAGTCATGCACCCCCTGGCAAAATGCCACTATGACAGGGGCATTTGGGATGTTGGGAATGGAGTTGCGTACCTGGGAGAAACGTTGGACGAATGATCGCAGCGTCTCCTTGGGTTGTTGTCGCACGGCGTGGAGGTCAAGCTCGATGTTGGGGCACATGTAGGAGCTTCTGAAGTTCGTCGTGAACTGCCGACACAGCTCATCCCAAGAAGTTATAGACACCTCGGGAAGGTTCATCAGCCACGAGCAGGTTGATCTAGTTAGGGCGACTGGGAAGTAGTTCGCCAGGGTGGTCTCATCCGCTCCTGCAGCAAGGAGCATCATAGTGTAGATCTGCAGGAACTCCGTCGGGTTGATGCTTCTGTCGAATATCTCCGAGATATATGGACAAAACTTGCGTGGCCACATTGCAAAGCGGAGGTGCGGAGCCAACGCCGAGCAACCTCCCACGGGCCTCGTCAGAGAGGCAGATGGGACAGCATACCCCAAGGGGGTCTGCTGCACGACGTGCGGCACTTGTTGGACTTGCGGTTGTGGCAATGGTTGTGCCATTCATTGCTGCGCCAAGTACTGCTGCTGCACATCCTGCTGCACTGAGTACTGCAAGGGAGCTGTCGTGCCGACATACTCTTGGTTAGGTGGCGGAAGATTTACCTGCGATGCACCTTGGAAGGAGGACACATCGTGAACAGGGCACTGAGGTCCATATTCGTCGTCGAGGTTGCGCCGCCTCTCTCGCTGCCGCTCGATGATGATGCGACTGTCCATGTGAGCTTGACGACGGTCAAGCTCAGCTCTGAGGTCCTCCATGGGGAGTCGGCCAACGGTCGTAGGCTTGGAGGAGAAGGAGTTGGCGGAGTGATTGTCGATGGACGGCGTGCGTGATAGCGACACGAGGCGCGGGGTGAATAGGCTAATCGACCTGAAATGACTTAATAAAACGAAATCAGTACTAGGGGGCAGACTAGTCTGATCCATGGGCGGACTAGTCCGGTCCACCTGCAGGGAAAACCTAAAAAGAGTTTCTAATAATTTTTAGTTGGATTTCGTGATGCGAAAAGTGTAAGAATGATTCAGTGAACCTTAACAAGTTATAGAGCAAGTATGAATCTAAGGATCACAGTGAAATGAAAACGATGAACGGGAAATGGTAAAGTTAACCCTAGAAGCAATGTGCGATAGATGAAAGCAAAGTACACAAGGGACACAAGGATTTTATCCCATAGTTTGATCCCACACAGGAATCTACGTCCCCGTTGAGGAGTCCACAGAGGACCGGGTTCAACAACCCTTCCCTCACCGAGTTTGCCACAAGGGCCAAACCTGTTCTCCACTATCACAAGGGTGAATACAAGATTCATTGGGTCTTCTCACAATCTGAGGCTCCCACCACAAATATGATCACAAATCACAAAGAACAACTCAAGCCACAGATCACAAAGTTTCAACAAGTGCAAGAGATCAAACCGAGAGCCAAAGAGCGGTGTTCTTCCTCTTCTTCACCTCACCAAACCCTAATCCACACAAGAATTAGTTTTTGAGGGAAAGTAGGCACGAAAGAGGCTTTAGAAGGCTCAAAGTTTGATGTGGCGGCGCAAGGGTTTCAAAGTTGTTCAAATGAACCCGGGGGTCCTCTATTTATAGAGGACCCAAGCCCATACTGCTGACCTCAGCAGATGGGCGAACTAGTCCGGCCTGTGGCCCGGACTAGTCCGGCCTTTGGGACCACTGACGTCCCTGACAACTGCCACACTGCGCGGCAATCATCATGCTACCCGCCAAAATCAAATTCAAACGGTCACTTCATAACGGACTAGTCCGGTCCAAACCGGTCTAGTCCGATCTCACACGGAACCTTTTGTTCCGTGTGAAAACGGACTAGTTCGGGGACCACAGACTAGTCCAGCCTCCCAGACTTAGTCACTAAAGCACCCAGCTCTCACAGACCCGTACGAGTCCGCACCCACAGCGGACTAGTCCGATCTCAGTCAGGACCTCTTGGTCCGGACTAAAACGGACAAGTCCGGGGTTTTGGGACTTAGTCACGAAAACCCACTCCATGACTACCCTGGACTAGTCCGTCCCAATACGGACTAGTCCGAAGTCAATCAGAATCTCCTGGTCCACCTGAAAATGGACTAGGCCGGCAAGGAGAGGACTAGTTTGGCCACAAATACGGACTAGTCTGACCTCTCCTGCCAGAATACTCTAGCACTCTTCTCTCAATGGGTTTTGATCTCTAAACCGCTTTAAGCTCCCAACTTGATCTCAATGGACTTTACGCACACACCCTCATACATATACGGCTGGTCTAAACTCGACAGCTAGAAACCCTAGTTTCTACTTTTCGAGTCGACACCATCGTTTCCATCCTTTTCCTTTTTGAGGGTTTGTGATTCCACTTGAGTCCACACCTGTGCTTAAGATCACTGAGCTCATTAGTTACTTAATTTTCGTCATCAATCATCTAAAACCCACGGGGATCCTAGATGCACTTTCAATCTCCCCCTTTTTGGTGATTGATGACAACACATCAAGTCTTCAACATATAAGAGTATAAAATTTGGTTTTCATAATGTGCGGGTGTATGATTGACTCCCCCTCAATGAGTGCATCACGAAAAGAAGACTGAGGAAGTCCTTCATACACACACACGTTATGGTGGGGTGCCTACGTGTTGTGCTCAACATTTGTGACAAGACATAATAGTTATGAATGTGATCAAAAGATAGACAATTAAAGCATCACATTAATGTTAAACAATCAAACATAGTCTTGCACAAATTTAAACATCCAAATGACACAAATATTACGATATAGAGTGCAACACGTCCAAGGATCCAAATAACTAGACAAGTACTACTACCCCCCTCTAACTCTCCCCCTTTGGCATCAAGACACCAAAAAGGAAAATAAGAGGGAAACTAAGAGACCCAGAGTCTAGTCATCATCCTCCTCGCTATCGGCCGCCTCATCACTCTCCGAGGCCTCCGGATCCTTGTAGTCCTTGTCGTCATCGTCGGAGACCCGTGTTGAGGGAGCCGCCTGGGAAGAGCTCCCGTCCTCATGGAACTGGGTGAGCTCGTCGGCAGTGAAGTCGGGGAATGGAGTTATCTTGCCATCGCTCTCCTCCGGAGGAGACATAGGGACCTCAAGCTTGTCGCACACGGCCTTGAGGTACTTCTCTTAGCGCTTGTGCGCCTGCTGATTGCGGACTTCTTGTTTCTGGCAGGAGGTGAAGATGGCCTTGAAGCACTTGAAAAAGTGCTCATTGACTCAGGTAGAGGCGAAGATGGAGGTGCCACGGGGCGAGGTGCTGGCATCCCCGGATGGGAAGGAGGCTCGGCATTCTTCCGGCGAGCTGGCTCCGGGATGGACAGAGGCATCTGAGGATGGACGGGGCTGATGAGTTGTATCTTTGGCAAACACAAGCCCTGACACCTTCTCGATGAAGCACATAATGTAGGGTGCATATCCACATGCACGGTTCGGAGTGTGTGAGATGTTGAAGATGTCATCGAAGATGTAGTCCACAAGATTGAACATCTCATCTCCATCAATCAACAGCAGAAGGTGCCTCAGATTTCCCTGTATGATCCCGGCATCACCCTCTTTAAGAGCCATGGTCTGCCTCATGATTCTGTTCAGGATGTTGTAGAAGGGCTTGATGTTCCTTGCAAGCTCGACCTCATAGGGGACATGACTACGATACATGTAGGCCAACTCATCCCTGTCCACAACCTTTAGATTTGAGATGATGATCTCATGGTCCAGGTGGTGATCAAGTCTTAGAGCCTTAGCAAACTCTTCGAATGTGGCGGAATACCGCTCACCATTCGTCATCCATGTGATGCCTCGGTTGCCATGAGGGTGAAAGTAGACAGTTGTGTAAAACTGCACAATCACCTCCACGTTCCAGTCATACTTGAAACCTAGAATGTCTTTGATGCCATGGCACCCAACGGCTTCAATCACTTCATCAAAGGTCACATTTTCCTTCTTGGCCATGTATTCCCAATCGACCCATTGAGCTTGGATGACAGGAGTCTTCATGGCTTGGTAGAATGAGTGATAATAATCGCAATGAAAATCACACCAAAACCGTGGATCGGCGGTGTGCTTCTCATAGTCATACACTCTGTTAGTCCTTATCCTTCGGGCCTTCTCAACTCCTTTGCCCTTAAAAATATTTGCTGCCAGGTTGGGCTGCCTGTTCGGGTTGCGAGTTGGAGAGTGCATCTTTAGGGGGCCAATGGGTTTGGCCTTCCCCTTCTCCTTTATGACCATGCCCTTGGCCTTCTTAGCCAGAGACTTCATAGAGGTCTTCTTCTTCTTGGGCTCTGCAGGGGCCGGGGGCTTGCCCTTCTATGGATCTCTCTCGATTCGGTATTCAGCAATCTCTTCGTGGGCTTGCTCCTTGGCCCTTTATTTCTCTCCAACTGTTACTAGCTTCTTCCGCTTGAGGGATTGTGCTGTGGCAGCCTGGGAATTATGTGCTTCGCGCTCCTCTCTCTTCTTCTTTTTGAGCTCCTTGCGGCTTGCCTCAATGGCACGCTGCATAGCTACTTCTTCATCGTAGAGCTCCTGGGAGATTGAGCGAGGGGAGCTATGCTCGGATCCTGACATAGTCGCTGCAAACACATGAAGGACCAAAGTGATGAGGTCAAGGGAGTGGAGTATTGCCAAAGAAATGATGAGAAAAAGTCAAAGTTAGGGTTTGTCCTGTGTAAACCGGACTTGTCCGCCAGGCACCGGACTAGTCCGGGTTACGCAGGAAGAACCCTAACCCTAACGATTTTTCAAAAAATCTTTGAAACAAGTCGCAATACTCCTAGGCTATGATCACAAGGATACTAGAAACAACTTTTGTAAAGAGGCATCTACCAATAACTCTATGAATCAAGAATGGGGAACAGTTTTGAAAAGTTGAGAATACCTCTTCAAATCTCGAAAAATCGAGGAGATCGGTGATGGATCGCGTTGAGAATGTGCGGGGAAGGTCTCCCACACCTCCAAAGGGTCCAACGCACGGATTAGAATCGGTTTTTGGTGGAGGGAATCAAAAATCACCTAAGGAGGCAGTTTTTGTGCGAGAGGGAGATGGAGAGACAAGTGAGGAGAGAGAGGAGGGGTCGGGCTGCGTCCCGGGGGTTTAAGTCCCCAGGAGCCGGACTAGTCCGATATGGGGATGGACTAGTCCGATCGGTGGACCAGACCCGGACAAGTCTGCGTCCGAACTTGTCTGGCCTCCTGGCGGACTAGTCCGGTGCAAAAAGGCTGAAACATACATATCTAGAGCTTTAGCCACTTAAATGAATCCTTTTGGACATATTTACACAAGGAAACTTTATGAATATGGTCAGTAAGAAATCAACAATCAAACTATGACCATAAACCACAAAGTTAATAGTTTTTCAAATAATTTAGAGAAAATCAAGATAGAGATGATTTTTTCAAACACATGCGTTCTTTTGAATAAGGTGCAGAGTAAACATCTAGATGTGCATGTTTCAAGCCACATTTCGAGAATCTAAGACATTGAGCTCACTCCTAAGCTCACAAAAGCGCTTCTCATCTAAGGGCTTGGTGAATATATCGGCTAGTTGGTTCTTGGTTCTTACATGGGAAATCACTATATCCCCTTTCAAGGAATGATCTCTCAAGAAGTGATGCCTAATATCGATGTACTTTGTCCTCGAATGCTCAACTAGATTATGGGCTATTTTGATGGCGCTCTCATTGTCACATAGGAGTGGAATATGGCGCAAGTTTATACCATAATCCCTTAGAGTTTGTCGCATCCAAAGAAGTTGTACTCAACAACTTCCGGCTGCGACATACTCCGATTCGGCTATGGAAAGAGCAATGGAGTTTTGTTTCTTGGAGGACCAAGAAACTAAGGATCTACCTAAGAATTGACATGTCCTGGATGTTCTCTTTCTATCAACTTTGCACCCCGCATAATCCGCATCAGAATAGCCAATAAGGTTAAACTTGGATCCTTTGGGGTATCAAAGTCCCAGGCTAGGTTTGTGAACTAAATATCTAAGAATTCTCTTAACGGCGGTCAAATGACACACTTTAGGTGCGGCTTGAAAATGTGCACACATGCACAAACTAAGAATAATATCGGGTCTAGATGCACAAAGATATAACAAGGAACCAATCATAGATTGATATACCTTTTGGTCCACATGTGGACCATCTTCGTTGAGGTCGAGATGTCCATTAGTCGCCATTGGAGTCTTGATGGGTTTGGCCTTGTCCATGTCAAACTTCTTCAATATGTCTTGAGTGTACTTTGTTTGACTTATGAACGTGCCTTCCTTGAGTTGTTTGACTTGGAAACCTAAAAAGAACTTCAACCCCCCCCCCCATCATGGACATCTCAAATCTCTCCGTCATTATCTTAGAAAACTCATCACAAAACACTTTGTTAGTAGAACCAAATATGATGTCATCGACATATATTTTGCACATAAAGAGATCATCATTAAAGTGCTTTGTAAAGAGAGTATAATCAGCTTTTCCTGTCTTAAAACCATTTTGGATCAAAAAGTCTCTAAGGCGCTCATACCAAGCTCTAGGAGCTTGCTTGAAGCCATAGAGAGCCTTACGCAATTTGAAGACATGGTTGGAGAAGTCTTGGTCTTCAAAACCCGGCGGTTGCTCCACATAGACTTCCTCCTTGATTGGGCCATTTAGGAACACACTCTTGACGTCCATTTGGTAGAGCTTAAAATCATGGTGAGTAGCAAAGGCAAGTAATATACGAATTGCCTCTAGCCTAGCTACGGGAGCAAATGTTTCATCGAAATCCAAACCTTCGACTTGTGAGTACCCCTTGGCCACAAGTCGTGCCTTGTTCCTTTTCACCACACCATGCTCATCTTGCTTGTTGCAGAACACCCACTTGGTGCCCACAACATTTGCTTGTGGACGCTTGACAAGCTCCCACACTTTGTTCCTCTCAAAGTTGTTGAGCTCCTCTTGCATGGCCACCACCCAATCTGGGTCTCTCAATGCGTCTTCAACCTTATGAGGCTCCAAGGAAGAGACAAAGGAGTAGTGTTCACAAAAATTTACAACACGAGAACGAGTAGTTACCCCTTTTGTAATGTCTCCTAGGATGTTGTCAACGGGGTGATTCCGTTGAACACTTTGATGCACACGAGGATGCGAAGGTTGGATTTGAGTCATCATCATCCTCTTCTCCTTGGTCTCCCACTTGATTTATGCCTCCCCCTTGATCTTCATCTTCTTGATCATGTTGAGGTGCAACTTGTCCATCTTCAACTTGGTCACGTGGGGGATGACTTGCGTCATTTTGTGGTTGGTCACTTGGGTTTTGAGGTTGTTCTTGTGGACGAACATCTCCAAGTGCCATCCTCCTAAGAGCTTCTTGTGGAGAGTCTTCTTGATCTAACACAATTTGATCAACTTGCTCCACTTGGGAGCCATTAGTTTCATCAAACACCACGTCGCGTGCTATTTCAACAATCCCGAAGGATTTGTTGAAGACACGGTAGGCGTGGGTGTTCGAATCATAACCAAGCAAGAAACCTTCATCGGACTTTGAAGCGAACTTCGAAGTCCTAGGCTTCTTGTTGAGAATATAGCATTTGCTCCCAAAGACACGAAAGTAAGAGACATTGGGTTTCTTACCAACTAGAAGCTCGTAGGGGGTCTTCTTGAGGAGGCGGTGGAGGTACAACCGGTTGACGACGTGGCAAGCGGTGTTAACCGCTTCCGCCCAAAACCGGTCCGACGTCTTGTACTCATCAAGCATCGTCTTTGACATCTCAATGAGTGTCCTATTCTTCCGTTCCACCAACCCATTTTGTTGAGGGGAACAGGGGGCTGAAAATTCATGCTTAATGCCCTCCTCATTCAAGAACTCTTCCACTTGTGTGTTCTTGAACTCGGTGTCGTTGTCGCTTCTTATATCCTTGATTCTTAAGGTGAACTCATTTTGAGCTCTCCTTAAGAACCTCTTGAGGACACCGTGAGTCTCACCCTTATCATGCAAGAAAAATACCCAAGTGAAACGAGAAAATCATCAACAATAACAAGACCGTATTTGTTACCGCCAATGCTAATGTAGGTTATTGGCCCGAAAAGGTCCATGTGTAGCAGTTCCAAAGACCTTGTTGTCGTCATGATGTTCTTGAATGGGTGTTGAGCTCCTACTTGCTTCCCCGCTTGGCAAGCACTACAGGGCCTATCCTTTTCAAACACAACATTCTTCAAGCCATAGATGTGCTCGCCCTTAAGAAGCTTTTGTAAATTCCTCATCCCAACATGGGCTAGCCTTCAATGCCAAAGCCACACCATGTTGGTTTTCGCCATTAAGCATGTGTCAAGTTGAGCTTTATCCGCGAAATCCACAAGATAAAGCTTTCCCTTGAGCACACCCTTAAAAGCTATTGAGTTATCACTTCTTCTAAAGACGCTCACACCCTCATTAGTAAAAACATAATTATAACCCTTGTCACATAGTTGTGATATGGACAATAGGTTATAGTCTAAGAAATCAACATGCAAAACATGAGAAAGTGAATGTTGAGGGGAAATCGTGATTTTACCGGAGCCAAGGATTTTCCCTCGGCTATTGTCCCTGAAGAAGATCCCTTCACTTGGATCATCAATTTTCTCATACTCCACGAACATTTTCCTATGTCCGATCATGTGGTTGGTGCATCCACTATCAAGCACCCATTTCGATCCACCGGAGGAGTATGCCTACAAAACAAGATTATGCCTTCCTTTTAGATACCGACGCGGAGTTGGGTCCTTTGACTTTAGTAGTTAGGCACTTTGGCACCCACACGCAAGGCATGGGGCTCTTGCGGAGTGGCCTAACATATTTAGCAAAGACTTTGCCTTTCTTGTTCCTCATTAGAACATAAGATACATCAAAATCATGAAAGAGAGGATGCAGTTCAGTTCTAGGCATTTCATTGCTAGTTGCTATGTTCTTCCCACTTTTAGTTGGGGATGAGCTTCCCTTAACAAAGACAATCAAGTCTTTGCCACACTTAGAGGTTTTAGCATTTTGCTTTCCACCTCTAGTATAACCAAGACCATCCTTGACATAGGGAGGTCCTGTGTTGGTGTATGCACTTCGTGCATAAGCCACCTTCTCTTTGTCAAAGATGGCACCCTTAGGTGCTTGTTTGCCTTGAGTCAACTTCATCCCATCCTTTAATTTAAGGATCAAGTTTGAACATTTGCAAGTGGAGAATACTTCGGATGCAACCTTTGAGGACGATGAGCTTTTGGAGGAAGAGGCTACATTAGTCTTGAGGGCCTCAACTTGAGTTTCAAGGATCTTGTTAATTTTTGCCAAGTTGCCAAGTTCGTCCTTAAGTCCAATGGTTGTCTCCTCAAGACTTGAGCAAGTTTTCTTGCTTAGAGCAAGTTCATTCTCTAATGCCTTGCTCTTCTCTCTCTCAATCTCAAGGAGCTCAATAAGCTCTTGACATCTCTCCTTTTCATGTATGACCATGTCCTCTTGCCTATATATGAGCTCCTCCTTCTCAAAGATTTCATCCGAGAGCAATTTCATTCTACGCAAAGTGCTCTTACTTATATCCTTAAGCATGTGTTCGTTTTCACTAGCACTATCAAATTCATCACGGGAAGATATGGAGGTGGATGAGTGAGAAGTAACCTTTCTCCTTCCTTCTTTTGCCATGAGGCATGTTGGCTTCTGGTCGTCGAGGTTGGGGAAAAGCTTGCTTCCCTTGGAGCTCCTCCCGATGGCTATGGTTGCCACCTTCTCCTCGTCTTCGGAGGAGGACTCATCATTTGAGTCCCATTCCTTGCCCAAGTGAGCATGACCGGAGGGCCTCTTCTTCTTAAAGAATTTCTTTTCTTGAGGCTTGCCCTCCTTCTTCTTCTTGCCCTCTTCATGTGGGCAATCCACAATGAAGTGCCCGTACTCGCCACAATTGTAGCAAGATCTCCTTGTTTTGGGCCTTGCTTTTTCCTTGCCCTTGCTCTCGTTGTTGTATCCTCCTTTCCTTCTCCTCATCGTCCTCTTGAACTTGTTGATGAAGAGGGCCTCTTCCTCATCGGTGTCAAGACCCTCCTCATCACTTTCTTTTTGCTCTTTTGGGGAGGATGTTGCTTTGAGTGCCACATCCTTCATCTTCGAGGCGGTGAACCTTTGGAGGTCGTTGTAGAAGAGTGCCTCCTTCTCCATGATCTCGTGGTTGATGATCCTTCCTAGGACCTCCTCCGGGGTCATTTGAGCAAACCCCGGGCTTTCTCGGATCATGGAGCAAAGATAGACGTTTCTAGGCATGAATGCCCGAATCATCCTCTTCACTACCTTGTGGTCGGTCCACTTGGTGCAGCCATAAGATCTACTCTTGTTGATGAGGAGCTTTAGGCGGCTATACATCTCCTGGGGAGATTCACCATCCATAATGGCAAACCTCCTGAGCTCTCCTTCTATAAGCTCAATCTTTGTCTCCTTCACGACTCACTTGCCTTCATGAGCCGTCTTGAGGGTGTCCCAAATGTCCTTGGCCACCTCAAGTACATCTACCCGGTTGAACTCATCTTTTGAGAGAGATGAGATAATCACTCCGGCCGCTTGGGCATTGCGGTGAAGGAGCACGACTTGCTCTAGAGTGATGTCTTCCTCATTCTTTGGGATATGCACCCCGGTCAACACAATTTGCCACAATGAAGGGTTGAGTGACACGAGGTGGATCTTCATGTTGTGCTTCCACATCCCGTAGTCGGTTCCATCGAATCGGGGAGGCTTCCCCAATGGGATGGAGAGGTAGTGGTTGTTGGAGATGAGGCGTTCATAGTTGTAGCCTTGTTGGTTGTAGTGGGTCGTGCCACCCGTTGTAGAGGTTGAAGAGTCAACCTTTGGAATCTTCAACTTCTCTCGAAGTTTCGCCTTGAGCTGGCGAGTCTCTTCGTCATTCGTCGATTTGTCTTGGTAGATGATCATCTCCTCATGGGTTGCTTGGACCTCATTAGTCGATACTTCATCATTCCCCACTTCGGTCATCTTCTCTCCGAGTTGTTAGACTCTTTGGGAGAGTCCTGCTCTGATACCAATTGAAAGTTGCCTAGAGGGGGTGAATAGGATAATCGAACTGAAATAACTTAATAAAACGAAATCAGTACTTAGGGGGTGGACTAGTCCGATCCAGGGGCGGACTAGTCCGGTCCACATGCAGGGAAAACCTAAAAAGAGTTTCTAACAAGTTTTAGTTGGATTTTTGTGATGCAAAAAGTGTAAGAATGATTCAGTGAACCTTAACAAGTTATAGAGCAAGTACGAAGCTAAGGATCACAGTGAAATGAAAATGATGAACGAGAAACGGTAAAGCTAACCCTAGAAGCAATGTACGATAGATGAAAGCAAAGTACACAAGGGACACATGGATTTTATCCCGAGGTTCGATCCCACACAGGAATCTACGCCTCCGTTGAGGAGTCCACGGAGGACCGGGTTCAACAATGTAGGATCAAAGAGCATGTGAAAAGCTACCATAGGGGGGTGAATGGTAGATTTAAAAATCTTACGCAGCGGAAACAATTAAACCCCAACCCCTTCGGCAGAAAAATGGTCTGTTAAAGAAATCGTGTGTGAGACTAATCTAAACGTGTTTCCCTGTGACAAAAGTGATAGATATAAGAGATAATCAAGTCAAGAAGACAACACAAAAAGAATCACTCAAATCCATCGATAAAAACTCAAGTTGTGATCGAAAGATCGAACAAAGGTCAATCTGACCTACTCGAGAAAGACAGTTTCTGGAATGCTGCAAAGAAACTCGTGTATATCAAAAACCACAAATCCAATGACCATGAAATTTTTCAAATGATATACAATCAAGTTGTGAAGACAATCCAAAAAGAATCATGTCAATTGGATCTGTAAAACTCGAGTTATGATAAAACCACCGACGAAAGGTAGTGTTGTCCAGAAACTCGACGAGTAAAACTTGTCTGGAACAAGTCGGACGAACAAGACACAAAAGTTCCTTCAAACTACGAATTTTATTCAATAGAACACAAGAGTAACAGCCCCAAAGTCGTGCACCACGAGCTCTAGGCTCTCTTGCTTATATAACCAGCTCAAAAGCCAACTCAACTCAGATCAGGAACCTAATCCTACTCTGTTCACGAATCGTAACTTTCCATAACTGCTTAGGATTCTTCTATACGCAGATAGAAGCAATCTTAAGACTTCCAAACACCTTAGGAACGTATACCACATTCCTAAACAACTCAAATTCATGACCCACACGAAATCCTATCATAACCTACTCAAATCTTTCCATATTTGAGTCAAACCCGACTCAGCCGCAGCCTGAGTCCATAACCTAGTCGGTTGGACCTTTCCGACCAACTCTTTATGTCCACATATCTTCATCACGTCTCGGAACCATGTAGCCACGTCCATGCACTCCTTGCACACGTGCAAACATCTTCCAATGACGTTCACGATACTTTCACATGCATTGTTCTTGATTCAATCATGTTGCGCAACCTCCTGATCAGCTCAACCACAATTCCTCCTGAATTTGGTTGTTGGAACCTCATCTCCTCCCTGAGACTAGTCCAATGGATCCCGTCACCAGCCATGTCTTGAACTCAAACAACACCTGCACATGAATAAACAACCTATCCATACGAGCCCAAGTCCTCGACTTGACTCAAGTTAGTTTCGAACAGAACACCTTACGTGAGAACCTCACATAAGCATGTTGCAAAACCACAGTAACACGATATCATCCATATCAACCAAAAAGCACCAAAAACTTAGCAAATGAATACTAAGCAATCTTTCCAAAGATGTAAAGCAAGTACGAAACATTGCAAATAAAAAACAGAAGCATTGTGGTCAAGTTCCGGACCTTGCCAGAGCAACCTGGACCTTGAGCCGGAGCTAACAAAAGCTAGTAGAACCTAGCGCTAGAGTCGGACCTTGATAAAAGGTGTTTTGGTGATATTCAAAACTTTTATCGTCAAAGCAAGTGTATTCACTACAAGCCAAGGTATTCAGCACACATAGGTGTTACAATCTCCCCCTTGATGAATGCATTGGCAACACAATTTAAAATTCGAACATTGGCTTATTCATATAAAAGTTTTGAAGGCAATTTCTCCCCCTTTGTAAATCAAAAGTAAAATGAGAAGAACAAAAATTATCCCATATTATCTCTCCCCCTTTATTATCTCTCCTTATACACATATTCTCTCTCTCTTCATGCTTATCTCTCCCTTTTTGAATGTGTGATTAATCTCTCCCCCTTTGACAATGTATTCAGCAAGGCATGAGCATATAAACAAATTTTCTCTCCAACTTTAGTTGTTATGAGCATATTATAACATATACATATAAACAAAGCTCATCCAAGTCATACTATCAAGTACCTTACATTATCACATCAATGAAATACATAAAGTAGTGTAAGCCATGCTAGAGATCAAATGTAATTTTCAATTTAAGCAAGTCATGATCTCACAAACTTAACTATTTCATAACTTGAAAGAATGACACTAGTTGCTGCATTTTATTATTTTTCAAAGCATAAATTTAGATCATATGATATTTGCAAGAGATTATATGCGCATCTGCCTTATTCTAACCAACCAAGCCAAGCTATGTCATTTGACAATCAGAAGTTAAGGACATGGTTTTAGTCATACACAACTTCTTCCAAGTTCATATCTAAGTGCAATGATAAGCCATCTCAAAAGAAGAAGTGTGATGCATGCATATTCTCTTGATCTTTTCTCAATTTATATTTGTTCATAAAAACTCAACATGTGAGTTGATTACTTGATTAATTCTTAATGACTAAAAGCACTTGTGAACATGTAACAAGTTCAAAACAGCAAGAAAGTTCGACCATGACCAGTTTTAGTGTAAGTAATTATTCCAATTAGACATGGCAAAAACTACAAAATGTATAACACGAGTAATGTAGTAAGAACTTTCAGCATGTAAAAGGAATCACAAAGTCATATATGTATGAAATACTATGCTCATATTATTTTAATTTCAGATTCACACATAGACTTCTTAAGTTTCAAAACTTCCCCTCAATTTAAGCCATGAGGATGCATAACCACTATTTCACTACGAATGTAACAAAAACGAGTGAAATCCAAAGGTTTTGTAAAAATGTCAGCCAATTGTTGTTCGGTATCTACATGGTGAAGCACAATGTTTCCTTTTTTAACATTATCTCGGAGAAAGTGATACCTAATGTCAATGTGCTTAGTTCTAGAATGTTGCATGGGGTTTTTAGCAATGCAAATGGCACTAGTGTTATAACAGATCAGTGGAACACTATCTAGATCAACCTCATAGCCCTTAAGTGTTTGAACAATCCAAAGAATTTGTGAGCAAGCACTAGCAGCAGCTACATATTCAGATTCGGTTGTGGATTGTGCAACCGAATTTTGTTTTATAGAGGAACAAGCAACAAGAGAATTACCAAGAAAATTACAAGCACCGGAAGTACTTTTCCTATCAATTCTACAACCCCCAAAATCAGCATCCGAAAAAGCTTTCAAAGTAACGGTTGAGAAAGTAGGAAGAAAAATTCCAAATTCTTGAGTTCCATGTAAGTACCTGAGAATCCTTTTGACGGCTTGACGATGTGAAGCATGTGGGGAGGCTTGAAATCGTGCACAAAGACATACGCTGAATTGTATGTCTGGTCTCGATGTCATGAGGTACAAAAGTGATCCGATCATGCTTCTATATTCTTTTTGATCCACGGGTTCACCATCATCAAGTCCAAGTGTTGTTGTTGTTCCCATTGGTGTCCGAAGAGGCTTGCTTTTGTCCATGTTGAAGCGCCTTAGGACGTCTTTTGTATACTTCGTTTGATGCACAAAGGTACCCTCCTTGGTTTGCTTGATTTCATTCCCAAAAAGTAAGTGAGTTCACCCATCATACTCATTTCAAATTTGGAACTCATCATTGCTGACATGGACACAAGATCATGAGAAGCACAGCCAAAGATAATATCATCCACATACACTTGAACGAATAATGAGTCATTGCCATGCTTAAGCACAAAAAGAGTTTTATCAACCTTGCCCATGGTAAACCCTTTTTCAAGTAAGAATGTTTTTAACCTATCATACCATGCTCTAGGGGCTTGTTTGAGACCGTACAAGGCTTTGGACAGTTTGTAAACATGATTAGGAAAATCTGAATTTTCAAAACCCGGTGGTTGTTTGACATAAACCTCCTCATCTATGTAGCCATTAAGAAAAGCACTTTTAACATCCATTTGATATATCTTAAAACCAATAGATGCAACAAAAGCTAACAAAATTCTTATGGCTTCTAATCTAGCAACAGGAGCAAAAGTTTCATCAAAATCTAGACCTTCAACTTGAGTGAAACCTTTGAGCAACCAACCTAGCCTTATTCCTAACCACAACCCCATCCTCACTTTGTTTATTTTTAAATACCCATTTAGTTCCAATTAAGGTGTGACCTTGAAGTGGAGGTACAAGTTTCCAAACATTATTTCTTTCAAAATTTTCTAATTCTTCTTACATGGCAATAATCCAAGATTCATTAGTGAGTGCGTGTGATATATCTTTTGGGTTCAAAAGAAGCAACAAAAGCAGAATGAGCATGAGAGTTTGGATCACAAAACCTGGACCGTGTAACTCATTCGTGCAAGCTTCTAATAATTTGTTGTGGAGGATGAATTTTGAGAACCCGGGGGGTAGTGGACACTTCACAAGCTTCTTCTTCTTCATGTTCATCACAAATCGATGAGCTTGTGACTTGAGGAGGATATGGACCAGCAATGGTGGTCGTTGGTGCTGGCTGTGGATCAATATCAGGAGCTCGAACAATGTCATTAGCTGCTGAATTTTTGGGCAGCAGTTCCACCTCTTCCTCATCTTCAACGAAAATGCTCTCCCCCTGTGGATATGGATCTGGACATGCAATGTTTGAACTAGTACCTGGGCTAGATTCATCAAAAGACAATTCACAAGTCTCCACAATTTTGTTAGTGTCAAGTAAAAGCACATGGTATCCTCTAGTATGAGATGGATAACCAAGAAACATGCCATCAATGGATCAAGGTTCAAATTTATCAAGATTACCATGTTTCTTAACAAAGCATTTGCAACCAAAGACCCGAAAGTGCGTAACAGTAGGCCTATGTTCAAACCGGAGCTCATATGGTGTTTTACCTAGCTTAGCGCGCAAGAAAACACAATTTGAGACATAACAAGCGGTTGCAATCGCATCAACCCAAAATTTTCTAGGAGTTTGATATTCATCAAGCATAGTCCTAGCCATCTCAACTAAGGTTTTGTTCTTTCTTTTTACAACACCGTTTTGTTGAGGTACATATGGTGAAGAAATTGATGATCTATTCCATTTTCAGCACAAAAGTGATAAAAAGATTGATTTTTAAATTCAGTTCCGTTATCACTTCTAATTGCCTTTAAAGATCATGGGTGATCAATTGATAATCTAAGAAATAAAGTCCTAAAGTGACTATAAGCTTCATTCTTAGACGCCATAAAGTAAACCCAAGAGTATCTAGAATAATCATCAACAATCACAAGTACATACCATTTACCTCCGAAGGATTGAACACGTGAAGGTCCTACGGTGTCAAGATGCAAAAGTTGACATGGTTCAGTTGTCATGATCATTGTGAGAGGAGTATGTGAACCTGCAACCATCTTAGCATGTCTACAAGAAGAGCACACAATTTATTTGTCCCCTTTAAGCTTAGGCAGCCCACGTATGCGATCAAGAGCACCAACACGTGTTAGATGATCAAAGCCTACGTGATCAAGTCTACGATGCCAAAAATATAAGTCCTTTGAATCATTAGCAACTAGACACCTATGCTTAGAGAAAGACATATCAAAATCAGCTTTAAAAACTCTTCCAAACCGTGACATATTAAAAATAAGCTCACTATTTGAACTTACAACTTTGCAGCAGTTTTTATTGAAAATAATTTCCAAATTTTCATCTAGCAATTGTGAAACAGAAAGCAAGTTGTATTCCAAATTTCTGACAAGTGCCACATCCTTCAAAGTGTAGTGATCATTTACTCTAACCGAACCCTTAGCAATTATAGGAGTTGAAGAATTTTCGGCAAAAGTAACATTGTCTACACATGACACAAAAGAGAGGGAGGAGAACCAATCTTTGTTACCGGTCATGTGGCGTGAGCAACCTGAATCCACAATCCAAATGTTCTCCTTCCTCAAACGTGTAGCCTACATAGAAGCACAATACGTCGATGACTCGATACTGGGGTTAGTCAAAAGGCATTTAGGAATCCAGTACTGAGTCACGCGATGTGCAGCAGGAAAAACAAGCGAAAGTTGAGACAAAACAGCAGGTTTATGAGCCAAAGTTTGAGATTTTTTATTCTTAACTACTGACCTATAAGGTTTCACTTGTGTAGCACAAAAATCAGTAGCTCTGGAGGCAAAAATAGAAGGTCCGAAGATAAACTTTGAATGTTTTTGACTTAAAACAGCATGTTGTACATTCGGTTCAATATGTGTAGCAAATTTTGCATGAAAGTTATGAGATCTAGCAACCATTCTTTCCCTTTTTTGTTGTTTAGCTAGTCTATAACAAAAATCTATGACATGACCATCTCTACCACAGTAGGTACAATGAAATTTAACTTTGTGTTCATGTCTAGATGAGCAAACAACATTTTTATTTGAAACCGAATGAGACAATACTCCTGCAGATTTGAAAACCGCTTCTTTTTGTTTAGGAACTGTTTGAATTAAACCACTTCCTAATGACTTTACAATTTTAGGTAGATGTGCCTTAGCATGAGCATGAGAATCAAAACCTAAACCAGTTTTATCATTGCAAGGCTTGGATGAATTCAACAACTAGTTTAGGTTCTTATTCCCATTACAAAACTGATCAAATGTCTTATGCATGTTATCAAGTTTATTGGACAGATCAAGGCAATTTTCACATGAAGTTTTTCCTTTTAATTTGCAATTGGAACAATATTTAACTTCATGACAACGTAAAGCATTGTTCAATATAGACATTTCATTCATAGCATCTTGCAGTTTCTTATCAAGATCATCCCAACTAGAACAATGCAAATCAATTGTAGAACAAGAAGCATCTTTTAAGTTTCCAATATTAAGTGTAGCAAGCTTTCTGTTCTTTTCAATTTCAAGTTCAAGTTTATCAAGTGTGGAGGTATGTGCACTTCTTAGGGAGGACAATTGTTCATATATTAAGTCACATGAGGAACAAGAATCATCACAAGGAATCAAGGATTTCAAACGATTAATTTCAGATTCTAGTGACTCAATTTTAACAGCATTGTCCCTAAGCTTTTTGTCCTTTTTCTTAACAATAACAGTGGCATGAGAAATAGCATCACACATTTCTTCGCGAGTAGGACATACCTCTTCATTGTTGCTGTTGTGTTCTGCCTCCTCCATACTTGATCTTGACTTGCTCGCCATGAAGCACAAGTTTGCCAAATCATCTTCATCTTCATCACTTCCAATGTCCACGTCGCTTGAGCCAAGTTCCTGGAGTGCTGAGATAAAACTGCTCACCAATTGACGTCCTATAAAACCCTTCTTTTTCTTCGTATCTTTTGCAGAGGAGTGCTTCGTTCTTATTTTCTTTTCATCCCGGGAAGTAGGACCTGAAAGGTTAGGGCAATCTGAACGAAAATGTCCTGTCTTACCACATTCAAAGCATCGTTGAGTGTAATACCCTACTCCATGAAGAGTGTAGTTGTTGTATTGAGTGTCTGAGCACTGTTGAGTACGTGTCAGAGCTGAGTATGGGAGAGGTCTTAGAGTCCCGAGAGAGAAGAGCCCTCTGCATATCGCCAACCAGTCCTTTTATAGTACAAGGACTGGTCGTTACACCGTTAGCATGGCCCGACATGTGGCCCTTGCGGTTACTGATGCTTAATACACAATTAATGAGGTTAATTATGCTTAATAGTGTGGTAATGGGTCTTGTCGGTGCCCTATGTACTGGATACCCCTTGAGATTGCAAAGATCACAAGGAAACTCCATCTACCAGATTTGAAGACCTCCAAAGGCCCCACATGTCAGGTGTAACCAGACCTGCTTCCCCGACATGGTTAGTCCCAGGGCCGCCACGTGTATCATAAGACCGGAGCTATCACCCATACATGGGAAAGCTCCGGACTAGATACCAGTATGGCATCCCCAGACCTAACCCCAGACAGAGGGAAGCTTCAGTGCTGACACGTGTCCAACAGCACTGGACCTAACTGTCCACGAAGATAAGCTCCAGAGCTGCCACGTGGCTGAACCGTCGGACCTTCAACTTCAATAATCAGGCTGGTGGACCCCCAACGGCTCCGGACCTTCAAGGAGCAATCAAAGACTTCAAGACCCGATTAAGTGTCATTAATGCCATATTAATGACACACGATCGGATGGCCCTTAATACTGATAACGGCACTGTTAAGGCCCGTTACCAGGCTATTAAGGGTAATTAACCTCATTAATTGTGTACCAAGTATGTGTAACTGCCGGGGCCACATGTCGGGCCAGGCTAACGGTGTAACGACCAGTCCTTGTACTATAAAAGGACTGGTCGACGATACACAAGGGACGGCTCCAGACCACTTCTGGACTCCCTGACCTAGACGAGCTTCTTCTTCTAGAGCTTCTTCTAGACTTACACGCTCAATACAACACTAGCACACCCCGTGGAGTAGGGTATTACGCTCAGGCGGCCCGAACCACGTAAATCTCTGTGTCTACTTGTATTTCACCTTCTTGAATCTCTGCGCGCCCATTACCGAACTACAACTCCTCGATCTACCAACGGTAGTGTCGGGAGATCTACCGGATCCAAACACCGACGGTTGGCACGCCAGGTAGGGGCGCCCAAGATTTCAAGGATGGTGAACTCAGCTGCTGGATCATCCAATGGGAATCCAACTATTCAACCTGATGGGGGCAATCCCTCCAACATGCAGCAACCAGCAGGTGCCACGGCTCCAGCAGGAGTCACGCCTCCACCCCACCGCCTGCACCAACAAATCAAGCTGGGCAGCATGACGGTGCATCAGCGTCGGTCACCGCATCGGCGAATAACAACAACCCTGAACACACGCTCCATGCAGCGCGTGCTCTCCTCCAACGTCCACCACCTCCAGGTGCATCTCAGGGTGCAATGGAGCAGTGGAGGGCTAACATGGAACATCTGGTTGCAGCAGCAGCTGACCACATCAGCAACCAAGGTCCTCCCCCATCGGGGCGGGCGCCATCGCAGCGTTGGACTATGTCGGGCATACTTGGTCCACACGCTTCCCAAAATAGGAGGCGTGTTGCATCTCAGCAAGTTACGTCGCTACCTTCCGGGGCGCGACGTACTCATACGGTAACCAGGCTTTCAACTCATGACCTCCCGGCGGAGCTTCATCGTTGTTACCGTCAACAGGACGGCTGTGTCCATATCGAGCGTGCTCGTGAAAGGCGAGAGGCTCGAGACAGTCCTGCTCCCGAGGGAGTAGGAGGAGGCTGTTCTACCCTGGCCATGCACCTACGCATGGTCAGATGGCCACAAAAGTTTCGGCCTCACCTGTCGGAGAAATTTGACAGGACTGTTAATCCCGATGAGTTTCTCCAGATTTACTCCACCGCAATCCTTGCGGCCGGAGGTAACGAGGCCGTAATGGCCAACTACTTCCCAGTGGCCTTGACTGGGACCGCCAGGTCCTGGTTCATGAGCCTTCCTCACAACTCCATCAATAGTTGGGAGGAATTGTGCCAACAGTTCACCGCCAATTTCGGGACTTCATACACCCGACCAGGCACCGAACTAGACCTTTTTGCTGTCGTGCAGAAGGGGGGAGAATCCCTGTGCTCATTCATCCAGAGGTTCTCCCAGGTACGAAACACTATTCCTTCTATCTCCAGCGCCTCTGTTATTGTGGCATTTATACAGGGTGTACGAGATAAGAAGATGCTGGAGAAGCTAGCGATCAAGGAGATCACCAGCGTCACGGAACTCTTTAGCTTGGCTGACAAGTGCACCAAAGTTGCGGAGGGCCGTGAAATGCACTCCAAACCACCTCCAGAGGATGGTAAAAATCCTCCAAAGGCGAATCCACTACCTCCGGGAGTGGCAAAATGAAGAAAAAGTCCAACTGCAAGAAGAAGCCGTCTCTGCTGCAGCTGCTGCAGCTCTGGGTGGCCGGGGGCCACGCCCCGAGAAACGACCTCGGTCGTCCTCTGAAGACGGTGGCAACTCCAAAGTGTGGTGTCCTATTCACAAGTCGAATAGCCACAACTTGGAAGACTGCTGGGAGGTCCAAAACCTTGTCGAGCGCTACAACAAGCGCCGGGAAGAAGTTCCTTTTCGTCAGAGGGAAGGAAAACAGAAAGTCGATGAAGCTTCGACTTAAGAGGAGTTAGGCTTTCAGGACCCTAAAAAGGTCCTGAAGGCTGTTTACACCTCCGTCGACGACGACTCCGACGTCTCCAACAACGAGCGTCGGAGGACCATGAACACCATCTTTGGTGTTTTGTGGGATATCACCTCCCGTCGTGTCCTCAAGACCATGCGGTGGGACATGGCCTCAGTAGCTCCTACAGCCAGGGCGGAGCCTCATTGAAAATGGATGGACACCACCATCACTTTTGATGTTTCGGACTGCCAGCAGAACATGATCGGAGCAGGTCAACTACCTTTGATGGTATCTCCGACCATCAATAACATTTAACTCCACCATGTAATGGTGGACAGAGGTTCGGGGCTGAACCTCATAAGCTTCGAAGCATTCGTCAAGCTTCAGCTCTGACCTTCGGACCTTCGCCCCTCCCGACCTATCTCCGGAGTAGGTCCGGGGGCCATAACCCCCCTCGGTGCCATTACTCTCCCCGTGACCTTCGAGACTCGGGAGAATTATCGCACTTAGAAGTTGGTCTTTGATGTTGCTCAGATCAACTTACCTTTCAATGCCATTCTAGGCAGGCCCGCCTTGTACAGCGCAAGAGGAAGAGTCCAGGTAGGAACAAGCTCCGAAACCCCCGAGCATTTGTCAACGAGGCTCAACCTCCGCACCTCGCGTGCAACCAAGCGGCGACACCGACATCCCCGTCAAAGTCGTCCAAATCGATTCCAATGCCGCTCATACCACCCATATATCGGGAGGTCTGAATGACAAATTGGAACTCGCGCTCATCACTTTCCTCCGGGCTAACGTTGATGTGTTTGCCTGGCAACTGTCGCAAATGCCTGGGATCCCTAGGGAAGTGATCGAGCATAATCTGAAGATCTATCCTGACGCTCAGCTTGTACATCAGAAGCCTTGGAAGCAATTAGTAGAGCGACAAAACTTCATACGATAAGAAGTGAAGAAGTTGCTCGAAGCTGGATTCATCCGAGAAGTCTTCCATCCAAAATGGCTGGCAAACCCAGTCGTTGTACCCAAGGCCGACGGGAAGCTTCGGATGTGTATCGACTACACAACACTAAATAAGGCATGCCAAAAAGATCCATTCCCACTACCTAGAATAGATCAGATAGTGGATTCCACCTTCGGGTGTGAATTACTGTGTTTCCTAGACGCATATTCTGGGTACCATCAAATTAGAATGTCTAGGGCAGATGAAGAACATACTTCTTTTGTCACAGTAGATGGATTGTACTGCTATACTGCCATGCCATTTGGTCTCAAGAATGCAACCTCAACATTTGTACGAGCTATGTACAAAACCTTTGGAGAGCTCATCAGAGATGTAGTGGAAGTGTATGTTGATGACATCGTCGTCAAGATCAAAGACAAGGAGTCATTCCTTTGACACTTTGCAAGTTGTCTTCGACAAGTTGCGAGTCACTCACACGAAGCAGAACCCAGACAAGTGCGTCTTCAGGGTTAGCTCTGGAAAGCTTCTTGGTTTCCTGGTAAACCACCGGGGCATAGAGGCAAATCCGGCGAAGATTAAAGCCATTGAGGATATGCGGCCACCAGCCCGCATCAAGGACATCCAGAAACTGAATGGATGTCTAGCCGCCCTCAGCCGGTTCATCTCAAGACTGGCGGAACGGGTGCTACCCTTCTTCAAGCTATTGAGGAAGTCCGGACCATTCTAATGGTCTGAAGAAGCAGAAAAGGCGTTCCAGGAGCTAAAGCAGCTCCTCACCACTCTACCAACCTTGGTAGCTCCGAACCCTGGTGAGCCCTTACTGCTTTACATTTCAGCAACCGATGAAGTTGTCAGCATGGTCTTGGTTGCGGAGAGACCAGAACCATCCCAAGCTCAAGAATCCAGACCCCTCCGGGAGGGCCGGAGGTTCTTGAAGGTGAATCTGGGTCCCAGCCCCCAGACTTGGATCTACAAGGAGTTATTCTAGAAGATCTGGACCCCTCCGGGAGGGTTCGGGTCGCTCCAGTAGAGGCTCCGGGTTCCTCCAGCAAGGACCCAGAGGTCCCCGAAGCAAGTCTAGACCCCTCCAGGAGGGTTCAGGTCGATGTGGAGGAAGCTCCGGGCCCCTCCAGGAGGGTCCGGACAGTCCAGCGCCCAGTGTACTTCATTAGTGAAGTACTACATGATGCCAAGACTCGATACCTAGAGGTGCACAAGCTGCTCTACGCAGTTCTCATTGCCTCCAGAAAGCTTCGCCATTACTTCCAAGCTCACAAGATCTCAGTGGTGACTTCTTATCCACTGTGTGCGATCTTGCATAATCCCAACTCTACTGGGAACATTGCAAAGTGGGCAGCGGAATTGGCTGAATTCGATGTTGAATTCGTCCCAAGACAAGCGATCAAGAGTCAAGCATTGGAAGACTTCATGGCAGAATGGACCCCCTCTCCATCAAACCCTTGGGGCCCTAGTGAGCAGAAGCCGGAACTCAAGGCTCCGATCTTCACCGACCCTCACTGGACCCTCTACTTCGACGGCTCCATGCAAAAGCAGGGGGTCGGAGCTGGAGTCCTTCTCCTTGATCCGACTGGGGAGAAGGTAAAATACATGGTCCACCTTGACTTTAAGGCGACCAACAACATGGCGGAGTATGAAGCACTCATTTACGGACTAAAGGTGGCACTATCATATGGTGTCAAGCAGCTATTGGTCAAGGGAGATTCGCAGCTCATCATCAAACGGGTGAAGGGTGAATGCTCCTGTAACAATCCTCAACTAGCTGCTTATCTCCTTGAAGTCCAGAGGCTTTAGAAGGACTTCGAAGTCCTGGATCTCCACCATGTCCAGCGTGTCCATAACGCTGAAGCTGACGAACCCTCGACGAAAGCGTCAACCGGAGCTCCGGCTCCTGACGGAACCTTCATCCGGAGGTTGTCAAAACCCACAGCTCAGCCTGCCGAACTGAGCGAAGGGGGCGAGACCAGCATCCCGAAGCTGGCGGTCCCGATGGCCCTGTTACCATGGCAGCCATCAAGGGTCATAGGTGCTGCCGGAAGCTCCGAGCAACCCAGTACGCAAGACTCAAATGCTCAATCAAGCTCCTATGCGTGGATCTCGGAGATCCGGAGCTACTTGAAAGACAATATCCTTCCTGACGATGATGTATCCGCTGACCGGATAGTCAGATTGGCTAAAAGATACACGTTGGTAGAAGGGGATCTCTACCGGTGTGGTGCCAATGGTGTCCTAATGCGGTGCATCACAAGGGAAGAAGGTTGTGAGCCCCTCGCAGAAATCCATGGAGGCGAGTGTGGGAACCACGCATCTTCTCGCGCGCTGGTCGGTAAAGCCTTCCAGCAAGGCTTCTATTGACCTACAACGCTCCAGGATGCAAATGAGCTCGTGAAGAAATGCGAAGCATGCCAGTTCCATGCAAAGCAAATTCACACACCAGCTCAGCCTCTACAAATGATACCTCCTACATGGACTTTTGCTGTGTGGGGGATGGACATCTTGGGACCTTTCCCAAGAGCCATCGGAGGTTACAAGTTTCTGTATGTTGCCATTGACAAGTTCACCAAATGGCCAGAAGCAACTCCAGTTGTGATAATAAACAAACAATCAGCTATCAACTTCTTGCAGTCCATCGTATGCAGATTCGGAGTCCCGAACAAAATCATAACAGATAATGGTACCCAATTCACAAGCTCTGCTTTCCAAGGATACTGCGAAGACCTCAGCATCCAAGTCAGCTATGCCTCCGTAGCTCACCCGGCAAGCAATGGCCAAGCCGAGAGAGCAAATGCAGAAATTCTGAAAGGACTCAAGACGCGCACATATGAGCGCCTGAAAAAACATGGAGCCAACTGGATCGAAGAGCTTCCGCCCACTCTATGGGCCAACAGGACAACTCCAAACCGGTCAACTGGAGAGACACCCTTCTTCCTGGTGTACAGAGCTGAAGTAGTCCTTCCTCCGGAAATCACCTTAGGGTCGCTCCGGGTCCGGACCTCCGACGAAGCCACGCAGGACCAGCTCTGGCGTGAAGACCTTGACCTCCTTGAAGAGGGAAGGTGTTGAGCAGCTGTTCGGAGTGCCCGATACCGCCAAGCTCTTCAGCGCTATCACCAATGGCATGTTCACAGCGGACAGCTCGAGGAAGGATATCTGGTGCTACGGAGAATACAATCCAGAGAAGGGTTAAACAAACTCTCCCCCAGCTAGGAAGGACCCTTCCGAGTGATCGAAGTATCCCATCCCGGATGCGTTCGCTTGGCAACCGAGGATGGGACACCTCTCCCAAATCCTTGGAACATTGAGCACCTCCGTAAGTTCTACGCTTGATATCACGGAGGTGAGTCTGTAATTACATTTGATGTATGTTATAGAGTCATTGTACAGAGCCGGGTAGCTCCTCCGGGAGGGCAGCCGGACCTACCCTGTTAGGTCTGCAATGTCCATGCAACACTTGTCATAGTCTCAGAACTAAAAGTGTAGCTAGCTACCTTCGGTCAAATGAGAAACGAAACACACTTAGCCTGGTTCCGTACCCTAAGAGTGTACTTGTTTCCCCTGTACCCCGGACCTATAATGAAAGACATCATTATGTGAAAACAGACCCCACGTGCATTTACTTTGTACAGGCTCAATATTTTTTATTTTTCTCTTTCTTGTCTATAACAAAGTTGTGCAGTTCTTAAGAAACTTTAGCTCAACCAGTTCATGTACAATTCGAGTTGCATTGTCTATCCTTCCGGGTTCAAACATTGTTGATGGTCTACTCGTCTGAATGCCGCCAAGCCAATCTAGGGTCGAAGTGTGCTATCGACTTAGCCTGGTCATGCACCCTAAGTATGCCACTCTACCTACACCCCGTCAGGCCGAAGTAAGGCGAGTCCATAAATGATCGGGCCTAAAGGAAACAAGACAGCGCTCTTGATTGTATTTAGAATTGTGTTTGACCTAAAACTTTCTCGGGAATAGTAAGCCGCAATGAAGCAAGACGCTCCACCACTTTGGCATTCTGTTGAATCTTTTTAGCAACCTGCCTTTCGATTTTACTGAGCTCTTCCTCCCGGAGGTGGATCTCATTTCGACGGTTGACCAGATCCTTCTCTTGGCCCCGCACTTTCTTCTCCCTGGCGGCGACGGCATTCTCCTGCTTGTAGAGATCTTGCCCTCGCTCCCAGGCCTTCTTCTCCTCTTCCTCGCAACGCTCCTCCAATTTCTTGGTGCATTCTTCAAGGCTCTTGTCAGCCAGAGCTGTCTTTTGGACAAGCTCTTCCTCCCTCTTCACGAGGTCGTCCCGCAGCTCCAGGAGTTTTTGCTCTTCATCTTCGAGCTTTCTCTCCCGCGCCTCAAGAGCCTCCCGGCGCTTGACGAGACTATCGTGGATGGCGGCGAGCCTCTCCTGGCAATCATCCATTGTGCTATTTGCAGCTTTGACCTGCTCATAGATGGCCTAGGACTGGTTCTCGAGGGATCGCATCATGCTTTCCCTCTCATCCAACAGCTTACCCCAGTACTCCAGGCGGACCTTCTCCCTCTGCACCCACTCCTTGACGTCAGCTAGCCTCGACTGTGCCAGCTTGGTCTCAAAATGGAGTCGGTTGCGCCACCTCCTAAGGGTTTGGAGCTCCTCCTCGAGGGCCTTGCTACCGTGGTAGAAATCCATCTAGACCTTGCGAAGACTGGAGCAGGCGTTGTCAATAGACAACGATAGGGGGATCGGGTCCGGACCTGCCGGGGTCCTCTCCGCTGGCTCCAGCGGATCTTCAGTGACAAAAATTGGGTCCGACTCTACAAGAGTGGTCCCCTGAGCTTCCACGGCACTAGGGCTGTCCTCCGGGATAGCCTCGGCCGCCGCCGAGGAAGGTCCTGCAACAGAAGTTCTGACCTCCGGAATTGACTCCGAAGGTCCCGCCGCCAGGTCATCAACAACTGGCCCCTCAGGCGGGGGGCCAACAGCTTCATCTTGGCACCCTGGCTCAGCAACGGGCGCCTCCGGGATCCCCACTTCCGGAACAGGTGTTGAAGGTTCAGTCGGAGTAGGAGCTACTTCTGGCTCCGGCGCAGGCGCCTCCTCCGCCGCAGGCTCAGGTGCAGGCGCTTCGACCATCATGGGATCAGACGCTGGCACCTCGACCATCATAGGCTCTGGCGCCGACACCTCCGCAGCAATTGGCTCGGACGCCAGAACCTCTTCAACGACCGGCTCTACAGCCGGAACTTCTGCAGTAATCGGCTCTACCGCCGGAGCTTCTTCAACAACCGGCTCAAGTGCCGGAACTTCATCAACATCCGGCTCCACCGTCGGGACCTCATCAACCACCGGCTCGACTATCGGGGCTTCAACAACATCTGGCTCTAGGGCCAGAATCGCAGCTACCTCTAGCTCTGTGGCCGGAGCGTCTAACATCTCAGCATCCAAGCCCAGAGCTTCAACCTCTGGGGCTGGTGCCACTGGTACATCTTCATTCCCGTGGTCCGGCGCTACCACGGGAGCTTCTGGGGATGAGTCAAGGTCCAAGACCACAACAGCCAGCGCCGGGGCTGCCGCAACCTCAGCCACCTCTTGGGGCGGCGCTGGAATTGAAGTCAGAGCTTCAACCTGCACAACCTCAACTGTTGTTGCAGGGACCGGAGTTTCAGCCCTTTTCTTAGGCACGCTGTGGATGAAGGATGAAGAATCTCAAAATACAGACATAACAATAAAACAACTGGTTGAGGTAAAAAATCAATAGTTACCTCGGAAGGCTTCCACACCAGTTAGCACGGAACCTCTTTTCCGGACGCTCCGAACTGACCCCAGCCGCCACTGGCATGGTAGTCCCAAAAGGTCCCCCGGAGCTTGCTGCTGCTACCGGTGTTGCCTTAGTCGAGGCCCCCCTCAATCGGGAAGGACCTCCGGACCCAGAGCCCTCAGCTGGCCCTGGTGCTGGAGTCACATGGCCAGAGCTAGCTCCTCGGGAAGATGCCGCTACTGGAGTAGATGCCGCCATTGAAGACCTCCCCCTCCAGGGAGAAGGAGCCGCCGTGGAAGAAGAAGGCCTGGCATACCTTCCGTCGGCACGCTTCAGCTTCCTTTTATGGCTCGAGGTCTCAGCCAACTCCTTGCCCTTGCCGATGACTTCAGTTCTTGGCTTTGGGGCGGGAGTGGAGCCGCATTCAGGAGCTCCGGAGATCGCCAACCCAGTGGTGGAACGCCTCTCAACGACACCAAGGTCGTCAAGCACCGACATCGTCCGCCGGAGCTCCCCGCTGAACTCTGCCTCCATGTTCAGAGGGAGGAAAGCTGTCGGCGGAGCCAAGTCGTCACCCTCGACGTCGATGCCGTGCTGGAACTTCTTGAGGCCGAACTCCAAAGTTGCACCCTCCGTGTTGGACTTCAAACCGGTCTCGATCCGGTCGTCATCCAACATGTTGTTGAGGGCCCAAGCAAGCTTCTCCCTCTTCTTCAGCGGAGCCCACCTGTTGGTCAAGAAGTTGCAAAACACCGCCTGAGGAGTCACCCCTCCTTCCACGCACAGGCGGATCCAGGTCAGAGCGGGGTTGAAGGCGTCCGACAACACCGGAGCTTCACTCCAAACTGTAGTGTCGATGTTGGGGAGGCCTTCCGGCAGCTCCAGCTTCTCGTGCTCCTCCACCCTGATGACAATCCAATCCTTTTCCAGTCGTCCCACTTCCCAGAAGGGAACGATCGCAAGTACTTGTACGGGCACTTCTTGCGCTTCACAAAATAGTAGAAGCCAAGGTACTCGTCACTCCTGCCCATAGTGTGGACAGTGAAGAAGGTGCGGAAGAGCTCAATGCAGGGGGAATTCCCACCCACATCTCGCAGAAGTGGACAAAGATCGACACCAGTAGAATGGAGTGGGGGCCAAGGTGGTACAGCTGCAGACCATATAAGTCTAGCAGCATCAGGAAGGAAGAGGAGAAAGGTGGGATCAGTCCCACCATGGAGTACGTGGAGAAGTACACCATGTCGCCGGCGTGTTCCTTCTTGAACGGAAGCTTGCCAGCACGGACCAAGTGGTTGAAGAAGTCAGGGGACCATCCCATGAGGGCCCGGACCTTCTTCAAATCACCATCAGTCTTCAGTTGGCTCTGGCGGAGACCCAACTCCATCGCAACACAGCGAGGCAAGAGAGGAAAAGCATGCAAAAGTTTGGAAGGTTTGAGCGCAAGTTCGAATGAAAGGCATAAAGAACCCAAAACGGTGTGTGCTTTCCTTCTTAAGTAAGCCCCCGCAACGCTTGGATGGAAATCGCAGAGGAGCCGACGATACAAGTCAAAAACTTCACCCTGCCAATGACAAGGGGGCCCGGGGCCACCCCGACGATCAAGTCGAGGTCCTTACCCCAGGCGAACGATTGTCATCATGAAAGGCGGGAAACCCGAAGGCGGCGGCCTGACAGGGCGCGCGGAACCGATACAATTTTCGTGTCGGGAACCGGCGACCTTCAATTGCGTGAGATCCGCACGCTGAGATCTCACCTGCCGCCTCCAGGATATGCCACGCGGCATAGGTTTAACTGCGAACAATCACCAACGGCACGTCCGAAGACCCTTGAAGACACGGCTCAAAAACTGAAGAATGGACCCACCTCCGGCGGGATGACTTCATCCAAAAGGTCTCTCCCGGAGGTGGGCCCAGGGGGCCACTGTCGGTACCCTATGTATCGGATACCCCTCGAGATTGCAAAGATCACAAGAAAACTCCATCTACCAGATTTGAAGACCTCTGAAGGCCACACATGTCAGGTGTAACCGGACCTGCTTCCCCGACATAGTTAGTCCCAGGGCTGCCACGTGTATCATAAGACCGGAGCTATCGCCCATACATGGGAAAGCTCCGGACTAGATACCAGTATGGCATCTCCGGACCTAACCCTAGACAGAGGGAAGCTCCGGTGCCGACACGTGTCCAATAGCACCGGACCTACCCGTCCACAATGGTAAGCTCCGGAGCTGCCACGTGTCTGAACCGCTGGACCTTCAACTTCAACAATCAGGCTGGTGGACCCCAATCGGCTCCGGACCTTCAAGGAGCAATCAAAGACTTCAAGACTTGATTAAGTGTCATTAATGCCATATTAATGACACATGATCAGATGACCCTTAATACCGATAACGGCACTGTTAAGGCCCGTTACCAGGCTATTAAGGGTATTAACCTCATTAATTGTGTATCAAGCATGTGTAACCGTCGGGGCCACATGTCGGGCCAGGCTAATGGTGTAATGACCAGTCCTTGTACTATAAAAGGACTGGTCTACGATACACAAGGTACGGCTCCAGACCACTTCTGGACTCCCTGACCTAGACGAGCTTCTTCTTCTGGAGCTTCTTCTAGACTTACACGCTCAATACAACACTAACACATCACGTGGAGTAGGGTATTACGCTCAGGCGGCCTGAACCATGTAAATCTCTGTGTCCACTTGTCTTTCACCTTCTTGAATCTTTGCACGCCCGTTACCGAACTACAACTCCTCGATCTACCAACGGTAGTGTCGGGAGATCTGCCGGATCCAAACACTGACAGATCTTGACAGTGCTGTTACTAGTATTAAGGGCCTTCCGATCGTGTGTCATTAATATGGTATTAATGACACTTAATCGGGTCTTGAAGTCTTTGATTGCCCCTTGATGGTTCGAGCCGTTGGGGGTCCACCAGTCTAATTGTTGAGGCTGAAGGTCCGGCGGTTGGACATGTGGCAGCTTCGGAGCTTTCCGTCTGGGACGGGTAGGTCCGGTGTAGGTGTACACGTGTCGGTACTGGAGCTTCCCTCTGTCGGGGGTTAGGTCCGGGGGTGCCACACAGGTGTTTAGCCCGGAGCTATCCCATGTGTGGGATGTAGGTCCGGTTGCCGTATACACGTGGCAGCACCGGGACTAACCATAGATGGGAGGCAGGTCCGGTCCCGTATGACACGTGGGGCCTTTGCAGGTATTCAGCTCAAAAAGGTGAAGTTCATTTGGTCTTTTTGTAGTCCCAAGGGGTATACGGTACGCAGGGTACCGACAGTGGCCCCCTGGGCCCACCTCTGGGAGAGACCTTTTGGATGAAGTTGTTCTGCCGGAGGTGGGTCTATCCTTCGGTTTTTGAGCCGTGTCTTAAAGGGTCTTCGGATGTGCCGTTGGCGATAGTTCGTAGTTGAACCAACGCCGCGTGGTATATCCAGGATGCGACAAGTGAGATCTGAGCGTGCAGATCTCACACAATTGAAGGTCGTCGGTTCCCGATACAAAAACCGTATCGGTTCTGCGCGCCCTGTTAGGCCGCCGCCCTCGGGCTTCCCGCCTTTCATGATGACAACCGTTTGTTTGGGGTAAGGACCTCGACTTGATCGTCGCGGTGGCCCCGGGCCCCCTTGTCAGTAGCAGGGTGAAGTTTTTGAATTGTATCGTCGGCTCCTCTGTGGTTTCCATCCAAGCATTGCGGGGGCTTACTTAAGAAGGAAAGTGTGCATCGTTTGGGGATTCTTTACGCCTTCATTTGAACTTGCGCTCGAATCCTCCAAACTTTAGCCTGCTTTTCATCTCTCGCCCCACTGTGCTGCGACGGAGTTGGGTCTCCGCAAGAGCCGACTTAAGACCTACGGTGATTTGAAGAAGGTCTAGGCCCTCATGGGGTGGTCCAGTGACTTCTCCAACCACCAGGTCTGCGCCGGCAAGCTTCCGTTCGAGAAGGAGCACGCCGGCGACATGGTGTACTTCTCCGCATACGCCGTGGTGGGATTGATCCCACCTTTCTCCATTTTTCTCTTGATGCTGCTAGACTTCTATGGTCTACAGCTGTACCACCTTGGCCCCCATTCCATTCTTCTTGTGTCGATCTTTGTCCACTTCTGCGAGATGTTGGTGGGCATTCCCCCCTGTGTCGAGCTCTTCCACACCTTCTTCACCATCCATACCACCGGCAAAAGTGACGAGTACCTTGGCTTCTATTATTTTGTGAAGCGCAAGAAGTGCCCGTACAGGTACTTGTGGTCGTTCCCTTCTGGAAAGTGGGACGACTGGAAGAAGGATTGGATTTTCATCAGGGTGGAGGAGCATGAGAAGCTGGAGCTGCCCGAAGGCCTCCCCAACGTCGACACTGAAGTTTGGAGCGAAGTTCCGGTGTTATCGGACGCCTTCAACCCTGCTCTGACTAGGATCCTCCAATGTGTGGAGGGAGGGGTGACTCCCAAGGTAGTATTCTGCAACTTCCTGGTCAACGGGTGGGCTCTGCTGAAGAAGAGTGAGAAGCTTGCCTGGGCCTTCAACAACGTGATGGACGACGACCAGATCGAGACCGGTTTGAAGTCCAACATGGAAGGCGCAGCTTTGGAGTTCCACCTCAAGAAGTTCCAGCACGGCATCGACGTCGAGGGTGATGACTTAACTCCACTGGCAGCTTTCCTCCCTCTGAACATGGAGGCGGAGTTCAGCAGGGAGCTCCAGCAGAAGACGCCAGTGCTTGACGACCTCGGTCAAGTTGAGAGGCGTTCGACCACCGGGTGGGCGATCCCCAGAGCTTCCGAGGGTGGTCCCCCTTCCACCCCGAGACAGAGAGTTGAAGTTGTGGGCAAGGGCAAAGAGTTGGCCGAGCCCTCGAGCCGTAAAAGGAACCTGAAGCACTCTGATGGGAGGTCTGTCAGGCCTGCTCCTTCCGTAGCGGCTCCTTCTCCTCGGAGGGGAAGGTCTTCAACGGCGGCAAACACTCCATCAGCAGCATCTCCCCGGGGTGCTAGCTCCGGCCATGTGGCTCCAGTACCTGGGCCAGCTGAAGGCTCTGGGTCCGGAGGTCCTTCCCGGTCGAGGGGGGGCCTCAATCAAAGTGACACCGACGGCAGCAGCAAGCTCCGGGGAACCTTCCGGAGCTGACACGCCAGTGGTGATAGGGTTTGGCCCCGAGCGTCCGGGAAAGAGGTTCCGCGCTAGTTGGAGTGGAAGCCTTCCGAGGTAAATTTGTTTTTTTACCTCAGATGATTGTTTTTTGTTGTAACTGTGTTTTGAGTTTCTTTGTCCTTCATCCACAGAGTGCCCAAGAAAGGGGATGAAGCTCCAGTTCCTGTAGCAGCAGCTGAAGTTGTGCAGACGGAGGCTCCGGCTCCAATCCTAGCACCGCCCCAAGAGGTGGCTGAGGTCGCGGTAGCTCCGGCACCATCTGTCATGGTCCTTGACCTCGAGTCATCCCCTGAAGCTCCCATGGTAGCGTCGGACCACGGGAATGAAGATGTACCAGCGGCACCAGCGCCGGAGGTTGAAGCTCCAGGTTTGGATGTTGAGATGACGGATGCTCCGGCTCAGATCCGGAGGTAGCTGTAGTCCCAGCCCTAGAGCCTGATGTTGTTGAAGCCCCAGCAGCGGAGCTGGTGGTTGATGAGGCCCCGGCGATAGAGCCGGGTGTTGATGAAGCCCCGGCGGTAGAGCCGGTGGCTGATGAAGTTCCGGCAGTAGAGTCGGTTGTCGAAGAAGTTCTGGCGCCTGAGTCGGTTGCTGTAGAGGTGCCAGCGCCCGAGCTCTGATGGTCGAAGCGTCAGCGCCTGAGCAGGCGATGGAGGAGGCGCCAGCGTTGGAGCCGGAAGTGGCTTCAGCTCCGGCCGAATCTTCAACGACTGCCCCGGAGGTGGGTGTCCCGGAGGTGCCCGCGCCTGAGCCAGGGTGCCTAGATGAAGCTATCGGCCCCCCGTCCGAGGGACCAGTTGTTGATGACCTCGCGGCGGGACCTTCGGAGCCAACTCCGGAGGTCGAAACTTCTACTGCAGGACCTTCCTCGGCGGCGCCCGAGGCTATATCGGAGGGCGTCCCTAGTGCCGTGGAAGCTCAGGGGACCGCTCTTGTAGAGTGGGACCCGATTTTTGTCACGGAAAACCCGCTGGAGCCAGCGGAGAGGACCCCGGCAGGTCTGGACCCAATCCCTCTGTCATTGTCTATTGTCAACGCCTGCTCCAGTCTTCATCAGGTCTAGCTGGCTTTTTACCATGACAGCAAGGCCCTCTAGGAGGAGCGCCAAACTCTTAGGAGGTGGCGCAACCGGCTCCAATTTGAGACCAAGCTGGCACAAACCAGGCTGGCTGACGAAAGGGAATGGGTGAAGAAGGAGAAGGCCCGGATGGAGTACTGGGGCCAGCTGTTGGACGAGAGGGAAAGCATGACGTGATCCCGTGGCAACCAGTCCCGGGACATCTACGAATAGGCCGTAGCTGCTCATAATGCAGCGAGTGATTGCCAAGAGAGGCTCGACGCCATCCACGACAGTCTCGTTAAGTGCCTGGAGGCTCTTGAAGAGTGGGAGAGAAAGCTCGAAGATGAAGAGCAAAAACTCCTGGAGCTGCAGGATGACCTCGTGAAGAGGGAGGAGGAGCTCACTCAGAGGCTGACTCTGGGTGACAAGAGTCTCGCGGAGTGCACCAAGAAGTTGGATGAGCACTGCGAGAAAGAAGAGAAGAAAACCTAGCAGCGAGGACAGGACCTCCACAAGAGGGAGGATGAAATTGCTGCAAGGGAGAAGAAGGTGCAGGGCCGGGAGAAGGACCTGGTCAACCGCCGGACAAAGACCCACCTCCGGGAGGAGGATCTCAGTAAACTCAAAAGGCAGGTTGCTGAAATGATTCAGCAGAACGCCAAAGAGGTTGAGCGCCTTGCCCGGGAGAATTCGGAGCTTGCGCCGATCCGAAGATCCTTGGAGGAGATGCGAGGCTCAAGGGCTGTGGAGTCCCAACAAGTTTGGGACTTCCTGGGCAAAGCCAACAACGCGTTGATGCCAATGGGTTTTAGTCCCGTGCGTCCAGATGATCGGGAGCCAGAGCTGGACCAGGCGTTGCAGGCATTGAGTTCGGTAGGCAACAAGCTCACCAAGATGGGCGATGTCATCACAAACCAGCTAGAAACCGAGGGACAATCCCTGGCGAAGAACATCACAGAATACGTGATGACGTGATACACAAGTCGAGACCCTCAGTTCCCACTAGACCCGGTGCTTCAAGGCCCCATCGACGGAGAGGGAGAAGCCGCCCAAGCCAGCATGTTGGAGGTTGCCCAGAAGGTCGCCTCGTTCTTCCATAGGGTCTAGGACTCTGTCTTTGTAGCTCCCGGTTGTATTCTCTCTTCTTTTTCTCCAATTTTGTAATCTCTTGTCTCCAGATGAATGAAATCCAAGTTTTTATGAATTTCATTTTTTGTCTTCAACATCTTTGTCTCACTTGGCCCCCTGGTGGATGTACACAATTTGATTGTGAACATGTACCAAGAGGATGTAACAGTTGTTGAAGACTTGCGTGCTTCAAACTTGTAGAGCATAGGTCCAAAGTCTTCGATAGTAGAGTCCCCCTGAGGTTGTCGAATCTTAGTAGCTCCAGCGGTGACCATCGTTGGAGCTTAGTAGCTCCGGCAGCAGTCTCCATCAACGCATAAAGCATCGACGGTTAGTCTTCTCGGGTGTCGGAGCTTCCAAGAGGCAATAAGAATTGCGTAGAGCAGCTTATGCACCTCCAGGTACCGAGTCTTGGTGTCATGGAGTACTTCACTGATGAAGTACACTGGGCGCTGGACCGTCTGGACCCTCCCGAAGGGGCCCGGAGCTTCCTCCTCATCTACCCGGACCCTCTCCCGGAGGGGTCCGGACCTTGTTCGTGAACCTCCGAGTTCCGGTTGGAGGAACCCAGAGCTTCTTCTGAAGTGACCCAGACCTTCCCGGAGGGGTCCGGATCTTGTTGCTCAGTAGGAGTGACTCCTTCATTTGAAGGAGATGGATCCTCCGACGTCTCGCCTTGAGGATCAGGGTCTGGGAGCTGGGACCCAAACTCGACTTCAGGTAGCTCCGGACCCTCCCGAAGGGGTCTAGATTCCTGAACTGGGGATGATTCTGGTCTTTCTGCAACCAGGACCATGCTGACAACTTCGTCAGTTGCCTAAATGTAAAGCAGGAGTGGCTCACCAGGGTTCGGAGCTACCAAGGCCGGTAGGGTGGTGAGGAGCTGCTTCAGCTCCTGGAATGCCTTTTCTGCTTCTTTAGACCATTGGAATGGTCCGAATTTCCTCAATAGCTTGAAGAAGGGTAGCGCTCGTTCCGCCAGTCTTGAGATGAATCGGTTGAGGGCAACTAGACATCCAGTCAGCTTCTGGACGTCCTTGACGGGCTGGTGGCCGCATGTCCTCAATAGCTTTTATCTTCGCCGGATTTGCTTCTATTCCTCGGTGGTTCACCAAGAATCCTAGAAATTTTCTGGAGCTAACCCCGAAGACACACTTGTCCGGGTTCAGCTTCGTGCGAGTGACTCGCAACTTGTCGAAGACAGCTTGCAAGGTGTCAAGTAATGACTCCTTATTCTTGATTTTGATGACGATGTCATCGACATACACTTCCACTACGTCTCTGATGAGCTCTCCAAAAGTTATGTACATAGCTCGTACAAATGTTTAAGCAGCATTCTTGAGACCAAATGGCATGGCAATATAACAATATAATCTATCTACTGTGATGAAGGAGGTATGCTCTTCATCTTCTCTAGACATTCTGATTTGATGATACCCAGAATATGCGTCTAGGAAACACAGTAATTCACACCCGGAGGTGGAATCCACTATCTGATCTATTCTAGGTAGTGGGAATGGATCTTTTGAGCATGCCTTATTTAGTGTAGTGTAGTCGATACACATCCGAAGCTTTCCACCGGCCTTGGGTACAACGACTGGGTTTGCCAGCCATTTTGGGTGGAAGACTTCTCGGATGAATCCAGCTTCGAGCAACTTCTTCACTTCTTGACGTATGAAGTTCTGTCACTCTACTGATTGCTTCTGAGGCTTCTGATGTACAGGCCGAGCGTCGGGATAGATCTTCAGATTATGCTCGATCACTTCCCTAGGGATCCTAGGCATTTGTGACGGTTGCCAGGCAAACACATCGACATTAGCCCAGAGGAAAGTGATGAGCGCGAGTTCCTATTTGTCATTCAGACCTCCCGATATA
This sequence comes from Tuctoria greenei, assembly GCA_036927565.1. NCBI lineage: Eukaryota > Viridiplantae > Streptophyta > Magnoliopsida > Poales > Poaceae > Tuctoria > Tuctoria greenei. The sequence goes on from JAYESD010000005.1 coordinate 113,397,575, forward strand.
CGGGTGGTCTGAGCGACGTCGGAATCGATTTGGACGACTTTGACGGGAATGTCGGTGTCGCTGCTTGGTTGCACGCGAGGTGCGGAGGTTGAGCCTCGATGACGAATGCTCGGGGGTTTCGGAGCTTGCTCCTTCCGAATTCTTCCTCCTGCGCTGTAGCAAGCACGTGGAGTTCTTCTAGAGCTATCACTCCGGCGGCGTGATCTCCACGGATCCGGAGAACACCGGCTGGTGTTGGCATCTTCAACACCAAGTAGCCATAATGAGCAGCAGCCATCAACTTGTATAAGGCTGGCCTGTCCAAAATAGCATTGAAAGGTAAGTTGATATGCGCCACGTCGAAGACCAACTTCTCAGTGTGGTAATTCTCCCGGGTCCCGAAGGTCACTGGAAGAGTAATTGCACTGAGTGGGGTTATGGCCCCCGGACCTACTCCAGAGAAAGGTCGAGAGGGGCGAAGGTCTGAAGGTCGGAGCTGAAGCTTGACGAAAGCTTCAAAGCTTATGAGGTTCAGCCCCGAACCTCCGTCCACCATTACATGGTGGAGTTGGATGTTGTTGATGGTCGGAGATACCATCAATGGGAGTTGGCCAGCTCCGATCATATTCCGAGGGCGGTCTCATGCGTCGAAAGTGATGGCAGTGTCCATCCACTTCCGGTGCGGCTCTGCCCTGGCGGTGGGAGCTACTGAGGCCATGCCCCGCCGCATAGTCTTGAGGACACGGCGGGAGGTGCTGTCCCAGGAACCACCAAAGATGGTGTTCATGGTTTTCTGACGTTCATTGTCGGAGACGTCGGAGTCGTCATCGACGGAGGTATAAACAACCTTCAAGACCTTTTTATGGTCCTGAAAGCCTAACTCATCTTCAGCCGGAGCTTTGTCGACTTTCTATTTTCCTTCCCTTTGATGGAAAGGAACTTCTTCTCGACGCTTGTTGTAGCGCTCGGCAAGGTTCTGGACCTCCTGGAAGTCTTCCATGTTGTGGTTGTTCGACTTATGTATAGGACACCACATCTTGGAGCTGCCACCGTCTTCAGATGACGACCGAGGTTGTTTCTCGGGGCGTGGCCCCCGGCCACCCGGAGCTGCGACAGTTGCAGCAGTAGGTGTGTCAACCGACGGCTTTTTCTTGCCGTTGGACTTTTTCTTCTTTTTGCCACGCCCGGAGGTAGTGGCTTCACCCTTGGAGGATTTTTTGTTGTCCTCCGGAGGTGGTTAGGAGTGCATTTCATGGCCCTCTGTAGCTTTGGCGCATTTGTCTGCCAAACTGAAGAGTTTCGTGACGCTGGTGATCTCCTTGGTCGCCAGCTTCTCCAGCATCTTCTTGTCTTGTATGCCCTGTCTAAATGCCACAATAACAGAGGCGCCGGAGATAGAAGTAATAGTCTTTTGTACCTGGGAGAACTTCTGGATGAAGGATCGCAGGGACTCTCCCCCCTTCTGCTTGACAGCAAAAAGGTCCAGTTCGGTGCCTGGTCGGGTGTATGAACTCCCTAAATTGGTGGTGAACTATTGGCACAGTTCCGCCCAACTGTTGATGGAGTCGGGCGGAAGGCTCATGAACCATGACCTGGCGGTCCCAGTCAAAGCCACGGGGAAGTAGTTGTCCATTATGGCCTCGTTGCCTCTGGCCGCAAGGATTGCGGTGGAGTAGATTTGGAGAAACTCAGTAGGATTGACAGTCCTGTCAAATTTCTCCGGCTGGTGAGGCCGGAACTTTTGTGGCCATCTGACCATGCGTAGGTGCATGGCAGGGCAGAACAACCTCCTCCTACTCCCTCGGGAACAGACTGTCTCGAGCCTCGCGCCTTTCGCGAGCGCGCTCGATATGGATGCGGCCATCCTGTTGACGGTAACGGCGATCAAGCTCCGCCCGGAGGTCGTTAGTTGAAAGCCTGGTTACCGTATGGGTGCGTCGCGCCCCGGAAGGCAGCGACGTCGCTTGTTGAGACACAGCATGCCTCCTATGTTGGGAAGCGTGCGGACCAAGTCTGCCTGACACGGTCCGATGCTGCGATGGGGCCCGCTCCGAGGGGGGAGGACCTTGGTTGCTGATGCGATCGGCTGCTGCTGCAACCAAATGTTCCACATCAGCCCTCCAGTGCTCCATTGCACCCTGGGATGCACCTGAAGGTGGTGGGCGTTGGAGAAGAGCACACGCGGCATGGAGCGTCTGTTCAGGGTTGTTGTTAGCCGATGTCGTGACCGATGCAGACGCCCCATCCCGCTGTCCAGCTTTATTTGCCGGTGCGGACGGTGGCGACGGAGGCACGACTCCTGCTGGAGCCACAGCACCTGCCAGCTGCTGCACGTTGGACGGATTGCCTCCAGCAGGTTGCGTTGCAGGGTTGTCGTTGGACGATCCAGCAGCAAAGTTCACCATCTTTGAATCTTGGGCACCCCCTACCTGGCGCGCCAACTGTCGGAGTGTTGTTCCGGCAATTCTCCCCATACTACTGTTGGTAGCCCGCGGAGTTTGTAGTTCAGTATTGGGCGCGCAGAGATTCAGAACACGATGGCAAGTAGACACAAGGGTTTACGTGGTTCGGGCCGCCTGAGCGTAATAACCTACTCCACGAGGTGTGTAGTTGTTGTATTGAGCGTCTGAGCACTGGTGAGTATGTGTCAGAGCTGAGTATGGGAGAGGTCTTAGAGTCCCGAGAGAGAAGAGCCATTTATGTATCGTCGACCAGTCCTTTTATAGTACAAGGACTGGTCGTTACACCGTTAGCCTGGCCCGACATGTGGCCCTGGCGGTTACGAATGCTTAATACACAATTAATGAGGTTAATTACCCTTGAAAGCTGCCTAGAGGGGGGTAAATAGGCTAATCGACCTAAAATGACTTAATAAAACAAGATTAGTACTCAGGGGGCGGACTAGTCTGGTCCAGGGGCGGACTAGTCCGGTCCACCTATAGGGAAGGCCTAAAAAGAGTTTCTAACAAGTTTTAATCCAATTCTTGTGATGCAAAGTATGTTAGAATAACTTAGTGAACCTTAACAAGTTGTGAAGCAAATGAGAAACTAAGGATCACGATGAAACCAGAGTTGTGAGCAAATATGGTAAAGCTAACCCTAGAAGCAACGTGCGATAAGTGAAAGTAAAGAACACAAGGTACACAAGGATTTTATCCTGAGGTTCGATCCCACGAAGGAATCTACGTCCCCGTTGAGGAGTCCACGAAGGACCGGGTTCACAACCCTTCCCTCACCAAGTTTACCGCACGGGCCTAACTTGGTTCTCCACTATCACAAAGGGTGAATACAAGATTTGTTGGGGCTTCTCACAATCTGAGGCTCCCACCACAAATACAATCTCAAAGCACAAATATCAACTCAAGCCACAGATCACAAAGATTCACAAAGTGCAAGAGATCAAACCGAGAGCCAAAGAGCGATGTTCTTCCTCTTCTTCACCTCACCAAACACTAATCCACATAAGAATTAGTTTTAGAGAGAATGTAGGCAAGAAGGAGGCTTTTTGGAGGCTCAAGGTTGCTGTGGCGGCGCTAGGGTTTCAACTTGTTCAACGGTTGGTTCAAGTGAACCCAGGGATCCTCTATTTATAGAGGTTCCCACCCATACTGCTGACTTCGGCAGATGGGCGGACTAGTCCGGCCTAGGGGACAACTGACGTCCCTGACAATTGTCGCACTGCGCGACAATCGTCACACTATCCGCCAAACTTCAAATTCAAACGGTCACTTCAAAACGGACTAGTCCGGTCACAACCGGACTAGTTCGATCTCACACATAACCTTTTGTTCTGTGTGAAAACGGACTAGTCTGAAGACCACGGACTAGTCCGGCCCCCAGGGCGGACTAGTCCGGCCTACCCAGACTTAGTCGCTGAAGCACCGACTTCTCTCAAACCCGGACTAGTCCGGCCCCAGGGCGGACTAACCCGATCTCAGTCAGGACCTCTTGGTCCGGACCAAAACGGACAAGTCCGTGGTTTTGGGACTTAGTCCCCAAAACCCACTCCACGACTACCCGAACTAGTCCATCCCACTACGGACTAGTCCGAACTCAGTCAAACCTTTCTGGTCCGGTTGAAAACGGACATGGCCGGCCAGGAGAGGACTAGTCCGGCCACCTGCACGGACTAGTCCGGTCACTCCTGCCAAACTACTTCAAACTCTCTTCTCTCAATAGGTTTGATCTCTAAACCGCTTTGAGCTCCCTACTTGATCTCAATGCACTTTACACACACACCCTCACACATATTTGGCTAGTCTAAACTCGACACACTAGAACCCTAGTTTCTCCTTTTCGAGTTGACATCGCCGTTTTCATCCTTTTCCTTTTTGAGGGATTGTTCTTCCACTTGAGTCTACACCTGTGCTTAAGATCACTAAGCTCATTAGTCACTTAATTATTGTCATCAATCATCCAAAACCCACGGGGATCCTAGATGCACTTTCAACCCTTAATAGCGTGGTAACGGGTCTTGACAGTGCCGTTACTGGTATTAAGGGCCTTCCGATCGTGTGTCATTAATATGGTATTAATGACACTTAATCGGGTCTTGGAGTCTTCGATTGCCCCTTGAAGGTCCGAGTCGTTGGGGGTCCACCAGTCTGATTGTTGAGGCTGAAAGTCCGGCGGTTGGACACGTGGCAGCTTCAGAGCTTTCCGTCTGGGACGGGTAGGTCCGGTGTAGGTGTACACGTGTCGGTACCGGAGCTTCCCTCTGTCGGGGGTTAGGTCCGGGGGTGGCGCATAAGTGTTTAGCCCGGAGCTATCTCATGTGTGGGATGTAGGTCCGGTTGCAGTATACACGTGGCAGCACCGGGACTAACCATAGATGGGAGGCAGGTCCGGTCCCGTATGACACGTGGGGCCTTTGCAGGTCTTCAACTTAGACAGGTGAAGTTCATTTGGTATTTTCATAGTCCCAAGGGGTATACGGTACGCAGGGTACCGATAGTGGTGAAAGCGCTACCACTTTTTTGAGGGAAAAAACCCCTACCTAGCGCGCCAAATGTTGAAGGGTCAATGCGACACTTCCCCCGGATCTGCTAAGGAGCAGCCCGCGGAGGTTCTTGTTCGGCGGGGCTTAGGCCTCAAACTAGTGTTCTAGCGGAAGAGTATGAGACAGTCAAGTTTTTACGTGGTTCGGGCCACAAGGAGCATAACACCCTACTCCATGGTGAATTGTATTGCTTGGTGAGTGTGTATGCGAGTGTGTGTATAGGGGATTCTGAGTCTTGTCTTTGTATCAGTGGCGGTCCGGGACTTTTATAGTCAAGGACAGACGCCTTATAAGTGGGGTCCCGGGGCCCGACAGGTGGTACCGGGGTGATCTTATCCTAAAGATCTAAGACTTCTTCTATAAGATTTCTCTGACCGCGGACGTGAGGACTCGCCGTCTTGCCGCCCGGATCGTCAGTAGCCCACGCGCCGTTGCTGACATCAGCAAGGAATGTCCCATCCAACTGCCTCTGGCGCCGTAAGCTACCAATTTGGCGGAGTTGGATAGACCTGCGGCGCCTTCACTGTGATGCGATTAGGCGTAGCGGTACCTGATATTAGGCGTGCGCCGCGCCATGCGTCTGGAGAAGTCGCGTATCTTCAAGGTTTGATGGAGACAAGGCACACTGCCCTCTTAACTTCCCTACTATCTGCTCAGGGCAAGTGGACTGACCATGCAACCGCTCGGGAGCTCTCTGCCATGGTGGAGGCTACACCCGTCTTGTGGGCCACGTGACAGCTCGGGAGCTCACCTCCATGGGGGAGGCCCCGCGGGCCACGTGGCAGCTCGGGTGCTCGCGTACGCTGGGGAGATCAGGTCTCGACTTCGTGGGCCACGTGACAGCTTGGGAGCTCACCTCCATGGGGGAGACCAGGTCTCGCCCCGCGGGCCACGTGACAGCTCGGGTGCTCGCCTCCGCTGGGGAGATTGGGTCTCGACTTCGTGGGCCACGTGGAGCTTGGGAGCTCACCTCTGCGAAGGAGGTCGGGTCCCGTCCTGCTGGACACGTGGTTGCCTGGGAGCTTGTCGTCAAGGTGGAGCTGAGCTCCCCTTTTTGATGTCTCGTGGGCACTCCAGACTTTCCATTTGAGACCAGCGGTCCAGGTTTCTTTAAACACGTGGCACCCTCGAACCCTATCCCTATTGAGAGGCGAGGTACCTAGACGGCTCTAACTTGTGCGAGAGAGTACCCGGTATTCTGGATACCGACAACTATGGTATTAAAAATAAGCAAAGGACAAAATGTATACATTTCAGATTTAAAGCACTAGACAACACAGAGAATATGACCATTCTATCTTTAAAAACTGAGATCAATTCATCCTATCTCATCACTTTGACTCTCAGCCAAAGGCACCCAACTTGTGTCTACTACTTTCAGCCTTCCAGCTTTAGGAAAACCAACAAGTAACTTCAGCGACGCGACGCGTACCCCACCTAGCACAACTACAGCTCCGCGGCGGCGATGGGAGGAGGGGCCACGAGTGCCGGCGGTGGGGGTTTCCGCGCGCGGGTAGATCACTATCTCTACAGCGGCGAGAAGAAGCACGTCCTTGCCGGGATCGCGATCTTCGGAGCCATCTTCGGCGTCCCCTGGTACCTTATGACCCGAGGTACCAAAATAATCCCCTTTCCACCATCCCGTTCATCTGCGTCATTGCTGTGAATTGCTTCGAGTTTCATGCAATCGTCAGATTCACTTAACCTAGAGGGCGGTATTGTGCTTTTGCGTGATGCGGAGCTGATTCAGGAGAACTAGGGTTTGGTGATTTCAGGAATATCACGTTTTACGCTGTTATTGGCGCTTTTGTGGTTGTCGGAGTGGATCTATACTCTCCAGATAGTAGTGTCAGTTGGCATTTGGGAACAGATTTGAAGGGAGAGTTCAACATAAGGATTGTTCGGGGCAAACTATGTTTTTTTGAGTTTTTATTTATTCCTTTGATGTTCTGATTGAATTGAATTGGTCATGTTTGATTTGTTTTTTGGGGTTTACGGTTCTAATCAGGGCAATCTGACTTTCAGCAAAAGATGAGTTTAATGTCTGAGAAACGCTAACTTTCCACTTTTCATGGCTGCTTAAGTAACGTTGCTTAATTAAATATACATAGATGATAGATTTACTGCGGGAAGCAGACAGAGCTTTCATACTGCTTTTACAGAACATTGGGTAGCACACATGCATATTGTATCCTGAATAATGTTCTGCTAAAAGTTGAAAAGTAAGATCACATTTTCTTTAGTTTCAGGAGATAGATAGCATATTGGATGATCCTGCCTCTTGCTGTTGGTTTGGTGGGACTCAAGGGGCGCACACCAGACGAACAGGGAAATCCGAAATGGGCTTTGGGTGCTGTGCGGCAGACACGAACAAAGGAGGAATCCAAACAGATAAAGGAAGAGTCCAACTCTAATTATAGAGATAAAGTGGGAGTCTGGTTCTAGGAAGAAACAGAACGGTTGACTGCTTGTAGATATAATAGAGTTGGAATCTATTAGAGTTTGAGTGTAATAGAGATAGGACCCTCCATTGTACCAGTGCTATAAATAAAGCCCCATCCCGCACCGCAACTTGTCCCCATCAGATCAATTAAATAGATTGGTCCACCAGAAAATACGTTTGCCCTGATATCAAACTCGCCTAGAACCTCCCAGCCCCTGTTGTCAACTCTCTCTCCCCCTGTTCTGTTACTTCTGTTACAGGAAGCCACTATTCAGGTTCTGTTCTCTACAGAAGCAACAACAACCAGGCAAGTTGCTCTGCTGCTATAGTTCCCGAACAGTAACCACAACAGTAGCAAACTTTCTCCAGGGGTGCTGTATCGTGCCCTTCTCTCTAATCTGGTCCAAATAAAGTCCTGCAGGGCTGATCTATCTCTGATCAGCGCCTGGGAGGTCCTGTGCCCAAGATAGAGAGGAGTTGAGGTGTTCAGACACCCAGATTTCCGACAATCGTGGTATCAGAGCCGGATTTGACCTTAGGTTAAATTCAACACCATGACGATGGAAGATCAGACCCCTCCAAGCAAGGGCAGCGTCACCGGCGGTAAGATCAACTCGACACCCTCTCCGGCAGTTCGTGAGGTGAACATGAGAACTGGGTTTCCCATACTCACCAAGACCAACTACGGAGTGAGCTGTCATGATTAAGATCAAGCTCCGGGCGCGACTGCTTTGTGAGGCGGTGGAGAAATGCAATGCAACCGAGCAAGAGGACATGATGGCGCTGAACATCCTCGTCAGCGCTGTCCCGTCAGAGATGATCACGACGATCGGGGAGAAGACGGCGAAGGAGGCATGGGAAACGATCGCCTTCATGCGGGTCAGGGCCGACCGCGTGAAGAAGACGGCGCAACAACTCCGGCGTGAGTTCGAGGCCGCCGCCTTCGAGCATGACGAGGGGATCGAGGACTTCTCCCTCTGACTGAGCAGCATGGTGGCGTGCCTTGCCTCGCTCGAGGAGCCGTTGGAGGAGTCGATGGTCGTGCAGAAGCTCCTACGAAGCGTTTTAGAACGCTTCCAATAGATGGTGGCGATCGCAATTTTATTGGACGTGTCGACCCTCACATTGTCGGATGTGGCAGTAAGGCTTAGGGCTGCCGAAAACGCCTTCGACATGATGCAGCGAAGTGAAGGAGTTCATGACGGCCAGCTGTACCTCACTCGGGAGGAGTGGGAGAAGCAGGGGGAGAAGGAGCGGACCGCCAAGTCTTCAAAGAAGGGCGGTCGGAAGGGCACGCCAAAGAAGAACAAGAAGGGTTCTAGGAAGGACATTCCGCGGGATCAATGCAGGAAGTGCGGAAAGAAGGGTTATTGGACCAAGGAGTGTCGATCGAAATCGGAGTAGGAGGAGCCACAACAACAGACTCACATGATCAAAGTCAAAGCATAATTAGGCTGGATGAGAACGGCTACAACATCAAAATACATGGAGGAGTGATACGGATACGGTACGACGAGAATCGTCTCCTCACACGAGTACAACGCGACGACAACAAGTTGTACTTCGTCAGACTCAACATCACGCCGTGTGTCTGTCTGACCACGCAACACAATGATGTTGTGCGGCGCGCGCTCGACCTCGTCCACAGCGACATAAGTGGGCCGATTACTCCGACGACTCCAGGTGGAAACAATATGTTCTTGTTGCTGGTGGATGAGAGGAGTCGCTACATGTGGCTCTATCTTCTCGCAAGCAAGGAACATGCGACCCACTTGATTCAACGGTTCCGATCTACAGCTGAATTAGAGTTCGGCAGGAGGCTGAAACTACTCTGTACTGATCGCAGAGAGGAGTTCACCTCGCAGGAGTTCGGCGAGTACTGCGCTCAGCACGGCGTACGACACCAGCTCACAAGCCCCTACACATTGCAACATAGTGGGGTTGTAGAGCGATGCTACCAGGCGGTGGTTGACATGGCACAAAGCTTGTTGAAGGCTAAGGGGCTAGCCGAGATGTTTTGGGGTGAAGCAGTCATGACGGCTGTTCACATCCTAAATTGATCCCCAACGCACAGTCCCGACGTAAAGACGCCTTACGAAGCTTGGCACGGGTAACGACCATCCGTCCACTACCTCAAGACAAGACCTTCGGGTGCGTGGGGTATGTGAAGAAGACACCAATGGTGTTTCTTGGATAAGCTGCATGTACTGAAGCGTACCGGATGTACAATCCGGTGGGTCCACATCACGCGTGACGTGGTGTTCGATGAGGCAACCAAGTGGGATTGGGTCGAAGGAGCAGCAAGCGAAGGATTCAGCACATTCTACGTCGACTCCACGGGTCTAGCAGCCGCTGTACCATCTGTTTCAGGTGCTAGAACTGCTGTTCCAGGTACCAGAACAGTTCTGCAGGGGCCAGGAGGCCCTGTACGGGACACCAGAGTTGCTGGGAGACGGGATGCAACAGCTGGGAGGAGCGTTGAAGGTGTTGGGAGTCCTAAACAGCACCCCAGGGGTGCTGAACAGCACCCAACAGGAGCAGCACAAGGCATTAGAGGCTCTGAACGTGCTGCTGTCCCCACGGGGAAGCATGAGGTTGAAGACTGGAGCTCCCACAAGACTTCTGAGCATCCTCCAAGACCCACCTAGTTAGTCACGCTGCCGACGAACATCGACTTCTATGTCGACGCCTACTACGACAAGGATGTGACTATCACCTCTCCAAAGCACGTTCCACGAAGCCTGGAGGAGGGTGAGCTCAATTTCATCACCGCAGAGAAGCCTACGTCATTCATAAGATCGAATCTAATGAAGAGGACGAGACATAGCATGGTGAGGTGGTGAAGCACAAGGTGCAGTTGGTGGCCAAGGGCAAAGACTATAAGCAAAGTGAAGACGGACATCTTTACTAAAGAAGTTGGAAGATAGAAGACCATCGAGATGGGAAGGATTGGGATCCTGGAGGTGCGCAAGCGTCAGGATCAGGAGGAGAATATTAGATGATCATGCCTCTTGCTGTTGTTTGGTGTGGCCTGGACAGAAGAGTCCGAGTAGGACTCAAGGGGCGCACACCAGACCAACAGGGGAATCCGAACTGGGCTTTGGATGCTGTGCGGCAGACACGAACAGAGGAGGAATCCAAACAGATAAAGGAAGAGTCCAACTCTAATTATAGAGATAAAGTGGGAGTCTGGTTTTAGGAAGAAACAGAACGGTTGGCTGCTTGTAGATATAATAGAGTTGGAGTCTATTAGAGTTTGGCTGTAATAGAGATTGGACTTTCCATTGTGGCAGGGCTATAAATAAAGCCCCACCCTGTACCGCAACTGGCCCCCATCAGATCAATTAAATAGATTGGTTCACCAGAAAATACGTTTGCCCTAATATCAAACTCGCCTACAACCTCCCAGCCCCTGTCGTCAACTCTCTCTCCCTCTGTTCTGCTACAGGAAGCCACTATTCAGGTTCTGTTCTCCACAGCAGCAACAGCAACTAGGCAAGTTGCTCTGCTGCTATAGTTTTCAAACAGTAACCATGACAGTAGCAAACTTTCTTCAGGGGTGTTGTACCGTGCCCTTCTCCCTGTTCTGGTCCAAATAAAGTGCTGCAGGGCTGATCAATCTCTTATCAGCGCCTGGGTGGTCCTCTGCACCCAAGACAGAGAGGAGTTGAGGTGTTCAGACACCTGGATTTCCAACATAGCATATGGTAAACATGACCTGTGAAATAATGTGCAGAACAATATGGTCGAAAACATACTGATAGTTTGTGATAAATGACAACATAGCAATGGATTGACTTTGCTGTTTTATTTTCAATCAGGTTGGCAGGGCATGATATGTTTTAAGAAGTTTTTTGGCATTAAAATTATGTGTTTGGTACATCTTGGTTTACTAGACTGCATTATCCTTTTATGAATCACACTTCAATAATATCAATTTTTGAAAAAGCTGTGGAGGAAAGCGAGCGGAGCAGCTCCACCTAGCGCTTAGGCGTTTCTACGCGCTTACCAAAAAAACGGAGTGAAATTTACATATACTGTAATTTTTTTTTAATTTGAAAAGGATAAATACTTCAATCAGTGACATGCGACAAAAAGTGGCAAAATTTGCGCTTTTGAACGCTTAAGCGTTTAGCCGCTTAATAGTGACTGCTTTCACAAAAACGAAGCGTTGGGGCACCGCTCAGTTCCTAGGCACCGCGCTTTTAAACAATGCATAATATATGGTTGTACATGTTGTTATTTCAAAACTTAGATGTGCTTATCTCGGCCACCAACTTTCTTCTTCTTCTTGCCGCTGCCTTGGGCTGCGGCCTCCACCTTTGAAGCGGATGGCATCCTTGCCCCTACAATAGGCTTGGAATGCCAATCTCGTCCTTCGGCAGTCCTAACACATTTGTCAGCCAGACTGAAGAGCTCTATGACATCTCAGATATCACGTGTAGCCAATTTTTTCAACATCTTATCCCTCACCCCCTATCGAAAAGTGACAACAATAGAAGCATTTGAGATAGAAGGAATAATGTTTCGAACCTGTGAGAATCGCTTGATGAATGATTGCAGGGACTCCTCCGGACCTTGCTGCACAGTAAAGAGATCTAGCTTACTGTCAGGGTGAGTATAGGAACTCCCAAAGTTGGCGGTGAGCTGCCGTCATAACTCTCCCCAACTATAGATTGAGCTAGGGGACAGGCTCATGAACCATGATCGAGCAGTACCGATTAAGGCAACAGGGAAGTAGTTGTCTATGATGGCCTCATTCCCTCCTGCAGTCAGGATGGAGGTAGAGTAGATCTGCAGGAACTCGACGGGGTTGACGGTCCCATCATACTTTCTGGCAAATGAGGTCGGAACTTGGGTGGCCATTCCACCATTCAAAGATGTTGCGCGAGTTGCCGCGCAACCACCAGTAGCTCCCAGAGGAGAAGGGGGTTGATGGACATACCTGGCGTGAGTTGCAGCAGGCACGACCGGGACTACGAACTCACTCTCAAGATTGCATTGCCTTTTGCGATGCTGCTCGATGGTGAGACGACCATCTTGTTCCGCATAGCAGCAATCAAGTTCGACTCTCAGATTAGCCGTCGGTAACTTCGACATCGTGGCGGCGCGACGGGCCACCGAAGCTGAATGTAATAATGCCACTTGTGATGGGGCACGTCCACCTTGTGGAGGTATAGGATTGAGTCGGTCTGATGCGGTCCTGTTGTGAGTTGGCCCAGGTCTACGCCTATGCTGGGGCGAGTTGAGGGCGGTATTTGCAGTGGCGACTAGACGATAAACATCATTATGACATTTTGCCACAGCTGTCGGAGGTGCATCTGATGCTGGAGGGTTCTGGAGGAGCACACGCTGCAATCAGTGCATTCTCCGGATTCGTAGCTGAATCAGTGACTGATGCCAGTACACTATCTTGCAGCTGAGCTGCTGCAGCAGGTGGTTCAATAGCCTGCGGTCCATTGTCTCCAGGCTGATGCACTGCAACATCAACTTGCAGAATTGTGACAAGATTGCCACCGAGACGGCGAGAGGTGGCGCTGACTTCATTCCCTCCCCCGACTTGTGCAGCCGAGTCAGAGGAAGCAGCAACGGAGTTCACTGTCGTCGGTGGTGCTTAAAGTTTCTGAGAAGAGCAGCCCTCTTCCTGACACACCAAATGTCGAAGTGGAGCAACGACACTTACCCCGGTACCACTATGAAGCAGCATGCGGAGGTTCTTTTTTAGGAGGAGCGAATTCTCGGGATCTATGAACACTGGTGAACACCTGAGATTTGTGGTTTGGCCCCGTTGGAGCGTAACACCCTATGTTCACAAGAGAGTGTGTGTATTATTTGAGTATCAGAGTACAATGCGTATGAGCTTGTGTAGAAAAGCCTGTGTGTCAACGTATCTCTCTACAGTAGCAGCTCGAACCTTTCATATGCTAAGGTCCGACTGTTTACAGTGTGGCCGGGGCTCGACAAGTGGCCTCGGGTAATTAAGTACCCTATACATGATCTAAAGTACTTAATTCTGTCTTGAATGTGTATTAACGTGGCTTTCAGGACATGTTAATACATTTTGAATGCTCACGGGTCGTGTGGCCCTAATGCAGTCTTAGTGACACACTAACGCCGTCTCGAAGGAGCAGTTTCGTGGTCTTAATACCCAAGTCGTCTTGCTTCAGCGTTGAACACACGATAGCATGGGAGCCCTCCTTGATGGGGAGGCAAGGTTCATAGCTATAGGACGCGTGGCAGCGCCGGAGTCCTCCTCAGCGGGGAGGCGGGGTCTGGAGCTGTTGGACACGTGACATCACCGGAGCCCTCCTCGGTAGGGAGGCGAGACCAGAGCTGTAGAACGCGTGGCAGCGCCGGAGCCCTTAGCGGGAAGGCGGGATCCGGAGCTATAGGACGCGTGGCAGCATCGGAGCCCTTCTCAGCAGGGAGGCGGGCTCCGGAGCCGCTAGACACGTGGTGTCTTCTGAGTACCTCTCCTCCTGGGAGGTGGATCTAGCGCCCCTCCTTGCCTGTACACGGGGGTACCGACAACCTCCTCCCCTTCAACCTCTTCCTTTTTTTTTCCTTGCCACGATGTGCCTGCTGTGCTGCTCTATGTGCGTGCCTGCTGCGCTGCTAGTGCTCTATGTAGGGCGTTTTTTACATTCTTTTTTTTTTCCAAGATCCCTTTTGGGCTTGAAAACTCTAATATATTTTTTTTATAATTTTGGAATGCATCATTGTTATGGTACACAATGCATAGGTGTTGCTTAGGAATGCTTAAGCTCTAGGCGGAGGGTCATGGCCTATCTAACGCCTTGCGCCTAATTTTCCCTTGGTCTTCCTAGGATCAAAATGCACATGTCAAATATATTCAAATAGGTCATGTATGATGGCAAGCCTTGTTCATTGCACATTTTTGTAATACATTCCCTTAGTTATGCAGTTTACTATACTAGTACTCTTTGCATCCATACCACCACTTTGAATGCACTTTTCATCAGTAACATCAATCTATTCAATGATATGTGGGGTCTGGCCCCAATTCAGTCTTGTCATTTCCTTTGAAGGTCGTTTCTTCTATTATTAGGAATGACAAATCCCAATAAAGTACCCCCTCCATTATTTATTTTGGGCATCTTAGCATTGGGAGTGTTTTTGAAGTTGTCATTATGCTTGCTGCTCTCTTAATGCTTGGTTCGTTCTGTATTGAATTTTTATTGCATCAAAAATGACACCAGTTGATTGTGTTATCTTCATTGTAGGGGCAAAACATGAATCTCACCAAGATTACATGGAAAGGGCTAACAAGGCGAGGTCGGAGAGGCTGTCGTCTGGGCAGCCATCATCACTGAAAGATTGAACTAGTACCTTACCTGTCCCAAACTGAACTTGCTCTGTTTTGATATGCACACTGGGATTCGGTCTGTTGTCGAATAAGCAGATTATCTTTATTCCTTGTTTAAACCAAGTATTGTTCATTAAGTTACTAGAAGTTCTGTTAGTTGGATCCCCTTCAGCATTTGAACTGTGTACTGTAGATCAGCCATGACTTGATGCTTATTCTAGCCATCTTGTGTTCTGGGCACAGAAGAGGTACAAAGCTCTGGTGCTACCTACGTACAGAAACCGCCTTGTTGCATGCATGTACCGTGCTTCCTCTAGCCATCTTGTGTTTGTTCTCCTTGCTACCTGATGAACTAAATTTTCTAAAGATTAAACTATAATCCACTCGTATTTTTAAATGTTCCTGGTAGAAGTACCGCATACGTCTTGCATCAACTACTACTGGTTGAGTGTGTTAGTTTTCCATATCTGAACTTGTACGAGATTTTGCTTATGATTTGTCAACTATGCGTGCCAAATCAAGTTTCTAAGTCGGTGATGTGGCAACACTTATTAAAATGACATTCTGGCCCTTCAATCACCAAAATGGAATTGCCCAATAGATCAGTTATAGGAACAAACATAGTTGAACAAAACATGTTGATGTCTCCTCTCCCTCAGACATGCTTCTAAATAAAGTTGGGAACATCAGGCCGGGCAGCGCTATACTGTTTCTAACCCATGTTTTATTATGTAGAAAACTAAAAAGTCACATACAAATAATGTAAAATAATGTTATCTTTTTTCTACTTCCCCAGGTTCAAATGTAGGCAACGGCAACAGGACTCACCGGCAGCGTTTGTATTATCCCTAAGCGGAGGAATGAGAAAGGAGGAGAGATGGAATGCGGCTTCCCTCCTCCCATTCCGTCCTCCCATACGTCCTCCCGTTGACGTGTCAAAATATTATTGATTCTTCATTAATACTCAGTTTAACTACCATATCTTCACAACAAATAAGATGATGACACATCAGCAGGAGAAATATTATTGATTCTTCATTAATACTCAGTTTAACTACCATATCTTCACAACAAATAAGATGATGACACATCAGCAGGAGGACGCATGGGAGGACAAACGGGAGGAAGGAAGCCGTGTCCGGAGAGATGATATGTTCTGCTTGACCCAGTTCATTGGTGTAACAGATGGAATGATCAATGGGGAAACGAATTCTCTGGACCCCGGATGCACCGTTGCTGCCGTGCATCCCCACTTCGATTTGTGACACCTGTCAAGACACCAATCTCAAAGCAAATGTTTTTCTAGGTGGAAACTCGCGCGGCTCCGCTCTACGGATCGGCTCCGTCAGCCGCTGTGGCACGGGCTGGCGCTGGCCCGATCCAGCCTTCGTTGAAGTCATCACGAGATGATATGTTCTGCTTGACCCAGTTCATTGGTGTAACAGATGGAATGATCAATGGGGAAACGAATTCTCTGGACCCCGGATGCACCGTTGCTGCCGTGCATCCCCACTTCGATTTGTGACACCTGTCAAGACACCAATCTCAAAGCAAATGTTTTTCTAGGTGGAAACTCGCGCGGCTCCGCTCTACGGATCGGCTCCGTCAGCCGCTGTGGCACGGGCTGGCGCTGGCCCGATCCAGCCTTCGTTGAAGTCATCACGAGATGATATGTTCTGCTTGACCCAGTTCATTGGTGTAACAGATGGAATGATCAATGGGGAAACGAATTCTCTGGACCCCGGATGCACCGTTGCTGCCGTGCATCCCCACTTCGATTTGTGACACCTGTCAAGACACCAATCTCAAAGCAAATGTTTTTCTAGGTGGAAACTCGCGCGGCTCCGCTCTACGGATCGGCTCCGTCAGCCGCTGTGGCACGGGCTGGCGCTGGCCCGATCCAGCCTTCGTTGAAGTCATCACGAAATTGATAAAAAATTAGTGATGTTTACATGAGTCGAACCTGGGACTCCTAGGACATTACAGGCGATCTTACCAGCAAACCAAGTAAGGTATCCTGTACGTGGTTGGGAGAAAATTTTAATATTGCATCTATGTAGAAAACAGAGGCCAGGAGAGCGTTCCTAATGTAGTTAGTCATCAGGAACTTAAGTTCAGAATGCACCAAACAATACCAGTAATTAGTTGCTGTAATAAAAATGAGTGAACAAACTGTAATTCTTAGAAAAAGGATGCAGGGAATAGAACTAATATTTGCTTAACCAGTTCAAAAAACATTCATAGTATCTGTTTGATGATAGACATCTACATAAAAATATACAAAATTGTCTTTTTTAATAATAGCCTATTTCTCGATTATAGTATCATGTGTCGATTCCTCAAAATGTAATTGGCGTGCAATTTTGCTATCTTGATGAAGATCAAGGACAACACTTTTGTCTCCAACTGGCAGTCCTACAGATCGGACACATAAGAAATAATCAAGTTAATTATATGCATTCAAACAATTTAAAAATGATAGGTGAAACAATTACCGCTATGTTTTTTTGGAGCAGTCTTCTTGCTCTCTTTCTTCCTTTCAAGAATATTTTTTTTCCTTTTATTCTTTGAGCCTTTGATCACTGGAGGAATTTTGAAAGTGACTATCCTTTAGAATGTTCATGTCATTCTCACTACCAGAAGGTGCAGCTTCAAAACAATCAGAGGATTTTTTAGATAGAGAATTATCTACCTCAAGATC
Source organism: Tuctoria greenei (assembly GCA_036927565.1). Taxonomy (NCBI): domain Eukaryota; kingdom Viridiplantae; phylum Streptophyta; class Magnoliopsida; order Poales; family Poaceae; genus Tuctoria; species Tuctoria greenei. Next base: position 113,415,024 of record JAYESD010000005.1, read on the forward strand.
CAGCTTATCAATAGCTCTCTCCAAATCATCTAAAAGTTCTTTTGAAACCGAGCAGTTTAGTGCAACAGAAGTTGCCTTTCGGGAGATACGCGCAGCATGTGTTTTCAATGATTTTTTATCAACTATAACTTTATCGGCATGAAAACCTCTTTTTGCATACTTGGTCCATCTATTTAGAATGTACTGATCTGGCAAGTTGAATACTTCATTGATGTTGAATACACGAAGAGCATGTTTGCACAATATACCTACAGTGAAAGTAATTTTCAAAACAATGCTTGCATAATATACCTACAGTGAAAGTGATTTTCAGAAAAATATGCATTGCAGCCAAATGAGTTATGTATAAAAGTTCTAATATACCTACAGCTGAATTAGAGTTCGGCAGGAGGCTGAAACTACTCTGTACTGATCGCAGAGAGGAGTTCACCTCGCAGGAGTTCGGCGAGTACTGCGCTCAGCACGGCGTACGACACCAGCTCACAAGCCCCTACACATTGCAGCATAGTGGGGTTGTAGAGCGATGCTACCAGGCGGTGGTTGACATGGCACAAAGCTTGTTGAAGGCTAAGGGGCTAGCCGAGATGTTTTGGGGTGAAGCAGTCATGACGGCTGTTCACATCCTAAATTGATCCCCAACGCACAGTCCCGACGTAAAGACGCCTTACGAAGCTTGGCACGGGTAACGACCATCCGTCCACTACCTCAAGACAAGACCTTCGGGTGCGTGGGGTATGTGAAGAAGACACCAATGGTGTTTCTTGGATAAGCTGCATGTACTGAAGCGTACCGGATGTACAATCCGGTGGGTCCACATCACGCGTGACGTGGTGTTCGATGAGGCAACCAAGTGGGATTGGGTCGAAGGAGCAGCAAGCGAAGGATTCAGCACATTCTACGTCGACTCCACGGGTCTAGCAGCCGCTGTACCATCTGTTTCAGGTGCTAGAACTGCTGTTCCAGGTACCAGAACAGTTCTGCAGGGGCCAGGAGGCCCTGTACGGGACACCAGAGTTGCTGGGAGACGGGATGCAACAGCTGGGAGGAGCGTTGAAGGTGTTGGGAGTCCTAAACAGCACCCCAGGGGTGCTGAACAGCACCCAACAGGAGCAGCACAAGGCATTAGAGGCTCTGAACGTGCTGCTGTCCCCACGGGGAAGCATGAGGTTGAAGACTGGAGCTCCCACAAGACTTCTGAGCATCCTCCAAGACCCACCTAGTTAGTCACGCTGCCGACGAACATCGACTTCTATGTCGACGCCTACTACGACAAGGATGTGACTATCACCTCTCCAAAGCACGTTCCACGAAGCCTGGAGGAGGGTGAGCTCAATTTCATCACCGCAGAGAAGCCTACGTCATTCATAAGATCGAATCTAATGAAGAGGACGAGACATAGCATGGTGAGGTGGTGAAGCACAAGGTGCAGTTGGTGGCCAAGGGCAAAGACTATAAGCAAATTGAAGACGGACATCTTTACTAAAGAAGTTGGAAGATAGAAGACCATCGAGATGGGAAGGATTGGGATCCTGGAGGTGCGCAAGCGTCAGGATCAGGAGGAGAATATTAGATGATCATGCCTCTTGCTGTTGTTTGGTGTGGCCTGGACAGAAGAGTCCGAGTAGGACTCAAGGGGCGCACACCAGACCAACAGGGGAATCCGAACTGGGCTTTGGATGCTGTGCGGCAGACACGAACAGAGGAGGAATCCAAACAGATAAAGGAAGAGTCCAACTCTAATTATAGAGATAAAGTGGGAGTCTGGTTTTAGGAAGAAACAGAACGGTTGGCTGCTTGTAGATATAATAGAGTTGGAGTCTATTAGAGTTTGGCTGTAATAGAGATTGGACTTTCCATTGTGGCAGGGCTATAAATAAAGCCCCACTCTGTACCGCAACTGGCCCCCATCAGATCAATTAAATAGATTGGTTCACCAGAAAATACGTTTGCCCTAATATCAAACTCGCCTACAACCTCCCAGCCCCTGTCGTCAACTCTCTCTCCCTCTGTTCTGCTACAGGAAGCCACTATTCAGGTTCTGTTCTCCACAGCAGCAACAGCAACTAGGCAAGTTGCTCTGCTGCTATAGTTTTCGAACAGTAACCATGACAGTAGCAAACTTTCTTCAGGGGTGTTGTACCGTGCCCTTCTCCCTGTTCTGGTCCAAATAAAGTGCTGCAGGGCTGATCAATCTCTGATCAGCGCCTGGGTGGTCCTCTGCACCCAAGACAGAGAGGAGTTGAGGTGTTCAGACACCTGGATTTCCAACATAGCATATGGTAAACATGACCTGTGAAATAATGTGCAGAACAATATGGTCGAAAACATACTGATAGTTTGTGATAAATGACAACATAGCAATGGATTGACTTTGCTGTTTTATTTTCAATCAGGTTGGCAGGGCATGATATGTTTTAAGAAGTTTTTTGGCATTAAAATTATGTGTTTGGTACATCTTGGTTTACTAGACTGCATTATCCTTTTATGAATCACACTTCAATAATATCAATTTTTGAAAAAGCTGTGGAGGAAAGCGAGCGGAGCAGCTCCACCTAGCGCTTAGGCGTTTCTACGCGCTTACCAAAAAAACGGAGTGAAATTTACATATACTGTAATTTTTTTTTAATTTGAAAAGGATAAATACTTCAATCAGTGACATGCGACAAAAAGTGGCAAAATTTGCGCTTTTGAACGCTTAAGCGTTTAGCCGCTTAATAGTGACTGCTTTCACAAAAACGAAGCGTTGGGGCACCGCTCAGTTCCTAGGCACCGCGCTTTTAAACAATGCATAATATATGGTTGTACATGTTGTTATTTCAAAACTTAGATGTGCTTATCTCGGCCACCAACTTTCTTCTTCTTCTTGCCGCTGCCTTGGGCTGCGGCCTCCACCTTTGAAGCGGATGGCATCCTTGCCCCTACAATAGGCTTGGAATGCCAATCTCGTCCTTCGGCAGTCCTAACACATTTGTCAGCCAGACTGAAGAGCTCTATGACATCTCAGATATCACGTGTAGCCAATTTTTTCAACATCTTATCCCTCACCCCCTATCGAAAAGTGACAACAATAGAAGTATTTGAGATAGAAGGAATAATGTTTCGAACCTGTGAGAATCGCTTGATGAATGATTGCAGGGACTCCTCCGGACCTTGCTGCACAGTAAAGAGATCTAGCTTACTGTCAGGGTGAGTATAGGAACTCCCAAAGTTGGCGGTGAGCTGCCGTCATAACTCTCCCCAACTATAGATTGAGCTAGGGGACAGGCTCATGAACCATGATCGAGCAGTACCGATTAAGGCAACAGGGAAGTAGTTGTCTATGATGGCCTCATTCCCTCCTGCAGTCAGGATGGAGGTAGAGTAGATCTGCAGGAACTCGACGGGGTTGACGGTCCCATCATACTTTCTGGCAAATGAGGTCGGAACTTGGGTGGCCATTCCACCATTCAAAGATGTTGCGCGAGTTGCCGCGCAACCACCAGTAGCTCCCAGAGGAGAAGGGGGTTGATGGACATACCTGGCGTGAGTTGCAGCAGGCACGACCGGGACTACGAACTCACTCTCAAGATTGCATTGCCTTTTGCGATGCTGCTCGATGGTGAGACGACCATCTTGTTCCGCATAGCAGCAATCAAGTTCGACTCTCAGATTAGCCGTCGGTAACTTCGACATCGTGGCGGCGCGACGGGCCACCGAAGCTGAATGTAATAATGCCACTTGTGATGGGGCACGTCCACCTTGTGGAGGTATAGGATTGAGTCGGTCTGATGCGGTCCTGTTGTGAGTTGGCCCAGGTCTACGCCTATGCTGGGGCGAGTTGAGGGCGGTATTTGCAGTGGCGACTAGACGATAAACATCATTATGACATTTTGCCACAGCTGTCGGAGGTGCATCTGATGCTGGAGGGTTCTGGAGGAGCACACGCTGCAATCAGTGCATTCTCCGGATTCGTAGCTGAATCAGTGACTGATGCCAGTACACTATCTTGCAGCTGAGCTGCTGCAGCAGGTGGTTCAATAGCCTGCGGTCCATTGTCTCCAGGCTGATGCACTGCAACATCAACTTGCAGAATTGTGACAAGATTGCCACCGAGACGGCGAGAGGTGGCGCTGACTTCATTCCCTCCCCCGACTTGTGCAGCCGAGTCAGAGGAAGCAGCAACGGAGTTCACTGTCGTCGGTGGTGCTTAAAGTTTCTGAGAAGAGCAGCCCTCTTCCTGACACACCAAATGTCGAAGTGGAGCAACGACACTTACCCCGGTACCACTATGAAGCAGCATGCGGAGGTTCTTTTTTAGGAGGAGCGAATTCTCGGGATCTATGAACACTGGTGAACACCTGAGATTTGTGGTTTGGCCCCGTTGGAGCGTAACACCCTATGTTCACAAGAGAGTGTGTGTATTATTTGAGTATCAGAGTACAATGCGTATGAGCTTGTGTAGAAAAGCCTGTGTGTCAACGTATCTCTCTACAGTAGCAGCTCGAACCTTTCATATGCTAAGGTCCGACTGTTTACAGTGTGGCCGGGGCTCGACAAGTGGCCTCGGGTAATTAAGTACCCTATACATGATCTAAAGTACTTAATTCTGTCTTGAATGTGTATTAACGTGGCTTTCAGGACATGTTAATACATTTTGAATGCTCACGGGTCGTGTGGCCCTAATGCAGTCTTAGTGACACACTAACGCCGTCTCGAAGGAGCAGTTTCGTGGTCTTAATACCCAAGTCGTCTTGCTTCAGCGTTGAACACACGATAGCATGGGAGCCCTCCTTGATGGGGAGGCAAGGTTCATAGCTATAGGACGCGTGGCAGCGCCGGAGTCCTCCTCAGCGGGGAGGCGGGGTCTGGAGCTGTTGGACACGTGACATCACCGGAGCCCTCCTCGGTAGGGAGGCGAGACCAGAGCTGTAGAACGCGTGGCAGCGCCGGAGCCCTTAGCGGGAAGGCGGGATCCGGAGCTATAGGACGCGTGGCAGCATCGGAGCCCTTCTCAGCAGGGAGGCGGGCTCCGGAGCCGCTAGACACGTGGTGTCTTCTGAGTACCTCTCCTCCTGGGAGGTGGATCTAGCGCCCCTCCTTGCCTGTACACGGGGGGTACCGACAACCTCCTTCCCTTCAACCTCTTCCTTTTTTTTTCCTTGCCACGATGTGCCTGCTGTGCTGCTCTATGTGCGTGCCTGCTGCGCTGCTAGTGCTCTATGTAGGGCGTTTTTTACATTCTTTTTTTTTTCCAAGATCCCTTTTGGGCTTGAAAACTCTAATATATTTTTTTTTATAATTTTGGAATGCATCATTGTTATGGTACACAATGCATAGGTGTTGCTTAGGAATGCTTAAGCTCTAGGCGGAGGGTCATGGCCTATCTAACGCCTTGCGCCTAATTTTCCCTTGGTCTTCCTAGGATCAAAATGCACATGTCAAATATATTCAAATAGGTCATGTATGATGGCAAGCCTTGTTCATTGCACATTTTTGTAATACATTCCCTTAGTTATGCAGTTTACTATACTAGTACTCTTTGCATCCATACCACCACTTTGAATGCACTTTTCATCAGTAACATCAATCTATTCAATGATATGTGGGGTCTGGCCCCAATTCAGTCTTGTCATTTCCTTTGAAGGTCGTTTCTTCTATTATTAGGAATGACAAATCCCAATAAAGTACCCCCTCCATTATTTATTTTGGGCATCTTAGCATTGGGAGTGTTTTTGAAGTTGTCATTATGCTTGCTGCTCTCTTAATGCTTGGTTCGTTCTGTATTGAATTTTTATTGCATCAAAAATGACACCAGTTGATTGTGTTATCTTCATTGTAGGGGCAAAACATGAATCTCACCAAGATTACATGGAAAGGGCTAACAAGGCGAGGTCGGAGAGGCTGTCGTCTGGGCAGCCATCATCACTGAAAGATTGAACTAGTACCTTACCTGTCCCAAACTGAACTTGCTCTGTTTTGATATGCACACTGGGATTCGGTCTGTTGTCGAATAAGCAGATTATCTTTATTCCTTGTTTAAACCAAGTATTGTTCATTAAGTTACTAGAAGTTCTGTTAGTTGGATCCCCTTCAGCATTTGAACTGTGTACTGTAGATCAGCCATGACTTGATGCTTATTCTAGCCATCTTGTGTTCTGGGCACAGAAGAGGTACAAAGCTCTGGTGCTACCTACGTACAGAAACCGCCTTGTTGCATGCATGTACCGTGCTTCCTCTAGCCATCTTGTGTTTGTTCTCCTTGCTACCTGATGAACTAAATTTTCTAAAGATTAAACTATAATCCACTCGTATTTTTAAATGTTCCTGGTAGAAGTACCGCATACGTCTTGCATCAACTACTACTGGTTGAGTGTGTTAGTTTTCCATATCTGAACTTGTACGAGATTTTGCTTATGATTTGTCAACTATGCGTGCCAAATCAAGTTTCTAAGTCGGTGATGTGGCAACACTTATTAAAATGACATTCTGGCCCTTCAATCACCAAAATGGAATTGCCCAATAGATCAGTTATAGGAACAAACATAGTTGAACAAAACATGTTGATGTCTCCTCTCCCTCAGACATGCTTCTAAATAAAGTTGGGAACATCAGGCCGGGCAGCGCTATACTGTTTCTAACCCATGTTTTATTATGTAGAAAACTAAAAAGTCACATACAAATAATGTAAAATAATGTTATCTTTTTTCTACTTCCCCAGGTTCAAATGTAGGCAACGGCAACAGGACTCACCGGCAGCGTTTGTATTATCCCTAAGCGGAGGAATGAGAAAGGAGGAGAGATGGAATGCGGCTTCCCTCCTCCCATTCCGTCCTCCCATACGTCCTCCCGTTGACGTGTCAAAATATTATTGATTCTTCATTAATACTCAGTTTAACTACCATATCTTCACAACAAATAAGATGATGACACATCAGCAGGAGAAATATTATTGATTCTTCATTAATACTCAGTTTAACTACCATATCTTCACAACAAATAAGATGATGACACATCAGCAGGAGGACGCATGGGAGGACAAACGGGAGGAAGGAAGCCGTGTCCGGAGAGATGATATGTTCTGCTTGACCCAGTTCATTGGTGTAACAGATGGAATGATCAATGGGGAAACGAATTCTCTGGACCCCGGATGCACCGTTGCTGCCGTGCATCCCCACTTCGATTTGTGACACCTGTCAAGACACCAATCTCAAAGCAAATGTTTTTCTAGGTGGAAACTCGCGCGGCTCCGCTCTACGGATCGGCTCCGTCAGCCGCTGTGGCACGGGCTGGCGCTGGCCCGATCCAGCCTTCGTTGAAGTCATCACGAAATTGATAAAAAATTAGTGATGGTTACATGAGTCGAACCTGGGACTCCTAGGACATTACAGGCGATCTTACCAGCAAACCAAGTAAGGTATCCTGTACGTGGTTGGGAGAAAATTTTAATATTGCATCTATGTAGAAAACAGAGGCCAGGAGAGCGTTCCGAATGTAGTTAGTCATCAGGAACTTAAGTTCAGAATGCACCAAACAATACCAGTAATTAGTTGCTGTAATAAAAATGAGTGAACAAACTGTAATTCTTAGAAAAAGGATGCAGGGAATAGAACTAATATTTGCTTAACCAGTTCAAAAAACATTCATAGTATCTGTTTGATGATAGACATCTACATAAAAATATACAAAATTGTCTTTTTTAATAATAGCCTATTTCTCGATTATAGTATCATGTGTCGATTCCTCAAAATGTAATTGGCGTGCAATTTTGCTATCTTGATGAAGATCAAGGACAACACTTTTCTCTCCAACTGGCAGTCCTACAAATCGGACACATAAGAAATAATCAAGTTAATTATATGCATTCAAACAATTTAAAAATGATAGGTGAAACAATTACCGCTATGTTTTTTTGGAGCAGTCTTCTTGCTCTCTTTCTTCCTTTCAAGAATATTTTTTTTCCTTTTATTCTTTGAGCCTTTGATCACTGGAGGAATTTTGAAAGTGACTATCCTTTAGAATGTTCATGTCATTCTCACTACCAGAAGGTGCAGCTTCAAAACAATCAGAGGATTTTTTAGATAGAGAATTATCTACCTCAAGATCCAGCTTATCAATAGCTCTCTCCAAATCATCTAAAAGTTCTTTTGAAACCGAGCAGTTTAGTGCAACAGAAGTTGCCTTTCGGGAGATACGCGCAGCATGTGTTTTCAATGATTTTTTATCAACTATAACTTTATCGGCATGAAAACCTCTTTTTGCATACTTGGTCCATCTATTTAGAATGTACTGATCTGGCAAGTTGAATACTTCATTGATGTTGAATACACGAAGAGCATGTTTGCACAATATACCTACAGTGAAAGTAATTTTCAAAACAATGCTTGCATAATATACCTACAGTGAAAGTGATTTTCAGAAAAATATGCATTGCAGCCAAATGAGTTATGTATAAAAGTTCTAAACATACCAATGCATTCGTACTTCTTGCAAGAGCACAATATACTTTGATCCTCAGTGTTAAAGATGACAATTGCTTCATCTTCACGTTCCATAGGCATAACATTGTATGTCCTCACCGCTCCTTCAATCTGTAACAATTTACAAGCGACATATAACTGCGATTTTAATTCACCCTCAAATTCTAAAAAAATCCTTCGTGTATAAACCTGAGCAAATGAATTAAATAAAACATTTTAGTAGAAACATAAAACTATAATTCAAATTAAAAGTCAAACACTAAAGAAATCTTTATTATACATACTCTTGCAGCAGTCTTCAACATTGGTAATTGTTGCATATAAATCACCGGGTCAGAGCGGCGTGATTTAAAGTCTTCATGTAACTCATTTTCTCGAAGACTTGCAACACATCTATCATATTCTTCTAATAGTTCCGAAATTCCAAGTTTTCTTCAAAATTGTTTCTTAAAAACATTATTCATACCTTCACTCCTCTGAGTTGTGGTCATATTAGCAGTAAAAGAATCTCGATACATTGCAGCCCAATGCTCTCGCAAGTTGTATAAGTTTTTTAACCACGATTTATCTTCAAGTTTATATTGAATCAATAATTTGTCCCACAACTCAATGAAACATGACACAAACCTTTCCTCATACACACAACTTTTAAAGTCTGCAAGGAAGTTCGAGCAATAACATGACCAAGATGTTTACCTGCATTTTAAAAAATGTTACTCCTAAAATTATTAATTGAAATAAAACTCTTATAATTAGAAATAACATGACTAAGATGTTTACCTGCATTTTGGTAAATATGCCACAGACAAAGACGATATCGTGTGTTCGAAAAGACGATACTAATAGCTTTCGATATTGCTGCACATTGATTAGTAAAAATTTTCATTGGATGCTTTCCCGCCACTGCTGCTAAAAAAGTTCTAAAAAGCCAAACAAACGATTCTATAGTCTCATTATATAGCAATGCAGCCCCAAACATAATAGTTTGCTTGTGATGGTTTGTCCCAAGAATTGGGGCAAAAGGCATCTCAAACTTGTTTGTTTGAAAGGTAGTGTCAAAACACATAACATCACTGAAACATGCATAATCCATGATAGATTGACCATCCGCCCAAAAAAAATTAGCAATCTGACCATTCTCTTTGTCTAGTTCTATGGCCCAAAAGAAAGCATGATCCTCCAATTGTTTATTCTTCAGGTATTCCAATAGAGTCTGTGCATCATTTGATGGAAAATATTTCCTGCGTTGTCCGCCAATCTGATTATTACAATCCACTCGTGAGAAGGGTACATTTTCAGCTCCACCATACCACTGTTTGAAAAAACCATATACTTGACCTGGCTTCATTCCCGCTTCTCGTATTTGACTGATCAGTGCTTTATCTGCCTCTGTAACACGACGTTGTGACCGCAACTTGTTCACCTTATTTGGACTCGCAAGGTAATGATTATGATCTAGTATGACCTTATGTACTGTCCAAATTCCACTTCGGTTAACACTAAATTGAACACGAGCTTTGCAACCCATTCTGGTAATAGAATTTTCCTTCACAGTGTCATGCAATGAGTGTGAGCTTCGTATACCTTCATTACTGCAGATTAGACGCCTCATATACATTGAATTATCCCCTCTTCGTTTTAATATACTTTTTCTAATACTAAAACAAACTTGTCGGGCATAGGAGTTGTACATATTATATGCATCATTTTCTGACTCAAAGTTCATGCCTACTTCAGGAACAATCACAGTTTGATAGTGTGCACCGTTCTCCTACAGCGTAATACACACAATTGAATACTATATATAATATAGGAGAAAGTATCAGTAAATTTGTATATGTTTTACCTTATTTTTTGATGATCCGAGAGGAGTCTTTTATGATGAAGGAGATGCTATGGTCATGCAATCAGGATCAAAAGATGCAGGAACAATCCCCATCGCTATCGGCGCATCTATTAACTCCTGTTCCTGATCTTCAATTTGCATCGGTGGTGATGTGGATACCTGAATCGGCATCTCCGGCAGCCCTTAACTTGTCTCCTCGGCCTCCATATCGGTCGTGGTGACCTGCCGATCGGTGTGGCCAGCAGACCAAGAAACCCTAGTATTATGTTTTTCTGCGATCGTGTACGGGAGAGCTGGAGGCGGAAGCGGAACCGACGTTTGGATCGCGATTGAAAACAACGGGAGCCTCCTTGGCTTTGTTCCGCAGCCGGAGCCGGTGTCGTTAGAAGCCGCAGCCGATCTGATTTTCACCTCCGTACTGAGGATCCTGCCTGCTTTGGGATGTGTGCATGGTGACGTGGGTCGAATCCGCGTCGGGATGCATATGTGCAGTGGTGGAACCGGGGTCCAGAGAATTTATTTCCGATCAATGGCATGCTGGTGATTGAAGGGGTTTACTAGGGGTAAGGATGTCATTTCATTAGGGTTGACACATCATAAATGTCGGTACTCCGCATACGGAGTACCCCCGCACACAGGCTGAAAGTACTTAGGTATGTTCAGTGCGCCATGTGTCCAGAAGGTACTGGACCCCCGCCTTCCTCAAGCATGGGGTCCGGCACTGCCACGTGGACCACAAAGATGGGACCTGGGTCCTCCGATAAGATGGGCTCCCAAGATGCCACGTGTTTGGGCGGGACCTCATCTTACTATAGGGGTGAGCTCCGGCGCAACCATGTGGCTCGAAGCGCCAGGCCGGATGCCTCCTGCAGAGAAGGGCTCCGGAGTTTTCACGTGCCTCGAAGGACCAAGCCCGGCCTCCCCAGCAGAGGCTAGCTCCGAAGCTGCCACGTGGACCGCGGATCGGGACCCGTCCTCCTCCGCAGAGGATAGCTCCCGAGCTACCACATACTCTACAACTTGTTAAGGATGGTGGGTTGCGGGAGTTAAGAGGGCATAGCGCCTTGTCAAAATCCAGCATTAAAGGCTCGCGTCTTTCCAGATGCACGACACGGCGCACGCCTACTGTCAGGTACCGACCAATCACATCACAGTGAAGGCGCCGCTACTCCGCCAACTGAGTAGATTACGGTGATAGAGATAGTTGGACGAGACATTCTCTGCCATCATCAACGACTATGCATGGGCCACTGGCGACTGAGGCGACAAGATGGCTAGTCTTGAAGCCACGGTCAGAGGAAGCTTATGCGAGAAGTCTTAGATCTTTAGGATAAGATTGCCTTGGGGCCACCTGTCGGGCCCCGGACCCCACTTGTAAGGCGTGTGGCCTTGTTTATAAAAGGACCAGATCGCCACAGACCGCCACCGTTACAAAGGATCCCCAATCTACGCATTCACACAGACACACACCAGTAATACAACCTCACCGTGAAGTAGGGTGTTACGCTCTTGCGGCCCGAACCACATAAAAGTCACAGTCTCTCACTCTCATATGCGCGCTCACTCGATAGAGGACTAAGCCCTTTCGATCAAAGAACCTTCGCGGGCTGCTCCTCTGCAGATTCGGAGGAAGTGTAGCATTAACACTTCGACATTGGGTGCGCTAGTTAGAGGTTTTTTCCTCAAAATGTGGTTGCACTGTCATTGCAATGGTAAACATCAAGCTTGCGAGTAGCAGCAAGATCGAGCCGCAAAAGGTCGATCATCAGGTCATCGAAGACGTGGAGATGGAGTTCCAAAAGCCTGAACAGGCTGTTGAAACGGTCCACCAGGCTAAGAACCTCGCCCTCAACGGCGACCAAGAGCGTCGCAAAGCACTCCATGTAATCTCTGGGGGATCTTGGGAACCCGCATCCCAGAATGCGGTCAAGACCCTGCGCCGAGCGGTAGCGTCGCTAGATCCTACTGACGCCTAGATGCCACATCATAGATGGATGGAGACGTCAATCAGCTTCGATGCTTCCGACTGCCCCAAGAACATGGCGAGAGCTGGGCTTCTGCCCCTCCTCGTTGCCCCCACCATCGCCAATCAAGTTCTACCACATTCTGATAGATGGCGGAGCCGTCCTCAACCTCATCAGCCGTGTGACTTTCGACAAGCTGAAGATCCGTGTGTCCAAGCTCGTCCCATCGAGGTCATTCTCGGGGGTAGGACCAGGGAAGATTATCCTGTACGACAACATCCACCTCTGGGTGACCCTCGAGATGCCCGAAATCTTCAGGACAGAGAATATCCTATTCGACGTCGCAGAGGTCAGCCTCCTCTACAATGCCATCATCGGTAGGCCAGCCCTCTACGGATTCATGGCTGTAGCCCACTACGGCTACCTCCTCCTCAAGATGCCGACTCCCTCTAGTGTACTCAAGATCTGCGGAGATCGCGCAGCAGCGATGTTTTCTTTGGAGGAGCTCCAAGCACTGGCAGCAGCCCCAACACGTGCCCCGAGCGATGCTGGACCTAGTCAGCCTTCGTCGATCTTGCGCGAGCGCGACTATGTCGCTGCACCACGGGTGCAACCCTCCGACAACGACGACGTACCCATCAAGGCTATCCAGATTGGCTCCTATGCTGCCCAGACCACCCGCATTGCGGGTAGTCTATACATCAAGCAGGAATCGGCGCTCATCGCCTTTCTGCGAGCAAATGTCGACGTGTTTGCATCTCAACTGTCTCAGATGCCCGACATCCCCAGGGAGGTGATCGAGCATCACCTAAAGATCTACCCCGATGCCCGGCCGACACAGCAGAGGCCACGAAAGTAGTCCATGCTCGCGGCAGAACTTCATCCGCAAAGAGATCAAGAAGCTGCTCGATGCTGGCTTCATTCGGGAAGTCCATCATCCCAGGTGGCCGGCCAATCCTGTCATCGTCTCAAAGCTGGCGGGAAGCTTCAAATGTGCATTGACTACACCAACCTCGACAAGGCATGTCCTAAAGATCCTTTCCCTCTCTCTAGGATAGATCAGATCGTAGATTCAACCTCGGGATGCGACTTGCTCTGCTTTCTAGATGCTTACTCAAGGTTCCACCAAATCGCCATGTCTATAGAGTATGAAGAACATACCATATTTATAACCGTAGATGGCCTCTACTGCTGTCGGTGGTTTGGATCCGGCAGATCTCCCGACACTACTAAAGTGTTAGAGGAGTTTGTGGTTCGGTGTGGGCGCGTGGAGATTCAAGAAGGTGAATTGTAAATGATGCAGGAGACACAAGAATTTACGTGGTTCGGGCCACCTGAGCATAATACCCTACTCCACGGGGTGTGTTGATATTGTATTGGATATAGCGTGTGTGTCAGCGTGTCTGAACGTGTGTGTAAACGTCGTCGGCCTGTCCTTTTATAGTACAAGGGCAAGCCGTTACAAATTAGCCTGGCCCGACATGTGGCCCCGACGGTTACTAGTATTGATACTTATTCAACACGTTTAATTGCCCTTAATGACCAGGTAATGGGCTTTGACAGCACCTTTACTGGTAATTAAGGTCGTCCGATCATGTGTTATTAATATGGTATTAATGACACTTAATCGGGTCTTGAAGTCCTTGATTCCCTTCTGAAGATCCGGAGCCGTTGTGGAGTCTTCCAGAGGTTAGAGGCTGAAGATCCGACGGTTGGACACGTGGCAGCATTGGAGCACACTGTGGAGAACAGATGGCTCCGGTGTTACCCGACACGTGTCAGCATCGGAGCTTCCCTCGGTCTGGGGTTAGGTCCAGGGGTGCCACTTCGGTACGTAGCCCGGAGCTTCCCCCTTTGCGGGTGGTAGCTCCGGTTTGATAGTACACGTGGCGACCCTGGGGCTAACCATGTTGGAGAAGCGGTCCGGACATGTCTGACATGTGGGCCTTCGAAGGTCTTCAAATCAAGTAGATGACTTTCCCTTGAGATCTTTGCAATCCCAAGGGGTATATGGTGCTCAGGGTACCGACAGTGGCCCCCTGGGCCCACCTCCGAGGAAGACACCTTGGGTGAAGTCATTCCGCCGAAGGTGGGTCCATCCTTCGACTTTTGAACTGAGTCTTCAAAGGTCTTCAAATGTGCCGTTGGCGATGGTCCGGAGTTAAATCCTCGCCGCGTGGCGTATCCCGTGTGCGGCAGGTGAGATCTTTGGCGTGCGGATCTCACACAATTGAAGGTCGCCGGTTCCCGATACGAAAATCGTATCGGTTCCGCGCGCCTTGTCAGGCCGCCGCCTTCGGGCTTCCCGCCTCATGATGGCAACCGTTCGCCTGGGTAAGAACCTCGACTTGGTCGTCGGGGTAGTCCCGGGCCCTCTTGTCATCGACTGGGTGGAATTTTTGAGTGGTATCTTCGACTTCCTTGCGGTTTCCATCCAAGCGTCGCAAGGGCTTACTTAAGAAGGAAAGCGCGCACCGTTTGGGGTTCTTTACGCCTCTCATCTGATCTTGCGCTCAAACTCCCAACTTGTGCTTCGCTTTTCTTCTCTTGCCTTGCCGTGCCGCGATGGAGTTGGGTCTCCGCGAGAGTCGTTTGAAGACCGACGACGACCTGAAGAAGGTCCGAGCCCTCATGGGATGGTCCTCGGACTTCTTCAACCGCTCGGTCTGCACCGGTGGAGAGCTCCCGTTTGAGAAGGAGCACGGTGACGAAATGGTGTACTTCTCCTCATACGCCATGGTGGGTTTGATCCCACCTTTTTCCTCCTTTTTCTTGATGCTGCTAGACTTCTATGGTCTGCAGCTGTATCACCATGGCCCCCACTCCATTCTTCTTGTGTCTATCTTCGTCCACTTCTGTGAGATGTGGGTGGGCATCCCCCCTGCATTGAACTCTTCCGGACTTTCTTCACCGTCCATACCACCGGCAGGAGCAATGAGTACCTTGGCTTCTACTACTTCGTGAAGCGCAAGAAGTGCCCATTCAAGTACCTCCGGTCATTTCCCTCTGGGAAGTGGGATGACTGGAAGAAGGACTGGATAGTCGTCCGGGTGGAGGAGCACGAGAAGCTGGAGCTGCCTGAAGGCCTCCCCAACATCGACACGACAATCTGGAGTGAAGCTCCGGTGCTGGCGGAAGCCTTCAACCCTGCTTTGACTAGGATCCGCCAATGCGTGGAGGGAGGATTGACTCCTCAGGCGGTGTTTTGCAACTTCCTGGTCAACAGGTGGGCACCGCTGAAGAGGAGAGAAAAACTCGCTTGGGCCCTCAACAACATGATGGACGACGACCGGGTCGAGACCGGGCCGAAGTCCAACATGGTGGGGAAAACCTTGGAGTTCCACCTCAAGAAGTTCCAGCACGACATCGACGTCGAGGGTGACGACTTGACTCCGCCATCGGCTTTTCTCCCTCTGAACGTGGAAGTAGAGTTCAGCAGGGAGCTCCGGCGGAAGATGCCTGTGCTTGACGACCTTGGTGTCATCGAGAGAAGATCAACCACTAGGGTGGCGATCCCTGGAGCTTCTGAGGGTGGCTCCGACCCTGCCCCGAAGCCAAGGGCTGAGGTCGTCGGCAAGGGTAAGGAGCCGGCGGAAGAACCCTTGAGCCGGAAGAGGAAGCTGCATTACGCTGACGGAAGGTCCGTCAGGCCCGCTACCTCTGCGTCGGCTCCTTCTCCCCGGAGGGGGAGGTCTTCTACAACCGCGGCGACTGTACCCGCAGTGGGGTCTTCCCGGGGTGCTAGCTCCGGGCATGCGACTCCAGCACCGGAGCCGGTGGAGGCCTCTAGGTCCGGAGGTCCTTCCTGATCGAGGGGGGCCTCGACTAGGGAAACGCCCGTGACTGCAACGAGTTCCGGGGGGCCTTCCGGAGCTTCCACGCCGGCTATGACCAGCCCAGAAAGCCCGGGAAAAAGGTTCCGCACAAGCTGGTGCGGAAGCCTCCCAAGGTAATTTTTAATCTTTACCTTGGATAGTTGTTTAATTGTAGTAACTATTTTTTAAGTTTCTTCATCCATCATCTGCAGCGTTCCCAAGAAGAGGAGTGAGGCTACACCCTCAGCCACAGCAGCTGAAGCTGTGAGGGCGGAAGCTTCTGCTCCTGTCCCGGTGCCGCCCCAAGTGGTGGCTGAAGCTACGACAGCTCCGGCGCCAGCTGTCGTGGTCATGGACCTCGACTCATCCCGAGAGGCTCCCGTGGTAGCGACGGACCGCGGGAGTGATGATGCGCCAGCGGCACCTGTCCCGGAGGATGAAGCTCCAGGTCCTGGTGCTGAGATGATGGAAGATCCGGCCATTGAGCCGGAGGAAGCTGTAATTCTGGCCCCAGAGCCGGAAATTGTCGAAGCTCCAGCGGTCGAGCCGGAGGTGATTGAAGTCCTGGCGTGCGCGCCGGATGTTGAGGAATTCCCGGCGGTTGGGTCGGCTACCTCAGAAGCACCAGCCACAGAGACGGTCGTTGTTGGAGCTCCGGCCGCAGGGCCCATTGAGGATGAAGATCTTCTGGCTCCCGAGCCGGTTGATGTAGAGGCGTCGGAGCTCGAGCCCCCATCGGAGGAGATGCCAAGGCCGGAGCCAGAAGCGGCCCTTGCTCCAGAAGTGACGACGTCGGAGGTACCCGCGGCTGAGCCGGAGTGCCCTGGTGAAGTCGCTGGCCCCCTGTCTGAGGGGGTGAATGAAGACCTGGCAGCGGGGCCTTCCTCGATGGTGACTGAGGCCATCCCGGAGGACGGCCCTAGTGCCATGGAGACCCAGGGGACCACTCTTGTGGAGTGGGACCCAATTTTTGTTTCTGAAAACCCGCTAGAACCAGCGAAGGAGACCCCAACAGGTCCGGAACCTATCCCGTTGTCACTGTCTATTGACAACGCATGTTCCAGTCTGCGTCAAGTTCAACTGGCCTTCTTCCACGACAGCAAGGCTCTTGAAGAGGAGCACCAAACCCTTAGGAGGTGGCGTAACCGGCTCTACTTCGAGACCAAGCTGGCGCAGTCGAGGCTAGCGGATGACAAAGAGTGGATCAAGCGGGAGAAGATCCGCCTGGAATACTGGGGCAAATTATTGGATGACATGGAGAGTATGACTCGCGCCCTCGACGCTCAATCCCGGGAGATCTATGAACAGGCCAAAGCAGCTAACAGTGCGGCCGATGAACGCCACGAAAGGCTTGAGGCCATTAACACTACACTCATCAAGCGCCGAGAGGCACTTGAAGAGAGGGAGAAACAGCTCGAAGATGAAGAGCAGAAACTCCTAGAGCTGCGGGATGACGTCCTGAGGAGGGAGGAGGAGCTCACCGAAAAGGTGGCTCTGGCTGACAAGGGCCTTGAGGAGCGCACCAAGAAATTGGAAGAGCGCTGCATTGACGAGGAGAAGAAGGCCTGGGTGCGAGGGAAGGAGCTCCACGAGCGGGAGTGTGCCCTTGTTGCCAGGGAAAAGAAAGTGAAGGGCAGGGAGAAGGACCTGGTCGACCGCCGGAACAAGATCCACCTCCAGGAGGAGGAGCTCGGAAAACTCGAGAAGCGGGTTGCTGAGAAGATTCAGCAAAACGCCAAAGAAGTTGAGCGCCTCGCCCGTGAGAATTCCGAACTGGTGGCGGCCAGAAGATCCTTGGAGGAATTGAAGGGCTTGAGGACTGCGGACTCCCTACAAATTTGGGAGTTCCTGGGCAAGGCCAACGACGCGCTGACACTGATGGGCTTCAGTCCCCTGCGCCCGGATGATCCGGAGCCGGAGCCGGACCTAGCGTTGCAGGCGTTGAGCTCGGCAGGTAGCAAGCTCTCCAAGGTGGGCGATGTCATCGCGGACCAATTGGAGGTTGAGGGGCAATTCCTGGCGAAGAACGTCACAGATTATGTGCTGACGTGCTACACCAGCCGGAACTCCCAATTTCCTCTGGACCCGGTGCTTGAAGGTCCCTTTGAAGGAGAAGGGGAAGCTGCCCGAGCCAACGTGTTGGACGTTGCCCAGAAGGTCGCTCAATTCTTCCATAGGGTCTAGGACCATCTCCGTAGTTCCCACTTGTATCCTTTCTTCTTCCTCCTCAATTTTGTAATCCCTTGTCTCCAGATGAATGAAATCCCCATATTTTTGTGAATTTCACTTTTTGTCTTCAACGCTTTTGTCTTCACTTGGCCCCCTGGTAGATGTACACAATTTGATTGTGAACATGTACCAAGAGGATATTGTGTGTTGTTGAAGACTCATTTGCTTCGAACTTGTAGAGTGTAGGTCCGAAATTTTCGATAGTGAAGGCCCCCTGAGGTCAAACTGACTACCGCCGTAGCTTAGTAGCTCCGGCAATAGTCCCTATCAACACATAGAGCATCGATAGTTAGCCCTCCGGATGTTGGAGCTTAGTAGCTCTGACACTGAACTTTGCCAACACGTAGCTTGTCGGCAGCAGACTCCACTTGTGGGGTCTTCTCACCATCTTTTGTTTTACGTCGACGGCTGGCCCCCCTAGCTTTACCGGAGCTTGGTTGCTCCGGTGATGCTCGTTTTCAATGCTTAACATCGATTACAAGCCATCTAGAGGATTCGGAGCTTTGTTAGCTCCGGTTTTTCTCCATCAACGTGGATTTTATTTTTCCTGCACACTTGAAGCCAAGAAAAATAGTAAAATTTGTTTCTTGCCTATAACTTTGTCGCGGCTTACGATTCTCGAGAAAATTTTAGGTCGAACGCGATTCTAAAGACAATCGAATGCGTTGTCTTTTCTTCCAGATCCAATTGTACTTTGACCCGCCTTACTTCGGCCTGCCTGGGTGTAGGTAGAGTGGCGTACTTAGGGTGCTTGACCAGGCTAAGTCGATAGCACACTCCGGCCCTAGATTGGCTTGGCGGCATTCAGGCGAGTGGGCCATGAACAATATTTTAATCCAAAAGAATCGACAATACAACTCGAATCGTATATGAACCGACCGAACTAAAATTTCTTAAGAATTGCACGTCTTTGTTATAGACAAGAAAGAGAAAAATAAAAAATGTTGAGCCTGTACAAAATGAATGCACGTGGAGTCTGTTTCACCTGAAGATGTCTTTCATTATAGGTCCGGGGTACAGGGGAAACAAGTACACTCTTAGGGTACAAAACCAGGCTAAGCGTGTTTAATTTCTCGTTTGTCCCAGGGTAGGTAGCCACACTTTTAGTTCTGAGACTGTGACAAGTGTTGCATGAACTTTGCGGACCTTCTGGGGAAGGTCTGGCTGTTCTCCTGGAGGAACTACCCGACTCTGTACAATGACTCTATAACATACACCTCAAGTTACTACAGACTCACCTCCGTGATATTAAGTGTAGAACTTATGGAGGTGCTCGATGTTCCAAGGATTTGGGAGAGGTTTCCCATCCTCGGTAGCCAAGCGAACGCTTCCGGGACGGGATACTTTAATCACTCGGAAGGGTCCCTCCCAGCTGGGGGAGAGTTTGTTCAACCCTTCTCTGGATTGTATTCTCCGTAGCACCAGATCGCCTTCCTCGAGCTGTCGATTGTGTACATGCCGCTGATGATAGCGCCGTAGGGTTTGGCAATATCGGGCATTCCGAACAGCTGCTTGGCACCTTCCCTCCTCAAGGAGGTCTAGGTCTTCACGCCAGAGCTGGTCCTGTGTGGCTTCGTCGAAGGTCCGGACCTGGAGTGAACCCAAGGTGACTTCCGGAGGAAGGATTGCTTCAGCTCTGTACACCAGGAAGAAGGGTGTCTCTCCAGTTGACCGGTTTGGAGATGTCCTGTTGGCCCATTAAGTGGGCGGAAGTTCTTCAATCCAGTTGGCTCCATGTTTTTTCAAGTGCTCATAAGTGCGCGTTTTGAGTCCTTTAAGGATTTCAGCATTTTCTCTCTCGGCTTGGCCATTTCTTGCTGGGTGAGCTACGGAGGCGTAGCAAACTTGTATGCCGAGGTCTTCGCAATATCCCTGAAATGCAGAGCTTGTGAATTGGGTCCCATTATCAGTAATGATTTTGTTTGGGACTCTAAATCTGCATACAATGGACTGCAAAAAGTTGATAGCAGATTGCTTGTTGATTGTCACAACTAGAGTTGCTTGCGGCCACTTGGTGAACTTGTCAATGGCGACGTACAGGAACTTGTAACCTCTGACGGCTCTTGGGAAAGGTCCCAAGATGTCCATCCCACACACAGCGAAGGGCCATGTAGGAGGTATCATTTGTAGGGGCTGAGCCGGTGTGTGAATTTGCTTTGCATGAAATTGACATGCTTCGCATTTCTTCACCAGCTCAGCTGCATCCTGGAGTGCTGTAGGCCAGTAGAAGACATGCCGAAAGGCTTTACCAACCAGCGTGCGGGAAGACGCGTGGTTCCCACACTTGCCTCCATGGATTTCTGCGAGGAGTTCACAACCTTCTTCCCTTGTGATGCACCGCATTAGGATGCCATTGGCACCGCGCCGGTAGAGATCCCCTTCTACCAACGTGTATCTTTTAGCCAATCTGACTACCCGGTCAGCGGATACATCATCGTCAGGAAGGATGTTGTCTTTCAAGTAGCTCCGGATCTCCGAGATCCATGCATCAGAACTAGCTTGAGCATTTGAGTCTTGCGTGCTGGGTTGCTCGGAGCTTCCGGCAGCACCTACGACCCTTGATGGCTGCCATGGTAACAGGGCCATCGGGACCGTCAGCTTCGGGATGCTGATCTCGCCCCCTTCACTCAGTTCGGCAGGCTGAGCTGTTGGTTTTGACAACCTCCGGACAAAAGTTCCGTCAGGAGCCAGAGCTCCGGTTGACGCTTTCGTCGAGAGTTCGTCAGCTTCAGCGTTATGGGCACGCTGAACATGGTGGAGATCTAGGACTTCGAAGTCCTTCTGAAGCCTCTGGACTTCAAGGAGGTAAGCAACTAGCTGGAGATTGTTGCAGGAGCATTCACCCTTCACTTGCTTAATGATGAGATGCAAATCTCCCTTGACCAGCAGTTGCTTGACACCATATGACAGTGCCGCCTTTAGTCCGTAGATGAGTGCTTCGTACTCCGCCATGTTGTTGGTCGCCTTGAAGTCAAGGTGTACCATGTATTTTACCTTCTCCCCGGTTGGTGCAAGGAGAAGGATTCCAACTCCGGCCCCCTGCTTCTACATGGAGATGTCGAAGTAGAGGGTCCAGTGAGGCTCGGTGAAGGCTGGAGTTTGATGTTCCAGCTTCTGCTCACTGGGGCCCCTAGGGTTTGATGGAGAGGGAGTCCATTCCGCCACGAAGTCTGCCAAGGCTTGACTCTTGACTGCTTGCCTTGAAATGAATTCAAGATCAAATTCGGCCAATTTCGCTGCCCACTTTGCAATATTCCCAGTTGAATTGGGATTATGCAAGATTGCTCGAAGTGGGTAAGAGGTCACCACTGAGACTTTGTCAGCTTGGAAGTAATGGCGAAGCTTCCTGGAGGCAATAAGAACTGCATAGAGCAGCTTATGCACCTCTAGGTATCGAGTCTTGGCATCATGTAGTACTTCACTGATGAAGTACACCGGGCGCTGAATGGTCTGGACCTTCCCGGAGGGGCCCGGAGCTTCCTCTCCACTGACCCGGATCCTCCCGGAGGGATCCGGATTTTCTTCGGGGACCTCTGGGTCCTGGCTGGAGGAACCCGAAGCTTCTTCAGAAGCGACCTGGACCCTCCCGGAGGGGTCTGGGTCTTCTCAAGTGACTTCGTGTGGAAGCTGGGACCCAGACTCGCTTTCAGGTACCTCTGGACCCTCCCGAAGGGGTCTGGATTCCTGAGTATGAGGTAGCTCTGGTCTCTTCACAACCAGAACCATACTGACGACTTCGTCAGTTGCTGAAATGTAAAGCAACAAAGGCTCACCAGGGTTCGGAGCTACCAGAATTGGTAGGGTGGTGAAGAACAGTTTCAGCTCCTGGAATGCCTTCTGTGCTTCTTAAGACCATTGGAATGGTCCGGACTTCCTCAATAACTTGAAGAAGGGGAGTGCCCGTTCCGCCAGTCTTGAAATGAACCGGCTGAGGGCTGCTAGACATCCAGTTAGCTTTTGGACATCTTTGATGCGGGTTGGTGGCCGCATGTCTTCAATGGCCTTGATCTTCGACGGATTAGCTTCTATGCCCCGGTGACTTACCAGGAAACCGAGAAGTTTTCCGGAGCTAACCCCGAAGACACACTTCTCTGGGTTTAGCTTTGTGCGGGTGGCCCGCAGCTTGTCGAAGACAGCTTGCAGGGTGTCAAGGAGTGACTCCTTGTTCTTGACCTTGACCACGATGTCATCAACGTACACTTCCACTATGTCTCTAATGAGTTCTTCAAATGTTTTGTACATAGCTCATACAAAAGTTGAAGCTGCATTCTTGAGACCAAATGGCATGGCTGTATAACAGTACAATCCATCTACTATGATGAATGAGGTATGCTCTTCATCTTCCCTAGACATTTTGATTTGATGATACCCAGAATATGCGTCTAGGAAACACAGTAATTCACACTCGGAGGTGGAATCCACTATCTGATCTATTCTTGGTAGTGGGAATGGACCTTTTGGACATGCCTTATTTAGTGTGGTGTAGTCGATACACATCCGAAGCTTCCCGCCGGCCTTGGGTACAACGACTGGGTTTGCCAGCCATTTTGGATGGAAGACTTCTCGGATGAATCCAGCTTCGAGCAACTTCTTCACTTCTTGTCGGATGAAGTTCTGTCGCTCTACGGATTGCTTCCGAGGCTTCTGATGCACAGGCCGGGCGTCGAGGTAGATCTTCAGATTGTGCTCAATCACTTCCCTGGGGATCCCAGGCATTTGTGACGGTTGCCAGGCAAACACGTCGACATTAGCCCGGAGGAAAGTGATGAGCGCGAGTTCCTATTTGTCGTTCAATCCCCCCGATATACGGGTGGTCTGAGCGGCATCGGAACCAATTTGGAAGACTTTGACGGGAATGTCGGTGTCGCCGCTTGGCTGCACACGAGGTGGAGAAGTCGAGCCTCGTTGACGAATGCTCGGGGGTTTTGGAGTTTGCTCCTGTCTAGAGTCCTCTTCTTGCGCCGTGGTGAGTGCATGGAGTTCTTCCAGAGCAGTTACTCCGGCGGTACGATCTCCGCGGATTCGGAGAACGCCCACTGGTGTTGGCATCTTTAACACCAGGTATCCATAATGAGCAGCTGCCATGAATTTGTACAGGGCAGGCCTACCCAAAATGGCGTTGAAGGGTAAGTTGATCTGAGCGACGTCGAAGATCAACTTCTCGGTGCGATACTTCTTCCGTGTCCCGAAGGTAACAGGGAGAGTAATAGCTCCGAGTGGGGTAATAGCCCCCGGACCTACTCTGGAGAAAGGTCGGGAGGGGTGGAGATCCAAAGGTCGGAGCTGAAGCTTGGTAAAAGCTTTGAAGCTTATGAGGTTAAGCCCCGAACCTCTGTCTACAATGACATGGTGGAGATGGATGTTATTGATGGTAGGAGATACCATCAAATGTAACTGACCTACTCCAACCATGCTCCGAGGGCAGTCCGAAGCATCAAAAGTGATGGCTGTGTCCATCCACTTCCGATGAGGTTCCGACCTGACTGTAGGAGCTACAGCAGCCATATCCCGACGCATAGTCTTGATGACGCGGCGGGAGGTGATGTCCCATGATCCACCAAAAATGGTTTTCATGGTCTTCCGACGCTCGTTGTCAGAGACGTCAGAATCATCGTCGACGGAGGTATAGACAACCTTCAGGACCTTTTTGGGATCCTGAAAGCCTAACTCCTCTTCAGCCGGAGCTTCGTCGACTTTTTGCTTTCCTTCCCTTTGTCGGAAAGGAGATTCTTCCCGGCGCTTGTTGTAGCGCTCGGCAAGGTTTTGGACCTCCCGACAGTCTTTCAAACTGTGGCTGCCCGTTTTGTGAATTGGGAACCACACCTTGGGCTTGCCACCGTCTTCAGAAGACGGTCGAGGTCGCTTCTCGGGGCGTGGCCCCCAGCCACCCGGAGCTGCAGCAGCTGCAACATTGGATGTACCGGCCGACGACTTCTTCTTGCCGTTGGTCTTTTTCTTCTTCTTGCCGTTCCCGGAGGTAGCGCTTCTTCTTTGGAGGATTTCTTGTGACCCTCCGGAGTTGGTTTGGAGTGCATCTCACGGCCCTCCGCAGCTCTGGCACATTTGTCGGCCAAACTGAAGAGTTCCGTGACACTGGTGATCTCCTTGATCGCCAGTTTCTCCAGCATCTTCTTGTCCCGTACACCCTGTCTGAATGCCATAATGACAGAGGCGCTAGAGATAGAAGGGATAGTGTTTCGTACCTGAGAGAACCTCTGGATGAATGATCGCAGGGATTCTCCCCCTTTTTGCAAGACTTCAAAAAGGTCCAGTTCAGTGCTTGGTCGGGTGTATGAACTCCCGAAGTTGGCGGTGAACTGCCGGCACAGCTCCTCCCAACTATTGATGGAGTTGGGTGGAAGGCTCATAAACCAGGACCTGGCGGTCCCTGTTAAAGCCACTGGAAAATAATTGGCCATTACGGCCTCATTTCCTCTGGCTGCCAAAATAGCAGTGGAGTAAATCTGAAGGAATTCGATAGGATTGACGGTCCCGTCGAACTTCTCCGGTAGGTGAGGCTGGAACTTCTGTGGCCACCTGACCATACGTAGATGCATGGCCAGGGCTGAACAACCGCCTCCTTCTCCTTCAGGAGAAGGAACGTCTTGAGCTTCTCGTCTTTCACAAGCACGCTCAATATGGACTCGGCCATCCTGTTGGCGATATCGGCGATCAAGCTCCGCCCGGAGGTCATGAGTTGAAAGCCTGGATACCGTGTGAGTGTGTCGTGCCCCGGAGGGCAATGACGTCACTTGCTGTGATGCAGCGCGTATCCTGTTGTTGGAAACATGCGGACCAAGTCTACCAGACAAGGTTCGCCGCTGCGATGGGGCCTGTCCTGAAGGAGGAGGACTATGGTTGCTGATGCGTTCGGCTGCTGCTGCAACCAAATGTTCCACATCGGCCCTCCACTGCTCCAGTGCATCCCGGGATGCATCCGGAGGTGGTGGGCGTTGGAGAAGAGCACGCGCTGCATGGAGCGCGTGTTCCGGGTTGTCATGATTTGCCGACGCAGTGATTGACGCCGGAGCACCATCGCATTGCCCAGCTTGATTTGCTGGAGGAGGCGGTGGTGGTGGGAGTGTGACTCGTGCTGGCGCTGAGGCTCCTGCTGGTGGCTGCATATTGGAGGGATTTCCCCCAACAACTTGAGCAGCAGGTTGACCGTTGGATGATCCAGCAACTGAGTTCACCATTCTCGAAATCTCAGGTGCCCCTTCCTGGCGCGCCAACTGTCGGTGGTTTGGATCCGGCAGATCTCCCGACACTACTAAAGTGTTATAGGAGTTTGTGGTTCGGTGTGGGCGCGCGGAGATTCAAGAAGGTGAATTGTAAATGACGCAACAGACACAAGAATTTACGTGGTCCGGGCCGCCTGAGCGTAATACCCTACTCCACGGGGTGTGTTGATGTTGTATTGGATATAGCGTGTGTGTCAGCGTGTCTGAACGTGTGTGTAAACGTCGCCGGCCTGTCCTTTTATAGTACAAGGGCAGGCCGTTACAAATTAGCCTGACCCGACATGTGGCCCCGGCGGTTACTAGTATTGATACTTATTCAGCACGTTTAATTGCCCTTAATGACCGGGTAATGGGCTTTGACAGCACCGTTATTGGTAATTAAGGTCGTCCAATCATGTGTCATTAATATGGTATTAATGACACTTAATCGGGTCTTGAAGTCCTTGATTCCCCTTTGAAGATCCGGAGCCGTTGTGGAGTCTTCCGGAGGTTAGAGGCTGAAGATCCGAGGGTTGGACACGTGGCAGCATCGGAGCACACTGTGGAGAACAGATGGCTCCGGTGTTACCCGACACGTGTCAGCACCGGAGCTTCCCTCGGTCTGGGGTTAGGTCCGGGGGTGCCACTTCGGTACGTTGCCCGGAGCTTCCCCCTTTGCGGGTGGTAGCTCTGGTTTGATAGTACACGTGGCGACCCTGGGGCTAACCATGTTGGAGAAGCGGGTTCGGACATGTCTGACATGTGGGCCTCCGAAGGTCTTCAAATCAAGTAGATGACTTTCCCTTGAGATCTTTGCAATCCCAAGGGGTATATGGTGCTCAGGGTACCGACAACTGCTATGTCTCCTTGCCTTACGGTCTTAAGAATGCTCTTCCTACTTTTGTACGTGCCATGCATAAAACATTTGGAGACCTCATTCGGGAATTGGTAGAGGCGTACGTCGACGATATCATTGTCAAAATCTAGACACATACATCATTGTTAGACAACCTCACCCTAGTCTTCGATAAATTGCAGACCACACGCATTAAGCTTAACTCTGACAAGTGCGTGTTCGGAGTCAAAGCCGGGAAGCTCCTTGGTTTCTTGGTCTCACACTGAGGGATTGAGGCAAAACCAAGGAAGATCAAGGCGATGGAGCTGATGTGGCCTCCAGCCCGCGTCAAGGACTTACAAAAGCTTGCAGGTTGCTTGGCAGCGCTCAGCCGATTTATCTGTAGACTGACTGAATGGGCCCTCCGGTTCTTCAAACTGCTGCGCCAGTCTGGACCGTTCGTCTGGACTGAGGAGGCAGAAAAGGGGTTCCGCGAGCTGAAGCAACAACATACGTTGCTGCCCATCATGGTGGCCCTGTAGCCCAGGGAGCCTTTGTACCTCTACATCGCCGCCACAACAGAAGTGTGGAGCATGGTCTTGGTGGCGAAGTGACCTAGTACCTAGCAACCTCAATAGATGGACGGGGCCCCTGCTGCTAATTCTGAGCCCCAGGGCTTGGAGATTGCAGGGGGCCCTGGCAACCAAGATGCCTTCGGGTCTCAGCCCCTGGAGGGTACTCGGGTCCCCCCAGGGGGCCCAGGAGATCAAGAAGCCTCTGGGTCCCAGCCACCAGAGGACGTCCCGTGTTTAGGGAAAACTGAGTCTCTGGGCCCGGAGCAGATGGAAGAGGATGCACCAGATTCCCTGAGTAGAGTATAGACTATCCAACACCCGATCTACTTCATCAGTGAAGTCCTACATGAAGCAAAAACAAGGCACCTCGAGGTGCACAAGTTACTGTATGCAGTACTAATCGCGTCGAGGAAGCTCCACCATTACTTTCAGGCACAAATAGTTTCAGTGGTGACCTCATTCCCACTGGGGGCGATGCTCCACAGTCTCAACGTGACTGGCAACATCGCCAAATAGGCGGTGGAACTGGTGGAGTTAGAGCTACTTCTTGCCACAACATGCAATCAAGAGCAAGACACTAGCAGATTTCGTTGCTGAGTGGACTCCCTCACCAAGAAACCCAGGGGCCTGGAAGTCAGCGAGCCGGAGCCCAGTGCTCCGGTCCTCACCGAACCCCACTGGACACTCTTCTTCGACGGATCATCGCGGAAGCAAGGGGCCGGAGCCGGTGTACTGCTCACCTCCCCAACAGGGGAGCAGTCCAAATACGCGGTGCGCCTTGACTTCAAGGTGACCAACAACATGACGAAGTGTTCACCAAATTATTGCAGCTACCTCCATCAATTATAGTGTGTACACAGCAATCAGCTCAAGGCACACTGCATAATGATGCTCCTATAGTTCTCCGTCGCCACTGTACCATGTACCTCTTTATCGATGTGTTCGTCATTTGGATCTGCAACGTTAGTAGAAAAAGAATATTCATCTTCAACATCCGAAGTAGTATTGAAAGTCACCTAGAGTGGGGATGAATAGACAATAATACCTGAAATCACTTAATCAAACAAGATTAAATTCCTGTGGTCGGACTAGTCTGTACAGGGCCGGACTAGTCCGCTCAGCACAAGGTGAAAACCCTAAAACCTGGTTTCTACAAGTTATTTGCGGAATTAAAGTTCGCCAAAGAGATAATCAATGTGTGGTAGACAAGTAAATCTCAGATTGTGAGGTTTAAACACTTAGATTGCAAGTTTACAATAATGATCAAAGTGAAGAGCAATAAGAGCAATGTGAACCCTAATAGCAATACTAGTGACCACGAAAAGTGAAAGACAAGTGAAACGAGATTTATCCCGTGGTTCAGCTTCACGAAGAAGCCTACCTCCACGTTGAGAAGTCCACATAAGGACCAGGTCTCACTTGACCCTTCTCTCACCAAGCCACCACGATGGCCGGCTTGGATTCCACTATATCAATGAGTAATCACCAAGTTTGATGGGTCTACTCACAACTTGAGGCTTCCACAAATCAATACAATGAGGAGCACACAAAGCTCAACTCACACAAGCCACAAAACACAACACAATGTGCAAGAGATGAAACCGAGAGCCAAAGCACGATGATCTTCCTTTACTGTCCTCCCCAAACCCTAATCTCTTCAAGATTTGCTCTTAAGGGGATAGTAGGACGAGTAGAAGGCTTTGAAAGGATGTAGGATGCTTTTGGCGGCGCTAGGGTCCCAGACTTATTCAAATGAGCCCGGGGGTACCCTTTTTATAGGGGTCCCGAGCCCCTTATGCTGACCTCAGCAGAGGGGTGGACTAGTCCGACCCTATGGGACCACTGACCCCTGGTCAGGTCCTGACAACTACCACACTGCGCGATGATCGTCACACTACCCGCCAAATTTCCAAATTCAAACGGTCACTAGACAACAGACTAGTCCGGTCAACAACAGACTAGTCCAAAGTGGGACAAAACCATTTGGTCCGTCCCAAAACGGACTATTCTGGGTTGGCCCGGACTAGTCCGGCCACAGGGGCGGACTAGTCCGGCCCCCTAGGGTTTCTCTCGGTCTTATCTCACTAAGTCTCAAACGGACTAGTCCGTACCCAAACGGACAAGTCCGAACTATTCCAGAGAGCTTTGGTCCGTCCAAAAATGGACAAATCCAGACTTCTCGGACTTAGCTCTAGATTCACTCAGATTCACTCCAGAGACATTTGGTCCGTCTCAAAACGGACTTGTCTGCCTGGCCGGACTAGTCCGGCCCTGAGGCCTGGACTAGTCCGACCTCCTAGGGTTTTTCTCATTGTTTGGCTTCTCACTTAGATTTTTCTCTAAACCACTACTTTGAGCCTTCTAGAGTGATCTCAATGCACATGATACATCCACCCTCTCTCATGACACGACTCATATAACCTCAATACCATAGAAAGCCTAATTTCTACGCTTGAGTCTTTGACGCCCGTTTTATCCTTTTCCTTTTTGAGGGTTTTCATCTCATTTCAATCCTTGTACCTATGCTTAAGATCACTTTAGCTCATTAGCCTCTTAATTGTCATCATCAATCATCCAAAACCCAAAGGTATGCCTAGATGCACTTTCAATCTCCCCCTTTTTGGTGATTGATGACAACACATTAAGACTTCAACAACAAGGGTAATAATTTGTTTTCATAACATGTATTTGTATGAGTGACTCCCCCTCAATGTATGCATCATGAGTAAGAGAGATTGAGAGAGTTATCATACATATACATGTTATGGTGGGGTGCCTAAGTGATGTGTTCATAAAGTGTGATAAGACAACAATTATGCGATAGACATGTAAATGAGGCAACACATCACAAATCTAGGCAAGATATATGAATACATAGATTAAGTCTTACAATACAACTTGAAATGAGAGTTTAAAACATAAGTCCTTCATAGATCAAATACACTCTCACTAATAGAGACCTTTCCCACTCCATCTCTCCCCTTATATCTCTCCCCTTATATCTAAGTGCCCCACCCATCCACTAATCTATCTTTCATCCACTAATCTCTCCCCCTTTGGCGTCAAGACACCAAAAAGGAAAAGAATAGAGGAAGGGCCCTTAGATCTACTCATCATCGGAGTCGTCATCGTCATCGCCGCCTTGGCGCCTGCTTTCGCTCTCCTTGGCCTCCGGGTCAACATTAGCCTCATCATCATCAGTCGGGGACGCGGTGGAAGTCCTATCTTCTCCAAACTGAGCGAGCTCCTCGGCAGTGAACTCCGGGAAAGAAGTGAGCTCACCATTGCTCTCCTCGGTAGGAGACATAGGAATGTCCAGCTTGTCGCACAACGCCTTAAGATACTTCTCATTGCGATGCTCCATGCGACGTTGCTGAATTTCCATCTTCCAGCAAGAGGAGAAGAGAGCCTTGAAACATTTGAAGAATTCACTTCCGCATTGTGACGAAGGCGCAGGTGGTGAAGGAGATGGCACAAAGCGAGAGGAAGAAGCGTGAGGATCCGCATTCTTCCTCCTAGGAGCAGCCGGTTCTAGAGGAGAGAGTTGTGGTCGAAGCCTCCGGTGAATGATGTTTTTTTTGAACGTGAGCTCGGAGATCTTCTTGATCATGTACATAATGTACGGAGCGTATCCACATGATTGGTTGGGGTTTGTGAGATGTTGAGGATGTCATCAAAGATATAATCCACCACATTGAAGCGGACATCTCCATCAATGAGGACCATCAAGTGCCTCAAATTTCCTTGAATTATCCCCACATCTCCATCCTTGGGGGCAATGGTCTTTCTGAGGACCCGATTGAGCACACTATAGAAAGGCTTGATGTTCTGATGTGCCTGGGCTCATACTGTGCATGACTTGGGTACATATACTCCAGGGTGTCTTGATCATCTGGCTTCAGATTTGAAATGATGATCTCATTATCCAGTTGGTCCTCCAAGTCAAGCAACTGAGCAAACTCCCAATAGGTGGTGGAGTACTGCTCTCCATGGGTCATCCAGGTAATCCTCTTGTCCCCATCAGTGTGGAAGTACAAAGTGGAATAGAACTGAGTGATGACTTCCACATTCCAGTCATACTGGAAAGCCACAAACTTCTTCAACCCATGCCTCTCGACGGCCTCAATCACAACATTGAAGGCTTGATGATCATTTTGAGCCATGTAATCCCAGTCTATCCACTAAGCATCTATGACAGGGGTCTGCTTGGTCATGTAGACCATTCGATAGTAGTCACAGTGGAAGTCACACCAGAACCAGGGATCCACTGTGCTCCTGTCTCGCTGATAAACATTGATCTTCCTCAGCTTGCATGCCTTCTCAGCCCCCTTTCCCTTGAAGATGTTAGCATCGAATGCGGCTGCACGGTTTGGGTTCCGTGCAGGAGAAGACATCCTCAACGGGCCAATTGGTTGAGAGGCACCATTATTGACCTTGCTGGCAGCCTTCTTGGCCACTATCACCCTCTTCTTGGGTGCAACATCGACTGGGGACTTGCCTTTATCTTTGGAGGTCCTCGCCCCCTGCGACTTAGCTTGCTCACCCAAGGTCACAAGCCGCTTCCTTTTCAGGGCTGCCTCGACAGCTGTGGAATTATGCTCTTCTCACTACGTCATCTTGACCCTTTGGGATTCAGAGTACGCAACAACCATCTCTTGATCCTCTCTTTGCTTCCGGCAAAAGAGAGCTTGCTTCTCTGCTTCGGTCTCGGAGTCGGAAGGTGGAACATACTCATTGTTCGACATGGTTGCTGACAAGAGAAGCAAGGGAATGTGTATGAGTCAAAGAAGTCAAGGGGTAGAGGTAGAATTCACAAAACAACCTATGTTAGGGTTTTCACTGAGTAACCCGGCCTTGTCTACCCAGGGGCCGGACTAGTCCGCACTAGGTCGGACTTGTCCGCCCTGTGGCCGGACTAGTCTGGTACACACAATAAGAACCCTAATCTAGAGAAATTTTGCAAAAACTACGGATCCTACCACAAAAATAGAGGTACATGATCACATTGATGTGCACAACAACATTTGTGAAGAAGTTTCTATCAATGGACCCAAAAGAATTGAATTTCAAGGATTTTGTGGTTAGGTCAAGAATACCTCTTCAAATCTCCGATTCGATGAAATGTGAGTGAGGAATCAGCCTCCAATGCTTGGGGAAAAGTTCCTAAGCACCCTAGGCCTTCAATCCACCGATTGGAATCAAGAGTTTGTGGTTGGAATCGAAAATCGCCGAAGAGGGAGTCAGTTTTCGAGCGTTTTTGGAGAGAGTGTTTGAACGGAAGTGGAGAGGTCGAGGGCTTCCTGGGGTGGTTAAGTCCCCAAGGGCCGGACTAGTCCGGTCAGGGACCCGGACTTGTCCAGCTATCGGACTGGGTCCAGACTATTCTGAGCCACCGGACTAGTCCGATTTAGGGGCGGATTAGTCCGGTCCTAAGGCTGAAAACTCCTATATATTGAGTTTTTAGTGGAGATTCGATCCTTTTGGACTATATTTCACAAAAGATCTTTGTAAACATAGTCAGTAAGCAATCAACAATGAAACTATGACCATGATTCACAAGGATTCAATAATTTCAAAATAATTTGTGGAAAAATTAAGGAGGATGAGTTTTTTCGCAAGCATGTGTGAATTTTTAATATAACAATCAGATATGCAAGATTTAAGCCATATTTCAAGAATCTAGGATATTTAGGTCACTCCTATGTTCACAAAACCTTTTATCATCTAGGGGCTTGGTAAAGATATCGGCCAATTGTTTATCGGTTCTCACATGGGAAATTGCAATGTCTCTTTTGATGGAGTGATCTCTCAA
Organism: Tuctoria greenei; assembly: GCA_036927565.1. Lineage (NCBI taxonomy): Eukaryota > Viridiplantae > Streptophyta > Magnoliopsida > Poales > Poaceae > Tuctoria > Tuctoria greenei. The sequence goes on from JAYESD010000005.1 coordinate 113,447,776, forward strand.
GAAATGGTGGCGAATATTGATGTGCTTGGTCCTTGAGTGTTCAACTGGATTGTGGGCTATTTTGATGGCACTCTCATTGTCACATAGGAGAGGGATATGGTGCAAGTTTATGCCATAGTCCGTAAGAGTTTGTCGCATCCAAAGATGTTAAGCACAACAACTTCCGTCGGTGACATACTCCGCTTCGACTGTGGAAAGAGCAATGAAGTTTTGTTTCTTTGAGGACCAAGACACTAGAGATCTACCAAGAAATTGGCAAGTTCCCGATGTACTCTTCCTATCAACTTTCCACCCTGCATAGTCTGCATCGGAATATCCAATGAGGTTGAACTTGGAGCCTTTGGGGTACCATAGTCCTAGGCTTGGTGTGTGAACCAAATACCTAAGAATTATCTTAACGGCGGTCAAATGACACACCTTTGGAGCGGCTTGAAATCTAGCACACATACACACACTAAGCATGATATCGGACCTAGATGCACATAAGTAAAGCAATGAGCCTATCATGGAATGATATACCTTTTGGTCCACACTTGGACCATCTTCATTGAGATCGAGATGCCCATTGGTTGCCATAGGAGTCTCGATGGGTTTGGCCTTGTCCATGTCAAACTTCTTGAGTATATCTTGTGTGTACTTGGTTTGACTAATGAACGTGCCTTCCTTGAGTTGCTTCACTTGAAAACCTAGAAAGAACTTCAATTCCCCCATCATGGACATCTCAAATCTTTTTGTCATTATCTTGGAAAACTCATCACAAAAAGCTTTGTTAGTAGAACCAAATATAATGTCATCGACATATATTTGGCAAACAAACAAATCATCATTGAAGTGCTTAGTGAATAAAGTATAGTCCGCCTTCCCAATTTTGTAACCATTTTGAGTTAGAAAGTCTCTAAGGCACTCATACCAAGCTCTAGGAGCATGTTTGAGTCCATAGAGAGCCTTACGCAATTTGTACACATGGTTTGGAAATTCTTCATCTTCAAATCCAGGGGGTTGCTCCACATACACCTCTTCCTTGATTGGACCATTGAGGAATGCGCTCTTGACGTCCATTTGAATCATGGTGAGTCGCAAAGGCAAGTAATATATAAATTGATTCAAGCCTAGCTACGGGAGCAAAGGTTTCTTCAAAATCCAAACCTTCGACTTGTGAATACCCTTTGGCCACAAGTCGTGCTTTGTTCCTTGTAACCACCCCATGTTCGTCTTGTTTTTTGTGGAACACCCATTTGGTGCCTACAAAATTTGCATTTGACCTCTTCACAAGCTCCCATACTTGATTTCTCTCGAAGTTTTTGAGCTCTTCTTGCATGGCCATCACCCAATCCGGATCTCGTCGTGCTTCTTCAACCTTGTCGGGCTCCAAGGAGGAAACAAAGGAGTAATGTTCACAAAAGTTTGCAACACGAGATTGAGTAGTTACCCCCTTGGAGATGTCTCCAAGTATATTGTCAACGGGATGGTCCCGTTGGACGCTTTGATGCATTCTTGGGTGTGGCGCTTGAGGTATCGACTCATCATCTTGGTCTTCCTCATCCTCATTGTCCCCCCCTTGATTGATGCCTCCATTTTCATCTTCTTGGAGCGCATCTTGGGGAACTTGATCATGATCATTTGAGGAAGAGCTTGCTTGATGTGTAGGATGGTTACTTGCACCTTGAGGTTGTTCTTGTGGTCGTATGTCTCCAAGTGACATCCTTCCTATCACCACTTGTGGAGCTTCTTCTTGATCTAGCATATGACGATCAACTTTCTCCACTTGGGATCCATTAGTCTCATCAAACACTACGTCACGTGCTACTTCAACAATTTTGGAGGATTTGTTAAAGACACGATAGGTGTAAGTGTTTGAGTCATAGCCAAGCAAGAAACCCTCACCGGACTTAGAAGCAAACTTCAATGTTTTAGGCTTCTTATTAATAATATAGCATTTGCTCCCAAAAACACGAAAGTAATAGATGTTCGGGTTGTTACCGGTTAGGAGCTCGTACGACGTCTTCTTAAGTATGCGGTGAAGGTACAATCGGTTTATGGCATGGCAAGCGGTGTTGACTGCTTCTGCCCAAAACCGGTCCGACGTCTTGTACTCATAAAGCATGGTTCTTGACATATCAATTAGAGTCCTATTCTTCCTCTCGGCCACCCCATTTTGTTGAGGGGAGTAGGGGGCCGAGAACTCATGCTTGATGCCTTCTTCATCCAAAAATTCTTCAACTTGAGTGTTCTTGAATTTGATGCCATTGTCACTCCTTATGGTCTTGATGTTGTCATAATGTTCTTGGATGTATGTGGTGCTCCAACTTGCTTTCCGGCTTGGCATGCGCTACACGACCTATCCTTTTCAAACACAACATTCTTTAAACCACAGATGTGCTGACCCTTAAGAAGTTTTTGCAAATTTCTCATCCCAACATGGGCTAGACTCCTATGCCAAAGCCATGCCATGTTAGTTTTTGCAATTAAGAATGTATCAAGTTGGACTTTATCCGCAGAGAAATCCACAAGATAGAGCTTTCCCTTGAGTACACCTTTAAAGGCAATTGAGCCATTGCTTCTCCTTGTGACGGTCACACCCTCATTAGTGAATAAACAATTATAACCTTTGTCACATAGTTGTGATATGGACAAGATGTTATAATCAAGTGAATAAACATGTAAAACATTTGAAAGAGTATGATTAGGGGATATAGCAATTGTACCGGTGCCAAAGATTTTTTCTTGGCTATTGTCCCTAAAATAGATCCCTCATTTAGCTCATACTCCTCAAACATCTTCCTCTCTCCGGTCATATGATTTGTGCATCCACTATCAAGAACCCACTTGGTTCCATCGGAGGAGTATGCCTACAAGAAAGATTTAAGCCTTGGCTTTAGGTACCCAAGCGGTGTTGGGTCCTTTGATGTTAGTCAAGAGGCACTTGGGAACCCACACACAAGGTTTTGGACTCTTGCGGTGTGGCCCAACATACCTAGCATATGCCTTTCCAAACTTGTTCCTCACTAAAACATACGAAGCATCAAAATCATGGAACAACGGGTGAGTTTCTTTCTTAGGCATTTTTGGTGAAGTAGCAATGGTTCTTCCTTTATTGTTGTATGAGCCTCCTTTGACAAAAACAATCAAGTCTTTGGCATTCTTGGGAGTTTTGGTGTTTTGACTCACCCCCCTAGAATAACCAAGACCATTCTTGACAAGGGGATGTCTTGTGTTGGTATATGCACTACGTGCATATGCCACCTTATCCTTGTCAAAGATGTCACCTTTCGGTGCTTGATTGGTTTGTGCCAACTTAATCTCATATTTAAGCTTTATGATTAAGTTTGATCATTTACAAGGTTGAGATGCTTCGGATTTAATATTTGCAGAAGGTGAGCTTGTAGAGGAAGAAAGTGCATTGACCTTGAGAGACTTCGCTTGCATCTCAAGGATCTTGTTAGCTTGTGTCAAACTAACAAGTTTATCCTTGAGCACAATTGTAGTGTTCTCAAAGTTTGAGCAAGTTTCCTTGCTCAAAGCGAGTTCACGCTCAAGTGCCTTGCTTCTTTCTATTTCAAGCTCCAAGAGCTCCTCAACTTCTTGACACCTCTCCTTTTGTTGGATGAGCATGTCCTCTTGACGGTTGATGAGTTCTTCCTTCTCAAATATTTCCTCCGTTAACAATCTCAATCTTTTCAAGGTGCTTTTACTCATGTCTTTAAGCATGTGTTCATTTTCACTACAACTATCAAAATCATCATGAGAAGAAATTGAAGAAGAGGATTTAGATTTAACCTTCTTTCTTCCCTCCTTGGCCATGAGACATGTTGGCCTTGAAGTCTCCAAGTTTGGGAAGAGCTTGTTCTCCATTGTTGTGTTCTTCATAGCAATGGTTGCTACCTTCTCATCTTCACCAGAGGAGGATTCCTCATTTGAATCCCACTCCTTTCCAAGGTGGGCATGTCCGGGTTGCTTCTTCTTCTTGAAGTATTTCTTTTCCTTGGACTTGCCCTCCTTCTTTTTATTGTTCGCTTCATGTGGAAAACCCACAATAAAGTGGCCATACTCTCCACAATTGTAGCAATCCCTCTTTGATCTTGTTTTGGGCTTGTCTTTGCTTCTTCTTTCATTTTGATAGCTCCCCCTCCTCCTTCTAAACATCCTTTTAAAGTTGTTGATGAAGAGAGGCTTCTTCCTCATTGGTGTCGGGACTCTCTTCATCAGTCTCTTCCTTTTCTTGTGATCTTGAGGACGTTTCCTTGAATGCAACATCCCTTTTCTTGGAGGAAGAGAGCTTTTGTAGATGATTGTAGAACATCGCTTCTTGCTCCATCATCTCATGGTTGATGATCCTCCCTAGCTCTTCTTCAGGAGTCATCTTGTGGAAGCTCGAGCTTTCACGAATTAGTGAACAAAGAGTGATGTTTCAAGGCATGAATGCTCGAATCATCCTCTTCAACACCTCGTGGTCAGTCCACCGGGTGCTTCCAAATGACCGACTCTTGTTGATGAGAGTCTTGAGGCAGTCGTACATATCTTGGGGAGACTCACCCTCCATGATGGTGAATCTCCCAAGCTCTCCTTCGATCATCTCGATCTTTGCCTCTCTAATGACGCAGTTGCCTTCGTGCGCCGTCTTGAGAGTATCCCATAATTCCTTGGCAACCTCCAACCCTTCAATGCGGTTGAACTCCTCTCGAGTCAATGAGAAGGTAATCACTCCAACGGCTTAGGCATTGCGATGTAGAAGAACAGCTTGCTCCGGAGTGATGTCTTCCTCATTCTTCCGAAGATGAACACCTGTGATAACAATTTGCCACAATCTAGGGTTTAAGGAAATGAGGTGCATCTTCATGTTATGCTTCCACATAGAATAATCATTTCCGTCAAATTGAGGAGGTTTGCCTATGGGAATAGACAAATAATGGTTGCTCGCGGTAAGTTGCTCATAATTGTAAGGATATCGGGAGTAGTCTTGTGAACTACTCCCATTGTCGATATTGACCAGAGCAATTTGCTTGATCTCCTTCTTGGGCACGTTGAGCTTCTCACGAAGCCATGCTTTGAGCATCCGAACTTCTTCGTCGTAATTCGGATCATCTTGAAGAACATCGACGTTCTTCGTCTTGGTGTCATCGACGACCACCGGAACCTCATTGTCACCCCTTCTGGCCATTACTTCTTCGAGTTGTTAGAATCTTGGGGAGAAGCCTGCTCTGATACCAATTGAAAGTCGCCTAGAGGGGGGAGGGGTGAATAGGCAATAATACCTAAAATCACTTGATCAAACAAGATTAAATTCCTGTGCCCGGACTAGTCTGTACAGGGCCGGACTAGTCCGCTCAGCACAGGGTGAAAACCCTAAAACTTAGTTTCTACAAGTTATTTGCGGAGTTAAAGTTCACCAAAGAGATAAGAAATGTGTGGTAGACTAGTAAAGCTCAGATTGTGAGGTTTAAACACTTAGATTGCAAGTTTACAATAATGATCGAAGTGAAGAGCAATAAGAGCAATGTGAACCCTAATAGCAATACTAGTGATCACAAAAAGCGAGAGACAAGTGAAACGAGATCTACCCCGTGGTTCAACTCCACGAAGAAGCCTACCTCCACATTGAGAAGTCCAAACAAGGACCGGGTCTCACTTGACCCTTCTCTCACCAAGCCACCACGATGGCCGGCTTGGATTCTACTATATCAATGGGTAATAACCAAGTTTGATGGGGCTACTCAAAACTTGAGGCTCCCACAAATCAATACAATGAGGAGCACACGAAGCTCAACTCACACAAGCCACAAAACACAACACAATGTGCAAGAGATCAAACCGAGAGCCAAAGCGCGATGATCTTCCTTTACTGTCCTCCCCAAACCCTAATCTCTTCAAGAATTGCTCTTAAGGGGATAGTAAGACGAGTAGAAGGCTTTGGAAGGCTCTAGGATGATTGTGGCGGCGCTAGGGTTCCAGACTTATTCAAATGAGCCCGGGGTCCCCTTTTTATAGGAGTCCCGAGCCTCTTCTGCTGACCTCAGCAGAGAGGCGGACTAGTTCGGCCTCTAACCCCGGACTCGTCCGGACTCTGACCCCGAACTATTCCAGAGAGATTTGGTCCGTCCAAAAACGGACAAGTCCGGACTTCTCGGACTTAGCTCCAAATTCACTCGGATTCACTCCAGAGACGTTTGGACCATCTCAAAACGGACTTGTGTGCCTGACCGAACTAGTCCGGCTCTGAGGCCCGGACTAGTCTAGCCTCCTAGGGTTTTTCTCATTTTTTGGCTTCTCACTTAGGTTTTCCTCTAAACCACTACTTTGAGCCCTCTAGAATGATCTCAATGCACATGATACATCCACCCTCTCACATGACACGGCTCATATAACCTCAATACCATAGAAACCCTAATTTCTACGCTTGAGTCTTTGACGCTTGTTTTATCCTTTTCCTTTTTGAGGGTTTTCATCTCATTTCAATCCTTGTACCTGTGCTTAAGATCACTTTAACTCATTAGCCTCTTAATTGTCGTCATCAATCATCCAAAACCCACGGGGATGCCTAGATGCACTTTCAACTATCATACCCGCCATCGTCACGTGCTATGTATGCTTGTTTGCTCGGGCAATCTCTCATCATGTGACCAAGTCTCTGGCAGCGGTGACAATTAATGTCGGACGTACGACTCGTTGAAGGAGTGGACGAAGAAGGATTGAATGATGTCGTATTGCTGTCCTCCGGCACGTGAGGTGGAGCAGCAGGTGTAGTTCGTTGGCCGCCATTGGATGGTGTAGTTGCTGCATGGAAAGTCGAGGATGGTGCTGTTTTAGATGGTGTAGACAACGAACACGACGTGAAGTTGCTCCTCGTGCATTGTTGCTGTTGTTGTCGGCCCTGCAATTCTTTTTTTGCCAACATAGCAAGTTCAAACAATTTGTTAACAGTATCATATTCTTTGTAATCAACAATGTCCTGAATTTCACGCCTCAAGCCCCCATAAAAACGAGCTATTTTATCATTCATATCCTCTACTACCCCATAATGCATCATACCCTTTTGTAACTCTTGATAATACTCCTCTACGGACATGTTACCTTGGTCTAAGCACTGCAATTTTTTGCGTATGTCCTGTTGAAAAGAAGGAGGAACAAATCGAACACGCATAGCTTCTTTTAATCTATCCCATGTTGGAGGATCAGTTCTAGTTTTAATAAGTTCATTCCACCGTATGATAGCAAAGTCCTTAAACTCACTAGTGGCTTGACAAACTCTATGTTATTCAGGAACAAGATGGGCATTAAATTTGTGGTCTACTGTCATCTCCCAATCAAGATAATCCTTAACATTATAAGCACTAGAAAAAGAGGGTATAGTAAATTTCACTTTAGCAAAAGGATCATCAGGAGGACGATTATAATTTTTATGAAGATTATTACCTCCCATACCTCGACGATAGAGTGGAAGTCTTGGTTGATTGTTGTGATCTTCCATATCATCATAAGCATCGTCTTCATGTCTTTCAGCGAGAGGCAACCGAGCCTCAAGAGTATTTATCTGAAGAGCAAAGTCATCAAGTTGGTGAGTCAATTTAGCCAATGACTCCTCCGTTGATGCGTTGCTTTTGGTAAACATATATGTCATCACCTTCATCATATCACGTAACTCAGCATGTTGAACACATTCGTCGTCATTGTTTTCTCCTTCCATTGCTAGTAGGAAACAAAAGACAACAAAAAGATGTTAACCCTATCAACTATAGTGATTGTCAGTACCCTGCAGACGGGGTACCCTCGCACACAGGATGAAGACACCAAGGCACATACGGAGGTTGATAGTAGGTTTAGGCCTGATCTTCCAAAAGGTAAGTCGATTGGGGTGGAGAACTCGACGTTGATGATCTGCGGCACTCGAGCAGATCGAATATCCCTGCAAGCACTACACCACTGCTCCATTGATTATCAACCGCACGACACACGCTTGACCTTGCCAAGAAGGCTGATCCCTGCTTGTGAACCGAGAACACAAGCAAGAACGTAGAAGACACAATCTGAAATTGAGAAGTTGGGGTCTCACAAACCGTAGAATGACGAAATTGTTATTCTAAGCAAAACCCACCGAATATGATCGGCAGCTGCAGTATTTGAAGGCTAGGGTTTGGCCAAAACACGATTAGATGTGTCCCTAATGGACTCTTACGGGATACAAGGCCCAAAGGCCCGATTCGGTGGCGCAGCACCGGACAGAAATCTGAACTCGATTTGTTTTGACGATTCCTAATGACTCCGGAGGAATTTTGAGGTGGGACTAGAACCATTGGAAATTTTATCTTCTCCTCTTTATGTGCATAGGTAGAACATCGTAAAGGGAGTCCGTATGCCTCCTGGGCGTCCGTTTTAAGGTGGACTGCTTCTGGACTCTGAGTTGAATTCGAGTCCGGGTTGTAAACTGTTTCCATCAACTTGTGGATGTCCCAGCTTGTTCTCCATGCTCCCAAGGCGTCTTTCCTTCACTTGTTGATCTTCTACATTATTCCTAATAACAATTAAATCATCACATAGCATTCTATTCTCAAACTCACATGCAAAAGAAGTTAGGAACGAATTCACCTGCTGATTTATTAACCGTGCTCGTGCTCTTGTGATTGGTCCTTGCAGTTCAATGTGCGTCTCCGCTGTTGTGATGTACTCATCATCCCCCCTCTTGAATTGGAGTCGTCCTCGACTCAAGTTCATCTTCTTCTCCCAAGTACGGTCGCAAATCTGAAATGTTAAATGTAGGACTAACCCCAAAATCGGGAGGCAATTCAAGGTTATATGCATTATCATTAATCTTTTCAATAATCTTAAAAGGACCAGCAGCTCATGGCATAATTTTAGATTTTCTCAAGTCAGGGAATCGCTCTTTTCTCAAGTGTAACCACACCAAATCACCCGGTTCAAGTTTTACTTCCTTTCTACCTTTACTATCTACAATCATATACTTCTCATTCATCTTTTCGATATTTTTCTTTGTAGTTTCATGCATCTTAAGAATGAATTCAGATCGTTGTGTAGCATCCAAATTTATAGTTTCAGAAGGAGGCAAAAGTAGTAAATCAATTGGAGCACGGGGTTTGAAACCATACACTACCTCGAATGGACTTACCTTTGTCGTGGAGTGAAGGGATCTGTTGTAAGCAAATTCTATATGTGGTAAACACTCTTCCCACAATTTCAAATTTGTTTTCAAGACAGCCCGCAACATAGTGGATAAAGTATGATTAACTACCTCAGTTTGTCCATCCATTTGTGGGTGACATGTAGTTGAAAACAGCAACTTGGTTCCTAATTTATACCATAAAGTTCTCCAAAAATGACTTAAAAATTTTTCATCACGATCAGAAACAATGGTATTTTGCACACCATGTAAACGAACAATTTCCATCATAAATAAATCAGCAATGTGTGAGGCATTATCATTCTTATGACAAGGTATAAAGTGTGCCATTTTGGAAAAATGATCAACAACTACAAAAATACTATCCCCCCTCTTAGTCCTAGGCAATCCCAAAACAAAGTCTATAGAAATATCCTCCCAAGGTACATTAGGAACAGGAAGAGGCATATAAAGACCATGTGGGTTAAGGCGAGACTTAGCTTTGTTGCAAGTAGTGTATTGTGACACGTAGCACTCGACATCATGCCTCATCTTTGGCCAAAAGAAGTATGTGGATAGCACATCTTTAGTTTTCTTCACTCCAAAATGTCCCATCAAACCTCCTCCATGTGCTTCCTGCAAAAGTAATAGACGAATGGAGCTAGCTGGAACGCATAGCTTGTTAGCACGATAGAGGAGACCCTCTTGCAGAACATATTTATTCCAAGTTCTTCATTCTCTACAATTTTCAAAAGAATCTTTGAAGTCCAAATCAGTAGGATATAATTCTTTTATTGTTTCCAAACCAAAGATTTTATGATCAAGTTGCGACAGCATGGTATAACGCCTAGATAATGCATTGGCAATGATATTTTCCTTCCCTTTCTTATGCTTAATGATGTATGGAAACGACTCTATGAACTAAATCCATTTAGCATGTTGTTTATTCAGATTGGTTTGACACTTAAGATACTTCAATGGTTCATGATTGGAATGTACGACAAACTCCTTAGACCAAAGATAATTTTGCCAAGTTTGTAGTACTCGCACCAAGGCATACAATTCCTTATCATAAGTGGAATAATTCAGAGAAGCACCATGAAGTTTTTCACTAAAGAAAGCAACGGGTTTACCTCCTTGTATGAGAATGCCTCCAATACCAATGCCGCTTGCATCGCATTCTAGCTCAAAGGTCTTGTCAAAATCAGGAAGTTGTAGCAATGGTGCTTGTGTAAGCTTCGATTTGAGAGCATCAAAAGCTTGTTGCTATTGTTTGCCCCATCGAAATGGCACTCCCTTCTTCGTTAGATCATGTAGAGGTGCTTCAATGGTGCTGAAATCCCGCACAAAACACCGATAAAAACCTGCAGGACCAAGAAAACTACGAACCTGCGTGACGGTTGTTGGGGCTGGCCAGCTGGTGATTGCTTCAATTTTTTCCTCATCCATCTCAATTCCCTGCGAGGAAACGACGTAGCCAAGAAACGAGACTCGATTGGTGCAAAAGACGCACTTTTCGAGGTTACCAAACAAACATGCATCTTTCAAAACAGTAAAAACAGCACGTAAATGATGAAGATGTTCATCATATGACTTGCTGTAAATGAGTATATCATCGAAGTAAACCACCACAAATTGTCCAATGAAAGCACGTATAACCTCGTTCATTAAACGCATAAAGGTGCTGGGTGCATTAGTTAAAACAAAAGGCATGACTAACCACTCATAAAGTCCAAACTTGGTTTTAAATGCAGTTTTCTATTCATCTCCTAGTGCCATTATAATTTGGTGGTAACCACTACGCAAGTCAATTTTTATGAAGATGATAGCACCACTCAATTCATCAAGCATGTCATCTAAGCGAGGACTAGGATAACTATATGTAATGGTGATGTTATTAATCGCTCGACAATCAACACACATGGGCCAACTACCTTCTTTCTAAGGAACCAAAACAACAGGAACGGAACAAGGGCTAAGGCTTTCACGAATGTACCCGCGGTCCAAAAGATCTTGGACATGTCGCTGAATTTCCTTAGTTTCTTGTGGATTCGCCCTGTATGCTTCACGATTTGGCAAACTTGCTCTTGGAATCAAATCGATCTTGTGTTCAATGCCTCTCATCGGTGGTAAACCAGGGGGTATCTCGGAGGGAAACACATCCTCAAACTCCTACAAAAGGTTAGCAACAGCAGGGGCAATGCAATAGACAATTCATGAAGTGAAAACATGGCTTCTTTGCAATCTAAAGCATAGCACATCCCCTTAGCATCGAATAAATCAGCAAGGTCAGATTTAGTTGCGAGCAACGATGGTGATTTTAACTTAATAACTTGCTGTTTTTCAGATTCTAATTTAGTTGCTTTGCCATCACAAATTTTACTCTTCTCAAAATGCACAATTTCAGCAGGAGTCATAGGCAGCAAAGTGATTTTCTTTCCCTTATGCATGAGAGTATATTTATTGGTTCTACCATGATGAATAGCATCTGTATCAAATTCCCAAGGATGACCCAATAAAAGAGAACAAGCATCCATAGGAACAACATCAAAATCAGCAAAATCATGGTATGAACCAGTTGAAAAATGTATTCTCGCTGTTTGTGTTACCCGAACCTTACCGCTGTTGTTGAACCAAAGAATGTGGTACGGATGAGGGTGTGCTCTTGTTGTCAAACCAAGTTTCTTGACGATGTCCGTGTTCACCAAGTTATTGCAGCTACCTCCATCAATTATAGTGTGTACACGACAGTCCTTGACGACGAGAAACATGTGGAAGAGGTTGTGTCGTTATTGTCGTCGGTCTCCACTTTGGAGCTCAAGGCACGCTGCACAATGATGCTCCTATAGTTCTCCGTCGCCGCTGTACCAAGTACCACTTCTTCGGTGTCTTTGTCATTTGGATCTCTAAAGTCAGTAGCAAGAGAATATTCATCTTCAACATCCGAAGTACTATCATACCCGCCATTGTCGCATGCTATGTATGCTCGTTTGCTCGGGCAATCTCTCATCATATGACCAAGTCCCTGGCAACAGTGACACTTAATGTCAGAAATACGACTCGTAGAAGGAGTGGACAACGAAGGCTTGAATGATGTCGCCTTGCTGTCCTCCGGCACGCGAGAAGGTAAAGCACAAGGTATAGTTCGTTGGCCGCCATTGGATGGTGTAGTCGCTGCACGGGGGATCGAAGATGGTGTTGTTTTGGATGGTGTGGGTGTCGAACGCGGCGTGAAGTTGCTCCTTCTGCGTTGTTGCTGTTGTTGTCGGCCCTGCAATTCTTTTTCTACCAACATAGCAAGCTAAAACAATCTGTTAACAATATCATATTCCTTGTAATCAACAATGTCCTGAATTTCACGCCTCAACCCCCATAAAAACGAGCTATTTTACCATCCATGTCTGCTACTACCCCACAACGCAACATACCCTTTTGTAACTCTTGATAATACTCCTCTACAGACATGTTACCTTGGTCTAAGCGCTGCAATTTTTTGCGAAGGTCCCGCTGAAAAGATGGAGGAACAAATCGAACACGCATAGCTTTCTTTAATCTATCCCATGTTGGAGGATCAGTTCTAGTTTTAACAAGTTCATTCCACCATATGATAGCAAAGTCCTTAAACTCACTAGTGGCTTGACGAACTATGTTGTTCAGGAACAAGATGGGAATTAAATTTTTGCTCTACTGTCATCTCCCAATCAAGATAAGCCTCAACATCATAAGCACCAGAAAAAGAGGGTATAGTAAATTTCACTTTAGCAAAAGGATCATCAGGAGGACGATTATAATTGTTATGTTTATTACCTCCCATACCTCGACAATAAAGTGGCAGTCTTGGCTGGTTATTGTGATATTCCATTTCATCATAAGCATTGTCTTCATGTCTTCCAACGAGAGGCAACCGAGCCTCAAAAGTATCATCCGAAGAGCAAGGTCATCAAGTTGGCGAGTCAAGTTCGCCAATGACTCATCCGTTGCTGCATTGTATTTGGCGAACATATTTGTTATGGTCTTCATCATATCACATAACTCAGCATGTTGAACACATTCGTCATCATTGTCTTCTCCTGCCATTGTTAGTAGGAAACAAAAGACAACAAGAATATGTTATCCCTATCAACTACAGTGACAATGTGAAAGGTGGAAGAAAACAACCTCTCTCGCTCAAGTGTCTTACCACACTCTTACAAGTGTTCTTACCGACACAGCAGGTGGTGTGGACGGTGAGATGAACCAATGAAGCTTGGGGTGATTGCAAAGGTACCTATTATGCTCAAGAGAAAAGGTGGAGCTTGGATGACACAATATGGTGGCTAATAAGCAGAAAATCGTTAACAGATAAACAAAGTTGAATAAGTATTCAATGTAGGAAACTATTGCTGGTCAACCAAGTGCTCTAGGGCCTAGCACAACACAAGGAAGTAGCAAGGCAGAAGGAAGAGAAAATGATATAACCAACAATTACAACAAAAGTAGTATAGGCCAATTGCTTTAATATGCGTGCTCTTCACTACTTTTTTTTGTAATATTTTTTTGATATTTTTTCTTTACTCAGGAGCACGAATGTATGAAGCATACAAATTTGCAGCTCAATTGGATGTAATATGCGGCCTATAGAAAATCAATAAATTCTTTAAAATTCGTGCAGAAACTTCAGAGGACGGATAACCTATCTTCCCAGGGAAATTTCGGCAATCTAATTTCGCCGAACGCGGCTACACGGTGGAAAATCAGATGCGAAATTTTGTGTAGGTGAATTTGAAAAAAATCGCCCGATTTCGAGTTCATATGCGAAAGTTATGGCCGTTTTAAGGTAGGCTATCCGAGTTATGATTTTTGGATGTTGATTCCAACTCGGTTTGAGAACAAAACTCGCAATCGGATATGAAAACAATTGGAATTTACACAGCAACTACTGGAGTGGTGTGTGATAATTCAAGGATCAGTGGCACAAGGTTTGTCAACTAATCTAGGGCTGGCGATGCGGGAGTTCACGCAAGGCGGCTAGCTAGGGCAAACCGATGAACGTGGTGGATCGGTTTGTTATTTAGGGATTGTGGAATAGGTGTTGAACAGCAAGAAAGCAAGGACAAAACACGATAACTACGAACCAAAACACAAAGCTAAACCAGCAACAAGACTCGACCACACGAATGCAAACTCAACAATGTAAACTGAAAAACAAAATTGTAGGCACTATAGTCTAGGAAGCGGAAAAAACGATCTAATTTTTTGTGGCTTTTCTGTGGACTCTAGGTAAAAAACAAAATTGATCTAATGGAAGGAAAACAAAGATACCTCACGGGCAACCTGGAAATATGATACCAATTGATAGTAGGTTTAGGCCCGATCTTCCGAAAGGAAAGTCGATTGGGGTGGAGAACTCGACGTTGATGATCCGCAGAACTTGAGCAAATCGAATACCTCTGCAATCACTACACCACCGCTTTCTTGGTTATCAACCATGCGGCACACGCTTGACCTCACCAAGAAGGCTAATCCCTGCAAGTGAACCGAGAACACAAGCAAGAACATAGAAGACACGATCTGAAATCGAGAAGTTGGGGTCTCACAAACCGTAGAACGGCGAAATTGTTATTCTAAGCAAAACTCACCGAATATGACCGGCGGCTGCAGTATTTAAAGGCTAGGGTTCAGCAAAAACATGATTAGACACGTCCCTAATGGACTCTTACGGGATACAAGGCCCAAAGTCCCGATTCGGTAGCGCAGCACCAGACAGAAATCTGAACTCGACTTGTTTTGATGATTCCCAATTACTCCGGAGGAATTTTGAGGTGGGAAAAGAACCATTGGAAATTTTATCTTCTCCTCTTTGCGTGCATAGGTAGAACATCGAAAACGGAGTCCGTATGCCTCCTGGGCGTCCGTTTTAAGGTGGACTGCTTCTGGACTCCGAGTTGAACTCGAGTCGGAGTTGTAAACTGTTTCCATCAACTTGTGGACGTCCCAGATGGTTCTCCACGCTCCCAAGGCCTCTTTACTTCACTTGTTGATCTTATACATTATTCCTAATAACAATTAAATCATCACATAACAATCTATTCTCAAACTCACATGCAAAAGAAGTTAGGAACGAATTCACCCACTGATTTATTAACCGCGCTCGTGCTCTTGTGATTGGTCCTTGCAGTTCAATGTGCATCTCCACTGTTGTAATGTCCTCATCAGAGGCGCCATGTGCCCCGTAGGTGCCAAGACCTCGGCCTCCCCCAAGATCGAGCTTCGGTGCTGCCACATGTGCCTTGAAGATGGGACTCGGCTCCTCCGGTGGGACGGGCTTCCGAGACGCCACGTGTAGGGACGGGATCTCACCCAACCTTGGGGGAGAGCTCCAGTGCAGCCACGTAGCTCACGGTGCCGGGCCCAACACCCCCATAGGAAAGGGCCTGGAGCTGCCACATTTCCTGAAAAGCTCCGAAGCTGCCACGCGTCACGGAGGACTAGGGCTGGCCTCCCCAACAGGGGTAAGCCCCAACGCTACTACGTGTCTGCAGCTCACCTCGGATGGTAAGATGCGGGAGATAAGGGAAGTGTGTGCCTAGTCCAAGTCATGCATTGAAGACGCGCATCCACCTCTAGTGCACAATGTGGAGCACGCCAACGGTCAGAGACCGCTGTGATCAATCACATCGTAATGAAGGTGCCGCAAGCCTATCCCAGTTGTCCAAGTGGGTAGCTTGCGGCAACAAGACAGGCCGACAGGACACCTTCTACCATCGTCAGCAACGACGTGTGGGCTACTGACGGTTCAGGTGGCAAGATGGCGAGTCTTCAAGTCCATGGTCAGAGCAAGCTCATGCGAGAAGCCTTATATCTTTAGGATAAGATCGCTCCGGGACCATCTGTCAGGCCCCGTGCCCCATTTGTAAGGCGTCCGACCTTAGCTACAAAAATACCAGACCGCCACCGTTACAAAGGATCCAAAAATCCCCAACCCAACATCACACACGCATACACACATACTAGCAATACCATCCACCGTGGAGTAGGGTGTTACGCTCCTTGCGGCCCGAACCACGTAAAAACCATCGTGTCATACTCTCTTCCGCTAGAACACTTGATTGAGGCCTAAGCCCTGCCGAACAAGAACCTCCACGGGCTGCTCCTTAGCAGATCTAGGGGAAGTGTCGCATTAACACTTCAACATTTGGCACACCAAAAAGGTGTTTTTTCCCTCAAAAAAGTTGTAGCGCTTTCACCACCTTGGTGCTCATCAAGCCTTCGAGTAGCGGCAAGATCATGCCGCGAAAGGTCGACCAACATTTCGACGAAGATGTGGAGATGGAGTTCCAGAGGCCAGAACACGTCGTGGAAGCGGTTCACCAGGCGGTGAACTACGACCTCAACAGCAACTGCGAGCGTCAAAAGGTGCTCCATGTCATCTGTGGAGGATCATGGGAACCTGCATCTAGGAGTACGGTCAAGAACCTAAGCCGGGCAATGGCCTCAACAGCCACTACTCATGCCCTGGCACCGCATCACAGTTGGATGGAAACTCCAATCTGCTTTGATGCCTCTGACTGCCCCGAGAACATGGCGGGAGCCGGGCTTCTGCCCCTCCTCGTTGCCCCAACCATCGCCAATGTGAAGTTCTACCACATCCTGGTAGATGGTGGAGCCGAACTTAACCTCATCAGCCGTGCGACCTCCGACAAGCTAAAGATCCCCGTGTCCAAGCTCGCCCCATCGAGACCATTCTCAAGGGTAGGACCGGAGAGGTTATCCCGTACGGCTGCATCCACCTTCGGCTGACCCCCAGGACACCCGAGAACTTTAGAACGGAGAATATCCTATTCAATGTCGTGGAGGTTAACCTCCCATACCACGTCATCATCGGCAGGCCAACCCTGTACCGGTTTATGGCTGTAGCCCATTATGGCTACTTCATCCTCATGATGCCGACCTCCTCCAGCGTCCTCAAGATCTGCAGAGATTGCGCTGCTGCGGTGGCGGCTTTGGAGAAGCTCCGAGCACTAGCAACAGCTCCAGCACCTGCTCCGAGCAATGCTGGATCAACTCAGCCTTCGCCAGGCTCACACGCGAGCACGGTCACGCTGCTTCACCACGAGTGCAGCCCTCCGACGACGACGACGTGCCCATCAAGACAATCCAGATTGACTCTGATGCTACTCAGACCACCCTTATCGCGGGGAGTCTGGACAATGAGCAGGAATCAGTGCTCACCGCTTTCTTGCGAGCTAAAGTCGACATCTTCGCCTGGCAACCACCGCAGATGCCAGGCATCCCCAGGGAAGTGATCGAGCACCGTCTGAATATCTACCCTGACGCCCAACCACAACAACAGAAGCCTCGTAAGCAGTCCATTGAGCGACAAAACTTCATCCGCAAAGAGATCAAGAAGCTACTCGATGCTGGCTTCATACGGGGGGTCCACCATCCCAGATTGGCCCCAAGGCCGACGATAAGCTCCGAATGTGCATCGACTACACCAACCTCAACAAGGCATGTCCTAAAGATCCTTTCCCTCTCCCTAGAATAGATCAAATCGCAGATTCAACCTCGGGATGCGATATGCTATGCTTTCTATATACCTACTCAGGTTTTCGGCAAATCCTAATGTCTAGAGAGGATGAAGAACATACCGTATTTATAACTATAGATGGCCTTTACTGCTATGTCTCCATGCCTTAGGGTCTTAAGAATGCCCTCCCCACTTTTGTACGTGCCATGCATAAAACATTTGGGGACCTCATCCGGGACCTGGTATTGTAGTTAAGAGGTATATGTTGACGACATTTTAGTTAAGATCCAGACACATACATCATTGCTAGAAAACCTCACCCTAGTCTTTGACAGACTGCGGACCACACGCACGAAGCTCGATCTTGACAAGTGCGTGTTCAGAGTCAAAGCTGGAAAGCTCCTCAATTTCTTGCTTTCACACCGAGGGATTGAGGCAAACCCAGAGAAGATCAAGGTGGTGGAGCTGATGCGGTCTCCAGCCCGCATCAAGGACGTACAGAAGCTTGCAGGGTGCTAGGCAGCGCTCAATCGGTTTTTCTCTAGGCTGGCTGAACAGACCCCCCCCCCCCCCGTTCTTCAAACTCCTGCGCCAGTCTGGACCATTCGTCTGGACTGAGGAAGCAGAGAAGGCATTTCGTGAGCTGAAACAGCAGCTGACGTCACTGTCGGTAATGATGGCACTGGAGCCCAGGGAGCCCCTGTACCTCTACATCGTCGCCACAACAGAGGTCGAACCTGTTTTGGTTGGAGAGCGGGTCGGTACCCAACAGCCTCGACAAAAGGAAGGGGGCCCTGCTGCTAATTCTGAGCCCCGGGGCTTGGAGCTCGTAGGGGCCCCGACAACAAAGAAACCTCTCAGTCCCAGGCCCCAGAGGATGTCCGGGTCCCCCTAGAGGCCCTGGAGAGCAAGCACCCTCTGGGTCCCAGCCCCTAGAGGATGTCCGGGTCCCCCTTGGGGGCCCCGGAGAGCAAGAAGCCTCTGGGTCCCAACCCCTAGAGGAGGTCCGGGTCCTCCTAGGGGGCTCCGGAGAGCAAGAAGCCTCTGGGTCTGTAACACCCAAAACTTTTTTTGCATGATGCATTGCATACATGTTCATGCATTAAACATTAGTAGAGTGAAGGAAAAATAATAAAAGATAAAACATACATATACAAAATATGTGTAGCAAAAGAAGAAAAGGAAATAAAAATATAAAACATGTATTAGGGAACAAATATAAAAAATAAATAAGTAATAAATACAAGAAAAAATGTATGTGAAATCTAAAAAAAATCCGGAAACTTCTGGAACTTTCTGGGGGAAGCTTTGCTTTACCCCGGAATGTTCCGGGCAAACAGTGCCCGGTGCAACCGAGCCAGGCCGCGGGGCCGGGCGGGACCGACCAGGTCCGCTCGCTAGCGCGCCCCTCACCCAGGCCGAGCCAGCCGCGTTCCATGCGCGCGCTGCGCTCCACTCCGTGTCCGACTGGACCGAGCCATTCACGTACAAGTGGCCGTGCACGCGTTGGGGCCCAACACCAAGTTGTTTGCGGGTGGAGTGTCGCAGCCGGTCACTGGATCGATGCCTCGCCGCCTATAAATAGAACCCTAAACGCCGTAATTTTTTTCTCAGTAGCAATTCCGCCGCCACCGAAAACCTAGCGCCAAAAAAGAAAAAGGTGAGACTAGAGGCGCCGCTAGAGACAAAGAGAGAAGAAAAAAGGGAGGAAGAAGAAGAGAAAGAGGAGGGTGCCATTGTCCACCGGAGATCGTCGCGCCGTCGTCGTCGTGCCGCCGGAGGACCACTGCGGCATCCACTTCGTCTACGCTACGCCTTCGTCCCGTGATCCTCGAAGCCGTCGTATCTACGGTAGTACACATTTTCTAATGCGAATTTTAGCGAACGTCTTAGATCTAATGATTGGAGTTTAACCATAGACGCACCATCTATTTATTTTCAGCAAAATTAATTCCCACTAAAACCCCGTAAACTCGTATGAACTAGTTACATCTAATTAATAAACAATCATAGTTAATTAATTATTGAACTTTGCATGCATTAATGTCATTGCATGTTGTGTAATATGTGTGCATCATGTTGATTTGTATGTATTTTCTTGTATGTGTGATCACGAGTAGAGGGACGTGCTCAAGAGGCCGTGTACGAGGACTTCCAAAACCAAGACTTCGAAGTGCTTGAGCAACCCCATCCGTCGGAGCAAGGCAAGTGTCCTTGATCATATTGATCCCATTTTTATAAAATGTTTTGTTTGCAAATTTGCATGCTCGTGTCGACATGATGGGAAACCTATACGTAGGAGTTTACTAGAGTTGTATGCCACCCCTTATCGCAGAGATATACATGAGGAGTCGGGTATGGGTATTTTTTTTGCACTGCATCTCTACATGGGTTATGGGTAACTTAAATAATCTGCTTGACAACTTTAATTGTGAGAATTTGGGATGATAATAAGATGATGATTAAATTAGCAACATGGAACTTAGGAGATCTAAGCAAGCATGGTTTTGTGGAATGGGTTGGATGGTACGGTGGTTTTGCTTGCCTTAGATCTAAGGACCGGTTCATGCGAGAATATGCCAGGACAACAGTGCCATCACAAGGCCAAGTATGGGTCCGACATAGTTGAATAATTAGGAGTGCTGCTAGTATTGTATGGACCATTGTATGGCGCAGAGAATGGGAGTCGAGGAAGGCTACCCTGGGATCTGCATGGCACACGAGGGGGCCCATGGGTGGGAGAATGGAGGTTCAAGCCTGCCGGTGAAACCTTAGTGGGCCCGTACATACTAGTAGTCCCTTTTGAAAGGCTATTTTGTGATATCTTGGCGACACACCTATGAAGTGTGATAAGCCATAATAGAGGTTCTTAGTCACTAAAAGGTGATGAAATCACAAACATGTGGGTAAAGTGGTACAACCTCTGCAGAGTGTTAAAAACTTTCATGATAGCCGTGCTCCCGGCCACGAGCGCCTGGATGGCCTACATGATTAGAATTGGACTTGGGATTTTGGGATGGTTGGTATGATTTGTCACTTGAGAATAGTCGGTTTATGGAAGAATATGGAATTGGCATATGGTATTAAATTAATTGTTGGCTGGTATAAATGGATGGTTATTGAGAATGTTGGATTAATGATATGATAATTACTTGGGTTATGAAGGGAAACAAACTCACATAGACATAATTGGCTGCTTTTACATGTTTATGAAATGTACTTTTCTGCAATTAGCCATTTTATTGCAGTCATTTGTTTAGCTACATGTCATCTATTCCCACACTTGCTGAGTACGACACGTACTCAGCCTTGCAACCCCCCCCCCCCCAACAGCTACTGGAGATAATTGGGAGTACCCTGAGGATCACGCAGAGTAGTAGAGTTTGTTTTCCGCTGCATTAATTAGAGTTTGGTCATTTGTGAACTATTGGATTATTGTAATAAAGTACTTATTTAATAGTTAAGACGTGGTTAAATTCTGTATATCGTTTGTGACACATCCTTATATGTGTGATGAACATCCTGGGCACACATATGCGTTACGCTTGGTTCATATTCAGAACCGGGTGTCACAAATTTGTATCAGAGCCGTGTTGACCGTAGGACGCAAGCCTAGGTAGAATGGACACTCTAGAGCACTTAGGAACACTCTTCTAATTTGCTATTTTCGAAATTTCTTGCTGCTGTTTTTATTTCTTCATTTTCAGCTGCAAAAAGTATCGATTGCTGTTGCGTTTTCGATATAACTTTCAGCAGCAAGCAACATTATGTGCTGCTGTTTTTGCTGCTTAATTTTTTGCGTAAAGTGTGTATTTTGCCGCTGTTATGTGTGGGTAAAATTATTATGTTGGCTGCTGCATTTTCTCCCTCTCTTTTCCTTTCCTTGGACAGCTGCACCGCTCTTTTCCCATTATTTTAGCTGCTGCAATTTTCAGATTTATGTTATATTATTCTCTCCTCTAATGTATTCTTGTTTTCTATAGATGCCGATCACTAGGAGTGCAGCCCGCAAGAGCACCCGTCGGCCGCCCCTTGAAAGTGGACTTAACCGAGGTTGACAAGCCGAAGCAAGAGGAGGAGAACATCCAGCCTAAGGAGGAGGAAGCTATCCAGTCGAACACTATGGAGGAGGAGCCGGAGGAGTATGAGACATATGAGGAGAATATGGATGAGGATCCGAATGAGGAGTACTACGTACCAGCTTCAGACGAGGAGGACAATGGAGGTGAAGATGGAGGGGATCACGACCCGATGCAAATGGGAATGGACACAACAACCCCCAGCTTCCCCAAGTTGAGGAGATTTGGACCGCCGGAACCGAAGGAGGACATGCATCGCCGGAGCTAACATAATTCCTTCATTCCCATTACATGTGTGCTAACTACTTCGTGAAGAGAGTCTATCGTCCCAGACGCAATGAATGGCATGCTGAGGTTCTCATCTTCTACACCAACAAAGTGGTCTCATGGCATTATGCTCCCACCTAGAGGTCTACTCAAAAGGATGCTACGGATGATGTTGCATGGGCGGCACTCACAAGTTTGTGCCATACTCGCCGATTTGAGCTTGAGAGTACCATGTTTTAGCTGCACCCTCAGTGGGAGAGTAATACGGGGAAGATAATTGGACCGCAAGAAGCTTTAGACAATTTTCTGGCAATGGATAGGTATCAAAAGGCATTATTGGACATGAGTAATCGCTATGCAACCGCACAAGGGGAGATCCACTACCTTCGCAAGGAGCTAGCTCGTTTGGAAGCCAACGTGGAGATGAAGGAATGTGAAGCAAGAGGAGAACCGTGGTCACCCAAGAGAATCTGGTCCCCTACATCACAATGGCGCAACCCCATCACACCCGCGCAGCCAAGGACATCCTCACTGCCTCACAATTAGGAAATTAAGCCCCCTATGAGTATTTTGTAATAAGAACGCTAAGAGTCATATTAGTTTTAAATAGTGTGGTGTGCTGAATTTTGATTGGTGCTTGCTTGAGTGCTTGTGTGCTTAGTTGCGAGTTGTGGGACGCTTCAGTGAATGTCCACATCCGCATATAGTAGAGAGTTGTGGGATGGTTCGGCACTTGTCCACATCCTCATATAGGTCTATATTAATAAAGGATTGTTTAGTGTCATATACCTTGATGCATATAGTTGGGGCGTTTCTTTCCAAATTCTAAATTCTTCTGTCTCTACCTTTCTTTCGCCAACAGATGGTTAGGACTCGCAACCAAAGGGATGCCAATGACGAGGAGGAGCGCTGAAAGTGCATCTAGGATCCCCGTGGGTTTCGGATGATTGATGACGACAATTAAGTGACTAATGAGCTCAGTGATCTTAAGCACAGGTGTGGACTCAAGTGGAAACACAATCCCTCAAAAAGGAAAAGGATGAAAGCGACGATGTCAACTCGAAAAGGAGAAACTAGGGTTTCTAGTGTGTCGAGTTTAGACTAGCTAAATATGTGTGTGTAAAGTGCATTGAGTTAAAGTTGGGAGCTCAAAGTGGTTTAGAGGTCAAACCCATTGTGAGAAAAGAGTTGGAAGGAGTCTGGCAGTAGGGCCGTACTAGCCCGTGCAGGTGGCTGGACTAGTTCGCTCCTGGCCGGCCAAGTCCGTTTTCAGCCAGACCAGAAGGGTCTGACTGAGTTCGGACTAGTCCGTAGTTGGACTGACTAGTTCGGGTAGTTGTGTAGTGGGTTTTGGGGGCTAAGTCCCAAAACCATGGACTTGTCCATTTTGGTCCGGACCAAGAGGTCCTGACTGAGATCGGACTAGTCCGGGTTTGAGAGAAGTCGGTGCTACAGAGACTAGGTCCGGGAAGGCCGGACTAGTCCGTGGTCTTCAAACAAGTCCATTTTCACACGGAACAAAAGGTTCTGTGTGAGATCGGACTAGTCCAGTGAGGGCCGGACTAGTCCGTTGTTGAAGTGATCATTTGAATTTGAAGTTTGGCGGGTAGTGTGACGATTGCCGTGCAGTGCGACTGTTGCCAGGGACGTCAGTGGTCTACTAGGCCGGACTAGTCCGGGTTGTAGGCCGGACTAGTCCGCCCATCTGCTGAAGTCAGCAGTATGGGCTGGGAACCTCTATAAATAGAGGACCCCTAGGTTCATTTGAACCAACCTTTGAGCAAGTTGATACCCTAGCGCCGCCACAACAACCTTGAGCCTCCAAAAAGCCTCCTTCTTGCCTACATTCCCTCTAAAACTAATTCTTGTGTGGATTAGGGTTTGGTGAGGTGAAGAAGAGGAAGAACACCGCTCTTTGGCTCTCGGTTTGATCTCTTGCACTTTGTGAATCTTTGTGATCTGTGGCTTGAGTCAATCTTCGTGATTTGTGATTGTATTTGTGGTGGGAGCCTCAGATTGTGAGAAGCCCCAACGAATCTTGTATTCACCCTTTGTGATAGTGGAGAACCAAGTTAGGCCCATGCGGTAAACTTGGTGAGGGAAGGGTTGTTGAACCCGGTCTTTCATGGACTCCTCAACGGGGACATAGGTTCCTTCGTGGGATCAAACCTCGGGATAAAATCCTTGTGTCACTTTGTTCTAAGCTTTCATTCATCGTATATTGCTTCTAGGGTTAGCTTTACTGGTTTTGCTTATCACCCTTGTTTCATCGTGATCCTTAGTCTCACATTTGCTTCATAACTTGTTAAGGTTCACTAAGTCATTCTAACAAACTTTGCATCACAATAATTGGACTAAAACTTGTTAGAAACACCTTTTTAGGCTTTCTCTGTAGGAGGACTGGACTAGTCCGCCCCTGGACTGGACTAGTCCGCCCCTGAGTATTAATCTCGTTTTATTAAGTCATTTTAGGTCGATTAGCCTATTCACCCCCCCTCTTGGCAACTTTCAATTGGTATCGGAGCGGGACTCTCCCAAAAGAGTCTAACAACTCGGAGAGAAGATGGCCGGAGTTGGGTACGAAGAAGTCTCGACAAGTGAGGTCCAATCAACCCCAGAAGAGATTCTCTTCTATCAAGACAAATCAACGGATGACGAAGAGATTCACCAGCTCAAGGCGAAACTTCGAGAGAAGTTGAAGATTCCCAAGGTTGACTCCTCAACCTCCACATCGAGTGGCACAATCAACTACAACCAACAAGGCTACAACTATGAACGTCTTGTCTCCAACAACCACTACCTTTTCATCCCATTGGTAAAGCCTCCCCAATTCGATGGAACCGACTACGGGATGTGGAAGCACAACATGAAGATCCACCTTGTGTCACTCAATCCCTCACTATGGCAAATCGTGTTGACCGGGGTGCACATCCCGAAGAATGAAGAAGATATCACTCCAGAGCAAGCCGTGCTCCTTCACCGCAATGCCCAAGCGGTCGGAGTGATCATCTCATCTCTCTCAAGAGATGAGTTCAACCGAGTGGATGGACTTGAGGTGGCCAAGGACATTTGGGACACTCTCAAGACGACTCATGAAGGCAACCGAGTCGTGAAAGAAGCAAAGATTGAGCTCATAGAAGGAGAGCTCGATAGGTTTGCCATTATGGATGGTGAATCTCCCCAAGAGATGTACAACCGCCTAAAGATACTCATCAACAAGAGTAGATCTTATGGCTGTACCAAGTGGACGGACCACAAGGTGGTGAAGAGGATGATTCGGGCATTCATGCCTAGAAATGTCTCTCTTTGCTCCATGATCCGAGAAAGCCCGAGGTTTGCCAAAATGACCCCGGAGGAGGTCCTTGGAATGATCATCAACCACGAGATCATGGAGAAGGAGGCGCTCTTCTACAATGACCTCCAAAGGTTCACCGCCTCAAAGATGAAGAATGTTGCACTCAAAGTGACATCCTCCTCAAAAGAGCAAAACGAAGATGGTGAGGAGAGCCTTGACACCGATGAGGAAAAGGCCTTCTTCATCAACAACTTCAAGAGGATGATGAGGAGGAGAAAATGAGGATACAAGCATGAGAGCAAAGGCAAGGAAAGGGCAAGGCCCAAAACCAAGAGGGCTTGCTACAATTGTGGCGAGTACGGGACTTCATTGTAGATTGCCCACGTGAAGATGGCAAGAAGAAGAAGGAGGGAAAGCCACAAGAGAAGAAGTTCTACAAGAAGAAGAGGCCCTCCGGTCATGCTCACTTAGGCAAGGAGTGGGACTCTAACGATGAGTCCTCCTCATCCGAAGATGAGGAAAAGATGGCAACCATAGCCATCGGGAGGAGCTCCAAGGGAAGCAAGCTCTTCCCCAATCTCTACGACCACAAGCCAACTTGCATCATGGCAAAACAAGGAAGGAGAAAGGTTAATTCTAACTCATCCTCTTCCATATCCTCCCATGATGATTTTGATAGTGCTAGCGAAAATGAACACATATTTAAGGACATAAGTAAGAGCACATTGCGAAGAATGAAATTTCTTTCGGATGAGATTTTTGAGAAGGAGGAGCTCATAGATAGGCAAGAGGACTTGCTTATCCAAGAAAAGGAAAGATGTAAAGAGCTCATTGAGCTCCTTGAGCTTGAGAGAGAGAAGAGCAAGGCATTAGAGCATGAACTTGCTCTAAGCAAGAAAACATGCTCAAGTCTTGAGGAGACAACCATTGATCTCAAGGACGAACTTGGCAACTTGATAAAAGTTAACAAGATCCTTGAGACTCAAGTTGAGTCCCTTAAGACCAATGTAGCCTCTTCCTCCAAAAGCTCATTCTCCTCAAAAGTTGCATCCGAAGCAATATCAACTTGCAAATGTTCTAACTTGATTCTTAAATTAAAGGATGATCTTAAGTTGACTCAAGGCAAGCAAGCACCTAAGGGTGGCATCTTTGACAAAGAGAAGGTGGCGTATGCACTAAGTGCATACACCAACACAAGACCTTCCAATGTCAAGGATGGTCTTGGTTATACTAGAGGTGGAAAGAAAAATGCCAAAACCTCCAAGTATGGCAAATACTTGATTGTCTTTGTCAAAGGAAGCTCATCCCCAACTAAAATTGAGAAGAATACTTCAACTAGCACTTACATGCCTAAATCTGAACCACATCCTCTATTTCATGATTTTGATGCATCATATGTTTTGATGAGGAACAAGCATGGCAAAGTATATGCTAGATATGTTGGGCCACTCCGCAAGAGCCCCAAGCCTTGCTTGTGGGTGCCAAAATGCCTCACCACTAACGTCAAAGGACCCAACTCTGCTTGGGTACCTAGAAGGAAGGCATAATCCTGTTTTGTAGGGGTAAAATTTCCGGTGGATCCAAATGGGTGCTCGATAGTGGGTGCACAAACCACATGACCGGAGAGAGGAAGATGTTCTAGGAGTATGAGGAACATGATGATGCAAATGAAGGAATCCTCTTTGGGGACAATAGCCGAGGGAAAATCCTTGGCTCCGGTAAAATTGTCATTTCTCCCCAACATACTCTTTCTAGTGTTTTACATATTGATTCTCTAGACTATAACCTTTTGTCCATATCACAACTATGTGATAAGGGTTATAATTGTGTTTTCACTAATGAGGGTGTGAGCGTCCTTAGAAGAAGTGATAACTCTATCGCTTTTAAGGGTGTGCTCAAGGGAAAGCTTTATCTTGTGGACTTTGCCTCGGATAAAGCTCAACTTGACACATGCTTAATGGCGAAAACCAACATGGGATGGCTTTGGCATAGACGGCTGGCCAATGTTGGGATGAGGAACTTACAAAAGCTTCTTAAGGGTGAGCACATCCATGGCTTGAAGAATGTTGTCTTTGAAAAGGATAGACCATGTAGTGCTTGCCAACGGGGAAGCAAGTGGGAGCTCAACACCCCTCCAAGAACATCATGACGACAACAAGACCGTTGGAGCTGCTACATATGGACCTTTTCGGGCCAATAACCTACATAAGCATTGGCGGTAACAAATATGGTGTTGTTATTGTTGACGATTTTCTCGTTTCACTTGGGTGTTCTTCTTGCATGATAAGGGTGAAACTCACGGTGTCCTCAAGACGTTCTTGAGAAGAGCTCAAAATGAGTTCGCCTCAAGAATCAAAGCTATAAGAAGCGACAATGGCACCGAGTTCAAGAACACTCAAGTGGAAGAATTCTTGGATGAGGAGGGCATTAAGCATGAATTTTCAGCTCCATACTCCCCTCAACAAAATGGGGTGGCGGAATGGAAGAATAGGACACTCAACGATATGTCAAGGACAATGCTTGATGAGTACAAGGCATCAGATCGTTTTGGGCGGAGGCGGTTAACACCGCTTGCCACGCCGTCAACCGATTATACCTCCACCGCCTCCTCAAGAAGACTCCTTATGAGCTTCTAGTTGGTAAGAAACCCAATGTCTCTTACTTTCGTGTTTTTGGGAGCATGTGCTGTATTCTCAACAAGAAGCCTAGGACTTCAAAGTTTGCTTCAAAGTCCGATGAAGGTTTCTTGCTTGGTTATGACTCAAACACCCACGCCTACCGTGTCTTCAACAAAACCTCCGAAATTGTTGAATAGCACATGACGTGGTGTTTGATGAAACTAATGGCTCCCAAGTGGAGCAAGTTGATCAAAGTGTGCTAGATCAAGAAGACTCTCCACAAGAAGCTCTTAGGAGGATGGCACTTGGAGATGTTTGACCACAAGAACAACCTCAATGCTCAAGTGACCAACAACAAGATGATGCAAGTAATCCCCCACGCGATCAAGTTGAAGATGGACAAGTGGCACCTCAAAACAATCAAGAAGACGAAAGTCAAGGGGGAGGTATTCATCAAGGGGGAGATCAATAATAATAAAAAGATGATGATGACTCAAGAGCTCAACCTCCACATCCTCGTGTGCATCAAAGTGTTCAACAGGATCACCCCGTTGACAACATACTAGGAGATATCACTAAAGGGGTAATCACTCGTTCTCGTGTTGCAAATTTTTGTGAATATTACTCTTTTGTCTCTTCTTTGGAGCCCCATAAGGTGGAAAATGCGTTGAGAGACCCAGATTGGGTGGTGGCCATGCAAGAGGACCTTAACAACTTTGAGTGGAACGAAGTTTGGGAACTTGTCAAGCATCCACAAGCAAATGTTGTGGGCACCAAGTGGGTGTTCCGCAATAAGCAAGATGAACATGGTGTTGTGACAAGGAACAAGGCACGACTTGTGGCCAAGGGGTACTCGCAAGTTGAAGGTTTGGATTTTGATGAAACCTTTGCCCCCGTAGCTAGGCTAGAGTCAATTCGTATATTACTTGCCTTTACTACTCACCATGATTTTAAGCTCTACCAAATGGATGTCAAGAGTGCGTTCCTAAATGGCCCAATCAAGGAGGAAGTCTATGTGGAGCAACCACCGGGCTTTGAAGACCAAGAATTCCCAAACCATGTCTTCAAATTGCGTAAGGCTCTCTGTGGCCTCAAACAAGCTCCTAGAGCTTGGTATGAGTGTCTTAGAGACTTTCTAATTCAAAATGGTTTTAAGATAGGAAAAGCTGATTACACTCTCTTTACAAAGAACTTTAATGATGATCTCTTTGTGTGCCAAATATATGTCGATGACATTATATTTGGTTCTACTAACAAAGTATTTTGTGATGAGTTTTCTAAGGTAATGACGGAGAGATTTGAGATTTCCATGATAGGGGAGTTGAAGTTCTTTTTAGGTTTTCAAGTCAAGCAACTCAAAGAAGGCACATTCATAAGTCAAACAAAGTACACTCAAGACATATTAAAGAAGTTTGACATGGACAAGGCCAAACCCATCAAGACTCCTATGGCAACAAATGGACACTTAGACCTAAACGAAGATGGTCCAAGTGTGGACCAAAAGGTATATCGTTCCATGATTGGTTCTTTGTTGTATCTTTGTGCATCTAGACCAAATATTATGCTTAGTGTGTGTATGTGTGCACGTTTTCAAGCTGCACCTAAGGTATGTCATATGACCGCCGTGAAGAGAATTCTTAGATATTTAGTTCACACACCTAGCCTAGGACTTTGGTACCCCAAAGGATCCAAGTTTAACCTTATTGGCTATTCCGATGCGGATTATGTGGGGTGCAAAGTTGATAGAAAGACCACATCCGGGACATGCCAATTTCTGGGTAGATCATTAGTGTCTTGGTCCTCTAAGAAACAAAATTCCATTGCTCTTTCCACAGCCGAAGCAGAGTATGTCACAGCCGGAAGTTGTTGTGCACAACTTCTTTGGATGAGACAAACTCTAAGGAATTATGGTATAAACTTGTGCCATATTCCTCTCCTATGTGACAATCAGAGCGCCATCAAAATAGCCCATAATCCGGTTGAGCATTCAAGGACCAAACACATAGACATTAGACACCACTTCTTGAGAGATCATTCCTTAAAGGGGGATATAGTGATTTCCCATGTGAGAACCGAGAACCATCTAGCCGACATATTCACCAAGCCCCTAGATGAGAAGCGATTTTGTGATCTTAGGAGTGAGCTCAATATCTTAGATTCTAGAAATGTGGCTTGAAACATGCACATCTGAATGTTTACTTTTTGCCTTATTCAAAAGAATGCATGTGGTCGAAAAATTTCATCTCTATCTCGATTTTCTTCAAAATGTTTGAAAAAAACTAGTGACTTTGTGAGTTATGGTCATAGTTTGAATGTTGATTGCTTACTGACCATATTCATGAAGTTTTATTGTGGCAATATGTCCCAAAGGATAAACTATAGTGGCTAAAACTCAAATATATATGTTTTCAGCCTCCTTGGACCGGACTAGTCCGCCCTCTGGGCGGACAAGTCCGGATCTGGACTGGTCTGGGTCTGGTCCGCTGACCGGACTAGTCCGGCTCCTCTACCGGTCTAGTCCGGCCCCTGGGGACTTAAACCCCCCAGGAGGCGGCCGACCCCTCCACTTCCCTTTTGCTATATCTCTCTCTCCCACGCGCGCGAAACCACCCTCTTTCGGCGATTTTCGATTCCAACCACCAAAAATCGTTTCCAATCCATGCATTGGAAGCTCCGGAGGTGTGGGAAACTTTCCCCGATCACTAGCGACGCGATCCATCCCCGATTCCATCGCTTTCTCATGATTTGAAGAGGTATCCCCCACTTTTCAAAATCTTGCCTCTTTCTTGATTCATTGAGTTTTTGATAGATGCCTCTTCATTAAAGTTACTTCTAGTGACCTTGTGATCATAGCCTAGGAATATTGCGACTTGATTCCAAAATTTCTCGAAAAACCGTTAGTTAGGGTTTAACCTGTATAACCGGACTAGTCCAGTGCCAGGCGGACTAGTCCGCCCCTGGGGCGGACAAGTCCAGTGTACACAGGTCAAACTCCAACTTTGATTGTTTCTCAATATTTCTTTCGCATTATTCCAACTCCTTCACCTACTATCTTATGGCTTCTATTCTTTTCAGCTGAAATGGCCGCTCCTCGCCATTCCGCTTCTCCCCCCCACTGACCCCGAGCGAGAGGCGGAGCAGCTTCGCCTCGGCGAAGAACGGGCAAGAGCCGAGGTTGAGGCTGCCGAGAAGTTTCTCGAGCAGCATGTGCGGGCAAAAGCAGCCAAGAAGCAACAAGCAAGGGCCGCAACTTTGGCCTATAATGAAGATGAAGCAATGGCTCGGGCCATTGAGGAGTCCCGCAAGGAACTCCGGAAGAAGAAGAGAGAGGAGCGCAAGGCTCATAACTCTCAGGCCACTGCTACACAAGTCTCCAAGAGGAAGAGACTTGTGACACTTGGAGAGAAAGACAAGGGCAAGGAGCCAGCCGAAGAAGAAAATGCTAAATGGCGGATCGAGCGAGATCTGAAGAAGGGCAAGGCCCCGGCTCCTGCTGAGCCAAAGAAAAGGAAGCCCACAGTGAAGGTCCCGACTGCGAAGGCCAAGGGTATTGCTATCAAGGAGAAAGGGAAAGCCAAACCGATTGGCCCCCTGGAAGTGCACACTCCTGAGAGGAATCCCAACAGGTAGCATGAAATAGCTGCAAATGTCTTCCATGGAAAGGGAGCCGAGAAAGCAAGAAGGCTCCAGACGGACAAGGTATACAAGTATGAAAGGAGCACCGCCGACCCTCGGTTTTGGCGTGACTTTCATTGTGATTATTAGTGTCTTGTCTACCAAAGCATGAAGAGGCCTGTGATTGAAGCTCAATGGGTAGACTGGGAGTACATGGCCAAGAAGCAACATTCTGCTTTTGATGCGGTCATTGAAGCAGCTGAGCGCCATGTGCTCAAGAACATCATGGGATTCAAGTATGACTGGAACGTTGAAGTCATCCTGCAGTTTTATCCTACCATCTACTTCACCACCTCAGGTGATAGACAGATCATATGGATGATGCATGGTGAGCAACTTTCAGTCACATTTGAGGAGTTTGCAAAGATTCTAGGTCTTGAGGCACACCTGGATCATGAGATAATCATCTCTAACCTCAAGGCTGTAGACCGAGACGAGCTGGCCTACATGTATCCGAGTCACGTTCAGTTTGATGCCGGGCATGCTCGTAATATCAAGCCTTTCTACAGCATTCTTGACAGGATCCTGAGGCGGACAATAGCACCAAAGGATGGTGATGCATGGGTGATACAAGGCAACCTGAGGCACCTGCTACTTCTCATTGATGGGGAGGAGAGGTTCAATCTCGTCGATTACATCTTCGACGACATTTTCAACATCTCGCATACCCCCAACCGTGCTTGCGGGTATGCCCCCTACATCATGTATCTCATTGAGAAGGTGTCGGGCGTGACCTTCGTAAAGGATGTGACTCATCGCCCGCTCCATCCTCAGACACCTCCTGCAGTCCCGCCTCCTCCGCGCCGGAAGAATGCGGATCCTCCCTCTTCCTCGGCGATGCCAGCTTCTCGCCCCGTGGCACCTCCTTCCCTGCCTCCGCCTCAATCAATGAGTGCTTTCTTCAAGTGCTTCAAAGCAATCTTCACTTCCTGCCGGAAGCAGGAGATTCGTAACCAGAGGGCACACAAGCGCCAAGAGAAGTACCTCAAGGCGGTGTGTGACAAGCTGGAGGTTCCCATGTCCTCTCCGGAGGCGAGCGACGGGGAGATCACTCCATTCCCCAACCACCGCTGACGAGCTCGCCTAGCTCCAAGAGGACGGGAGCTCTTCTCGGGCAGCTCCTTCGGCTCGTGCCTCCAACGACGACCACGAGGACCCGAAGGCCACGGAGAGCGACTCCGACGCTGGGGACGATGATAGTGAGGACGGCGACGACTGAGTGGATAGGTTTCGTAGTTCCCCTCTTCTTTTCCTTTTTGGTGTCTTGATGCCAAAGGGGGAGAGTTAGATGGGAGTTAGACGGGGGAGAGTTAGAAAGGAGGGTAATTAGGTGTATCCCCTTATTTTGGATCCTTGGACATGTTGCACTTCTTATTGTAATATTTATGTCATGTCGGATGTTTAAATTTGTGCAAGACTATGTTTTGAATGTTCAATATCAATATGATGCTTTGAATGTCTATCTCTCAATCATATTCATATTTATTATGTCTTGTCACAAATTGTTGAGCACAACACGTAGGCACCCCACCATAACGTGTGTGTGTGTATGAAGGATTTCCTCAATCTCTCTTTTATGATGCATTCATTGAGGGGGAGTCACTCATACACCCGCACGTTATGAAAACCACAAATTTATACTCTTATATGTGAAGACTTAATGTGTTGTCATCAATCACCAAAAAGGGGGAGATTGAAAGTGCATCTAGGATCCCCGTGGGTTATGGATGATTGATGACGACAATTAAGTGACTAATGAGCTCAGTGATCTTAAGCACATGTGTGGACTCAAGTGGAAACACAATCACTCAAAAAGGAAAAGGATGAAAGCGGCGATGTCAACTCGAAAAGTAGAAACTAGGGTTTCTAGTGTGTCGAGTTTAGACTAGCCAAATATGTGTGAGGATGCGTGTGTAAAGTGCATTGAGATCAAGTTGGGAGCTCAAAGCGGTTTAGGGGTCAAACCCATTGGGAGAAAAGAGTTGGAAGAAGTCTGGCAGTAGGGCCGGACTAGTCCGTGCAGGTGGCCGGACTAGTCCACTCCTGGCCAACCAAGTCCATTTTCAGCCGGACCAGAAGGGTCTGACTGAGTTTGGACTAGTCCGTAGTGGGACTGACTAGTCCGGGTAGTCGCGTAGTGGGTTTTGGGGGCTAAGTCCCAAAACCACGAACGTGTCCGTTTTGGTCCGGACCAAGAGGTCCTGACTGAGATCGGACTAGTCCGCCCTGGGGGCCGGATTAGTCCGGGTTTGAGAGAAGTCGGTGCTTCAGAGACTAAGTATGGGAAGGCCAGGCTAGTCCGCCCTGGGGGCCGAACTAGTCCGTGGTCTTCATACTAGTCCGTTTTCACACGGAACAAAAGGTTCTGTGTGATATCGGACTAGTCTGGTGAGGGCCGGACTAGTCCGTTGTTGAAGTGACCGTTTGAATTTGAAGTTTGGCGGGTAGTGTGATGATTGCCACGCAGTGCGACAGTTGTCAGGAACGTCAGTGGTACCCTAGGCCGGACTAGTCCGGGCTGTTGGACGGACTAGTCCGCCCATCTGCTGAAGTCAGCAGTATGGGTTGGGAACCTCTATAAATAGAGGACCTGTGGGTTCATTTGAACCATCCTTGGAGCAAGTTGAAGCCCTAGCGCCGCCACAGCAACCTTGAGCCTCCAAAAAGCCTCCTTCTTGCCTACATTCCCTCTAAAATAATTCTTGTCTGGATTAGGGTTTGGTGAGGTGAAGAAGAGGAAGAACACCGCTCTTTGGCTCTCGGTTTGATCTCTTGCACTTTGTGAATCTTTGTGATCTGTGGCTTGAGTCAATCTTTGTGATTTGTGATTGTATTTGTGGTGGGAGCCTCAGATTGTGAGAAGCCCCAATGAATCTTGTATTCACCCTTTGTGATAGTGGAGAACCAAGTTAGGCCCATGCAGTAAACTTGGTGAGGGAAGGGTTGTTGAACCCGATCCTTCGTGGAATCCTCAACGGGGACGTTGGTTCCCCCGAGGGATCGAACCTCGGGATAAAATCCTTGTGTCACTTGTGTTCTTAGCTTTCATTCATCATATATTGCTTCTAGGGTTAGCTTTACCGGTTTTGCTTATCACCCTTGTTTCATCGTGATCCTTAGTCTCACATTTGCTTCATAACTTGTTAAGGTTCATTAAGTCATTTTAACAAACTTTGCATCACAAGAATTGGACTAAAACTTGTTAGAAACACCTTTTTAGGCTTTCTCTGTAGGAGGACCAGACTAGTCCGCCCCTGGAGCGGACTAGTCCGCCCCCTGAGTACTAATCTCGTTTTATTAAGTCATTTCAGGTCGATTAGCCTATTCACCCCCCTCTAGGCAACTTTAAAGCGCAATGAAGCACCTCAGAACAACCGGGGACCTGCCCAAGGAGCTATCAACCTTGAAGAGCTGTTAGCTATGCAGAACCAGCTCATGCAGACCATGATACAGACAATGGGACAACTGCAAGGTGGCAACAACAATTAGCCTCATATGCCGCCACCCTCGCCACATCACAACCGTTTGGGAGAGTTCATGAGGACCAGACCGCCTACCTTTGCTCAAGCCACAGATCCAATGGAAGCTGATGATTGGCTGAATTCCATTGAGAAGAAACATGCTATTGTCCAGTGCACTGACAGAGAGAAGGTCCTTTTTGCATCACATCAACTAGTTGGAGCTGTTGCTGACTGGTGGGAAGCTCTTTGCAATGCACATGATAATCAGGAGGCAATCACTTGGGCTGAGTTTAAGCAGAGTTTCCGGTCTCACTATGTACCTGAGGGAGTTATGATACTTAGGAGGCAATAATTTGAAAACCTCAGGCAAGGAAGGATGAGTGTGAGTGAGTATCTCAATAAATTCACTCAACTGTCAAGATATGCTCCAGAAGACATCAACACTGATAGCAAAAAGCAGTATCTGTTTATGAAGGGTCTCAACAATGAAATTCAAGTCCAGTTGCTCAATACTGACTATCAAAACTTCCTAAAGCTGGTTACAAGGCTATTGTGGTTGAGAACAAGGTTCGTGAGATGGAGTAGGACAACAAGAGGAAGATGCCACATCATGGAACATCGCAAGGAAGCAATGTCTGTCCCCGCTATGCACCACCAACTACACCATACTAAAACCCATCTCCTCCTGCATACCGCGCTGCTTATCCACCGCGCCCAAATCAGCCACTGCAGCAACGCCCCACCGTGCAAGTGCCTCGGTATCCGGTGCCATCTGCACCGCGTCCTAACATTGCGGTTGTCGGTACCCGACATTCCAGGTACCCTTGCGCACAGGCTAGAGCCGCCTAGGTACCTCGCCTCCTAGCAGGGACAGGGTTCGAGGGCGCCACATGTCCAAGAGACTCGGACCCATCAGCCTCAGATGGGAGGTCCAGGGTGCCCACAAAAAATTCCGAAAGAGGCACTCAGCTCCCCCCTAATGACAAGCTCCTAGGCAGCCACGTATCCACCGGGACGGGACCCGACCTCCTCCTCGGAGGTGAACTCCCAAGCTACCACATGGCACACGAAGTCAAGACTCGATCTCCCCCACGGAGGCAAGCACCCAAGATGGGGGGAGATCTCGCTTCCCCCATGGAGGTGAGCTCCTGAGCTGCCACGTGGCCCGCGAGACGGGCGTGGCCTCCACCATGGCGGAGAGCTCCCCAGCGGCACATGGTAAGTCCACTTGCCCTGAGCGGATAGTGAGGAAGTTAAGAGGGCAGTACGCCTTGTCTCCGTCAAGCCTTGAAGATACGCGACTTCCCCAGACGCATGGTGGAGTGCATGCCTAATGTCAAGTACCGCTGCGACTAATCGCATCACAGTGAAGGCACCGCAGGCCTATCAAACTCCACCAAGTGGGTAGCTTAAGGCGCCAGAGATAGTTGGATGGGACATTCCCTGCCAATGTCAGCAATGACGCCTGGGCTACTGACGACCAGGGCGGCAAGACGGCGAGTCCTCAAGTTCGCGGTCAGAGCAAGCTTACAGATGAAGCCTTAGATCTTTAGGATAAGATCGCCCCGGGACCACTTGTTGGGCCCCGGGACCCCACTTGTAAGGAATCCAACCTTGACTATAAAAGGCCTAGACAACCACCGATACAAGGACCAGACTCAGAATCCCCGATACACACACATACGCATACACACTCACCAAGCAGTACAATCTACCATGGAGTAGGGTGTTACGCTCCTTGCGACACGAACCACGTAAAAATAACTGTCTCATACTCTTCTGCTAGAACACTACTTTGAGGCCTAAGCCCCGCCGAACAAAAACCTCCGAGGGCTTCTCCTTAACAGATCCGCGAGAAGTGTCGCATTGACCCTTCGACATTTGGCGCGCCAGGTAGGGGCTTTTTCCCTCAAGAAAAAGTGGTAGTGCTTTCACCACCATGGTGTTCATCAGGACCGTGGAAGGCGATTTCTGAGGCCGTCGCTCGGTAACCAGATCCATCGCTCAAGCGGCACTCTCTGGTCCATCTCGCCTTTATGCAGGTACGACTGGCCAAGGTAGCACGCCGGGACACACCCTGGCTCAGTCGGCTCCCCCAACAGCGAGTCCGGAGAATGCTTTGGCGGTGGCCAGAGCTCTCGTCCACCACCCACCGTCGCTAAACGCCTCTCAGGGGGTAGCTCAGTAGTGGGTCCAAGACATTGACCACCTCGTCATCACATCCATCAACTCCCCCAACAGGGGAAGGCGCCTCGTGTCGCCGTCGTGCACACCATCCATCGACCATCACACCGCCAACTCCCGCTCCTCCAAGCCTATGAGCGTTGGTCGGCTCCCCACGGAGGACCTCAGGGCCGAGCTTGACCGTCGTCAATCTCACATGGACGCCCGCGTCATCATTGAGCAGCAGCAAGAGAGGCAGCACAACCTCGACGCCGAATATGGCACTCAATGCCCTGTTCATGAGGCATCTTCCATCCAAGGTGCGCCGCAGATAAACCCTCCGCCACCTGATCAGGAGCACGTCAGCTCGACAACCCCCCTGCAGTACTCGGTGCAGCAGGGTGTACAACATCAGTACTTGGCACAACCAGTACCGTTGCAACAGCGCATGGCACAACCAGTATGACAGCAGCAGGTCTAGCAAGTGCCGCATGTTGGGCAGCAGATCCCCACGGGGTATGCTGTGCCATATGCCTCTCCGACGAAGCCCGTCGGAGGCTGCACGGCATTAGCTCCGCACCTCTGCTTTGTGATGTGGCCGTGCAAGTTCTGGCCACATATCCCGGAGAGGTTCGACGGAAGCATCAATCCTGCAGATTTCCTGCAGATCTACACCATGACGCTCCTTGCTGCGGGAGCAGATGAGACCATCCTGGCGAACTACTTCCCAGTCGCCCAGACTGGGTCAGCCCACTCATGGCTGATGATCCTTCCCGAGGGGTCTATAACCTCTTGGGATGAGCTGTGCCGACAGTTCACAGCAAACTTCGGCAGCTCCTACACGCGACCCGACACCGAGCTCGACCTCCACGCCGTGCAACAGCAACCCAAGGAGACGCTGCAGTCATTCATCCAACATTTCTCCCAGATATGAAACTCCATTCCCAACATCCCAAATGCCTCTATCATAGTGGCATTTCGCCTGGGAGTCCGAAACCGCAAGATGCTCGAGAAACTAGCTACGCACAACGTGCGAGACGTCTCCGAGCTCTTCTCCATCGCAGATCGTTGTGCCAGAGTGGCAGAAGGCCGCGACTAGCACGCTTAGTCCGCCCCCAGAGTGGGCGGGGCTAGCGAAACGGGAGAAGGAGCCGCTACCCCTGGTAGATGCAAAAAGAAGAACAAGAACCGGGGTGGTGGCCAGAACAAGCCGCTACACGGATCCCCCGTCACGGCAGCAGCAACCGGAGGAGGCAAGCCGCCACGCCCGGAGAAGCATCCTCATCAACCAGCAGCCACTGACGAAGACGTCGAGCCCTGCCCGGTGCACAAGACTTGTTAACACACCACGAGCGAGTGCTGGGAGATAAAAAGGTGTGCCGAATGCTATCAAGAGTGGGCTCAGCAATGCCCGGACGGAGCCCCCACCCGCCAGAGGGAGGGCAAGCAGAAGGTCAAACCCAAGGTCAATAATGACGAAGAGCTAGAGTACCAGAAGCAAGAGCGGGCCGTCAAAGTGGTCCACCAAGATGAGGACTCCGACGCGAGCAGCGACAACGAGACCCTCCACGTCATCTTCAGAGGGTCTTGGGATCCTGCGTCCCAAAACGCAGTCAAGACCATTCGTCGTGAAGTGGCTTCGATAACCCATGTACCCACTCCAGCGCAGCACCACCGCTGGAAGGAGACGCCGATCAGCTTCGACGCCTCTGACTGCCCCAAGAACATGGCTGGGGCAGTACCTCTCCTAGTCGTCCCCACCATAGCCAACGTCAAGCACCACTATGTCTTGTTAGATGGCGGGGCCGACCTCAACCTCCTCAGCCAGGCTACATTTGAGCAGCTGCAGATCTCGGTGTCCAAGCTAGCCCCCTTGAGCCCATTTTCGGTGGTGGGACCTGGGAGCATAATCCCATACGGCAACATCTACCTACGGGTGACCGTCAGGACACCTGACAACTATAGGATAAAGAGCATCCTCTTCGACGTCGCCGATGTCAGCCTGCCCTTCAACGCCATCATCGGTAGGACTGCTCTCTACCAGTTCATGGCTGTAGCCCACTACGGCTACCTCGTCCTAAAGATGCCAATCCCCTCCGGCGTCCTCAGGATCCGCGGAGATCGCACCGCCGCAGTGTTAACCTTGGAGCAACTCCAAGCACTCACAGAAGACCTAACACCTGTCCCGGGCGGCGCTAGATCAAGTCGATCTCTGCCAAGCATGCGTCAGCGCAGAGCACCCGCCGAGCCTCAGCCGCAACCCCCTGGTAGCACCGACACCTCCGTCAAAACTGCCAAGCCCAGAGCCGGCACTGCTAGGACCACTCGCAAGACGAGCGGTCATGGAGGAAAATAGGGATGACACGCTCATCACCCCTCTGAGTAGCTGCTGACAGCAAGGTTGCCCACCAACCATCGCAGCTACCCATGGAACTTTGGGCGCCCCTGTTGTAAATACTAGGATTAGTAGAACAGTGTGAAAAAGTAGTAGGACTTAGAAGTAGCACTAAGGACAACCGAGCGCCGGGAGTGTCAGGACCAGAGTGCGCAGTCAGCTTAGCTTGGTTCCAAACCCTAGGCCTATGCACCCTGCCTCCCTCGTCACTCGGGGGCAAGTCGTTGCCCTCTTTTGTAAAAGCCTGTCTCCTCCTACAAACTCCTATCATAAATTCACTGTTTTACTTGAAGGCTTCTTAAAAAACTTTATTCATTTAATTATGCATTAATTTTATGATGATGCCATGATAACCTCGCTTACCATGTGTTGCCTTCATATTCACCATCGCATACTCTGTAGCTCATCCTAGCTAATGTCATGCAATCCAGCTACAGGCGAGCCAACTTGAGGTACCTGCAGTGTGTGAAAGGTCCACCCGGCTTCTCTCATCATTAGGGACCCATGGCGTCAAACGGTTCCCCCAGGAAAGGTCTGTGCTGAGCAGGAGGTCTAGGGGGTGCAAGTTGCTTAGCTTGGTCCTGCACCCTAGGCAAACACACCCTGCCTCCCAGCACTACAGCTGAGTACTGGAACCATAGAGCTCACACTCTAAGGACGATAGGAGCCGGGCCCTAGAGCACCAATGCATTGAATTAACCAAGCCCCGTACATCAGGCCAGGACTGTAAGGCATGGCAGAGCTAGGGAGAGGAATAGGTATAAATGACGAACAAGGCTAACCCCCCTCTTCCTATATGCAGGACAAACGCCAGAACATCCAGCTCCGGCACCTCCCAAGGGGCCTGCCGTCAACGTCTACACGGAGATGGTGGACGACGTCGGAGCATCCAGCTCCAGCACCTCCCAAGGGGCCTGCTGTCAACTTACAAGAACGTCAATGACAACACCAAGCGCGGATAAGTGAGTAAACTCTACTACCCCACTCTTGTTGCTAATAAGCTTCCCTTGCGATAGCCGGTAAACCAGGGGCCTGGCATCGACGTCTACTCAGAGATGGTGGACGATGTCAGAGCATCCAGCTCGGGCACCTCCCAAGGGGCCTACCGTCGACGTATACATGGAGATGGTGGATGACGCCAGAGCATCCAGCTCCGGCACCTCCCAAGGGGTCTGCCGTCGATGTCTACACGGAGATGCTGGACGACATCGGAGCATCCAGCTCCGGCACCTACCAAGGGGCCTGCCATCGACGTCTACACGGAGATGGTGGACGACGCCGGAGCATCCAACTGTGACACCTCCCAAGAGGCCTACCGTCAACGTCTACACGGAGATGGTGGACAAAGCTGGAGCATCCAGCTCCAGCACCTCCCAAGGTGCCTGCCGTCGACGTCTATACGAAGATGGTGGATGACGCCGAAGCATCCAGCTCTGACACCTCCCAAGGGGACCGCTGTCGACGTCTACATTGAGATGGTGGACGACGTCGGAGCATCCAACTCCAGCGCTGTGAGACCTATGTGTGCTGAATACATTGGCTTTGATAATAAAAGTTTTGAATGCTGCCATAACATCTTTTTAGCAAAGTCCGACCCTACCTCCGAGCTTCTACAAGGTCCGACAATAGGTCCGACTTTCTTTGTATAGATCTGACATGTTTTTGGGTAGCTCCGGTGAGCTTTGTCCTTAGCTCCGACATGTCTTTGTTAATCTTCGATATGTTTTGCTAGGTCTGACTTATGTTGGTTAGCTTCGACATGTTTTTTCTAGCTCCGACTTTTGGGATGACTAGTTTCGACCAGTTTTGGTTAGCTCCAGCGCAAAGTCCGACTAGCTTTGGTAAGCTCCGACGCTAGGATGTACTAGCTTTGGTAAGCTCCGGAGCTAGGATGTGCTAGCTTTGGCAAGGTTCGGAGCTTGATCGTAATGTTCCAAATTTTCATGTGAAATGTTTCGAACTTGCTTTACACTTATGGAAAGATTGCTTAGTATTCATTTGCTAAGTTTTTGGTGCGTTTTGGTTGATATGGCTGATATCATTTTGATATGCTTTGCAACATGCTTATGTGAGGTGCTCACGTAAGGTGTTGTGTTCGGAACTGACTTGAGTCAAGTTGTGGACTTGGGCTCGTACGGATTGATTGTTTGTTCATGTGCAGGTGTTGCTTGAGTTCAAGTCATGGCTGGTGACGGGATCCATTGAACTAGTCTTAGTGATTAGATGAGGTTCAACAACCAAGTTCGGGAGGAATTGTGGTTGAGTTGATCGGGAGGTTGCGCAGCATGTTTGAATCAAGAACAATGCATATGAAGGTATCGTGGACGTCATTGGAAAATGTTTTCACGTGTGTAAGGAGTGCATGGACATGGCTAC
Source organism: Tuctoria greenei (assembly GCA_036927565.1). Taxonomy (NCBI): domain Eukaryota; kingdom Viridiplantae; phylum Streptophyta; class Magnoliopsida; order Poales; family Poaceae; genus Tuctoria; species Tuctoria greenei. The sequence continues at coordinate 113,489,723 of JAYESD010000005.1, forward strand.
ATGGTTCCAAGGCGTGATGAAGAGATGTGGACGTAAATAATTGGTCGGAAATGTCCAACCGACTAGGTTATAGACTCACGCTGCGGCTGAGTTGGGTTTGACTCAAATATGGAAAGATTTGAGTTGGTTATGATAGGATTTCGTGTGGGTCACGAATTTGAGTTGTTTTAGGAATGTGGGATACATTCATAAGGTGTTGGGAAGTCTTAAGATTGCTTCTATCTACGTATAGAAGAGTCCTAAACAGTTATGGAAAGTTGTGATTTGCACATGTTTTTGACTAATCATCATAGAGAAATACTCCGCCAAACCTTGTGTGTTTGCTGGTACTGATTTTCAGGTTTGGAAGGCACACATGGAGGCTTTCATCCAGGCACAAGGCTTTGCAATATGGGAGAAGGTGTACAAGCCTTATGAAGTGCCGTCAAATGATCAAGTTACAGCTACAAATCTGAGAGATGTCGACAACAACAACAAGACTCGAAACTTGATCATACAAGGATTAACTCAAAGCGACTTCGACCGTGTTGCACAACTCTGATCTGCATACGATGTGTGGAAAGCACTTTGTGACTACCACGAAGGATCCAACATGATCAAGGAGGTAAGGAAAGACATGTTCAAGAAAGAATACATGCGGTTCGAGATGCAATCCGGTGAGTCCATTGATGATCTCTTTGCTCGCTTTAACAAAATTCTCAGTAACTTGCGTAGTGTCAACGTTAATTTTTCTGATGCTAAAAATGCTAGGCAACTTCTTAGTGCATTAGACATGTAAATCTGGGAGATGAAAGTTACATCTATTTGTGAATCTACTGTCATGAGTACACTTACTTTAGATGTGCTTTACTCTAAACTCAAAACTCATGAAATTGACATCTTATCACGTAAGAACCCAAATAAGTCTATTGCATTTGTCTCACAACGTGATATGTCTAGCTCTGGCCAATCATCATCTTGCAATACTCTTGCTTTGTTGTCCTCACTAACCCTGGAGCAGATCGAGGAATTTCCAGAGGAGGAGCTAGCACTTCTCTCTACTAGGTTCTCAAAAGCATTGCAAAATGTGAGAATTAGAAGGAGAGGAAGCTCCGGATCTCAACGATGCTTCGAATGTGGTAAGACAGGACACTTTCATACATATTGTCCTAATCTTTCAGGTTCTGCTTCTCGAGAAGAAAAACAATCAAGGACGAAGCACTCCTCTACAAATGATAAGAAGAAGAAGAAGAAGGGCTTTACAGGTCGCCAACTGGTGAACAGTTTTATCTCCGCACTCCAGGAACTTGGCTCAAGCAACGTGGACATTGGAAGTGACGAAGATGATGATGATTTGGCCAACTTATGCTTCATGGCAGGCAAAACAAGATCAAGATCAAGTCAGGAGGGTGCAGAACACAATAGTGACGACGATGAGGTATGTTCTACCTATAATGAAATGTGTGATGCAATTTCTCGTGCAACTATTATTGTCAAGAAAAAGGACAAAAAGCTTAGGGATAATGCTACTAAAATTGAATCACTAGAATCTGAAATCAACCGTTTGAAAACCTTGATTCCTAGTGATGATTCTTGTCCCTCATGTGATTTAATCTATGAACAATTGTCCACATTAAGAACTGCACATTCCTCTACTCTAGATAGACTTGAGCTTGAAATTGAAAAGAACAAAAAGCTTGCTGCACTTGACATTGGAAACTTAAAAGATGCTTCTTGTTCTACAATTGATTTGTATTGTTCTAGTTGTGATGATCTTGAAAAGAAACTGAAAGATGCTATGAATGAAATTTCAATATTGAATAATGCTTTACGTTCTCATGAAGTTAAATATCGTTCCAATTGCAAATTAAAAGGAAAAACTTCATGTGGAAATTGCCTTGATCTGTCCAATAAACTTGATAACATGCATAAGACATTAGATCGGTTTTGCAATGGGAATAAGAACCTAAACTCGCTTCTGAATTCTTCCAAGTCTTTCAATGATAAAACTGGTTTAGGTTTTGATTCTCATGCTCATGCTGAGGTACATCCACCTAAAATTGTAAAGTCATTAGGAAGTGGTTTGATTCAAACAATTCCTAAACAAAAAGAAGTGGTTTTCAAATCTACAGGAGTGTTGTCTCATTCGGTTTCAAATAAAAATATTGCTTGCTCATCTAGACATGAACACAAAGTTAAATTTCATTGTACCTACTGTGGTAGAGATGGTCATGTCATAGATTTTTGTTATAGACTAGCTAAACAACAGAAAAGGGAAAGAATGATTGCTAGATCTCATAACTTTCATGCAAAATTTGCTGCACATATTAAACCGAATGCCAGGAACATGCAACCTGCTGTTATGAGTCAAAAACATTCAAAGTTTACCTCCAGACCTTCTGCTTTTGCCTCTGGAGCTACTGATTTTTATGCTACACAAGTAACAACTTATAGGTCAGTAGTTAAGAATAAAAAACCTCAAACTTTGACTCATAAACCTGCTGTTTTATCTCAGCTTTTGCATGTTTTTCCTGCTGCACGTCGTGTGACTCAGTACTGGATACCTAAATGCCTTTTGACTAACCGCAGTATTGAGTCACCGACGTATTGTGCTTATATGTAGGTTACATGCTTGAGGAAGGAGAACATTTGAATTGTGGACTCAGGTTGCTCACGTCACCTGACCGGTAACAAAGAATGGTTTTCCTCTCTCTCTTTTGTGTCATGTGTAGAGAATGTTACTTTTGCCGATAATTCTTCAACTCCTATAATTGCTATGGGTTCGGTTAGAGTAAATTATCACTACACTTTGAAGGATGTGACACTTGTCAAAAATTTGAAATACAACTCGCTTTCTGTTTCACAATTGCTAGATGAAAATCTGGAAATTATTTTCAATAAAAACTGCTGCAAAGTTGTAGGCTCAAATAGTGAGCTTATTTTTAACATGTCTCGGTTTGGAAGAGTTTTTAAAGCTAATTTTGATATGTCTTCCTCTAAGCATAGGTGTCTAGTTGCTAATGATTCAAGGGACTTATATTTTTGGCATCGTAGACTTGGTCACGTGGGCTTTGATGACCTAACGCGTGTTAGTGCTCTTGATTGCATACGTGGGCTGCCTAAGCTTAAAGGGGACAAATAAATTGTGTGCTCTTCTTGTAGACATGCTAATATTGTTGTAGGTTCATATACTCCTCTCACAATGATCATGACAACTGAACTGGGTCAACTTTTGCACCTTGACACCGTAGGACCTTCACGTGTTCAATCCTTCGGAGGTAAATGGTATGTTCTTGTTATTGTTGATGATTATTCTAGATTCTCTTAGGTTTACTTTATGGCATCTAAGAATGAAGCTTTTGGTCACTTTAGAACTTCATTTCTTAGATTATCAATTGATCACCCATGATCTTTAAAAGCAATTAGAAGTGATAATGGAACTGAATTTCAAAATCAATCTTTTGATCACTTTTGTGCTGAAAATGGAATAGATCATCAATTTTCTTCACCATATGTACGTCAACAAAACGGTGTCATAGAAAGAAAGAACAGAACCTTAGTTGAGATGGCTAGGACTATGCTTGATGAATATCAAACTCCTAGGAAATTTTGGGCGATTGCAACCGCTTGTTATGTCTCAAATCGTGTTTTCTTGCGCGCTAAGCTAGGTAAAACACCATATGAGCTCCGGTTTGGTCATAGGACTAGTGTTACGCACTTTCGGGTCTTTGGTTGCAAATGCTTTGTTAAGAAACATGGCAATCTTGATAAATTTGAACCAAGATCCATTGATGGCATGTTTCTTGGTTATCCATCTCATACTAGAGGCTACCGTGTGCTTTTACTTGACAGTAACAACATTGTGGAGACTTGTGAAGTGCCTTTTGATGAATCTAGCCCAGGTGCTAGCTGAAACTTTGCAGGTCCAGATCCATATCCACAGGGGGAGAGCATTTTCGTTGAAGATGAGGAAGAGGTGGAGCTGCTGCCCGAAAATTCAGCAGCTAATGACATTGTTCGAGCTCCTGATTGTGATTCACAGCCAGCACCGACGACCACCATTGCTGGTCCAGATCCTCCTCAAGTCACAAGCTCATCAATTTGTGATGAACATGAATAAGAAGAAGCTTGTGAAGTGTCTACTCCCCTTCGGGTTCTCAAAATTCATCCTCCACAACAGATTATTGGAAGCTTGCAGGAACGAGTTACACAGTCCAGGTTTTGCGATCCAAACTCTCATGCTCATTCAACTTTTATTGCTTCTTTTGAACCCAAAGATATATCACACGCACTCACTAATGAATCTTGGATTATTTCCATGCAAGAAGAGTTAGAAAAATTTGAAAGAAATAATGTTTGGAAACTTGTACCTCCACCTCAAGATCACACTTTAATTGGAACTAAATGGGTGTTTTAAAATAAACAAAGTGAGGATGGGGTTGTGGTTAGGAATAAGGCTAGGTTGGTTGCTCAAGGTTTCACTCAAGTTGAAGGTCTAGATTTTGATGAAACTTTTGCTCCTGTTGCTAGATTAGAAGCCATAAGAATTGGTTAGCTTTTGTGGAATCTTAAGGTTTTAAGCTATATCAAATGGATGTTAAAAGTGCTTTTGTATATGGCTACATAGATGAGGAGGTTTATGTCAAACAACCACCGGGTTTTGAAGATTCAGATTTTCCTAGTCATGTTTACAAACTTTCCAAAGCCTTGTACGGTCTCAAACAAGCCCCTAGAGCATGGTATGGTAGGTCAAAAACATTTTTACTTGAAAAGGGGTTTATCATGGGCAAGGTTGATAAAACTCTTTTTGTGCTTAAGCATGGCAATGACTCATTATTCGTTCAAGTGTATGTGGATGATATTATCTTTGGTTGTGCTTCTCATGATCTTGTGTCCAAGTTTTCAGCTATGATTAGTTCAGAATTTAAGATGGGTATGATGGGAGAACTGACGTACTTTTTGGGGCTGCAAATCAAGCAAACCAAGGAGGGTACCTTTGTGCATCAAACGAAGTATACTAAAGACCTCCTAAGGCACTTCAACATGGACAAAAGCAAGCCTCTTCGGACACCAATGGGAACAGCAACAACACTTGAACTTGATGAAGATGGTGAAACCGTGAATCAAAAAGAATATAGAAGCATGATCGGGTAACTTTTGTACCTCACGGCATCAAGACCAGACATACAATTCAGTGTATGTCTTTGTGCACGGTTTCAAGCCTCCCCACGTGCTTCACATCGTCAAGCCATCAAAAGGATTCTCAGTTACTTACATGGAACTCAAGAATTTGGCATTTTTCTTCCTTCTTCCTCAACCGTTACTTTGAAAGCTTTTTTCCGATGCTGATTTTGGAGGTTGTAGGATTGATAGGAAAAGTACTTCTAGTGCTTGTCATTTTCTTGGTAATTCACTTGTTGCGTGGTCAGACCTAAACCTCATTATTTGTTTCTTACCCAGAAAAACCTTTTGGTTTTGGATTCTCATTGCCGCTCAAAAATGATCTTGATTTGTCCTCTAGAAAACAAAATTCAGTTGCACAATCCACAGCTAAATCTGAATATGTAGCTGATGCTAGTGCTTGCTCACAAATTCGTTGGATTGTTCAAACACTTAAGGACTATGGGGTTGATCTAGATAGTGTTCCACTGTTTTGTGATAACACTAGTGCCATTTGCATTGCTAAAAACCCCATGCAACATTCTAGAACTAAGCACATTGACATTAGGTATCACTTTCTCCGTGATAATGTTGAAAATGGAAACATTGTGCTTCACCATGTAGATACCGAACAACAATTGGCCGACATTTTTACAAAACCTTTGGATTTCACTCGTTTTTGTTACATTTGTAGTGAAATAGGGGTTATGCATCCTCATGGCTTAAATTGAGGGGGAGTTTTGAATCTTTGGAAGTCTATGGGTGAATCTGAACTAAAATAATATGAGCATAGTATTTCATACATATATGACTTTGTGATTCCTTTTACATGCTGAAAGTTCTTACTACATTACTCGTGTTAACATTTTGTAGTTTTTGCCATGTCTAGTAATTGGAATAATTACTTACACTAAATTTGTTCATGGTCGAACATTCTTGCTCTTTTGAACTTGTTGCATGCTCACAAGTGCTTTTAATCATAAAGAATTAATCAAGCAATCAACTCACATGTTGAGTTTCTGTGAACAAATATAAGTTGAGAAAAGATCAAGAGAATATGCATGCATCACACTTCTTCTTTTGAGATGGCTTATCATTGCACTTAGATATGAACTTGGAAGAAGTTGTGTATGACTAAAACCATGTCCTTAAGCTTCTGATTGTCAAATGACATAGGCTTGGCTTGGTTGGTTAGAATAAGATAGATGCGCATATAATCTCTTGCAAATATCATATGATCTAAATTTGTGCCTTGAAAAATAATAAAATGCAGCAACAAGTGTCATGCTTTCAGGTATTGAAATAGTTAAGTTTGTGAGATCATGACTTTCTTAAATTGAAAATTACATTTGATCTCTAGCATGGCTTACACTACTTTATGTATCTCATTGTTGTGATAGTGTAAGTTACTTGATAGTATGACTTGGATGATCTTTGTTTTATATGTATATGTTATAATATGCTCATAACAACTAAAATTTCTCTTTTGAACCTTGCTGAATACATTGTCAAAGGGGGAGAGATAATATGGTGAATTATGCAAGGGGGAGAAATATGTATAGGGGGAGAAATTTATTTCTATCTCATTTGATTTTCAAAAAAAGGGAAAAATTGTTCTCAAAACGTTTCATGCCAATGTTCGAATTTAAATGGTGTTGCCAATGTATTCATCAAGGGGGAGATTGTGAGACCTATGTGTGCTGAATACATTGGCTTTGATAATAAAAGTTTTGAATGCTGCCGTAACATCTTTTTAGCAAAGTCTGACCCTAGCTCCGAGCTTCTACAAGGTCCGACAATAGGTCCTACTTTCTTTGTATAGATCCGACATGTTTTTGAGTAGCTCCGGTGAGCTTTGTCCTTAGCTCTGACATGTCTTTGTTAAGCTCCGATATGTTTTGCTAGGTCCGACTTATGTTGGTTAGCTCCGACATGTTTTTTCTAGCTCCGACTTTTGGGATGACTAGTTCCGACTAGTTTTGGTTAGCTCCGGCGCTATGTCCGACTAGCTTTGGTAAACTCCGGCGCTAGGATGTACTAGTTTTGGTAAGCTCTGGCTCAAGCTCCGGCTAGCTTTGGCAAGGTTTGAAGCTTGATCGTAATGTTCCAAATTTTCATGTGAAATGTTTCAAACTTGCTTTACACTTATGGAAAGATTGCTTAGTATTCATTTGCTAAGTTTTTGGTGCATTTTGGTTGATATGGCTGATATTGTTTTGATATGCTTTGCAACATGCTTATGTGAGGTGCTCACGTAAGGTGTTGTGTTCGGAACTGACTTGAGTCAAGTCGCAGACTTGGGCTCGTACGGATTGATTGTTTGTTCATGTGCAGGTGTTGCTTGAGTTCAAGACATGGATGGTGACGGGATCCATTGAACTAGTCTTAGGGATTAGATGAGGTTCAACAACCAAGTTCGGGAGGAATTGTGGTTGAGTTGATCGGGAGGTTGCGCAGCATGTTCGTATCGTGGACGTCATTGGAAAATGTTTTCACGTGTGCAAGGAGTGCAAGGACGTGGCTACATGGTTCCGAGGCATGATGAAGAGATGTGGACGTAAATAATTGGTCGGAAATGTCCAACCGACTAGGTTATGGACTCAGGCTGCGGCTGAGTTAGGTTTGACTCAAATATGGAAAGATTTGAGTTGGTTATGATAGAATTTCGTGTGGGTCACGAATTTGAGTTGTTTTAGGAATGTGGGATACGTTACTAAGGTGTTTGGAAGTCTTAAGATTTCTTCTATCTGCGTATACAAGAGTCCTAAACAGTTATGGAAAGTTTCAATTCGTGATCGGAGTAGGATTGGAGTCCTAGTTGAGATTGGGTTGGCCTAAGGGCTGGTTATATAAGCAAGGGATCCCAGAGCTCATGGTGCACGACTTTGGGGCTGTTCCTCCACTACAGGAATCCCGACGATTTGCGACGGCCGAAGCCGTCGCAAATAAGCCAGATGCCGTCGCAAATAAGCTATTTGCGACGGCTTTCTTTATTTGCGACGGCCTCCGGCCGTCGCAAATATGTCGTCGCAAATAAGCTTATTTGCGACGGCCACCGTCGCAAATTAACTTATTTGCGACGGCTAGGGGAGGCCGTCGCAAGTTGTTGCTGCGGGCTGGTGGGACCCGCGGCCTTATTTGCGACGGCCGTGCCGTCGCAATTAAAGCTTATTTGCGACGGCCAGGCCGTCGCAATTAATATCTGCTATTTGCGACGGCTAGGCCGTCGCAAATAAGTTTAGAGGGCAGGGCCCACGTGTCCTCTTCCGGGCCCACGACTCTATTTGCGACGGCCTGGCCGTCGCAATTAAAGCTTACTTGCGACGGCCAGGCCGTCGCAAATAGCAGTGGCTTAATTGCGACGGCTAGGTACCTTATTTGCGACGGTACTGTATAAAAAGCCGTCGCAAATAAGGTTTTTTATTTTTTTTTAAAAACAGAAAACTCTAACCGGCTCGATGGCCAGATTCACAACACAATATACACAGCATACACAGCATACACAATATATACACAAAGATCATCACAATCACAAACTCAAATTCCGATACATCTCACATCGTCATCAACAAAGTAAATAAAAGGGCTCACTCGCCCATCTAACCTCCGAAGCCACCTCCGAAGTCGAAGTCGTCGTCGTCGCGCCTCAATCCAGGCGGCGGTAGCGAAGGCGACGGCGTTTGTGCAGCCGTCGCGGATCCCTGCAATTAATAAAACTTAGAGTTAGAATATATGCATCAACATCTCTCTCCCTCCCTCTCCCTCTATCTTCATCTAGATCACCCTCTCTTCCTCTCTCTTTTCATTTCTCTATTTGTCTCTCACTCTATCTTTCTTGCTCACTCTATCTCTCTATTGCTATCCTTTTCCCTCTATCTTCCTCCCTCTATCTCCATCTACATCTCCCTCCCTCTATCTTCCCCTCTCTCTATCTCCATCTACATCTTACTCTCTCTTCATTCCCATCCTACTCTATCTATCTTTCACTTTTTCTTCTGTCTCCCTTTCTTCTATCTCTTTCTTTCTTCTATCTCAATCATTTTCTTCTATCTAACTATCTCTCTCTTTCATCTATCTCAATCTTATTACGCTGGAGAAGAAGGATTACATAGAGACTTACCTGACCCGCTGAAGAAGGATCGCCTGGGAGGACCGGTGGTAGTACCGGTAGCTGGATTCCCAGACCCTGCGCCCGAGCGATGGCCTGTCATTGCAAACATTAAATGCTACCTATTAGTAAGTCATTTAAGCTGAATTAATAAGAATTTTAATTTTTAGATTGTTACCTCCATTGCTTCCCGCATCTGCGCCAACGCTGCTGCCTGGGTTTGGATCGTGGCCTCCATCGCCCTCCTTTCCTCCTCATGTCGCCTTTCATTTTCTTCTACAGTTTCTCGGAGGGACTGCATCTCAATGTCCCTCTGCGAGCGACGACCTCCCGTACCCGAAGCCTGCGTGGAGCTGCCTCTCGCAGGTCTACCCGCCCTCGAGTCGACAACTCCGTCGAATATGGCGAGCCTATAAAAAAGAGAGTCAGTAATATGAAATTAAAATATCTTGAATACTTTGAATTGAAAACGATAAAATGACTTGCAAACTCACCTTCCGTGTGCTTTTCCACCACCGGTTGCATACGCGGCTTGAGGATCGATCGGTTGACGTTCCCAATCGAAATCCTGGCCGTGTATCTTCCTAGCCTCCTCCCCGTACTTAGCCTGCAAAACAATAAAATCGTGTAAGTTCAACAATCTATATAGTTATATGTAATATGAATGGTTTCTAAACTTACCAACCGCTCGGCTGCAGCCTGACTGCACCCCGTCGGCTGAGAAGGGTCCCTGTGACCTCTCTTCCAAACCTCAGCAGGGGTGGGCGGCACCCCCGTCTCGCGCTCCTGTCAATACATGTTAGTACGAACAATATATTATTAATATATAAACATAAGTTACACACACTTACCATGCGTTTAGCTAAACTCAAGTGGTTATCTTGCCCGTGTCTGCTCTTCCCCTCCACCCCTCTGCAGTCTCGAGCCTTCCCGGACTTAGCTTTAAACTCGTCGCTAGCCCAGTAGCGACAAAGGGCCCGAAATGCATCGTTCCGACCCTGCAACCAGCTCACGTGGCCCTGCACATAGTTGAAAGTCGTTAAAAGTACCATCGAGGACATTATCAGAAAAAAATACTTACTACACTCCACGTACCTGCGCGTACTCCTCCTCCGTCAGGTGCCTCTCGCTCTCCTGCCGGAAGTGTAACACGTGCTGCTGGTTCGCCTTCAAGTGCTCATTAATAATTTGAACACGGGCGTTCGACAAAGCTTGTCGAAGCGCCTTGGCAGCGTTGAAGTGAAACACTCGCCTCGCATCTTCAAACATGCGATGGTCGTCCGGGTCCTCTAAAATATATCTTGCCTGCGATAAAGAATATATTGAAGAGATGTGCACTAAAAGAGTTTAATAGTTGTAACTTAGAAACTTTTTTACATACTTACCATAAAATCGGCCCATACGGCCTCCTGAAGGTTGCCGTGCTCCTGGTGATGGACACGTGCGTAGTCCTCCCACGAAAGAGCAGGCACTCCGTCGATGACCCCGGGATAGTGCAAACGCACTATGGACCCGAGGACACCGTTCACCGGTCTCTGGTGTTTCTCACCGGTGAAAGACAAGTCGTCCCAACTCCTGTAAGATATTTATTCATTCATTCATTACTTAAGTAATCAAAAGAAACTAAAATTGAAAACTATAATTTTTATTACCTGTCTCCGACTGGACGAATCACGATCCTCTGTGAAGGGACCGCGGGAGGACTGACAAAGTGAGTCCTCCTCGTCCTCCGCGTCTGCTGGGGCGCCACGTCAGGTGACCCAGACGGCTCCTCACCAGCCGAGTCAAAGGCCTCAGGAACAAAGTCATCGCCAGCCGGGAGCTGGCTGGCCGAGGGCTGACTCGCCGAGGGCTGCCTCGCCGAGTGCTGGCTGGCCGAGGGCTGCCTCGCCGAAGGCTGGCTCACCGAAGGCGCCGCAGCCTCTGAGTCAGCCGGTGAGGACTACAACATTCAAATGATTCATAAGTAAGTTTAATGTGAATTTGAATTTAAAGAATTTGTCAAAAACGAGTGACATTTACCTGTGACGAAGCTCTAGAGCTGGTCTGAACGTGCCCCAGCAGCTGAGAGCGTCTGCTGCCAGTCGACGAGGCACCAACGAAAGCGTCCTCAGGTCTAGAGGGGTAGAACCCCCTCGTCGGCGGCACCTTCTTACCCTTCTTTGACGCCATCCTATTGTAATTAGATAATTAGTAAATATGCAAATAAAATATATAAAATTCATGTTACTATCTTCAAGAAAACATTACTTGTAGTCACTTTCAAAATTCATCAACATCATTGTCATGTGTCTGTGCCCTACTCCTTAAACCAGCCCAACGATCTTCCATCGTGGCCTGTTCTAATTTTCGTTTTCGTGTATCATCTGCCTCTACATCTTCAACGTCTTCAACATCTCCAACTAATTGATCGAGTCCTGCACCAAGCTCGACGATAAAAGTGTCTGGCAACTCTTCTTCTTGGTACACTTCTTCAACGTCTTCGCTATCATGGTAACCATCATCCCCAGGAGTATATAGCCGCTCACGAGGATTCACCTTATATACCACCCACCAAGCACTGAGCTTCGTGCATGGATAAGGTAGATAATACACTTGTTCAACTTGATGCGCAAGAACAAATGTATCGTAACCCCGTAGTCGGTCCTTATGTTTCACTTCCACCATTCCAAATTGGTTTTCTCGAGTTCCATGAGTACGATCAAACCAGTCACAGTCAAAGAAGACAACTCGGAGGGTCTTATTTCCGGTAAAAGTAAATTCAAGGATTTTATTAATGATACCATAATAATCGGTTAAATTCCCTTGAGTGTCCATTGCTCTCGTCACAACACCGGAATTTGATGTTGCCGCAAGAGGACGATGAGCTTCAAAATGAGTTGTACGGAATCGGAAGCCATTTACGTCATATCGACCATAGCTTCTAACATTCACCAATCCATAAGATAGCTGCCGCAAATCTTCATGGACACTGTGAGTCCGACACTGTTATAAAAGACGAGAGAATATTATATAATACTTCTTTAATAATAGTAATTTATAATACATAGAAGACGAGAGAATATTACATATTCTCGAAACCAAGATAGAAAACTCTGTCCCCCATTTGTTCCTTCCTTTCGCATCGCTTCTACTTGTTTGGCCGTAGGTTGATGCCTATGTGGCCAATATTGTCTGTGGAACTCGCTGAACATGAAAAAACATCTTTTAGAGTACATGTGTAGCAAAATATGTAGATTAGCATAAACATAGGAGAAACACTTACTCGAAGTATTCCTGCATGCCTTCTATATTTGCGTACATGTAGAGTAAAGCAACAGTCCTTTCCTGTTCGGATAGCACGTAGGTCGTGTAGCTACCAACGGTGGTGCCTCTCGTTCGAAAAATGGAAAGGTCGCTTAGAGGGGGTGTTTCGTCCACATTGTACCGCATAGCCGAAGTATTGATATTGTTTTCTTCCGCAAAGTAGACACTTGAAAAGTATCCAACTTCTTTAAGAGCATATGCTTCAGCGATGCACCCTTCCACCCTTGCCCTGTTGCCAACCATTGGTTTCAGATATCGTAGCGCTCTTTCAATGTGATACATCCACCTATATTGCACAGGACCGCCAACTTTAGCTTCGAATGGAAGATGGATAAGCAGATGTTGCATTGGATTGAAGAAACCCGGTGGAAAAATTTTTTCCATCTTACATAAAAGTATGGGTATCTCCTTCTCTAACTTATCCATCATCCCGATCTTGATTTCTTTAGCACAAAGCTGTCTATAGAAATAGCTGAGCTCGGCTAAAACCTTCCACACCGCATCATCTAGATAGCCTCGGAACATAACAGGTAGGAGTCTTTCCATTATAATGTGATAATCATGACTCTTCAACCCAGTGAGGTTTCCTGTGTTAACATTTACGGCTCGTTTCAGGCTAGCTGCGTAACCATCTGGGAATTTCAAAGTTTTCATCCATTTCATAACTTCTTTCTTTTCTTTCGATCGAAGACAGAAAGAAGCACGTGGCTTTCCACCACTTTCAGAGATTTCAAGAGTTGGACGGTGACAAATGTCTGCCAAATCTAGTCTAGCTTTATAATTGTCTTTCGTTTTGCCAGGCATATCCATGCAAGTGCTTATGATACTTTCGCTCATATTACGCTCCTGATGCATGACATCAATGTTGTGCATTAGAATCAACGACTTCACATATGGTAGCTCCCAAAGTCCACATATGTGAGTCCAATTGTGTTCCTCTCCATAACCTACGAAATATCCAGGACGACCTTCATCAGGCACCAGTTTGTCCAACATATCAGAAATTTCTGACCCGTTGAGACGCTTCGGTGGTCCTTTAGTGACAACAGTGTTCTTTCGAAAGACATGCCTCTGCTGCCTAAATATATGATTCGAGGGCAGCCAACGTCTGTGACAATCGAAATAAGATATTTTGCCTCCATGAGTTAGTCGAAAGCAATCCGTGTCTGAAGCACATATCGGACACGTCAGACGACCGTGAGTGCTCCATCCGGAAAACATGCCGTATGCCGGCAAATCATGGACGGACCACAAATAAGCAGCTCGAAGGTTGAATTTCTGCTTCTTGTAACTGTCGTACGCTTCGACTCCTGTCCACAAGACTTTCAATTCTTCGATCAGCGGTTTTAACATCACGTTGAGACGTGACCCGGGATGATCAGGTCCAGGTACAATGAGGCTGAGAAACATGAACTCGTTCCTCGTACAAAAAGCAGGTGGCAGGTTGTACGGAATGACAAAGACAGGCCAACATGAGTATGGCGCGGCATTCGTACTGAACGGTGAAAATCCGTCTGTCGCTAATCCGATGCGAACATTCCTCGCATCACGAGAAAAGTCTGGATCGAAACGGTCTAGCGCCTTCCATGCATCACCGTCGGACGGATGCGTCAAGAATTCTTTGTTCTCACGTTTACCTTCTTTGTGCCATCTCATGTGTCTTGCGGTTCTTTTTGAAAGAAACATCCGCTTCAACCGAGGTGTCACAGGCAAGTAACGAAGCTGCTTATGTGCGACATCTGTCATCACATTATCGCCATCGTCATTAACAACTTCGACATACCTCGATTTACCACATTTCAAGCACATCTTCTCATTGGCGTGCTCTTTCCAGAATAGCATGCAGTTGTCTGGGCACACATCAATTTTCTCATACTTCATACCGAGACCAGATATCTTGATCTTTGACTGATACATATCTGGTGGCGCTTTGTGAGGTCGTGGAAGGATATCGCAGATCAATTTCATGAGATCATTGTAGCAGTTGATGGAAAAAAAGTACTTGGACTTAATTGCCATAAATCTGGTCAAGAAAGCAAGTACGGTCACATCCGTGTGTTCATGCAACGGCTCTTGTGATTTCTTCAGCTCCTCGAAGAACTTCTCTGCCTCATTTGTAAGAGGATCCTCCACTTCAAGAGCTTCTAACATCTCATCCATCCTATCAACCTCTGTTATATCATCATCCTCATCCACTTCGGCTATGACTCGAGAATTAGTCTCGCCGTGGAAGGTCCACACTTCATATTGTGGAGTGAAACCGTTTCGACATAAGTGAAACGAAAGCTCCAATCTTCTCAAAAACTTAGTGTTTCGGCATTTTGTACATGGGCACCGCACCATATCTTCCGTTGACAACGAAAATGCTCGATCCAAAAATTGATCTAACTTGATAAACCACTCATCGGAGTGACCACCATTTCTGCTCTTCCAGCCAGTATACATCCAACTGCGGTCTTCACCCATTTTTGACTCTGCAGTTTAATGCGAAAGAAATTGTCGTTAATGTATTGTTGTGTTATGTCACGGCCCTACAACCTAGGCAGATAGATCCTAAACCCACCCAAGAGTGACCGAGCGGAGCGTGCTCATGACGAGACGCGTGATCCGGATTCGAACGAAATTTCGGCAGCATAACCCCGCTGTTCTCCACTGCACGCCCGAAAATGGTGCAGCAGAGAACAACAGGGTTACGCCACCGAAATCTCGTCCAAATCCGGACCCGCGTCTCGTCACAAGCCACGCCCCCTCGGTCACTCCGAGGCTGTCCAAAAAAGGGACAATTCCGAACCTGCACGTCTCACATGCCAATGGCATGTGAGACGTGCCGATCCGAAACGGGTAATACATTGCTATAGGTTACGTTGCTCATTTTCATTTTCAGGTCATTTAAGAGAGAGGAAAGAACTAGAGAAAGAGTGAGAGGAAAGTTGGTCTCAGATGACAATTCCACGACCACTTCGTCGGAGTACGCCATCCACGCGCAGGTGCTTGCCATCCTCACCGTCGTCGTTCGCCTTCGTGCCCGTCTACATGCATACTTTACCTTACCACTAAATGGGCCTTGTCGGGCCTTGTCAAGCTGGTATGAAGCCCATTTATGTATATATAGTACTTGAACACTCAAGCAATCAAAATTAAGCAATTCAACATAACCATAATTCAAATGAGAGCAATAATACAAATCTTAAACATTATTAAATTAAACCTAAGCATATATAGTAACATTAAGATCCAATTAACAACTAATTAACAACTAACTAATAATTAATTAGAATGGTCAACTATTAACAACTAACTAACAATTAATTGTAATTCAAACCTAATTAGCAACTGCTAACAATTAATGAGAATTAACAACTAATTAACAACAACCTAACAATTAATTCGCATAACAATTAACAAATAAATAGCATAACAACTAATCATCAACTAACAACTAATTATCTAGAAATTAACAACTAATGCCTACTTTACTTGTGCGGGGGTCGAGGGCGGCGGGGGGTTGGGGGCGGCAGGGGCGTGGCGGGCTGGCGCTGACGTCGGCCCGCATTCAAGTACAAGAAGGCGCTGACGTCACACACACTCACGAGCTTGGCATGCACGCACTGACGCGCTCAGCATTGAGCCCACACGGAATCGCTCAGACGCAAGTTAGGCCTTTTGTGCCGAGTTCCCCGACGAGGCCAATGTTTTCAAATCGCCTAATCGACTCTAGTCGCCTAAGGGGCGATAAGGTCGACTAGGACGATTAGTCGTCGATTAGGCCGACTAATCAACCCTAAAGACATCTGAGGTTGTTGCCTGCTTCGATGCGTCCGTTCTTGGTTGTGTACTTGCCTGTGTCGCTCTCTCAGTGTGTCTGTCTAAGGTAGAGTTTCCAGAGGTGTACCGTAATACCGTACTACTACATTGATTTGGATATTGTTTGTTGAACTCGTAGAAACAGTTGTTGTCAGTGTATAGATGCCTTTGACGAGGCTTTAAGAATGGAGGGAGTATAATACTACTAGTACTACTACTAGTACAACTTCGACATACTATGGTACAGTAGGTATCTCCTCCCCCTCTGTAATTTATGTCATAAACAGCTATGGCCAAACTGGTCGTTAGGTCATTAGGTTCTGAAAAGGAAGAGAGGAGAAAAATGGAAAGGTAGCGTTCGGCTTGGACTCTGGCCGTGCAGTGCAGGCCGGTGTTAATTGTTGTTTCCTTCTCCTCGTCCGAGTCGCAAAGCCTAATAACGAACTATGGTACAGTAGCGGCTGCGTTCGTGGCTGCGGGGTCAACGCGGGCCGAGCGCCTAGACGCCCAGACGCCCGCCTAGGCGACCAGCCAGGCGAGGGGTGGCAGCCGGTTGAGTGGGAGGGACGGCGGCGAGCTGAAGAGGCGGTGCAACGGCTGATAGAGGAGGGGAGGCGGGGCGGCGAGTCGAGGAAGGTGGGAGTGGGGGGGGGGGGGGGGACGCCGGACAATCGCCAACGGTGGTGCGACGCCAGGATCGTGGAGGGCGCCGCTGAATCGTGGATGCGCCGCCAGGATCTAGTCGCATGTGGCTCCGTATCAGCTGGGAGTTGGAAGGTCACGGACAGACTTATTGGGCTGGGCCAAGTTATTGGCCAATGTTGGCCACCCAGCCGCCTTATTGGGCAAAGAAACGGGTCTCCTCCTCAAACCCTACCCTTTTTTCCCAACCCAGCCGCCGCCTTTTCTCCAGTGCGCGTCTCCTCCGCCGCCCGCCGCCCCCAACGTCCTTCGGACTCCCGTCGCCACCACCGACCTCCTTCGGCTCCCAACGTCAACCCCGAGCTTCTGCCACCCTCCCAGCGGCGTCCTCGACCTTCTCTCAACCTCCCACCGTCTGCCTGATCTCCTCCCAAGCTCCCAGCGCCGCACACGACCTCCTCCAGGCGAGGCGAAGCTACTATACAAGCAATTCTAAACTACTATAGCTAATTGCTGCTACTCTTAACAAAATTGCTAACTAAATCCGAAAAAAACTACTAAAACAGGGGGAGTAGCACCTGCTGTCCCGGGGGCGGGGGCGGTCCGGTCGGGGGCGGCGACGCCGGTGGCGCGGCGGGCCGGAGGCGCAGGCGGCGGTTGGGGCGCGGAGGCGGGCCGCCGGTGGGGGCCGAGGGCGGTGGACCGGAGGCGCAGGCGGCGGGGGCCGCCGGTGGGGGCCGAGGGCGGCGGGCGCGGAGGCGGGCGCGGAGGCGGGGCCGAGGGCGGCGGAGCCGGGGGCGCGGCGGCGGGGGCGCTGCGCGGCGGCGGGGGCGCTGCGCGGCGGCGGGGGGCGCGGCGGCGGGGGCGCTGCGCGGCGGCGGGGGCGCGGCGGCGGGGGCGCTGCGCGGCGGCGGTAGGCTGTTTTGAGGTGAATGAAGAGTCGGGGCCGGAGCGACCGGATATAAGCCCTTATTTGCGACGGCTTCTTTAATTGCGACGGCCTCAACTTGCGGCCGTCGCAATTAAAGCCTGTTTGCGACGGCTTTGGGTCCGGCCGTCGCAAATAAGGATTTATTTGCGACGGCTCATTTATTTGCGACGGCTTTAGGGTTGGCCGTCGCAAATAACCGCTTATTTGCGACGGCCGGTCCCAAAGCCGTCGCAAATAAGCTCTTATTCGCGACGGCCATCTTATTTGCGACGGCCAGAGGCGGGCCGTCGCAATTTAAGTTATTTGCGACGGCTGGCCGTCGCAAATGATCGCTTTTCCTGTAGTGCTCTTGTGTTCTATTGAATAAAATTCGTAGTTTGAAGGAACTTTTGTGCCTTGTTCGTCCGACTTGTTCCAGACAAGTTTTACTCGTCGAGATTCTGGACAGCACCACCCTTTGTTGGTGGTTTTATCATAACTCGAGTTTTACAGATCCAATTGACATGATTCTTTTTGGGTTGTCTTCACAACTTGATTATATATAACCTGTCAAAATTTCACGGTCATTGGATTTGGGGTTTATGATCCACATGAGTTTCTTTGCAGCGTTCCAGAACTGTTTTTCTTTGGTAGGACAGATTGACCTTTGTTCGATCTTTCGATCATAACTTGAGTTTCTCTCGACGGATTTGAGTGATTCTTCTTGTGTTTTCTTCGCGACTTGATTCTCTCTGATATATATCACTTTTTTCATGGTGAAACACGTTTAGATTAGTTTTGCACACAATTTCTATAACATATCGTTTTTCTACTGAAGGGGTTGGGATTTAATTGTTTCCGCTGCGTTAGATTTTTAAAATCTACCATTCAGCTCCCCTCTGGTAGCTTTTTACGTGCTCTTCGATCCTACAGGCATCTCCCAAGGGGCCTGCCGTTGACGTACCAGAATGTCAACGACAGCACCAAGCGCGGATAAGTGAGTAAACTCTACTGCCCCGCTCTTGTTGCTAATAAGGTTCCCTTGCGATGGCCTATAAACCAGGGGCCTGCCGTCGACGTCTACACGGAGAAGGTGAAGATGTTGAAGCATCTAGCTCTGACACCTCCCAAGGGGTCTGTCGTCGATGTCAACACAGAGATGGTGGACGACATAAGAGCATCCAGCTGCGGCACCTCGCAAGGGGCCTGCCGTCGACGTCTACACAAAGATGGTGGACGACGCCGGAGCATCCAGCTCCGGCACCTCCCAAGAGGCCTGCCATCAATGTCTACATGGAGATGGTGGACGACGCCGGAGCATCCAGCTCCGGCACCTCCCAAGGGGCCTGCCGTCGACGTCTACATGGAGGTGGTGGACAAAGCCAGAGCATCCAGCTCCGACACATTCCAAGGGGCCTGCCATTGACGTCTACACGGAGATGGTGGACGACGCCGGAGTATCCAGCTCCGACACCTCCCAAGGGGCCTGTCGTCGATGTACCAGAACATCAACGACAACACCAAGCGCGGATAAGTGAGTAAACTCTACTGCCCCACTCTTGTTGCTAATAAGGTTCTCTGCGATAGCATGTAAACCAGGGGCCTGCCGTCGACGTCTACACGGAGATGGTGAAGACGCCAGAGCATCCAGCTCTGGCACCTCCCAAGGGGCTTGTTATCGACGTCTACATGGAGATGGTGGACGATGCCAGAGCATCCAGCTCTGGCACCTCCCAAGGGGCCTGTAGTCAATGTCTACACAGAGATGGTGGATGACGTCGGAGCATCTAGCTTCGGCACCTCCCAAGGGGCCTGCCGTCGACGTCTACACAAAGATGGTGGACGACACCGGAGCATCTAGCTCCGACACCTCCCAAGGGGCCCGCCGTCGACGTATACATGAAGATGGTGGACGACGCTGGAGCATCCAGCTCCGGCACCTCCCAAGGGGCCTGCCGTCGACGTCTATACGGAGATGGTGGAAGACGCCAGAGCATCCATCTCCGGCATCCCCAAGGGGCCTACCGTCGATGTTTGCATGGAGATGGTGGACGACGCCAGAGCATCCAGCTCTAGCACCTCTCAAGGGGCCTGTCGTTGACGTACTAGAACATCAACGACAACACCAAGCGCGGATAAGTGAGTAAACTCTACTGCCCCGCTCTTGTTGCTAATAAGGTTCCCTTGCGATAGCCTGTAAACCAGGGGCCTGCCGTTGATGTCTACACGGAGATGGTGGACCACGCCAGAGCATCCAGCTCCAGCACCTCCCAAGGGGCCTACCGTCGATGTCTACACGGAGATGGTGGACGACGCTGGAGCATCCATCTCCGGCACCTCCCAAGGGGCCTATCGTCGACATCTACACGGAGATGGTGGACGAAGATGGAGCATCCAGCTCCAGCACCTCCGAAGGGGCCTGCCGTCGACTTTTACACGGAGATGGTGGACGACGCCGGAGCATCCAGCTCCGGCACCTCCCAAGAGGCCTGCTGTCGACGTCTATACAGAGATGGTGGACGACGCTGGAGCATCCAGCTCCGGCACCTCCCAAGGGGCCTGCCGTCGACGTTCCAGAACGTCAACGACAACACCAAGCGCAGATAAATGAGTAAACTCTACTGCACTGCTCTTGTTGCTAATAAGGTTCCCTTGCGGTAGCCTGTAAACCAGGGGCCTGCCGTCGACGTCTACACAGAGATGGTGGACGATGCTGGATCATCCAGCTCCAGCACCTCCCAAGGGACTTGCCGTTGTTATCTACACGGAGATGGTGGACAATGCCAGAGCATCCAGCTCCAATACCTCCTAAGGGGCCTGCCGTTGACGTCTACACGGAGATGGTGGATGGCGCCAAAGAATCCAGCTCTGGCACCTCCCAAGGGGCATGTCGTCACATCTACATGGAGATGGTGGACGATGCCGAAGCATCCAACTTTGACACCTCCCAAGGGGCCTGCCATCGACGTCTACACGGAGATGGTGGACGACGCTGGAGCATCCAGCTCCGGCAGATGGTGGTGCTACAACACCCCAATAGTCCCCCACTCCATTGGGGGCCAGTCCAAGACATTCTGTGGTCAAGTGGTAGATGTAGGTAGCCAACTAACCACATATACCAAAGGGCCTCTAACGGTGTTCACATGCAGGAAATCAACGGACGACACTGTGGCCATGTCAGTTGTGCAAATTGTTGGTCCTGAGAAGCCAATGAGCTCAACAAAGGTTATGCAGATCCTTACGTTGGAACAACAGTTGAGTGTCACAGAGACAATGCAAGAAGCCAAACACAAATTCAAATCCATTAAGGAATTTTTTATAAAGGAGGGTGAACCTCGGATACAAAAACAAGCCACTAGCCTCAGCTAGGTGCTTCACCCGGTCCCACGCCAGATTGCTCTGATGGAGTTCAAGGTCTTTGAGGCGGGACTGCAGTCTGTCCTAATCAGCTTCAGCCCGGGCCATCATCGCCTGCGCCGCCGCCTCTTGTTCAGCAACCGCAACCTCCCTCTTGGCAACATCAATTTCTTTATGACTCAGGGCCTCTCGACCGACAGCAAGAGCATGCAGGCGGACATCAGTAGTGTCGTTGGCCGCCTTGGCGTCGGCCAGAATCTTCTGGGTCAACGCGTCTGAGGCCCTCACCAAGTGGTGCCTCACCTCCAGTTCCTTGTTCTCCTTCTGGTACATCGCCTTTGCCTCAGTGATCATGGAGCTCAGGAGACCCTTCCAGCCTCGGAGGCGCTTGCCCTCGGCATGCAGCTTCTCCCACTCTGCGGCAAGAGCCTGTTGCGCCCGGCGGAGGTTGGATTGCACCTGAAGGATGCTGGATTATGTCAGGTCCATGACGTCAGAAAGCTGCTCCGGCTACGCCGAAGTCAGGGAAGGCCGTACGGTGATCATCTCGGGGATCCCTTCCTCTTGTAGCGGTGAAGGCGAGGCCACCAACACTGGGGATCTTGCCCCCGGAGCCTGAGCTGGAGTTGTGGTGCCACCTGACACAACAGGGTCACCACCGCTCAAAGGGCCGACCACATAATCAGCAGCACTAGGGGCCAGACCCCCAGCCCCCAAAGTCGGCTCCGACATGGCCTCTGCCACGACGACCGGAGGTGCCTCTACCACGACGGCTGGAGGTGCCTCTGGCGCGACAACTGGAGATGCTTCAAAACCCACATTGGGCACAGACGCCGGAGCAGCACTCCCCGGAACAAGCTTGGCAGGCTACCCCGCCAGCCCAGCCGTAGCATCCTCGGCCGCCTTCAAAGCACTCCCTAGCACTACCCCCGGTGGTAGGGGCCTCACAACAGCTGATGTAACCCTGCAAATCAAGACCAAGCCTTGACCAATAAACATAGGCAGGCGAGATAATAGAGCAATCGTAGGCAAGAATGCCTTAACGACATCCCTGGAAGCTCCAGCGAGCCTGCACCATTGGCGAACCTGAAGCCGCAGGCCCTGGTGATGGCGTAACAGGTGATGCCATCCCGGCAGGGCCTCCACCAAAGGCACCAGCAGTGCTGCCACACTGTGCTGGTGTACTCCCTCTAGCCTTGACAGAGCCACCTCTCGAGCTGCCGACGACATCGGCTCGAGGCCTTTTTGACTGAGACTCCGAAGGTGTGATGCTGCCGGAATCCCCTATGGCACCCTGGACCATGCAGGTGGCAAGGACGCTGGATGACGTGCTGACCACCAATGAAGGAGGAGCTGCTGCCTGGCAGACAAAACTCCCCCCCGAAGAACCACCGACACCAGGCATTGGAGTGGGGTGCGCCAATGGACGCTGACATGGAGCAAAGGCCACCTGTGGCGGCGCCCTCGGTGGTGACCATGGGCGTTTCTCCTTCATGACCTCGACCACCAGGGCCTTCCCTTTGCCAATGTCGGGGACCAGTGCCTTCCCCTTACCTACGTCGGGGACCAACGCCTTGCCTTTCCCCCCAGCAGTTGGCGCCTCCTGCGCCCCGGAGGCCTCGAAGCCTGAAGAAGGTGCAGACTCCTCCGAGGAGTCCACGATGGCCAGGCCCTGGCTCTCATCGCCGACCTACCGCGGTGCATGACCAATCTCGTCCAAGTTGGGCATCTCCTTCAGAACCTTCGTCCGAAGGTCTCGATCCGTGGAAAGCAGTGGGCAAGCCTGTGGTAGGTTAAAGATGTCGCCTGACAGCAGGTCGTCGCACACCTTGGACATTGCTTCGAGACCTCCTGTGGGGTAGTCTCCGTGTCGCGACCCCTCAGCAATCTGGTACCATCTTGGAGCCCAAAGTAGAGCCATGCTGGGCGACAATGGTGCTGGAGAAGGGCTAGACGACGGTGAATGAAGTCGGCCATCACCGACAACTCCGACAGGCCGTGGTCTGCCAGGAATAAAATCCTCTCCATCACCGGCTTGTATGCCGCCTCGAGCTCTGGACGTTCCTCCGTGGCCGCCCTCCTAATCGCCAGCCACCCGGAGGGCAAGACCAAGCAATCATGGGCATCGGCATGAACGATCACCCAGTCGCTCCTCCAGCTGGGCCACTTCGTCGGGGAGAGCGGAGTAATGTACTTAAAGGGGCTGTTGGCCCAATGCTGGAGGCAGAAGACACCGAGGAAGTTGGCTTCGCTCTTCTTCCCAGTCTGCCTCAGCAAGAAGAACTGCCGGAAAACGGCACACATGGGAACTCCCCGACATGCATCTCGTAGAAATGAGAGAACACCACCACCACCACCACCAGAGAGTTTGGCGATAGATGGTGGAGCTGGATCCCAAGGACTTCCAGAAGTGTCACCGGGAAGAAGGAGACAGGAGGAACAAACCCGAAGTATGCATACGCCTGGAAGAAGACGATCTCCTTCTCACCCAACTCCAGTGGCAAGGAGCCAGGACGGATCAGATCCCATCGTTCCTTGTCCTCCCAGCCAAAATGCCGCCTCATGGGTGAGACATCCTCCATCCGGGAAGGAGGCAAAGCTGAGTCCATTGGAGCAGTGGGTTGAGAACCTCAAGAATGGGCAGACACACAAGGAGGGTGTTGAACGCTCGAATGCTTGGGGCGTGCAGAAGAAAGGAAATTCCATTAACCACAAAGGTACCCCTTTTAAAGCACCATAGTGGCATTTGGATGCACCGTGCAAATTTGAGCAGGCTCCAAATCAACAGCTCGTAACACGGCGACCATGACGAGCAGGCCCAGATCCCCCGTCAGAAAAGCCAACCCAGGCAACTCCTCGCCAGAGAAGGCAACCCAGCGGTTCCCATAAAGATGGAAGTGAAGGTAGCGGAAGTGCAGCAGGTGCCTCGGGAACCGTCGCGATAATGTCGCAGCAAGCAAAGATCCCATCGCCACGACCCCTCAACCAGAGGGGGACACGTGGTCGTAGCAGGAGAAGAGCGCACAGCTTTGACTAATCAAGAAAAAATTAAAAGACCACACGGGAAAGCAGGATAAGGCCCCACCCTCGGGCTCATCGCCTCACCCCAAGGTGGACCCAGGGGCCACTGTCGGTACCCGGCATACCGGGTACCCTCGTGCACAGGCTAGAGCCGCCTAGGTACCTCGCCTCCCAGCCGGGACAGGGTCTGAGGGCGCCACATGTCCAAGAGACCCGGACCAGCCAGCCTCAGATGGGAGGTCCGGGGTGCCCACAAGACATTCCGAAAGTGGCACTCAGCTCCACCTTGACGACAAGCTCCTAGGCAGCCACGTATCCAGCGGGATGGGACCCGACCTCCTTCGCGGCGGTGAGCTCCCAAGCTACCACATGGCACACGAAGTCAAGACCCGACCTCCCCCACGGAGGCAAGCACCCAAGCTGGGGGAGATCTGGCTTCCCCCACAGAGGTGAGCTCCCGAGTTGCCACGTGGCCCGCAAGACGGGCGTGGCCTCCACCATGGCGAAGAGCTCCCCATCGACGCATGGTTAGTCCACTTGCCTTGAGTGGATCGTGAGAAAGTTAAGAGGGCGGTATGCCTTGTCTCCATCAAGCCTTGAAGATATGCGACATTCCCAGACACATGGTGTGGCGCACGCCTAATGTTAAGTACCGCTGCGACTAATCACATCACAGTGAAGGCGCCGTAGGCCTATCCAACTCCGCCAAGTGGGTAGCTTACGGCGCTAGAGACAGTTGGATGGGACATTCTCTACCAATGTCAACAATGGCGCGTGGGCTACTGACAACCTGAGCGGCAAGACGACAAGTCCTCAAGTCCGCAGTCAGAGCAAGCTTATAGAAGAAGCCTTTGATCTTTAGTATAAGATCGCCTCGTGACCACTTGTCGGGCCCCGGGACCCCACTTGTAAGGCGTCCGACCTTGACTATAAAAGGCCTGGATGACAACTGATACAAGGACCAGACCCAGAATCTCTGATACACACACATACGCATACACACTCACCAAGCAATACAATCCACTGAGGAGTAGGGTGTTACGCTCCTTGCGGCACGAACCACGTAAAAACAACTATCTCATACTCAACTTCTGGAACACTAGTTTGAGGCCTAAGCCCTGCCGAACAAGAACCTTCGCGGGCTGCTCCTTAGCAGATTCGGGGGAAGTGTCACATTGACCCTTCAACAGTGGCTAATGCTCAAAACCAGCTGCGCCCAAGCTTTCATAATGTTACGGGCGGTAAAACATGCTATGTGTGTGGAGAGGCCAAACATTTTGCAGGTCAATGCCCCAAAAGAAGCTATGCACCGATGAACAAAGCACCAAGGCCAAATTACCCACGACCAAATGGGTGAGCACCGCAAGGTAACCGTGGACAACAGAATTTTGCTCGTGGCAATGTGAATCATGTCTCTACCAAGGAAGCCCAGCAAGCTGATGATGTCATATTGGTATGTTCCTCGCCAACTCCAACACCGTGACTGTTTTATTTGATTCGGGAGCATCTCATTCATTTATCTCATCAGAGTATGTTGCCAAGTACAATTTTCCTATATCTCATATGAAGCAAACTATGCTAGTAAGTTGTCCTGGTGGAGAGATGAGGACAAATGTAGTATGTCCGAAAGTAAGCATTAAAATAAGAGGGGTAGACTTTCTCGCAAATCTCATTGTCTTGGACTCCCAAGGAATAGATATATTACTTGGAATGGACTGGTTGAGCAAGTGTAATGGAGTCATCTAATGTGCCGAGAGGATTGTGCAGTTGACGAGTGAACATGGTACACACATCAAAGTTGAGGCAGCCCAACCTTCAAAGTGAAAGTTGCGACATTAGAAAGCATTCTGATTGTTCGCAAGTACCCAGATGTTTTTCCGGATGAGTTGCCAGGTATGCCACCTGATCGTGACATAGAACTTGCCATTGAGTTGATACCCAAAACTGCACCTATAGCTAAGAGGCCGTATAGGATGCCTCCTAAGGAATTAGCAGAGCTCAAGAAGCAAATTCAAGAGCAGCTAGAGAAGGGTTTTTTACGCCCATGCTCATCCCCGTGGGGAGCACCAATGCTCTTCGTAGATAAGAAGGATGGAACCCAAAGGATGTGTGTGGACTATAGGTCTCTCTACGAAGTGACAATTAAGAACAAGTACTCACTGCCACGTATAGAGGATTTGTTCGACCAAATGAAGGGTGCCTGTATTTTCTCCAAGATCGACTTGCAGTCATGATACTTCCAAATGAAGATTAGACCATCAGATAAGACGGCGTTTCAGACATGGTATGGGTCATATGAGTACACCGTTATGTCATTTGGACTCACAAACGCGCCTGCGTACTTTATGTATCTCATGAATAAGGTCTTCATGGAGTATTTGGATATGTTCGTCGTAGTGTTCATCGATGACATTATGATATATTCGAGAAGCGAGGAAGAACATGAGGAGCACTTGAATCTTACATTGCAGAAGCTACGGGAACACCAGTTGTATGCCAAATTCAGCAAGTGTCAATTCTGGTTACAAGAAGTTTCTTTCTTAGGCCATATCATTTCTGGAGGGGGAGTATCAATTGACCAAGGGAAAGTGAGAGTTGTGCTTAAGTGGGAGCCGCAACAAAATGTCAAGGAAATTCGAAGTTTCCTTGGAATGGCTGTATATTATCACTAATTCATCAAGGATTTCTCAAAAATAGCCAAGCCTATGACCGAATTACTCATGAAAGGGAAGACATTCCGATGGACTCAAGCTTGTCAGGATAGTATTGAGGAGTTAAAGAAAAGGTTGACAACCGCGCCGGTGTTAGTATTGCCGGACGTGAGCAAGAGCTTTGATATATATTGTGATGCGTCAAGATAGGGACTTGGATGTGTGCTCATGCAAGAAGGCCAAGTTGTAGCTTATGCATCAAGGCAACTAAAGAAACATGCGCTAAATTATCTTACGCACGACCTTGAACTCACAGCTGTGGTGCACGCCTTGAAGATATGGAGACATTATGTTTTTGGTCACCGATGTGAGATTGATACAAATCACAAGAGTCTCAAGTATATATTTACGCAAACAGATCTGAATCTAAGGCAACGACGATGGTTGGAGCTCATCAAGGATTATGATGTGGGAATAACCTATCACCAAGGGAAGGCTAAAGTAGTGGCCGATGCATTGAGTCGAAAAGGAGTAAGCCACCAACTCACAGTCCAAGAGCTGCCATCCGAGTTATGCAAGGAGTTTGAACGGTTGAACCTTGGATTCATAAATGAGATGGGAACAATGGAAGTCAACCCAACATTAGAGCAGGAAATATGGGAAGGACAGACAAAGGACGAGGAAATACAATAAATCAAGGAAAAGATCCAAGAAGTAAGATAATTCAGATTTGATGAGGACGAACATGGTACTTTATGGCTTGGAAAGAGGATTGTATTACCTAATGTTAAGCATGTTCGGAAAACAATATGGAAGGAGGCACATGACTCACCTTACTCAATTCATCCCGGATGTACGAAGATGTACAAAGAATTAAAGACATGCTATTGGTGGGCTAACATGAAAAAGGACATAGTTGAATATGTAGCGTTGTGCGATGTGTGCCAACGAGTGAAGGCAGAACATCAAAGGCCAGCCGCATTATTACAACCATTGAAGATCTCAGAGTGGAAGTGGGAAGAGATTGGTATGGACTTCGTAGTTGGATTACCGCGAACCCAGTCCGACTATGATTCAATATCGGTTATTGTGGGTCAGTTGGCAAAATCAGCTCACTTCATTCCTATCAAGACAACATATACCACCGCGAAGCTAGCATAATTGTATATGGAGCATATTGTGTGTCGACATGGAGTTCCAAAGAAAATAGTCTCGGACCGAGGTTCTCAGTTCACCTCTAGGTTTTGGCAGAAAATGCATGAAGCTATGGGTACAAGGTTAAATTTTAGTTCAACATATCATCCACAAACCGACAGACAAACTGAGAGGATCAATCAAATATTAGGGGACATGTTGGAGCCTACGCCTTGAAACATGGAAGTAGCTGGGATAAGAGTTTGTCGTATGCTGAATTCTCGTACAACTATAGCTACCAAGCCAGTTTGAAAATGTCACCCTATGAAGCACTATACGGAAAGAAGTGTAGGACACCTTTGTTTTGGAATGAAATATGAGAGAATCAAGTATTTGGTCTGGATGTGTTACAAGATGCTGACAGGCAAGTTCAAATAATACGCGAAAACCTAAGGGCTGCTCAGTCTCGACAGAAAGGCTATGCGGATAATAGGAGAAGGAATCTGTCTTTGAAGTTCGGGATTTTGTATACCTCAAGGTGTCACCTATCCGAGGTCAACGACGGGTTAATTTTAAAGGAAAACTGCATCGGGCCATTTTAAATTTTGGACAATCGAGGAGAGGTAGCTTATTGACTTGAGCTGCCGGTGTATCTCTCCGATATACACGACGTGTTTCATGTGTCTCAACTCAAGAAGTCTCTCAGGGTGCCGGAAGAACATGTGTTTATGGACTAGCTAGAACTTCAAGAGGATTTGTCCTATGTAGAGCAACTTATCAAGATCTTGGACGTGAAGGAAAGGGTCACGAGGAATAAGAGGGTCCGTTGGTGCAAAGTGCAATGGAACCACCATACGGAAGCCGAAGCTATGTGGGAACGTGAACAAGACCTGAAGGTAGAATTCCCTCATCTTTTCTCCACGCTATCGAATCTCGAAAGCGAGATTCACTTTAAGGGGGGGGTAGGTTTGTAACACCCTAAACTTTTTTTGCATCATGCATTACATACATGTTCATGCATTAAACATAAGTAGAGTAAAGGAAAAATAATAAAAATTAAAACATACATATAACAATTATTATGTGTAGCAAAAGAAGAAAAGGAAATAATAATATAAAACATGTATTAGCGAACAAATATAAAAAATATATACAAGAAAAATTGTATGTGAAATCTAAATTTTTTTTGGAAACTTCCAGAAGTTTCTAGGGGAATCTTTGCTTCACCCCGGAATGTTTCGGGCGAACAGTGCCCGGTGCAACCGAGCCAGGCCACGGGGCCGGGCGGGACCGACCTGGTCCGCTTGCCAGCGTGCCCCGCATCCAGGCCGAGCCAGTCGTATTCTACGCGCGCGCTGCGCTCCGCTCCGTGTCCGACTGGACTGAGCTGTCCGTGTCCAAGCGGCCGCGCACGCGTTGGGGCCCAACACCGAGTCGGTTGTAGGTGGAGTGCTGCAGCCGGTCTCTGGATTGATGCCTTGCCCCCTATAAATAGAACCCTAGACGCTGTAATTTTTTTCTCAGAAGCGATTCCGCTGCCACCGAAAACCTAGCGCTAGAAAACAAAAAGGTGAGACCAGAGGCGCTGCCAGAGAGAAAGAGAGAAGAAAAAAAGGGAGGAAGAAGAAGAAAAAGAGGAGGGTGCCGTCGTCCGCAGGAGATCGTCGCGCCGCCGCTGTCGTGCCGCCGGAGGACCGCTACCGCATCCACTTCGTCTACGCTATGCCTTCGTCCTGAAGTCCTCGAAGCCGTCATATCTACGGTAGGACACATTTTCAATTTGAATTTTAGCAAATGTGTTAGATCTAATGATCGGAGTTTAATCATAGTCGCACCATCTATTTATTTTCAGCAACATTAATTCCCGCTAAAACCCCATAAACTCGTATTAACTAGTTGCATCTAATAAATAAACAACCATAGTTAATTAATTATTGAACTTTGCATGCATTCATGTCATTGCATGTTGAGTAATATGTGTGCATCATGTTGATTTGTATGTATTTTCTTGTATGTGTGATCACGAGTAGAGGGACGTGCTCAAGAGGCCGTGTACGAGGACTTCCAAAACCAAGACTTCGAAGCGCTTGAGCAACCCCATCCGCCAGAGCAAGGCAAGTGTCCTTGAACAAATTTATCCCATTTTTATAAAATGTTTTGTTTGCAAATTTGCATGCTCGTGTCAACATGATGGGAGACCTATACGTAGGAGTTTACTAGAGTTGTATGCCACCCCTTGTCGCCGAGATAGACATGAGGAGTCGGGTATGGCTATTTTTCTTTTTGCACAACATCTCTACATGGGTTATGGGTAATTTAAATAATCTGCTTGACAACATTAATTGTGAGAATTTGGGATGGTAATAAGATCATGATTAAATTAGCAACATGGAACTTAGGAGATCAAAGCAAGCATGGTTCTGTGAAATGGGTTAGATGGTACAGTGGTTTTGCTTTCCTTAGATCTAAGGACCGGTTCATGCGAGAATATGCCAGGACAACAGTGCCAGCACAAGGCCAAGTATGGGTGCGTCATAGCTGAATAATTAGGAGTGCTGTTAGTATTGTATGGACTATTGGATGGCGCGGGGAATGGGAGTCGAGGAGGGCTACCCTAGGATTTGCATGGCACACGAGGAGGCCTGTGGGTGGGAGAATGGAGGTTCAAGCCTTCTGGTGAAACCCTAGTGGGCCCGTATATACTAGTAGTCCCTTTTGAAAGGCTATTTTGTGATCTCTTGGACACACACCTATGGAAGTGTGATAAGGCATAATAGAGGTTCTTAGTCACCGAAAGGTGATGAAATCACGAACATGTGGGTAAAGTGGTACAACTTCTGTAGAGTGTTAAAAACTTTCATGATAGCCGTGCTCCCGGTCACTAGCGCTTGGTTGACCTACATGATTAGAATTGGACTTGGGATTTTGGGATGGTTGGTACGGTTTGGTTTGTCACTTGAGAATAGTCGGTTTATGGAAGAATATGGAATTGACATATGGTATTAAATTAATTGTTGGCTGGTATAAATGGATGGTAATTGAGAATGTTGGATTAGTGATATGATAATTACTTGGGTTATGAAGGGAAAAAACTCACATAGACATAATAGGCTGCTTTTACAGGTTTATGAAATGTACTTTTCTGCAATTAGCCATTTTATTCCAGTCATTTGTTTAGCTACATGTCATCTATTCATACACTTGCTGAGTACGACAAGTACTCACCCTTGCAATCCCCCCCTCCCCAACAGCTACTGGAGATAATTAGGAGTACCCTGAGGATCACGCGGAGTACTAGGTTGCGCACCGCCGTCAATTGCCTGTGGAATGGAGTCGTTCTACTTAGTTTATTTTCCGCTGCATTAATTAGAGTTTTGTCATTTGTGAACTATTGGATTATTGTAATAAAGTACTTGTTTAATAGTTAAGACGTGGATAAATTCTGTATATCATTTGTGATGCGTCTGTATATATGTGATGAACATCGTGGGCACACATATGCGTTACGCTTGGTTCATATTCGGAACCGGGTGTCACAGGGTCTCAACCCCAAGAGGAGGTTCGGGTCCCACTAGGGGACCCTAGAGAGCAAGAAGCCTCTGGGTCCCAGCCCCCAAAGGAGGACCGGGTCACCCTAGGGGGCCCCGGAGATCAAGGAGCCTTTGGTTCCCAGCCCCCAAAGGATGCACCGGGCCCAGAAGACATGGAGTCTCCGGGCCCGGAGCAGATGGAAGAGGATGCACCACTTTCTCCAAGGAGATCTCGGACCATCCAACGCCCTGTCTACTTCATCAGTGAAGTCCTACATGAAGCAAAAACAAGGTACTTTGAAGTGCACAAGCTGCTCTATGCGATACTAATTGCGTCAAGGAAGCTCCGCCATTACTTTCACACACACATAGTTTCGGTGGTGACTTCATTCCCATTGGGGGTTATGCTGTGCAGCCCCAACGCAACAGGCAATATCGCCAAATGGGCGGCCGAATTGGCGGAGTTCGAGCTTGACTTCATACCACAGCATGCAATCACGAGCCAAGCTCTAGCAGACTTCATTGCTGAGTGGACTCCATTACCAAGCAACCTAGGGGGCCGGGAAATCAGCAAGCCAGAACCCAGAGCACCGGTGCTTACCGAACCTCACTAGACAAGCTCCTTCGATGGATCCTCACAGAAGCATGGGGCTGGAGCAGGTGTACTGCTCACCTCTCCGACAGGGGAGCAGTCTAAGTATGCGGTGCGCCTTGACTTCAAGGCGACCAACAAAATTGCGGAGTACGAGGTGCTGATCTTCGGACACAAAGCTGCACAGGGTCTCAGTGTCCAGCAGATGCTGGTCAAGGGAGACTCGTAGCTGATCATCAAGCACGTCCGTGAATAATGCTGCTGCAACGACCATCAGCTCGTGGCGTACCCGCTGCACGTGAAGATGTTAGAAGCTGGTTTCATGTCTTTGGACCTCTGCCACGTGCTGTGCGCCGACAACTCCATCGCTGACGCCTTGTCAACTATGGCATCCACTAGGGCCTCGGTTCCTGAAGGTGTCATTAGTGCGACCAACCGCTAGGTCCATAGTGCCTAATGAAGAAGGCGAGCCCATCACCATATAGCTTGCAATCATGGCGGCCCTGCAACCTTGGGGCCCGCCGAGGTTCTTGTGCGTCACCGGGGACCACAGATTACCTGGCGCCGAAGATCCAGAAGCTTAGGAGAGTCCCGATGCATGGATCATGGAGATCCGGGACTATTTGAAGGACAACATCCTCGCGGAGGATCCAATATCTGCTGAGAGGATTGTGAGGATGGCAAAATCCTACGTGCTCTTAGAAGGTGACCTCTGCTGGCGTGGTGCTAACGGCGTGATACTACAGTGCATAACTTGTGAGGAAGGTTGCGACTTGCTCGCAAAGATCCACGAAGGAGAGTACGGGAATCACGCAGCTTCCCGCACGTTGGTTGGCAAAGCCATCCGACATGGCTTCTATTGGCCAACAACACTACAAGACGTCGTCAAGCTGGTAAAGAGATGCAAGGTGTGCCAGTTCCACGTCAAGCAAATTCACACTCCGGCGCAAACACTGCAGATGATCCCGCCCTCCTAGCCTTTCGCGGTCTGGGGGCTGGATATCATGGGACCCTTCCCCAGGGCAGTCGGAGGGTACCGTTTACTCTATGTCACTGTAGACAAGTGCACCAAGTGGCTGGAGGCAGCGCCAATGATAAACATCAACAAGGAGTCTGTAGTCAAGTTCATCAAGTCGATTGTCTGTAGGTCTGGGGTCCCGAACACTATCATCACCGACAGTGGGACCCAGTTCACCAGTGCAGCTTTCCAGAACTACTATGAAGACCCCAGCGTCCAAGTTTGTTATGCATTCGTGGCTCATCCAAAGAGCAACGGCAAAGTCAAAAGGGCCAATGATGAGATCCTCAGGGGCCTCAAGACACGCACGTATAGCAACCTGGACAAGCATGGTGTCAAGTGGGTCGAGGAACTCGCCTGCGCACTATGGGCATGTCGGACATCACCCAGCTGCACCACTGGAGAAACAACTTTCTTCCTTGTGTATGGGGCGAAGGCCGTCCGCCCCCAGAGATCGTAGTGGGCTCACTACGAGTCCGAGTGTTTGATGAAGCCTCACAAGACCAAATCTGACAAGAAGATGTCGACCTCGTCGACGAACCAAGGTGGAACACCACCATCCGAAATGCACGCTACCAACAGGCGTTACCAGGAGCAGTTCAAGCGGAGTAGAGAGCTCCAGACAGGTGACATGGTGCTGTGGGGCATACTTTCTCGAGAAGGGTCGCACAAACTCTCCCCCAGCTAGGAGGGACCCTTCCGAGTAATGCAAGTATCCCACCCCGGGTGTGTCCGCCTCACCGCAAAAGAAGGAGAGCCCCTCCCCAACCCTTGGAACGTAGAGCACCTCCGTAAGTTCTATCCCTAAGCATAAATAGTAGGACAGTGTAGGATGTCATGGTGTCAAAGAACGACATGTAGGACAACCAATCTCTGGGGGGGACTGGTCCAGAATGTTCAGCCGTTTAGCTTGGTCCCAAGCATGACCACTCTGCCTCCCTTGCCAACCGGAGTGGGTCGTTGCCTTATTGTCAAGCTAGTCCCCTCCTATGAATGCCAATTTGAAAAGACCACTGTCTTGCCATGTGCTTTCTCTAATGTTCACTTAATTACCTGATTAATTTTGTGATCAATCAAACTACTTTCATTCTTTCATATATTATCTTCATATACCTGGTGAAATTTTTTCTATCATCCATACTAGAGTTATGCAACCCTGCTGAAGGCTGACTTGTTTGAGGTAACTGCAAAGTGTCCTGGGACATCGTGGCTGCCCCCTTACTTGGGGTCATTTGGTGCAAAATGGCATCCGACAAAAGGCCTACGCTGAGCTGGAGGTCCAGAGCGTGCAGCCTGCTTAGCCTTTTCCTATACCCTAAGCATGCACGCTTTGCCTCCCAGTGCTACGGCTAAGTACTGAGGGTCAAGACGCTCACACCGCGAATAAGCTGGGAGCTAGGTCCCGGGCGCTAACGCACTGAATTACCCAAACCCCGTGTACCAGCACATGACTGTAAGACATGACAAAGCTAAAAAAGGATAGGAAAAGATCACCAACAAGCAAAAAATACGCACCCCTGTTATGTGTGTAGGACATACAGAGTAGATTACTATGATGAGCAACGCCGGAGCATCCAACATTGGCGCCTCCCAGGGGGCCTGTCGTCGATGACTCTACGACGATGGTGGACGACGCCGGAGCATCCAGCTCCGACATCTCGCAAGGGGTGTGCCATTGATGTCCCAACACGCCAACGACAGCAACAAGCGTGGATATGTGAGTAAACTCTCCTACCCCGCTCTTGTTGCTAACAGGGTTCTCTTGTGATAAAATGTAAGTCTCTATGATGATGGTGGGCAACGCCGAAGCATCTAGCTCTAGCACCACCTAGAGGGCCTGCCGCCGACGCATCTACGATGATGGTGGGCAACATCGTAGCATCCAGCTTCAGCACCTCCCAAGGGGCCTGCCGTCGACGACTCTACGATGATGGTGGACGACGCCAGAGCATCCAACTCTAGCACCTTGCAAGGGGCCTGCCGTCGATGTTCCAGCACGTCGATAAGATCAACAAGCAGGGATAAGTGAGTAAATTCTCCTGCCTCGCTCTTGTTGCGAACAGGGTTGTCTTGTGATAAAATGTACACCAGGGGCCCGCTGTCAACATCTCTACGACGATGTTGGGCGATGCCGGAGCATCCAACTCCAATACCTCCCAAGGGGTCTGCCGTCAACGACTCTACAACGATGGTGGACGACACCAGAGCATCTAGCTCTGGCACCTCCTAAGGGGCCTGCCGTCGACGTCTCTACGACGATGGTGGGCGATGCCGGAGCATCCAGCTCCGACACCTCGCAAGGGACCTACTGACGATGTCCTAGCATGCCGATGAAAACAACAAGCATGGATAAGTGGGTACACTCTCCTGCACATCTTTTGTTGCTAACAAGGTTTTCTTGCGGTAGCGTGTACACCAGGGGCCTACCGTCAATGCTTCTTCCACGATGGCGGGTGACGCCGGAGCAACCAGCTCTGGCACCTCCCAGGGGGCCTGCCATCAACGTGTCTCCAAAGATGGTGGATGATGCCGGAGCATCCGTTGCAATATCGTACACTTTGTTGCGATATGTTAAATCGTTGCAATATATGAAAACGTTGCAATAGCGTCCTGTTTGCCACCGATGTAAAATAGTTGCAATACCATACTATTCGCCACGGATGCCAAGGCGTCACAAATAACCTATCGCCGCGGGAATTATTATGAAGATTCGTAAAAACTATCGCCACGCTCCTTTTCGTTGCAACATCGACCTATTGCGACGAAAAACAACCTATCGCGACGGATTTTTTCATTGCGATAAACCAGAATCCTTGCAGTGCTCCCAGGGGGCCTGCCATCGACGTCTTTATGATGATTGTGGGCGACGCTGGAGAAGCTAGCTTCGGCACCCCCTGAGGGACCTGTCGTCGACGATGATGGGAGACATTGAAGCAATCCACTCCAACTCCCCTGCTCCGCCGGGGACTAGTCGAAGACATCCTGCATGTGGTAGGCGTACCCAACAACCTGGCCACGCCTACCAGGGGGCCTCTAAGGGGGTTCCATAGGCAGTACATCAACTAGTGACAAATTGGTTGTGTCAACAAGTGTTGGTCCCTCAAAGCTAACGACATCATCAAAAGCTCTTCAAGACCTTATGTAGAGAAGGACTTGGGGCAACAATTTGAGAAGCACAAGACAAGCCAACAACAAAACATGAATTCAAATTCACTAACAATTATTTATGCAAAGGGGTCATCCCCGGATACAAAAAACATTCTGCCTGGGTACCACCGGTCTCAATTTCACTGGAACGAACAGGGCCACCTGCTTGGCAAGGTCATGGACTTTGGCTCTCGCCTCTTCCTGTCGCTCATCAAGAGGGGCCCTTCTCCATCAGCTCCAGCGGTATGATCGGGTACCAGCTCCGGAAGCATACCAAGACATGGGAGGCCACCAACCCCGCCAACTCCCTTCCCTCGACCTCCAGCCGCCTCGCAAGGATGATGTTCACCGTCCCCAACGTCGAGCATAAGGAGTCCAAAGCTGGGAGCAGCTCGGTCACCCCCTGAGATGGTTCTCCGCGTGGCACTGGACCAAGGCTGAGCAGTTTCAACACTACCTCAACACGGGTCAGGAAGTCCCAGATCCATTGGGCCTCGATCGCGCAGGAGGCCTGGAGGCTCTCCGCCTCTCTCCGCGTAGTCTGCTCCCGGCCAGCGAGCTCCCAAGCACGACGCTCCAGATCATCCTCCCAATGCTTGATGGCGAGCTCCAAGTCCTGCAAAGCCCGACACTTCTCCTCCAGGCTACGGGAGACCTCCTCTTCCTTTGCCGCCAAGTCTCATTCATCATCAGCAATGACAACTGCGCAGCAGACCAACTCTAGCCGCTGATCTTCACACAGCCTCGGGCAGGCATCGGCGGCAGCATTGGCCTTCAAGGCCTTCACCTCAAGCTCCTTGATCTTGGCGTTGACCAGCTTCACCAAGCGCCGCTCCTCCGCAAGATGATCCCACACTCATGCGAACGTAGCTTGTATCTGGCGCAAGATGGACTGGGCCGCGTCAACTGCATCGGCAAGAGGGATCGGCACGATCGTCCCCACGGACGACTGCCCCTCCACCCCTCCTGCCGATGCCACGGCAGACACGAGCGCCTGGGGACCAGATGGTTCCCTGGGTGGAGCTTCAGGAACTGCCGCGCCACTTCCCGACGCTGAGGCCCCCTACTTCGCTGCAAGGATGATGGGCGGGTCAGCTCCGCCAAGGGAGGCAGCTACGACCAAGGTAGCCTCCTCCTCGTCGGGCACCTCCTCATCTGGCACCTCCTCGCCTGGCACTTCCCCGCGTAGCATCACTTCTGCCCCACCTGCCTCGACATACGGGGGTCTAGAGACGTCAACAGCAACAAAGGTCAACACACCTTCGGGCGTAGGATGCGGTGGGGCAGACCCCGTTCCAGCTCCGGGAGAAAGATTGATTTCTTCCACCTTTCACATTGTCACTGTCGAAGGGTTAATGCGACACTTACCCTGGATCTGCGCTAAGGAGCAGCTTGCAGAGGTTCTTGTTAAGTGGGGCTTAGGCCTAAATCAAGTTTTCTAGAGGAAGAGAGTATGACACGGTGGTTTTTACGTGGTTCGGGCCGCAAGGAGCATAACACCCTACTCCACGGTGGATGGTATTGCTAGTATGTGTGTATGCGTGTGTGATGTTGGATTGGGGATTTTTGGATCCTTTGTAACGGTGGCGGTCCGATCCTTTTATAGCTAAGGCTGGATGTCTTACAAATGGGCCCCAGAGCCCAATAGGTTATCCCGGGGCGATCTTATCTTAAATATCTAAGGATTCTCGCATAATCTTGCTCTGACTGTGGACTTGAAGACTCGCCGTCTTGCCGCCTGAACCGTCAGTAGCCCACGCGCCAGTGCCGACGATGGCAGAAGGTGTACCGTCAGCCTATCTTGTTGCCGCAAGCTACCCGCTTGGTCAAGTGGGATAGGCCTGCAATGCCTTAATAGCGATGTGATTGGTCACAACGGTCTCTGAACGTTGGCGTGCTCCGCGTTGTGCGCCGGAGGTGGATGCGAGTCTTCAATGCATGACTTGGGTTGGGTGCACCATCCCTTATCTCCCGCATCTTACCATCCGAGGCGAGCTGTGGGACACGTGGTAGCGTCGGGGCTGAACCCTGTTGGGGAGGCCAACCCCAGTCCTCCGTGATGCGTGGTAGCTTCGTGTGATGCCCGGTTCCGAAAACTGAACCAAGCTAACGCATATGTGTGCCCAGGATGTTCAACACACATACACGAGTGATTCACAAATGATAAACAGATAATTACTACAGCTCAAATTATTAAATAAGTTCTCTTATTACATAATTCATTATATCCTCGAATACAAGCTCTAATAGATATTAATGACAAGTTCAACTAATGAAGCGGAAATAAACTAATTAAGCAACTAAGCAAACTAAGCAAAAGGGATAGCGCAGTTCCATGAAACACCACAAGCAAAGTTGACGGTAGACACGGCCTAGATCTCCACATTATTGCCATTAAACTCACAATTCTGACCTGCAACTGTTTGGGGGGGGGGGGGATTGCAAGAGTGAGTACATGTCGTACTCAGCATGTGTGGAAAGTATGACATGTGGCTGATTCAAATGACGACAATAATAATGGCAAAGTGCTGAAAAGTACAGTAAAACATTTGGAAAATCAATGTACCATATTTATGTGAAGTAAACCCATCATAAACCATGTAACCATAATAATACCAGTCCATAAATCACCATTACCAATAACCATAATCAATGTCATAAACCATAATTCCATCCCATAACCATAACCATATCCATAACCATAACCATAATATCAACCATAACCATTACCAAACCATAACCATTCCAATAACCATCCCATTACCAAATTCCCTCTCATCATGTAGGTCATCCAGGCGTTCATAACCGGGAGCACGGCTATCATGATAGTTTTAATACTCTGCAGAGTTTGTACCACTTTACCCACGTGTTTGTGATTTCATCACCCGTCGGCGACTAAAGAACCTCCCTCATGCCAATTACACTTCCTTTGGTGTATGGCCAAGAGATCACAAAATAGCCTTTACAAAGGGATTACTAGTCTATTCAGACCCCACTGAGGTTTCACCGGTGGCGATGCCTCCAACTTAGCACATCTTCAACCAAGGGCCCCCTCTTGAGCCATTCGGATCCCAGGGTAGTCCCGCCAATCATCAACAAACCCAATCCGACTACCCCTTCCCCGAGCATCCACAATGGTCCAAACAGCACTAGCAAAGCCCTAATTAATCAGCTACACCGCACCCATACTTGGCCTCGTGGTGGCACTGTAGTCCTGGCTTATTCTCGAATGAACCGGTCCTTAGATCTAAAGCAAGCAAACCACCATATCATCCAACCCATCCACATACCAGGCTTGCTTAGATCACCCATCGTATTGACCATTTCACATTAACCAGAATATCATTGATGCATAATTAAATGTGTAGTGTTGTTTTCCCATCCCAATTAATTAAGCAAAGCAAAAAGGTAAAAACCCTTCCCGACTCTCTACCATAATTCCAGGTGACAAGGGTGGTTAAATAAATCTAGTAAACTTCCTACCATAGGATTCCCATCAATTTGACACAAGCATGCAGTTTGCAAACGAAAC
Organism: Tuctoria greenei; assembly: GCA_036927565.1. Taxonomy (NCBI): domain Eukaryota; kingdom Viridiplantae; phylum Streptophyta; class Magnoliopsida; order Poales; family Poaceae; genus Tuctoria; species Tuctoria greenei. Next base: position 113,529,614 of record JAYESD010000005.1, read on the forward strand.
ATTTATTTTAAAAAACAGGATCAATATGCTTCAAGGACACTTGCCTTGCTCCGACGGATAGGGTTGCTCAAGCGCTTCGAAGTCTTGATTCTAAAAATCCTCGTATGCGGCCTCTTGAGCACGTTCCTCTACGCGTGATCACACATGCAAGAGAATACATATACAAATTAACATGATGCACACACATTAATCAACATGCGATGATTTGCATGCATGCAAAGATCAATTATTAATTAACTACGGTTGTTTATTAATTAGATGCAACTAGTTCATACGTGTTCATACGAGTTTACGGGGGTTTTAGAGCGGATTAATGCTGCTGAAAATAAAAAGACGATGCAACTAAAATCAATTTGCGTCTATCAGATCTAATACGTCGCTAAAATTCGCATTAGAAAAACGAATCCTACTGTAGATGCGATGGCTTCGATGATCGCGGAATGGATGCGACGCGTAGACGAAGTAGATGTGCAAGGTCCTCCGGCGGCACGACGACGGCGACGTGATGGCGACGACGATCTCCGGTGGACGGCGGCGCTCTCCTATTTTTCCTCCTCTTCTTCCCCTCCTTTTTCTTCTTTTTCTTCCCTGCGGTGCAGCCTCTGGTGCCTTTTTTCTGTACCGGCGGCGTTTCTGGAAGGCGGCGGCGTTTTCCTGGGATCGGGGAAAAACCCTACGGAAGCCACGGCGTTTTATAGGCGGGACGCGTGGTGGCCGAGTCGGCCACGAGGTTGGGCGCGGTTCGGCGCGCGCGCGGGGGGGGGGGGGGGGGGGGGTCACTGTGCGGGGCCGCATGGGGCGCGCGGTGCGGGGCCGCGTGGCGCGCGGTGCGGGCGTGAGGCGCGTCGGGCGGCTCGCGGGAGTCGCGCGGGGGCGCCGGCTCGGTCGGCCTGGCCGGCCGGGCTGCTCCCTTTATTTTTTTTCTTTTTTTTCTTTACTTATTTATTCATTCTTTATGTTATTATTATTTATTTATTATTATTTTTTTCTTTTCTTTTCTTTCTTTTTTTTCATATATAAATATTATCATTAAATATATATTATTATATATATTCTTATTTATTTTATTTTTTTATGTTATTATTATTTTTATACTTCTTCCCTAATACATGTTTTAGGTTATAATTATTATTTTCTTTTCTTCTTTTGCTACACCATATATGTATGGTTTATCATTTTTCTTTTATTCTATTAATACTTAATGCATGAACATGTATGCAATGCATGATGCGAAAATTGAGGGTGTTACAAACCTACCCCCCTTAAAGTGAATCTCGCCCTCGAGATTCGATAGCGTAGAGAAAAGATGAGGGAATTCTGCCTTCAGGTCTTCTTCACGTTCCCACGTAGCTTCTGCTTCCGTGTGGTGGTTCCATTGCACTTTGCACCAACGGACTTTCTTATTCCTCGTGACCCTTTCCTTCACGTCCAAGATCTTGATAGGTTGCTCGACATAGAACAAATCCTCCTGAAGTTCTAACTCGTCCATCGGCACTTGTTCTTCCGGCACCCTGAGACACTTCTTGAGTTGAGACACGTGAAACACGTCGTGTACATCGGAGAGATACGCCGGCAGCTCAAGTCGATATGCTACCTCTCCCTGCTTGTCTAGAATCTTAAATGGTCCGATATAGCGAGGTGCCAGTTTTCCTTTAACGCTAAACCGTCGCTGACCTTGGATAGGTGACACCTTGAGGTATACAAACTCTCCAACTTCGAAAGTCAGACTCCTTCGCGTATTATCCGCATAACCTTTTTATCTTGATTGGGCAACCCTCAAGTTTTCACGAATTATTTGGACTTGCTTTTCGGCTTCTCGCAACACATCTGGACCAAATACTTGAGCTTCTCCTGCCTCATTCCAGAATAAAGGTGTCCTACACTTCCTCCCATAAAGCGCTTCATATGGTGACATTTTCAAGCTTGCTTGGTAACTATTGTTGTATGAAAATTCCGCGTATGGCAAGCTTTTGTCCCAACATTTCCCATGCTTTAAAGCACAAGCTCTTAACATGTCCTCCAAAATTTGATTGGTCCTCTCGGTTTGTCCATCCGTTTGAGGGTGATATGCTGAACTGAAGTTCAACCTTGTACCCATAGCTTCATGCAGTTTCTGCCAAAACCTAGAGGTAAACTGAGAACCTCGGTTTGAGACTATTTTCTTTGGAACTCCATGTCGGCACACAATATGCTCCATATACAGTTCTGCTAGCTTTGCGGTGGTATATGTGGTCTTGACAGGAATAAAGTGAGCTGATTTTGTTAATCAATCCACGATTACCCAAATCGAGTCATATCCGGACTGTGTACGTGGTAATCCAACTATGAAGTCTATTCCAATTTTCTTCCCACTTCCATTCCGGAATCTTCAGCGGTTGCAATAATCCGACTGGCCTTTGATGTTCTGCCTTCACTCGGTGGCACACATCACACAATGCCACATATTCGGCTATGTCCTTCTTCATGCTATCCCACCAATAGCAAGTCTTCAAGTCTTTGTACATCTTTGTACAACCAGGGTGAATTGAGTAAGGCGAGTCATGTGCCTCCTTTAATATTGTCTCCCGAATATGCTTTACATTAGGCACAGCGATTCTCTTTCCGAACCATAAGGTACCATATTCGTCTTCATCAAATCTGAATTCTCTCCCTTCCTCAGTCCTTTCCTTGATTTCCTTGATCTCTTTATCCGTGGTTTGTGCTTCTCGAATTTCTTGCTCCAAGGTCGGATTTAACTCCATCATCTCCATCTCATTTACAAACCCGAGGTTCAACCGTTCAAACTCCTTACATAACTCGGATGGCAATTCTCGAACCGTGAGTTCATTACTTACTCTTTTCCTACTCAAGGCATCGGCCACTACGTTGGATTTTCCCGGATGATAGTTGATCCCCAAATCATAATCTTTGATGAGCTCCAACCATCTTCGTTGCCTCAAGTTCAGATCCATTTGTGTGAAAATATACTTCAAACTCTTATGATCCGTGTAAATTTCACACCTATGTCCAAGAATATAGTGTCTCCAAATCTTCAATGCATGTACCACGGCTGCAAGTTCTAAATCCTGTGTAGGATAATTCTGCTCATGTTTCTTCAATTGTCTTGACGCATAGGTGACCACTTGACCTTCTTTCATAAGCACGCATTCGAGTCCTTGTCTTGATGCATCACAATATACATCAAAACTCTTGCTCACGTCCGGTAATACTAACACCGGCGCGGTTATCAACCTTTTCTTTAACTCCTCAAAACTGTTTTGACAAGCTTTAGTCCATTGGAAAGCCTTCCCCTTCATTAGCAATTCCGTCATGGGCTTGGCTATCTTGGAAAAATCCTTGATAAACCGACGGTAATATCCAGCCATCCCAAGAAAACTCCTTATTTCCTTGACATTTTGTGGCAGTTCCCACTTAAGCACATCTCTCACCTTCCCTGGGCCAACCGATACTCCTCCTCCTGAGATGATATGACCCAAAAATGGCACCTCTTTCAACCAAAATTGGCACTTGCTGAACTTGGCAAACAATTGATGCTCCCTCAATTTCTGCAGCGTAAGCCTCAAGTGTTCCTCATGTTCCTTCTCATCCTTCGAGTAGATCATAATGTCATCAATAAACACCACAACGAACTTGTCCAAGTACTCCATGAAGACTTTATTCATGAGGTACATAAAGTAGGCAGGCGCATTTGTCAATCCAAATGACATCACGGTGTACTCATAAGATCCATACCGTGTCCTAAAAGCTGTCTTGGGTATGTCCGATGGTCTAATCTTCATTTGAAAGTATCCCGACCTCAAATCAATCTTGGAAAACACACAGGCGCCTTTCATCTGATCAAACAAATCCTCTATACGGGGCAAGGTGTACTTGTTCTTGATGGTCACCTCGTTGAGAGCTCGGTAATCCACACACATCGTTTGCGTTCCATCCTTCTTGTCCACAAATAGAACGGGCGCTCCCCAAGGTGAAGAGCTAGGGCGAATAAAACCCTTCTCTAGTTGTTCTTGAATTTGCTTCTTAAGCTCCGCTAATTCCATAGGAGGCATCCTATACGGCCTCTTAGCTATAGGTGCAGTTCCAGGTATTAAATCGATAACAAACTCAATGTCTTGATCAGGTGGCATACCTGGCAACTCATCTGGAAACACATCCAAAAATTCACACACTACTGGAATCTCCACAATTGCAGCACCGTCCATATGATTCAACTCCAATTGCTTCGGTGCGGTTTGAGATGCTTCAAATTCTACGGTGATCCCTTCCTCGTTGGTCAACTTCGCCGTCTTTGTGGCACACTCAATAAATCCATTGTTCTTCCTCAACCAGTCCATACCAAGTATAATATCCAATCCTTGAGAATCCAAAACAATGAGGTTGGCGGAGAAGTCTACCCCCCTTATTCTAAGGCTTACTTTTGGACATACTATATTTGTCCTCATCTCGCCTCCAGGAGACTTAACCAATAGAGTAAACTTCATATGAGAGATAGGAAAACTATACTTGGCAACATACTTTGATGCAATGAATGAATGCGATGCTCCAGAATCAAATAACATAGTCGCGGGGTTGGAGTTGGCGAGAAACATACCAATGACCACGTCATCCGCTTGTTGAGCATCCTCCGTAGAGACATGGTTCACGTTGCCACGAGCAAAATTCTGCTGTTTACGGCTTCCCTGTGGCTGTCCTCCATTAGGTCTTGGTTTTGCCTCGGTGCATTGCTTCCTTGACCAAGGCCCGACTTAGGACATTGATGCGCAAAGTGTCCAGCTTCTCCACAAGTATAACACTTCTTAACCCCACCAGAATTGTTGGGACGAGCTTGGTTTTGAACATTGGCTCTAGGAAAATCAGCACGAGGCACATAAGGCATCGGAGGCCTAGGTGCTTGCATGACAGGGCGTTGCAGCACGAACTGAGTTGGGCGTGGCAGATAAGCAGCGCGGTATGCAGGAGCAGATGGGTTGTAGTGTGGTGCAGTAGGTGGTGCATAGCGGGGGCGAACATTGCTTCCTTGCTGCGGTCCATGATGTGGCATCTTCCTCTTGTTGTCCTGCTCCATCTCACGAATCTTGTTCTCAACCACAATAGCCTTGTCAACAAGCTTTTGGAAGTTTGGATAATCAGTATTGAGCAACTTGACTTGAATTTCATTGTTGAGACCCCTCATAAATAGATATTGCTTCCTACTATCAGTGTTGATGTCTTCTGGAGCATATCTTGATAATTGAGTGAATTTGTTGAGATACTCACTCACGCTCATCCTTCCTTGCCTGAGATTTTCAAAGTCTTGTCTTCTCCGTATCATAACTCCTTCAGGTACATAGTGGGAACGGAAACTCTGCTTAAACTCAGCCCAGGTGATCCTCTCTTGATTCTCATGAGCATTGCAATAAGCATCCCACCGATTCGCAGCTGCTCCAACGAGTTGATGAGAAGCAAATAGGACCTTCTCCCGGTCACTGCATTGGACAATGGCTAGCTTCTTCTCCACAGACATGAGCCAATCATCCGCATCCATTGGGTCAGCAGCTTGAGCAAAGGTCGGCGGTCTAGTCCTCATAAACTCTCCCAATCGGTTATGAGGAGGCGGGGGTGGCGGTGGAGGCATGTGGGGCTGATTGTTGATGTTACTGCCAGCCTGCAGCTGTCCCGTAGTTTGTATCATGGTCTACATGAGCTGATTCTGCATAGCTAGTAGCTGCTCGATATTGATTGCTCCATGAGCAGGTCCTTGTCCAATATTGTTCTAAGGTACTCCATGGTTCTCCTCATCACCATTGACATCCCTCTGATTGCGAGTCCTCACCATCTGAAGGAGAGCAATAGGTAAGAATTTAGAAACGTCCCCAACTATATGCATCAAGGGATATGAAGCTAACCAACTAGCTGCACTAGCCTAGGTGGACATGGCAATGCTAAGGCATCCCAAAATCCCCTATTAAGCACACAAGCAAACAATATATATAGCAAACAGCACACTAAGCAAAAACACATCGATTCCTGAGTGCTCCTATGTGCTCTAAAGTGTCCATTCTATCTAGGCTGCATCCTACGGTCAACCTGGCTCTGATACCAATCTGTGACCCCCGGTTCCGAAAACTGAACCAAGCTAACGCATATGTGTGCCCAGGATGTTCAACACACATACACGAGTGATTCACAAATGATAAACAGATAATTACCACAACTCAAATTATTAAATAAGTACTCTTATTACATAATTCATTATATCCTCGAATACAAGCTCTAATAGATATTAATGACAAGTTCAACTAATGCAGCAGAAATAAACTAATTAAGCAACTAAGCAAACTAAGCAAAAGGGATAGTGCAGTTCCATGAAACACCACAGGCAAAGTTGACGGTAGACACGGCCTAGATCTCCACATTATCGCCTTTAAACTCACAATTCTGACCTGCAACTGTTGGGTGGGGGGATTGCAAGAGTGAGTACATGTCGTACTCAGCAAGTGTGGAAAGTATGACATGTGGCTGATTCAAATGACGACAACAATAATGGCGAAGTGCTAAAAAGTACAGTAAAACATTTGGAAAATCAATGTACCATATTTATGTGAAGTAAACCCATCATAAACCATGTAACCATAATAATACCAGTCCATAAATCACCATTACCAATAACCATAATCAATGTCATAAACCATAATTCCATCCCATAACCATAACCATAGCCATAACCATAACCATAATATCAACCGTAACCATTACCAAACCATAACCATTCCAATAACCATCCCATTACCAAATTCCCTCTAATCATGTAGGTCATCCAGGCGCTCATAACCGGGAGCACGACTATCATGATAGTTTTAATACTCTGCAGAGTTTGTACAACTTTACCCACGTGTTTGTGATTTCATCACCCATCGGCGACTAAAGAACCTCCCTCATGCCAATTACACTTCCTTTGGTGTATGGCCAAGAGATCACAAAATAGCCTTTACAAAGGGATTACTAGTCTATTCAGACCCCACTGAGGTTTCACCGGTGGCGATGCCTCCAACTGAGCACATCTTCAACCAAGGGCCCCCTCTTGAGCAATTCGGATCCCAGGGTAGTCCCGCCAATCATCAACAAACCCAATCCGACTACCCCTTCCCCGAGCATCCACAATGGTCCAAACAGCACTAGCAAAACCCTAATTAATCAGCTACGCCGCACCCATACTTGGCCTCGTGGTGGCACTGTAGTCCTGACTTATTCTCGCATGAACCGGTCCTTAGATCTAAAGCAAGCAAACCACCATATCATCCAACCCATCCACATACCAGGCTTGCTTAGATCACCCATCATATTGACCAGTTCATATTAACTAGAATATCATTAATGCATAATTAAATGTGTAGTGTTGTTTTCCCATCCCAATTAATTAAGCGAAGCAAAAAGGTAAAACCCCTTCCCGACTCTCTACCATAATTCCAGGTGACAAGGGTGGTTAAACAAATCTAGTAAACTTCCTACCATAGGATTCCCATCAATTTGACACAAGCATGCAGTTTGCAAACAAAACATTTATTTTAAAAAACAGGATCAATATGCTTCAAGGACACTTGCCTTGCTCTGGCGGATAGGGTTGCTCAAGCGCTTCGAAGTCTTGATTCTGAAAATCCTCGTATGCGGCCTCTTGAGCACGTTCCTCTACGCGTGATCACACATGCAAGAGAATACATATACAAATCAACATGATGCACACACATTAATTAACATGCGATGATTTGCATGCATGCAAAGATCAATTATTAATTAACTACGGTTGTTTATTAATTAGATGCAACTAGTTCATACGTGTTCATATGAGTTTACGGGGGTTTTAGAGTGGATTAATGCTGCTGAAAATAAAAAGACAATGCAACTAAAATCAATTTGCGTCTATCAGATCTAATACGTCGCTAAAATTCGCATCAGAAAAAGGAATCCTACCGTAGATACGTGTTCATATGAGTTTACGGGGGTTTTAGAGTGGATTAATGCTGCTGAAAATAAAAAGACAATGCAACTAAAATCAATTTGCGTCTATCAGATCTAATACGTCGCTAAAATATCGCGGGATGGATGCGACGCGTAGACGAAGTAGATGCGCAAGGTCCTCCGGCGGCACGACGATGGCGACGCGATGGCGACGACGATCTCCGGCGGTCGGCGGCGCTCTCCTCTTTTTCCTCCTCTTCTTCCCCTCCTTTTTCTTCTTTTTCTTCCCTGCGGCGCAACCTCTGGTGCCTTTTTTTCTGTACCGGCGGCGTTTCTGGAAGGCGGCGGCGTTTTCCTGGGATCGGGGAAAAACCCTACGGAAGCCACGGCGTTTTATAGGCGGGACGCGCGGTGGCCGAGTCCGCCACGAGGTCGGGTGCGGTTCGGCGCGGGGGGAGGGGGGTCGCTGTGCGGGGCCGCGTGGGGCGCGCAGTGCGGGGCCGCGTGGCGCGCGGTGCGGGCGTGAGGCGCGTCGGGCGGCTCGCGGGAGTCGCGCGGGGGCGCCGGCTCGGTCAGCCTGACCGGCCGGGCTGCTCTCTTTATTTTTTTTCTTTTTTTCTTTACTTATTTATTCATTCTTTATGTTATTATTATTTATTATTATTATTATTTTTCTTTTCTTTTCTTTTTGTTTCATATATAAATATTATCATTAATATATATTATTATATATATTCTTATTTATTTTATTTTTTATGTTATTATTATTTTTATACTTATTCCCTAATACATGTTTTAGGCTATAATTATTATTTTCTTTTCTTCTTTTGCTACACCATATATGTATGGTTTATCATTTTTCTTTTATTCTATTAATACTTAATGCATGAACATGTATGCAATGCATGATGCGAAAATTGAGGGTGTTACACTTCGGGGCTTTTTAGGGAACGGGGTAGCTCCAGGCCCTTTCCTGTGGGAGGGGGGGGGGGTGTTGGACCCGGCACCCTGAGCCACGTGGCTGCACCGAAGATCTTCCCCAAGGTTGGGTGAGGTCCCGTCCCTACACATGGCGTCTTGGGAGCCCGTCCCACCGGAGGAGCCGAGTCCCATCTTCAAGGCACACGTGGCAGCATCGGAGATCGTTCTTGGGGGAGGCCGAGGTCTTGGCACCTACGGGGCACGTGGCGCCTCCGGACATGCCATGGTATCTTCATCCTGTGTACGAGGGTACCCCGTCTGCAGGGCCAATAGTGGCACCTGGGTCCACCTTGGGATGAGGTGAAGATCCCAAAGGTGGAGCCCTTACCATGTTTTCCTGCACTGTGCTTTGAATAATGTCTTGGACAGCCTAAGAGGTGGGCGCTTCTGCCAACGTTGCCACACATCCCCTTCTGGTTGAGAGACGACGGTGACGAGATCTTTGCTTGCTGTAATATCTCTGTCTTCTACGACGCCTTTAACCGCGACGATTCTCGAAGCAACTATAGCATTTTTGCTTGCTCTGCCATTATGGGAGTGTTGACGGCTCCTAAGATATACTAACAAATCATCCCCAGCAACGGCACCAGAAATGCTTGTTGGTATTTCTTAACACCACAAATCATCTCCGGTAAAGAGATGAGATCCGCAAGCGCATGGAAGATACCGTTGTAGCATTTCATCCATGAGTATTCCCAAGGGTATCTTATTTATCCCAAAGGAAGGCAATGGAGTAAAGTATATACTACTGTTATGGTCAAGCTATGGGATACTAATCCATTATTCGGACAAGGGTAAGTTGATAATAGGGGTAGTGTGACACACACCTAGGCAATCTATTCTAAATGGTAAAATGGGTCCTTGAGGGAGATTGGATTGAGAGTTATAGAGTTGCTCCTACAATGCTCCTAATACATATACATAGCCTAAGGTAAAGACTAATGGTCATGTCAATGATGAATTCCTATGCAATTCTATTCAACACATCGGGCATGGGCTTACCCCTAGCAATACTAGGGTGACTCCCGCCAAGAGCTTGTGGCATAGCCGAACGTGGAGGATTACAAAGGACAGATAGGGCTGTCACCATCTAATGCCTACCTCTTCAATCTGTGGGTCTACGAGACATCCAACGCTACTTAAATACCCTAGCACCATGCTACCATACTAAGCAAATACCTTAGGAGCCATGGCACAAGCCATCCTAAGGCAATGACTAACCTAAACATCGTTGAACCAATGTTGAAGCATAGCATAAGTCATTCATATTAACATAATCATAGCATAACTACATAGACTATAGTGGGGGTCTATAGTGTTTATGACCATAAGATATGAACATGAGAGTGAAATCATAAAGACTATACCTTCCACATACATGGACTCCACAATCAAACAAGAAACGCTTTGTCCAAGTATACATATAAAAGAAGACTAAAGATAATATCTTTATTGAGCACAAAGTCACAAATACAAGAAGGAATACATAAGCCATACCTTTTGCAATGTGGAATTGGGAAGAGAGACTCTATCTACTCTGTTCCCAATTTGGACTTGGGACTAGAGGCTCTCCTCTCTAAATCCTAACTCCTCTAAGGACTATGGAAGATAGTGTATACAATAGAATGATGCTCAAGTGGTGTGTATTGAAGTGAGGGGTAGGGGGTCCTATTTATACTAGTGTTGAGGTCGGTTCCCGCCACCAAAAGCGCGCGAATCAGTCACCATAGACTCCAGGGAGCCGGGAGGAGCCAACACGTGGAGGCTGACCGAGTTTGATGCAAAGACCAGGTCGACCGACCCCCTGGTTCGGCCAACCTGGTCATTGCATCGTTTCTCGTGTGCTTTCTCCAGGTGGCTTCCAGGTGGGTCCCATTGATGTATATGGGTGATACACCGTTGGATCTCCTTGGATACTTCTGTTTGTGGGCCATTTGATCCATGGGATGCCACGTGTCGTCACCTGATTGGCTGGGATTATATTTTATAGGATTGGTCCCTCTACATTTCCTCATTTGCTGCATAAAATGTTGCACACATATTTCTCCAAGTCTAAGTGGAATTGGGTTAGATAGAAAGGTGATGTGTGCAAGAAATGACAAATCCTTCACATAATTGAGTTAAATTGACAGATGAAATTAGTATATAACAGCTGTCAACAAACGCCCCCAAGCTTATCCTTTGCTCGTCCCGAGCAAAGTCAAGACTTTAGGTTGATGATCAGGAGTTGCTACAATGTCTTATTTTCAAAAGTATCTAATGCACAACAAGATACTCTACCTAGTATTGCAGAAATTGGCTATGATACCCTACCATTCTTAAGTTATCATAGGGCTTATGCTTTTTCATATTCATGAGTAGTTGAAAGGTAGAATAGCAAATGGAGCAAACATAGCCTAGAAATCAATTTCCACTTAAATCCCGGAGAATTTCATTTAGATATTAAGTACCTGAATTTGATTCTCTCAATCACTCCTTTGTGGATAGTAGAAATATTTCCTCACCAAAGCATTGTGCCTCTACTATTCCTACTCATTGAATATGGCTTGTATGTGGAGCTTGGTAAGGAAAGTAAGTAGGCATATTTGCATCACATATATTGCTAAGTCAAAAGAGTAAGCCTTAGGAGAATTCAAATCAAAACTTTTTGATTCAAGACTAGTGCATGTGTGATGGAGTGGAAGTGGATGTGGATACTTGAGGTAACTCCTTTTTGGTATAATCTCTCTTTCTTTTGCAGGGATGAAACATGGCTACTTTTCTTTTCTTTTTTTTTTTCTCATGCTTATGATGTAAGCATGCTTTTTTTTTGTAGCCATGTCTTCTACTCCCTTTCTTTGCAATGAATTTTGAAGAGAGTGCTAAACATGAATAACATGGAGTTTCTCTTTTTGTTGTGGTTTGGTTGATATGGTGGACGTTTTGCTTTCTTCTAGTGTAGAAGTATAGCATGTGCAAGTGAAGTCTTGAATTCAGAAAGAGTTGAATGATTTCTCACATAGGTCTATACTAGTTTGACTAGTCTCAATGTGAAAGCAAATAGCATATGTATAAAGTTTTGTCTATGTATGGACATCATATGGTTTTGGTAGGTATTTCCAATCAATTGAGGGAAACTTACATCTTTTTAGAATTTCTCCGGAAATCTAAGTTTTACTTTCAAACTAGGATTAGCAGCCCTATTACCAATTCTAGTGTTGCAACAACCTAGAATTAGATTAAGCTTTTGCTACTTACAACTTCCAAATTAAGGTAAAAGTCTTTCAAACCAATGAAAGCAATATTCGGAGAGTAGCAAGTTGTAAACTAGAGACTTAGGAAAATAAAACAGAGCAACTATTCATCATTTCATCTATGTGAATTCTAAATCATTCTTACCGCACATCTTTATTTGATGAAAGCAAATCTAACATATATATATATATATATATATATATATATATATATATATATATATATATATATATATTAAATGCAAGGTGGATGATGGATGGATGGAAAATAAATATGCAATGGATGATTTGAAATAAAAATGTAGTGCGTGTGATACAAGTTACCTCAAGTGTGGGTCCTCCCCCAAGCTTATTCTTGATCAAGGTCCGTGATAGGGGTTGAAACCCTAACAACGGAAGTAGGCCATGAGTTGGCCTATCCTTGTTGCAGCATGGCTTTGACAATGGAGGGTTGAGTGTTGATTGTTGTGTTGCCTGACACCATGAGTGTGGTTGAATAGAGTGTTTTCGATGTTGATCGTCCGCACATCAGGGTCTCCGTGTGTTGGGTGTGATTTGCCATTCCTTGGCTAAGATAATGATAACCTTTTAGATCCAAAGGAATGACGTGCACTCAACATACATTGAGTATGTTTGTCATTCTTTGGCTAAGGTGTATCATATCTTTTTGCCATAAGGGAGTGACATGTGCCCAACATGCATTGGGTATGATCAGTTGTACCTTGGGTAAGGTACAACATACCTAGAACCACAAAGGAATGACATGCACTCAACATGGGTTGAGTGTGATCTGTTGTTCCTTGGCTAATGCATGACATACCTTCTAGCCACATAGGAACAACTTGCACCAAATATAAATTGGGTGTGATCTTGTCATTCCTTGGTCATGGTACATTATAACTCTTAGCCACATAGGAATACCTTGCACCCAATGATAGTGGCAAATCCCTTGAACTTGAATGGGTGCTTAAAATAGTTGAGAGCATAATGCTCTCACCTATTCGTGGCAGCCCATTGGTTGCTGGAGGGTTCCCATTTCAAATCTCTAGCCTCGTATAGTTATGATTGACCTTCAGGCATAATTTCCGATAGGTACCAACCATCCTCATTTACTCCTTGGCCAAGACATGTTGAAATGGGATCCTCTAGGGATCCCAACAATCAGCTTCTTGAATGCCTGCATAGTAATATTACTCCTGCAAATTTCCTCTCTTGAATGGATAGGGATGGTTAGCTCCCGAGACTTGTACAAGTCAACGTTCGAGTTAGGTAACCGAACTTTAATTTGTACATACGGGGAAGAACACAATAAAATATGCATCGGATCCAATGTCAAGTGTATCTATGATCAATGTGTTATTCATTGATAAGAGTGGAGCTTTATGGATAATTCATGTTGCATATTTTCTAAAGCTCCTACTCATAGCAATGCATGTGATAGAAATACATTGTATGGATCCCTACACCTTTTAAAGTTTCTAACCATCTTAGCTTTCAAGAGCAAATTTTTATCATTTAGACCATGACAAACAAGATTCTCAATTTTATCCTCCTGAACCTCACTAGGAATTTGAAATTTAGTGACTCCTCCTAAAAATGCAATTCAATTTCAGAGCAAGGATATCACTTATTCCTAGGAGTTTGAAATCTAGTGACACCATCTATGCATGAAGCTCAATTAAAAATTATGGCTGTCACTATGCCCAAGTTCCTATATGCCAATTGACCAATTAAGTCATGGCCAAAAGTTTTGTTTTCTAAACCTCGACAAAAATGACTAAGTTTACAAAACGATTCTTAAAGGATTCTAGGTACTTGTTTGAGATTTTTCCAAGTAAGGTGGGATTTCCTTTTGGAGATCCAAAAGTCAATACCCAAACTTACTCTTTTGAGGATGCTTGAGAATTGAATGACGAGGAAGTGCCAAACTTCCTCACAAATGCAAGCAAATACATTCAATTCTATGGCAAACCAAATAGTGAAAATACCTCATTTGAAGAGCAGTTGGTGACGAAGGTCTTTGTGCGGGAAACTCACAACATTGATTTTCGGTGTAGGCTTGATGGTTGATGTCAAATGCCAAGTTGAGATTGGATTTGGTTCTGGCTCCTCCATTGGGTCATCCTTTTGAACATTTCTTTTCCTCGAACTCAAAATGAGTTTGAAGGAGAGAAGTGTTCTCAAATCCTCCCAATGGTGACTTGAGCTTGATGAAACCTTCCACTTTCTTGCCAAACCACCTCTTCACAATTTTGACCTAGCTGCACTTTAATCAGGAACACACAAAACAACTAAAAAATGGGTTACGTTAGCCAAAAGCAAATTGAAACCCATTTTCAAATTGTCCTGCCCAGCTTGAAATAACTTGTAAATGCAATGATGGTCAAAGCAAATCTTTTTGGTTTGAACTAGGAATATAAATTCAAGTGGTCATGCTCGTAGTTCATATCCAATTAAATTTCTCCCCGAATTTTTTTTTATGATGGTTGGAAATTTTACTTTCCAACATGCAAGTGTGGAATTTCAAATATGCAAATGCAAGGGTTGATGCAATTTGGAAAACAAATATGAGATATCTACCAATTAACATATTGGCAAGGACTCACCGAATTTTTGAAGTCCGGTGAGTGATAACTACCAATTAACCTATTGGCAAGGACTCACCGAATTTTTGAAGTCTGATGAGTAGGACTTACCTCCGTTCTATTCAGCGTGATTATTTGTTGTCCAATCCCGGAGTTGAAGATGTGGACGATTTCTTCTGTTTTGACATGCCAAACTCATTTGGCTGTCATTTGGACATGTGGGCCACATGGTGGCCCTAGTCTCTCCCCTTGTATTGATATATACATGTTGTTGTAGCGAAGGGTTCTCCCTCTTGAATGTATTCCTTCATGAGCATGGTGAGGCTTTGTCTTTCTTAGGGGTGCCACTCTGACCATATTGATATTCCATTGAATCAACCGATACCTTGACCATGGGTCAAAGGCTTCCTTGGGCATGATGACATGTGGACTCCACAATCAAACAAGAAACGCTTCATCCACAATGTCACTTGCCCTAGGTTGAATGGGGTTGGTTGTCGAAGTGTGCGAGTCCCAACAAGTGATGTGGGAAATCGTGGACTTTGAATGCTCCTTAAGTTCTTGTCCTTGGCCAAGATCTTCATGTGAATGTTGTATTGATTTCTGCTTGGCCAGGATACTTCAAGGTAGGCTAGTTGAACTTAAATCCATTAGAAAGCCATAGCCTCCTTGAATACAAGGGTGATGTTAATTCCACCCTTGACCTCCTTGTGAATGGTTGCCATTGCAGTTATTGTTTAAAAAAGGTCCTCATGGGTCTTAGGAAAATAATTCCCACGCGTCCCATGATGACATGGATTTTCACAAATCATGTGAATATCCACGACTTGGATTATCCAAACAAATCTCCAACGACTTGGATATTCATGACACTTCATCGGGAGGTGTAGTTCCATAACTAGCATATCCACCTTTTGAAGTGGTGTGCATGACAAGCTATGGGAACTCGAGCATTCTTCAATCCACCCCTTGAGTGGAGACCTTCTTTTCATCCATGATGGGTGAGAATATGACTTCTTCAACTCCAGCATGAATGTGGTCATGGATTGGTGTAGCCAACCCATGACACGAGTGTTGGATGAAGAGCCAACTATCCACCCCATGGTGGAGGCAAACGAAGAAGAACTTCTTGGAGCCTTCCCCAAGCTTGGGTATGGATGACTTTGGCTCCTACTGAAAGCTGAAATTCTCCCGCAAAAGGCATGGTGTTGCCTAGCGGACATTTGTTGAGGTACGCCTTGAATCATCTTGGAGTTTAGCACTTGCGTCCTCGTTGGCCATCCCATACAATGGGTTAGCCAACACTACCCTATTTTCACACAAAGGAGAAAACAAACAAGGGTAATCCTGTCTAATAACTATTAGTACCTATAGCTTAATCACAAGTGATTGCTATCCTTCACTTCCTTTGCCTTCCCCCGCAACGGCGCCAGAAATGCTCGTTGACGGCTCCTAAGATATACTAACAAATCATCCCCGGGAACGGCGCCAGAAATGCTTGTTGACGGCTCCTAAGATATACTAACAAATCATCCCCGACAACGGCACCAGAAATGCTTGTTGGTATTTCTAAACACCATAGATCATCTCCGGTAAAGAGATGAGATCTGCAAGCGCACGGAGGATACCGTTGTAGCGTTTCACCCATGAGTATTCCCAAGGGTATCATATTTATCCCAAAGGAAGGCAATGGAGTAAAGTATATACTACTCTTATGGTCAAGCTATGGGATACTAATCCATTATCCGGACAAGGGTAAGTTGATAATAGGGGCAGTGTGACACACACCTAGGCAATCTATTCTAAAGGGTAAAATGGGTCCTAGAGGGAGATTGTATTGAGAGTTAGAGAGTTTCTCCTACAATGCTCCTAATACATATACATAGCCTAAGGTAGATACTAATGGTCATTTCAATGATGAATTCCTATGCAATGCTATTCAACACATCGGGCACGGGCTTACCCCTAGCAATACTAGGGCGACTCCCGCCAAGAGCCTGTGGCATAGCCGAACGTGGAGGTTTACAAAGGATAGATAGGGCTGTCACCACCTAATGCCTACCTCTTCAATCCGTAGGTCAATGAGTAATCCAACGCTACTTAAATACCCTAGCACCATGCTACCATACTAAGCAAATACCTTAGGAGCCATGGCACAAGCCATCCTAAGGCAATGACTAACCTAAACATCATTGAACCAATGTTGAAGCATAGCATAAGTCATTCATATTAACATAATCATATCATAACTACATAGACTATAGTGGGGGTCTATAGTGTTTATGACCATAAGATGTGATCATGAGAGTGAAATCATAAAGACTATACCTTCCACATACATGGACTCCACAATCTAACAAGAAATGCTTTGTCCAAGTATACGTATAAAAGAAGACTAAAGATAATATCTTTATTGAGCACAAAGTCACAAATACAAGAAGGAATACATAAGCCATACCTTTCCCAATGTGGAATTGGGAAGAGAGACTCCTTCTACTCCTTTCCCAATTTGGACTTGGGACTAGAGGCTCTCCTCTCTACATCCTAACTCCTCTAAGGACTATGGAAGATAGTGTATACAATAGAATGATGCTCAAGTGGTGTGTGTTGAAGTGAGGGGCAGGGGGTCCTATTTATACTATTGTTGAGGTCGGTTCCCGCCACCAAAAGCGCGCGAATCAGTCACCATTGACTCCAGGGAGCCGGAAGGAGCCAACACGTGGAGGCTGACCGAGTTTGGTGCAAAGACCAGGTCGGCCGACCCCCTGGTTTGGCCGACCTGGTCATTGCACCGTTTCTCGTGTGCTTTCTCCAGGTGGCTGCCAGGTGGGTCCCATTGATGTATATGGGTGATACACCGTTGGATCTCGTTGGATACTTCTGTTTGTGGGCCATTTGATCCATGGGATGCCACGTGTCGTCGCCTGATTGGCTGGGATGATATTTATAGGATTTGTCCCTCTACATTTCCTCATTTCCTGCATAAAATGCTGCATACACATATTTCTCCAAGTTCAAGTGGAATTGGGTTAGATAGAAAGGTGATGTGTGCAAGTAATGACAAATCCTTCACGTAATTGAGTTAAATTGACAGATGAAATTGGTATATAACAGCCGTTAACAGGGAGCCGCTTCAGCGGTTTACTTAGGCGGCTGACTGACTGGGCCAGAGCTTCAGAGCGGGGACGTAGGGCCCATTGTCATGGGTGCTGTGTGTTGAGTGGTGTGGGCCTAACCTTTGTGATACGCACGAAGTTCTCAGGCATCATGGGGGTGATAAAAAGGAAACCTTTGTTTGAGGGAACAGTTCCTCCCTTACTCTCACCCCGCAGCCTAAGTTTTCGCCTTCCTCCTCGAGCGCCTGAACCTTCACCTCTCAGCCAAAGTTCTCACCTTCTCTAGAACCAATGGCTTCCCCACTGCTTCCCTCTTGCTTTCAGTCGGTAGATAGCTTGTTGTAGATGCAGCGACTGCTTGGCTGGTTAGCGGTGGAGTGTGCGTGGATGATCTGGTGCGAATCTCTCACCCTTGAAGACCTGCGCAAAGACGAGACCGTCCTCTTCTCCGCCTACGCGCCTGCGGGGCTGGGGCTTCTGTGAGATCTATGTGCGCTGAATACATTGGCTTTTAGTGAATACATTGGATTTGATGATAAAAGTTCCGAAATTCTGATAAAACACCATTTTAGGAATGTCCGACTCTAGCTCCGAGCTTCTACAAGGCCCGACAATAGGTCCGATTTACTTTGTCTAGGCCCGACATCTTTTTGGGTAGCTCCGGTGAGCTTTCTCTTTAGCTCCGGCATGTCTTTGATAGCTCCAGCATGTCTTTGTTAGGCTCCGATATGTTTTGATAGGTCCGACTTATGTTGGTTAGCTCTGACATGTTTTTCTTGCTCCGACTTTTGGGTTGACTAGGTACGACTAGCTTTGGTAAGCTCAAGTGCTAGGTCCTGCTAGCTTTGGTAAGCTCCGGTGCTAGGTTGTACTAGCTTTGGTAAGCTCTGGGGCTAGGTTCTACTAGCTTTGGTAAGCTCCGACACTAGGTTCTACTAGCTTTAATAAGCTCCGGCTCAAGCTCCAGTTAGCTTTGGCAAGGTCCGGAGCTAGTTTGCAATATTCCTGCTTTTATTGTGAAATGTTTCGAACTTGCTTTACATTGTCGGAAAGTTTGCTTAGTATTCTTTTACTATGTTTTTGGTGCGTTTTGGTTGATATGGCTGATATCATTTTGCTATGCTTTGCAACATGCTTATGTGAGGTGCTCACGTAAGGTGTTGTGTTCGGAATTAACTTGAGTCAAGTCGCAGACTTGGACTTGTACAGATTGGTTGTTTATTCATCTGCAGGTGTTGCTTGATTTCAAGACATGGCTGGTGACAGGATCTATTGAACTAGTCTTAGGGAGAAGATGAGGTTCAACAACCAAGTTCTGGAGGAATTGTGGTTGAGTTGATCGGGAGGTCGCGCAACATGTATGAATCAAGAACAATGCATATGAAAGTATCGTGGACGTCGTCGGAAGATGTTTGCACGTGTTCAAAGAGTGCATGGACGTGGCTACATGGTTCCGAGGCGTGATGAGGAGATGTGAATGTAAAAAATTGGTCGGAAAGGTCCAACCGACTAGGTTATGGACTCAGGCTGCGACTGAGTCGGGTTTGACTCAAATATGGAAAGATTTGAGTTAGTTATGATAGGATTTCGTGTGGGTCACAAATTTGAGTTGTTTTAGGAATGTGGAATATGTTCCTAAGGTGTTTGGAAGTCTTAAGATTGCTTCTATCTATGTATAGAAGAGTCCTAAGCAGTTATGGAAAGTTTCGACTCGTGATTTGAGTAGGATTAGAGTCCAAGTTGAGGTTAGGTTGGCCTAAGGGCTGGTTATATAAGCAAGGGAGGCCAGAGTTCGTGGTAGACGACTTTGGGGCTGTTCCTCTTGTGTTCTATTGAATAAAATTCATAGTTGAAAGGAACTTTTGTGCCTTGTTCGTCCGACTTGTTCTAGACAAGTTTTTCTCGTCGAGTTTTCTGCACAACACTACCTTTCTTCAGTGGTTTTATCATAACTAGAGTTTTATAGATCCAATTGATGTGGTTCTTTTTGGATTGTCTTCAAAACTTGATTATCTATCATATATCAAAATTTCATTGTCATTGGATTTGTGGTTTCTGGTATACACGAGTTTCTTTGCATTGTTTCAGAACTGTTTTTCTCAGGTAGGACAGATTGACCTTGGTTCGATCTTTCAATCGTAACTTGAGTTTCTCTTGAAGGATTTGAGTGATTCTTGTTGTGTCATCTTCGTGACTTGATTCTCTCTGATATCTATCACTTTTCTCACGGTGAAACATGTTTGGATTATCTCACACATAATTTCTTTAATAGATCGTTTTTCTACCGAAGGAGTTGGGATTTAATTGTTTCCGCTGCGTAAGATTTTTTAATCTACCATTCACCCCCCTCTGGTAGATTTTCACATGCTCTTCGATCCTACAATTGGTATTAGAGCCACGGTGCTCTAATCTTTGTGATTTGCACGTGTTTTGACTAATCATCATGGAGAAATACTCCGCAAAACCTTGTGTCTTTAGTGGTATTGATTTTCAGGTTTGGAAGGCACGTATGGAAGCCTTCGTCCAGTCTCAAGGCTTTGCAATATGGGATAAGGTATACAAGCCTTACGAGGTGCTGTCAAACGATCAAGTTACAGCCACAAATCTGAGAGATGTTGACAACAACAACAAGGCTCAGAACTTGATCATACAAGGATTAACTCAAAGCGACTTCGACCGTGTTGCACACCTCCGATCTGCATACGATGTGTGAAAAGCACTTTGTTACTACCACGAGGGATCCAACACGATCAAGGAGGTAAGGCAAGACATGTTCAAGAAGGAATACATGCGCTTCGAGATGCAACCCGGTGAGTCCATTGATGACCTTTTTGCTCACTTTAATAAAATTCTCAGCAACTTGCGTAGTGTCAATGTTAATTTTTCAGTTGATGAAAATGCTAGGCAATTGTTAAGTGCATTAGATATGTCAATTTGGGAGATGAAAGTCACATCTATTCATGAATCTACTGTCATGAGTACACTTACTTTAGATGTGCTATATTCCAAGTTAAAACTCATGAAATTGACATAATATCATGTAAGAACTCCAACAAGTCTATTGCTTTTGTTTCTCAACGTGACATGCCTAGCTCCGGCCAATCTTCATCTTGTGGTACACTTGTTTTGCTGTCCTCTCTAACCCTTGAACAGATTGAGAAGTTTCCATAGGAGGAGCTAGTACTTCTCTCTACTAGGTTCTCAAAAGCATTGCAAAATGTGAGAACTAGAAGGAGAGGAAGTGCCGGACCTCAACGATGCTTCGAATGTGGTAAGACAGGACATTTTCGCACGGATTGCCCTAACCTTTCAGGTACTACATCCCGTGATGAAAAGCAAACAAGGACGAATCACTCCTCTGCAAACAAGAATAAGAAGAAAAAGGGTTTTACAGGACGCCAATTGGTGAATAGCTTTATCTCCGCACTTCAAGAACTTGGCTCAAGCGACGTGGGCATTGGAAGTGACGAAGATGAAGATGATTTGGCAAACTTGTGCTTCATGGCGAGAAAATCAAGATGAAGTATGAAGGATGCAGAACACAACAGCGACAATGAAGAGGTATGTCCTACTTGCGAAGAAATGTGTGATGCTATTTCTCGTGCCACTATTATAGTTAAGAAAAAGGACAAAAAGCTTAGAGATAATGCTGCTAAAATTGAATCACTAGAATCTGAAATCAACCGTTTAAAAACTTTGATTCCTATTGATGATGCATGTCCCTCATGTGATTTAACATAAGAACAATTGTCCTCATTAAGAAGTGTGCACACCTCCACACTTGATAAACTTGAGTTAGAATTTGAAAAGAATAGAGAGCTTGCTGCACTTAATGATAAAAACTTGAAAGATGCTAGCTGTTCTACATTTGATTTGCATTGTTCTACTTGTGATGATCTTGATAAGAAACTACAAGATGCTATGAATGAAATTTCTGTATTGAACAATGCTTTACGTTCTCATGAAGTTAAATTTTGTTCCAATTGCAAATTAAAAGGAAAAACTTCATGTGAAAATTGCCTTGATTTATCCAATAAACTTGATAACATGCATAGGACATTAGATCAGTTTTGTAATGGGAATAAGAACCTAAACTTGCTGCTGAACTCTTCCAAGTCTTGCAATGATAAAACTGGTTTAGATTTTGATTCTCATGCTCATGCTAAAGCACATCCACCTAAAATTGTAAAGTCGTTAGGAAGTGGTTTGATTCAAACCGTTCCTAAGCAAAAGTAGTGGTTTTCAAATCTGCAGGAGTGTTGTCTCATTTGGTTTCAAATAAAAATGTTGCTTGCTCATCTAGACATGAAAACAAAGTTAATGAGTCGAAAACATACGAAGGTTGCTCCCAAACCTGCTGTTTTTTATGCTACACATGTAACATCTCATAGGACAATAGTTGGGTACAAAAATCCTCAAGCTTTGGCTCATAAACCTGCTGTTTTATCTCAGCTTTCGCGTGTTATTCCTGCTGGACGTCGTGTGACTCAGTACTGGATTCCTAAATGCCTTTTGACTAACCCCAATATTGAGTCATTGACGTATTGTGCTTCTATGTAGGTTACACACTTGAAGAAGGAGAACATTTGGATTGTGGATTCAGGTTGCTCACGCCACATGACCGGTAACAAAGAATGGTTCTCCTCCCTCTCTTTTGTGTCACGTGTAGAGAATGTTACTTTTGCCAATAATTCTTCAACTCCTATAATTGCTAAGGGTTTGGTTATTAAACAATCACTACACTTTGAAGGATGTGGCACTTGCTAAACATTTGAAATACAACTTGCTTTCTATTTCACAACTGCTACATGAAAATCTGGAAATTATTTTCACTAAAAATTGCTGCAAAGTTGTAAATTCAAATAGTGAGCTTATTTTTAACATGTCTCGGTTTGGAAGAGTTTTTAAAGCTTATTTTGATATGTCTTCCTCTAAGCATAGGTGTCTAGTTGCTAATGATTCAAAGGACTTATATTTTTGGCATCGTAGACTTGGTCACCTATGCTTTGATCATCTAACGCGTGTTAGTGCTCTTGATCGCATACGTGGGCTGCCTAAGCTTAAAGGGGACAAAGAAATTGTGTGCTCTTCTTGTAGACATGCTAAGATGGTTGCAGGTTCACATACTCCTCTCACAATGATCATGACAACTGAACCGGGTCAACTTTTGCACCTTGACACTGTAGGACCATCACAGGTTCAATCCTTTGGAGGTAAATGGTATGTTCTTGTTATTATTGATGATTATTCTAGATACTCTTGGGTTTACTTTATGGCATCTAAGAATGAAGCTTTTAGTCACTTTAAAACCTTATTTCTTAGATTATCAATTGATCACTTAAGATCTTTAAAAGCAATTAGAAGTGATAACGGAACCGAATTTAAAAATCAATCTTTTGAACACTTTTGTGCTGAAAATGGAATAGATCATCACTTTTCTTCACCATATGTACCTCAACAAAACGGTGTTGTAGAAAGAAAGAACAGAACCTTAGTTGAGATGTCCAAGACTATGCTTGATGAATATCAAACTCCTAGGAAATTTTGGGCTGATGCGATTGCAATCGCCTGTTATGTCTCAAATCGTGTTTTCTTGCGCGCTAAGCTAGGTAAAACACCATATGAGCTCCGGTTTGGACATAGGCCTAGTGTTACACATTTTCGGGTCTTTGGTTGCAAATACTTTGTTAAGAAACATGGTAATTTTGATAAATTTGAACCTAGATCTATTGATGGCATGTTTCTTGGTTATCCATCTCATACTAGAGGCTACCGTGTGCTTTTACTTCACACTAACAAAATTGTGGAGACTTGTGAAGTGTATTTTGATGAAGCTAGCCCAGGTACTAGCTCAAACATTGCAGGTCCGGATCCATATCCGCAGGGGGGAGCATTTTTGTTGAAGATGAGGAAGAAGGGGTGCTGCTTCCTGAAAATTCAGCAGCTAATGACATTGTTCCAACTCATGATTCACAGCCATCACCGACGACCACCATTGCTGGTTCAGATCCTCCTCAAGTCACAATCTCATCGATTTGTGATGAACATGAAGAAGAAGAAGCTTGTGAAGTGTCCACTCCCCTCCAGGTTCTCAAAAGTCATCCCCCACAACAAATTATTGGAAGCTTGCACGAACGAGTCACACGGTCTAGGTTTTGCGATCCAAACTCTCATGCTCATTCTGCTTTTGTTGCTTCTTTTGAACCCAAAGATATATCACAGGCACTCACTAATAAATCTTGGATTATTGCCATGCAAGAAGAGTTAGAAAATTTTGAAAGAAATAATGTTTGGAAACTTGTACCTCCACCTCAAGGTCACACTTTAATTGGAACTAAATGGGTGTTTAAAAATAAACAAAGTGAGGATGGGGTTGTGGTTAGGAATATGTAAAATCCCACATTTTCCTTCATATGAGGTTCGGTTGTAAATTGGTTGTTAACTCTAATGGAGACCAATTATAGCCATGCTTATAAACTTGATCTCATCAAATCTTTTCTTCTACTCATGCTTAAGTTTATTAACATGAGGAATGGACTTCACCAATAAACTTAGATTAATTCTTTTGACCTCTCTTCAAAGTTGGGAATTATTTGAAGAAAGATTGCTAGGCCAATTTAATATGCAGTACCAAATAGATATTCAAATTAAAATAAATTGAATATATACTACTGTATATTTGGCCTTGTAAAAATATTCAATTCAGAGGCCATAAATTTTTCTATGGTTTTCTAATATTCCAAATAGACTTCTTGCAAAGTTTCATAAATTTTGAACTCCATATGCTATTTTAATTGAGACGCTTAGCAAATTCAAACCCTGATTTGAATTCAAATTTTGAATTCTGTTCAAATAGATTAAAAATCAAGATTTGAACACACACTCATGGCCAGAATAACTTGCTTGACTTATCCTCATAGTTTCAAATTTTTTGGAACTCAATTGCTATTTAAATTACTGACACCATTGAATTTCCTCCAAATTCAAATTTGAATTTGAAATTCAATTGAAACTTGCTCCAAATCAAAATCCAATTGCAGAATCAAATTCTAGATATTTATTTGAGCCTCCCCACAAAAATCTAGAATTTTTGGACAAAATTTGGTAGGAGAATTGAAGTTACAGAGAAGGGAAGTAGATAAGAGGAGGTGGGGCCCACTGTCAGCCAAAGCACTCGAGTGAAACCCACGGGAGGGTGCCCTGTCTCCAGCTCGCCCCGCCGTTCGATGCCGGCAGCGCACGACACCGCGACGTGCATGCAGCCACTGAGCTACTTGCCTGCTTGACGCCGTGGCGCGCTCCCCTCTCCCCTCAGTCCCTATAAATACCCCTTGGCCGTCGCCGTTGGACACCATCCCAGTTCATGCAATTTTTGCTGCCCCTGTTCGACCGAGCTTTTGCCGACGATTTCAGCCGTGTCTTCCCGAGCTGTTAGTAGATAAAAGGCGTGTCACAAACTCCTCTACGTATTCCATTTGGTCATTGATCGTGACATAGCTTCTGCTTGGCATATTTTTAAGTTTCTCAGTCGCCGTAGAGGAAGCCGCCGAGAACCTTCACTGTCTCGCCGTTGAACACCCATTCCAGACCATCTCCAGCCTCAATCCTTTAAGCAAAAAGGTTCGCAATCCTCTCTAGTTCATGCTCACAGAATCTAAGCTTATGACATGAAGTATAACTTGAGTTCTTGTTCGAGAACCGATCGGTTTCTCAATAGAACAGCAAAGCTTCACTCTTAAATTCATTCATTCTTGCAATCATCCTTAAATCATGTTAGCAGATAGTTTCTATATGTCCTAAGTAAGCTCCATGCCCAAAAACCCTGAAAGTTATCAACCGAGTATCTTAGATTTCAAGTTTTTGAGGCCGCCGGTTGAAAAATCGCACTTCACCGTCGAACTCAGCCTTGCTGGGGATTTCACCCCAATCTGACCCCCAAATCATACTCCTGGTGCTTCCAGGAACCTCCCCAACCTTTTCTCGAGCCTATTTAGCCATTCTCGAGCATTTCCGACCAAGGCCGAAACCCTAGCTCCGCTGTCACCGTCGCGCCGCCGTCTCCGGCCATCGCCGGCGTGATTGGACACCACCATCGGCTTGCGCGGTTGATTTTAGGGTTTAGCAGTAACGGCAAGGCCGAACGGAGGTTAACACACCTATGTTTGGGGAAGCACCGCCGCGGTTCCGGTGAGGAGCGTCGTCGCGTCACGAGGTAGACGAAGGCCTATGGGCCCCACTTGTCAGCGCCTATTCGAACGCCCGGGATCAGCTGCGGCACTGGATCTGGTGCGGCTGCACGGTTGAACCCCGGGCCCCCGGTGTGGCCCAGATGCGATTGGCCCATTCAAATGAAGTGGGACCAGCCCCTTTTATTTGAAATTTCCAATAGGAAAATAAATCCAGATTCAATCCCAACTTAGAAAATCCATAACTTCCAGTAGAATTATCCAAAAATTTCCAAATAAATTCTGTTAGAACCAGCATGAAGAATACTGTCGAGTGGTGCACTTGGATTGGTATGTAAAGCCATAGAAATTTCTCCATAATTCAGATAAGAAAAATGCTTAAAATATTCATTTCTACAGTTCTGTTAATTGGAAAATTCCCAATTTTGGTCAGAACCCTTTAGTTAATACATTTGATCTCCAGTAAAAGTTTCAAGCTCTTCGGACTTAAAATACTTGGTTGATCAAGGTTTCAAACCTCTATGTAGTTATAAATTGAGAAAAATGGAAAAAATCAATTTCCAAAAATTTACCCAAACTTGAAAAATTAACTTCTCCATGTAGGAAGCTCAAAAAATTGTGAAACAAATTTTCCTAGAACCAGTGAGACCCCCTCTACATGATACAACCATTGGTAGCCATAATACATCTCCAAAAATTTCAACCAAAATTTAGATAATATTATTGCTTACCATAATTGTTAAGAATAACAAACATACTTTATCATCTCTTGTTCTTTGCAAGAGTCTTCTCTATAGTCTCTAGTATCCACCATAAAAACCCCAAAGCCAATTAAGATGATTATCTTATGTTATCCTAATATACTCACCCCACCTTAAGCATCTTAAATTATTCACAAAATCATTTATACCTAGTATATCCATATCGTGTAGTAGCTGAAATCGAGGAGCAGCCGGAAGCTTTGGAGGTCCAGATGCCAGAAACTAACATAGACTCAAACCCGCATTCAAACAAGCCCCGGTTTGCATTTAAGTTCCTTACATTGTTTTACAGTTTTATTTCACCTTACGTCTTCAAATGATTGTGCATTACGTTTAAGGTGTTTGACATCCACTTTCATGGCCCACAAATCCTATGGAGTCTTGGGTAGGTCTACGGCCCGTTGAGTAGACACTGCTATGCTTATGCTCATACGAATTCGGTAGAAGTCGAGTAGTTGGAATCTACTCGCGAGATAGGAATTTTATCACACGGGAGATTCTGGAATGAGAAAATGGTTTATGAATATGAAATCAAGACCGATCAGTGGATAGGATGCAGTGAGACGTGGTCTCACGTGCGTAGCCCTGCTTGTGTCGATTGAGGACCGTTTCGTGTGCGGTCCTGCTGGACAAGTTTGAATTGTACCGACGACATACTAGAGGAATGGGCTCCAGTCAACTGACGTAGCTTGATACTGGTTTGTCGAGGCATTCCGTTCTATTTTATAGGTGTGGGTTGAGGGCAGCAAGGTGTAAATTAGCTTGTGGGCACGTCAGAGTACGCCCCATGCAGTGACCTCCTGCTCGTGACGGATCGACCGGTTCGACATTCGAGTGTTTAGTGAAAGGTGGCCATATATGACTAGTACTAAATTGTTATGTAGGTACTGTTGAAAGTACTCGCTGGCACTTCCAAAAGTGCGTATGTGTCGTGTTGTTCCGGGTATGTCCTGATTGCAATCACCGTCCCTCGCGATAATAGAGTAGCACTTGTTCACTGCGCCGTGACGTAGTAAATACTAAAGAAGTCAGGAGACTATGATATATTGGTTTATAAATTGCTTGGACAACCTTGTTTGGCTTAGAGATAGTACAATTAAAAGTTTACAATTTCCCCATACTTTACCTGTAATAGCATTATGTGCTTTGTACACGTCATATCATCGACAAAGCGTTTCTTGTTTGATTGTGGAGTCTATGATGTGTCGTGCCTGAGGAATGTCATGTGCTAAATAAAACATGACTATAAGGATCCACTTGTAGGCGAGTCCTTATGCTTTACTTACCTATGTTTAGTACTCATCCTTGCATATGTCTAGTGACATGGGTTACTCTTGCTGAGCCTTATGCTCACGTTTGCAGTTAACGAGTTTTTGCAGATTATACGACTGATGACGGGTTTAATGACGAGGCTGCACCCCCTCCAGGGTTTACAGCCGAGTGGGAACCCTGCACGCCGCCGTTAATTGTGTGTTTCTAGTGCAAAGTACCAGGACATGGATGAATTTGCTTTTGCATAGCTAGTGCTGAGAGTGTAGCTATGCTGTATAGTACTCTTTCCTTCCGTTAGTACTTTTAAACTTCCGCTGTGCTTGTCAATAAATACTTGATATTGTAAATTTGTTCTCATTCTATTCTTGTATACTGTTGGGTGTCGCATCGCAGGACACCACCCAATGAGATCCTTGGAGGTCGGGATTCCGGTCCGCACAGACATGGTATCAGAGCATCATTGGGAACAGTGTACTTGAAAAGAACATATTTTCAAAAATTAGGATTTGAGTGAGGAATTAGCTATATGCCCTTATAAGGAGTATTATTAGTATAAGATATAAAGGTGGTAAACTAACTTATATGTTATTAATTCTGTAATGACGCTCCGACATCAGGTAAGAGGTAAGGTACACCACCGTAAGCGGATCAATTGCAGTAAGCTCACTATGCGAGAGGTAGCATGGAAGTTTTCTGTGGCTTAGCACAGAAATGTTAATAGTAGTCTCTGAAGCTTACTATGTTTCTGAGAACATATGACACGCGGTACCCCAACGTGCTTCAAGGTTAGTGGGAGCCGCCGTCGTGTGGTGTATAACTTGATAGTATGCATCTCTAGAACCATTCATGTTCTATGGGAGCATGCGAAACACATATGCCCGAGCGTGTATAAGCCGGTTTGTATGGGAGTCTTTGCTGTACAGACGTATTTACAGCCATGTACCTCGAGACATGACCTCGCTCGAGGGCGACTCACACCAGAGTCGTATGCATTTATTTTCATATGTATTATTGTGACTGCTTGTCGTGTTTCCCGTGTTGCCCTTGAGGTGTGAAGGTGTGAAAGGGGATTATTTTTTTTGCAGCATTGACTACGGTAGCCACCTGTGTAGCACACATTTGCGAGTGAACGATACTATGACCACCTCTAAATTTATCCGGAAATAACCGGTTAGAATTTTCTTTGGTGAGGCATGTAGTACCGTCGGTATCAACTTTGATACTTGACCACCCCCAACAACAACAAAATTGGATGCATTATAGAAAGTCCGACTATCAGGTGCTGGTAGGTTTGGACTCCGCAAAGATAAAAAGTCGATTCAACATGGGGTTAGCACCAAGATTCTTCATTTCTGGCCAAAGTTTGCTCAACTTTGTAAGGTTGTAATCTTGGTTAGATTAAAATAAACATAGGGTTATGATATATGGATGAAAATTTCTCGAAGTCCTCTACAACTTTTCTGTTTACCATCAAGGCCGAAAAGCTTGATAATCTATTGACATTTGGAGTATGCTTAAACTACTCCAGATAACCCTACCGTTGTACCAGTCTCAGTAATTCTGCGATAACTCACTGTAGAAAAATCTTCTGCCTTATTGTGATATATATATGAAAAGGGGAGAAGCAGATCTACAGTTTTTTTATTTAAAGTTCCTCTTGATTCAAAATGAAGGAAATTCAAATTTCGAGCTCAAAACAGTGAACTGCAGGACTACTGTTGAACAACAGTCAGTTCATCTGTTAAGTTTAGATAGCTTTAGCTTTTGATCCAGAATAGTGACATGGTCATATATATACCTTTCTGGAAAGCTTAGCAAGTCCTCTATCAACTCCATGTTGTACTCATGGCCTCAATATTAGTTTAGCCGTGTTAAATTACTATGGTTGCAAACTTGGTTCTGGCGGATCAGATCTTGGAAGAGTTGGCACATAGTTTCAAATTAACACACTATACCTAAGTAACAAATGTTTATGGCCGAAATATTTTACCTATGGATTTTTAACTTGATGTTATACAAAATTTATTTTGTCATTACCCCCACATATTGAAATGGTATACCTGTATAACTTGTGGAAATCACCACATATACAGGAGGGGTTCTGTCAAAATTTCGAGAAAATATGGGTCAACTTAAAACCTGTATAGATTCTATTTCCTAGCTCACCTGGAGCTGTATGAGTACAATTTGGAAAGTCTGGAAAGTGTACGACAACTTTTGTATTCAAACCAACATCTGGTTCGGACGTTTCCTGTATGAAAATTTTGAATTTATACAGGAAGGTCAGCTGGAACAGACTGTGATTACAACTCCAGTTTTAAATTTTCTTAAAGTATTGCGAGTTGGAACCTTCTCATTGTTCCAGTATCTTTTTCACAGATGGCTGATTCTATAGTATACTTACCAAACGTATGGGTGTTCACGAAGTGTACGCTTCTGAAGGGTTTTCCGGATTTGTTGACCGCAATGCTTCAACGGTTTGTGTATCGTGAAATACCAGACTATTGGGGCAAGGAGATCGATGATGCAGGGGTAAGGAGGTGCACCATTTATGTCGATGTTCCTGCTGCTCCATTTAATATTAGATGGTCCCCTTTTTCCATCCAAGTGCAAGGGATTCAATTGGAAGACACGTGGTGTTATGCTGCAAGCATGGCCATCATGAGGTTTTGCAAACTTCATTACCATGCTATGGCTGGCACTCCATTCGAGCTCTTTCAGGTCGACGGTAGAGCTGGTGACGAGTAGGCAAGTCGGATGGTTGCAGCATATGGGCATACTGAAGAAGTACCCAAGATGATTTTAGCATCATATGCGGCATCAGCGTGTCAGGAGAGCCTTGATCAGCATGTTAGCCTGGGAAAAATGATGAGTGACTAGAAGCAGGCCTTAATTCGAGGAGATCACTTTGAAGGTGCCAACGACTCACTTAGGGCCACGGTTGATCCCCTAAATCGCCGTTAAACTTAAGGGAGAAGCAGTGGCACCAGGCTGTTCAAGCTCGATCGGAGGCTCACGTGAAAGCAAAACACGCAGAAAGCGCGTTGGAAGCAAGTCAACTCGAGGTGCAACTGTTGGATGAACAGCTGAGTGAGGTGACTCAAGAAAGGGATCAATCCAGAGGGGAAACTCAGGATTGGAAGGCCAGTTGCAAAAATGCACAGAAGGAACTGGAAGACTTGAGGATGTTTCTTCTGCAGGCTGATCGGAAATCTTTAGTTGCCGCGACGTCATCAATGGTAGGTGGGGTAGCAACTCTTGCTCCCGCAACCGCACCTGTGGCACCAACTTCGAATGAAGAAGAAGAAGATCCCGAGGAACTCGAGTACGTCGAGTAGGACGTATTGGAGTGGGATGTGGCAACACTTCTGCCGACATGGGGCAACATATAGTTTAATAGTTGCTCGTGTTTTTCTGTTGTGACCATGTTGGTGTCATATTAAGAATAGTAGTGGGTATGTCTAAGCTGATAAGATGTGTATGACATCTCATGGGAACCAAGTATGGTAGGGATGTATTTCCATAGTGGGAGTCCATCATTTTGGAGTTTACTACTGTAAACTTGGTCATGAGATAATATATCTTGTATAAAGTTTGTACTTTATCAATATATATGAACGTTATGCACTTATTCTCTTGTCAATAGTCGTGCTACTGCAAAAAGATATGGAAAAAGGGAAAAGAAAACATGTGCTGATTTAAAATCATTTAGATGCAGAATGGTGCGTACGCACTCGACGCCAGAAATGGGAGGATCTAGTCGTGGTCTTGAGGACGAATCTCCGACCCAGGAGACAGCTGCAACGCCGCAGCAAAAATTCCCTCCACCACCACCTCCAGAACTTCCAAGGAGTCTAGCGGAGGTTCTCGCTGCAGTGCTTGGCTCGTGCGACGAGCAAACAGAGTTACTACAGACTCTGGTCCAGCATTCATCCCGTCAAGGAGGGCGACCAGATGCGGGTCCACGACAACCTTCTCCAAGTTCTTACTCGTATTTCATGTCAACGCACCTGCCGGTCTTCATGGAGGCCGATGAACCATTGGAGGCGGACAACTGGCTCCGCTCCATTGAAGGGAAGTTTGGTTTGCTACGAGTGACCGAACATCAGAAGACCCTGTTCGCGGCCCAACAACTACAAGTGTCCGCTGGTGCGTGGTGGACAAATTACCTTGCCGCACGACCAGTCGGCTACGCCACGAGCTGGTAGGAGTTCTGGGAGGTGTTTCGCGCCTATCACATACCTTCCGGGGTGATGAGAAGGAAGCTTCAAGAGTTCTTGGAGCTGAAACAAGGAGGAAGGAGTGCTTACGAGTACTCCAAGATATTCAACCACTTGGCCCAATACACTCAGGACCAAGTGAATACTGAAGATCAGAAGCAGAAATGCTTCTATCGGGGTTTGAACCCCAAGATGAAGGACAAGCTTTCCTTGTTCAATAGTGGCAGCTTCAACAACATGGTCAATGCCTCAATCGTACAGGAGGACGCTACCAGGGAGTTATTCTCCGACAAGAAGAAAAGGAGTGCTCCGCAGGGCAGCAGAGGAGGCACTCTTCAGAAATACCACATGGTGTATCGATCACCATCCGGCTAGAGGTGGCAGCCGCCATCGCGACCACCGATGTTTCGTGGTCGCCCATTCAATAACGCCGGCTTCCGCCCACAACAGCAACAGGGGATGATTCCGCGTGCACCTCTATCTCCACCGTGTGCATCGAGATTCCATCCTCCACTTCGTACGGTTAGACCCCGTACACGTGCTATACGTGAGGACGTATGGGACACTTTGCCAAGGACTGCCCGCAGAGCGGAGGACAATCATCGTACCAGAGGGCGAACCAGCCTCGCAACCAGCCCAAGAAGACAGCCACCAGAACCGGCAACGTTCACCACCTCACCATCGAGGATGTTCCGGAAGGCGCACTCGTACTCACGGGTACGTTCTCTCTCAATGGTCATCCCATAGTCATCCTTTTTGACTCCGGTGCTTCCCATAACTTTATTAGCAAGTCTTATGTCAATCAATACCAATTGCCTATTGTCGGTGGGTGAATCTGGCATATCTACTGTCAGTAGTCCGTGGAGTTTATAGTTCGGTAATGGGCGCACAGAGATTCAAGAGATGGTGGGAAATTGACACAGAGGTTTACGTTGTTCGGGCCGCCTGAGCGTAATACCCTACTCCACGGGGTGTGTTGTTGTTGTATTGAGCGTATAAGAGTGTCTGAGTGCGTCCGAGAGCGTGTGAGAGTCTCAGAGTCCAAGAGGACCTCTTTTGTGTATCGTCGACCAGTCCTTTTATAGTACAAGGACTGGTTGTTACACCGTTAGCCTGGCCCGACATGTGGCCCTGGCGGTTACTAATGTTTAATACACAATAAATGAGGTTAATTACCCTTAATAGCATGGTAATGGGCCTTAATAGTGCCGTTACTGGTATTAACGGCCTTCCGACCGAGTGTCATTAATATGGTATTAATGACACTTAATCGGGTCTTAAGCCTTTGATTGCCCCTTGAAGGTCTGAGTCGTTGGGGGTCCATCAATCTGTTTGTTGAGGTTGAAAGTCTGGCGGTTCGGACACGTGACAGCTCTAGAGCTTTACCGTCGTGGACGGGTAGGTCCGGTGTTGTTAGGCACGTGTTGGTTCTGGAGCTTCCCTCTATCTGGGGTTAGGTCCGGGGGTGCCATACTGGTATCTAGTCCGGAGCTTTCCCATGTGTGGGCGATAGCTCCGATCTTATGATACACGTGGCGACCCTAGGACTAACCATGTCGGGGATGCAGGTCCGGTTTTGGCTGACATGTGGGGCCTTTGGAGGTCTTCAAATCGGGTAGATGGAGTTTCCTTGTGATATTTGCAATCCCCAGGGGTATCCGATACGCAGGGTACCGACACCTATCATTTCCACAGAAACCCCATATAGATTTGTTCTCCGGGAGGCAAAGTAGTAGTAGATAAGATGGTCCATAGGGTACCTCTTAATCTGGGTGGGAACATATACCCTATCTCTCTTATTATATTGGAGCATCAGAAATTAGATGCCATCTTAGGAATGGCATGGTTGCAATACGATGGTTCTATTATTGACATCATTCCTCGGAGAATATATCTAAATTCTCCAGTCCACTCTCCCCAAATTCTCATTCTTGAGAGAAATATCCATGTGCCTCCAACTGCTGATAACACCGAAGCCTGTAAACTCGAAGATATTCCAGTAGTATGTGAGTATCCAGACGCTTTTCCTGAAGATCTTCCTGGTATGCCACCAGAAAGAGATGTCGAGTTTAAGAGATCCTAGCGTGCGGATCTCACGCAATTGAAGGTCGCCGGATCCCAATACAAAAATCATATCGGTTCCACGCGCCCTGTCAGGCCGCCGCCTTCGGGTTCCCGCCTTTCATGATGACAACCGTTTGCCTGGGGTAAGGGCCTCGACTTGATCGTCGGAGTGGTCCCAGGCCCCCCTTGTCATTTGCAGTGTGAAGTTTTTGAATGGTATCATCGGCTCCTCCGCGGTTTCCATCCAGGCATTGTGGGGGCTTACTTAAGAAGGAAATCACGCACCATTTAGGAGTTCTTTATGACTTTCATTCGAACTTGCACTCAAATCCTCCAAACTTTCGCTTGCTTTTCATCTCTCGCCCTGCTGTGCTGCGATGGAGTTGGGTCTTCGCCAGAGCCGCCTGAAGACTGACAGTGATTTGAAGAAGGTTCGGACCCTCATGGGGTGGTCCCCTGACTTCTTCAACCACCTGGTCCGCGCCGGCAAGCTTCCTTTTG
Source organism: Tuctoria greenei (assembly GCA_036927565.1). NCBI lineage: Eukaryota > Viridiplantae > Streptophyta > Magnoliopsida > Poales > Poaceae > Tuctoria > Tuctoria greenei. Next base: position 113,564,468 of record JAYESD010000005.1, read on the forward strand.
TGAAGGAGCACGCCGGCAACATGGTGTACTTCTCCGCGTATGCCATGGTGGGACTGATCCCACCTTTCTCCACTTTTTTCTTGATGCTGCTCGACTTCTATGGTCTGCAGCTGTACCACCTTGGTCCCCACTCCATTCTTCTGGTGTCGATCTTTGTCCACTTCTACGAGATGTGGGTGGGCATTCCCCCCTGCGTCATCGTCTTCACCGTCCAGACCACCGGCAAGAGTGACGAGTACCTTGGCTTCTATTATTTTGTGAAGCACAAGAAGTGCCCGTACAAGTAATTGCGGTCGTTCCCTTCTAGGAAGTGGGACGACTGGAAGAAGGATTGGATCGTCATCAGGGTAGAGGAGCATGAGAAGCTGGAGCTGCCCGAGGGCCTCCCCAACATCGACACTGCAGCTTCGAGCGAAGCTCTGGTGTTATCGGACGCCTTCAACCCTGCTCTGACCAGGATCCACCAATGCGTGGAAGGAGGGGTGACTCCTCAGGCAGTGTTTTGCAACTTCCTGACCAACAGGTGGGCTCCGCTGAAGAAGAGGGAGAAGCTTGCTTGGGCCCTCAACAGTGTGCTGGATGAGGACCAGATCGAGACCGGTTTGAAGTCCAACATGGAGGGCGCAACTTTGGAGTTTCACCTCAAGAAGTTCCAGCACGGCATCGACGTCGAGGGTGACGACTTGACTCCACCAGCGGCTTTCCTCCTTCTGAACATGGAGGCAGAGTTCAGCAGAGAGCTCCGACGGAAGATGCCAGTGCTTGATGACATTGGTGTCGTTGAGAGGCGTTCGATCACCGGGTTGGCGATCTCCGGAGCTTCCGAGGGTGGTCCCCCTTCCATCCCGGAATAGAGAGTTGAAGTCGTGGGCAAGGGCAAAGAGTTGGCTGAACCCTCGAGCCTTAAAAGGAAGCTGAAGCACTCTGACGGGAGGTCCGTCAGACCTGCTCCTTCCACGGCGGCCCGGCCCCTTCTCCTCGGAGGGGAAGGTCTTCATCGGTGGCAACTACTCCAGCATCGACATCTCCCTGGGGTGCTAGCTCCAGCCATGCGGCTCCAGTACCAGGGCCAGCTGACGGCTCTGGGTCCAGAGGTCCTTCCCGGTCGAGGGGGCCTCAACCCGAGTGATGCCGATAGCAGCAGCGAGATCCGGGGAACCTTCCGGAGCCACCACACCAGTGGCAACAGGGTCCGGCTCCGAGTGTCCAGAAAAGAGGTTTCGTGCTAACTGGTGCAGAAGCCTTCTGAGGTAATTTTTGATTTTTTACCTTAGTTGATTGTTTTTTGTTGTAACTGTGTTTTGAGTTTCTTCGTCCTTCATCTCCAGAGTGCCCAAGAGACTGAAGCTCCGAGTCCTGCAACAGTAGCTGAGGCTGTGCAAGGGGAAGCTCCGATTCCTATTCCACCGCCGCCCCAAGAGGTGGCTGAGGCTACGGTAGCTCCGGCGCCGGCTGTCATGGTCTTAGACTTCGACTCATCCCCAGAAGCTCCCGTGGTAGCGCCGGACCACGGGAATGAAGATGTTCCAGCAGCACCTGCCCCGAAGGTTGAAGCTTCGGGTTCGAATGCTAAAATGATGGACGCTCCGGCCTCAGAGCCAGAGGTAGCTGCAATTCCGGCCCTATAGCCGGATGTTGTTGAAGCCCCGACAGTTGAGCCGGTGGTTGATGAAGTCTCAGTGATAGAGCCTGGTATTAATGAAGTTCCGACGCTTGAGCCGGTTGTCGAGGAAGCTCTAGCAATAGAGCTGATTGCGGCAGAAGTTCCGGCGGTAGAGACGATCGTCGAAGAAGTACTGGCGCCTGAGCCAGTTGCTATAGAGGTGCCGGCGCTCGAGCCCATGGTGGTCGAGGTGTCAGCACCAGAACCGGCGGTGGAGGAGGCACCAACGTCAGAGCCGAACGTGGCTTCAGCTCCGGCGGAATCTTCAACGCCCTCCCCAGAAGCAGTGGTCCCGGAGGTGCCCGCACCTGAGCCAGGGTGCCAAGATGAAGCTGCCGGCCTCCCGCCTGAGGGGCCAGTTGTTGATGACCTGGCGGCGGGACCTTCGGAGCCAATTCCGAAGGTCGAAACTTCTACTGCAGGACCTTCCTCAGCGGTGATCGAGGCTATCTCAGAGGACGGCCCTAGTGCCGTGGAAGCTCAGGGGACCTCTCTTGTAATGTGGGACCCAATTTTTGTCACGGAGAACCCGTTGGAACCGGCTTAGATGACCCCGGCAGGTCCTGACCCGATCCCCCTGTCGTTGTCTATTGACAACGCCTGCTCCAGTCTTCGTCAAGTCCAGCTGGCTTTCTACCACGACAGCAATGCCCTCGAGGAGGAGCACCAAACTCATAGGATGTGGCTCCACCGGCTCCATTTCGAGACCAAGATGGCGCAGTCGAGGCTGGCTGACGACAAGGAGTGGGTGCAGAGGGAGAAGGTCCGTCTGGAATACTAGGGTAAGCTGCTGGATGAGAGGGAAAGCATGAAGCGATCCCTTGACAACCAGTCCCGGGCCATCTACAAGTAGGCCAAAGCAGCTAATAACGCAGCGGATGGTCGCCAGGAGAGGCTCGACGCCATCCACGCTAGTCTCGTCAAGCGCCGGGAGGCTCTTGAGGAGTGGGAGAGAAAGCTCGAGAATGAAGAGCAAAAACTCCTGGAGCGTGAAGAGGGAAGAAGATCTTACTCAGAGGCTAACTCTGGGTGACAAGAGTCTCAAGGAGCGCACCAAGAAATTGGAGGAGCGCTACGAGAGAGAGGAGAAGAAGGTCTAGGAGCGAGGGCAGGAACTCCACAGGAGGGAGAATGTCGTTGCTGCCATGGAGAAGAAAGTGCGGGGCCGGGAGAAGGACCTGGTCGACCGTCAGAACAAGATCCACCTCTGGGAGGAAGAGCTCAGAATACTCGAAAGGCATGTTGCTAAAAAGATCCAGCAGAACGCCAAAGAGGTTGAGCGCCTTGCCCGTGAGTATTCGGAGCTTGCGGCGACTAGAAGATCCTTGGAGGAGATGCGAGGTTCGAGGACTTTGGATTCCCAACAAGTTTGGGACTTCCTAGGCAAAGCCAACGACGCACTGGCGCCAATGGGTTTTAGACCTGGAGCTGGAGCTGGACCTGGCGTTGCAGGCGTTTAGTTCGACGGGCAACAAACTCACCAAGATGGGTGATGTCACTATAGACCAGCTGGAGACCAAGGGACAATCCCTGGCGAAGGACGTCGCAGAATTCGTGCTGACGTGCTACACAAGCCGACACCCTTAATTCCCCTGGACCCGGTGCTTGAAGGCCCCATCAAAGGAGAGGGAGAAGCTGCCCAAGCCATCGTATCGGAGGCTGCCTAGAAGGTCACCTCGTTCTTCCATAGGGTCTATGACCATCTCTTTGTAGCTTCCACTTGTATCCACTCTTCTCTTTCTCCAATTTTGTAATCTCTTGTCTCCAGATAAATGAAATCCAAGTTTTTTGTGAATTTCATTTTTTTGTCTTCAACACCTTTGTCCCACTTGGCCCCCTGGTAGATGTACACAATTTGATTGTGAACATGTACCAAGAGGATGTAACAGTTGTAGAATGTAGGTTTGAAGTCTTTGATAGTGAAGGCCCCCTGAGGTTGTCGGAGCTTAGTGGCTCCGGCATTGACCATCGTCGGAGCTTAGTAGCTCCGGCAGTAGTCTTCATCAATGCGTAAAGCATCGAAGGTTAGTCCTCTGGGGTGTCGGAGCTTGGTGGCTGCGGCAGTGACCTCTGTCAACACGTGGTGTGTCGATAGCAGACTCTACTATAGAGCCTTCCCACCATCTTTTCTTCACGTTGACGGCTGCCTCCCTAGCTTTACCGGAGCTGAGTAGCTCCAGTGACGCTCGTTATCAATGTTTGAACATCGACCACAAGCCGCCTAGAGGATGTCGGAGCTTTGGCAGCTCTGGCTTCATTTGCCATCATCATGAAATATTTATTTTTCCTGTATTTTTCCTGCACATTGAAGTCAAGAAAAGTAGTAAAATCCATATTCCTATCTATAACTTCATTGTGACTTACTATTCCCGAGAAATTTTTAGGTCGAACACAATTCTAAATACAATCAAGTGCACTACCTTGTTTCCTTCAGATCCGATCATTTCTGGACTCGCCTTACTTCGGCCTACCGGGGTGTAGGTAGAGTGGCGTACTTAGGGTGCATGACCAGGCTAAGTCGATAGCACACTCCGACCCTAGATTGGCTTGGAGGCATTCAGACGAGTAGACCATCAACAATGGTTGGACCCAAAAGAATAGACAATGCAACTCGAATTGTACGTGAACTGGTCGAGCTAAAGTTTCTTAAGAACTGCACAACTTTGTTATAGACAAGAAAGAGAAAAATAAAAAATGTTGAGCCTGTACAAAATAAATGCACGTGGAGTCTGTTTTCACACAATGACATCTTTCATTATAGGTCCGGGGTACAGGGGAAACAAGTACACTCTTAGGGTACAAAACTAGACTAAGTGTGTTTCGTTTCTCGTTTGACCCAAGGTAGCTAGCTTCACTTTTAGTTCTGAGACTGTGACAAGTGTTGCATGGACGTTGCGGACCTTACGGGGTAGATTCGGCTGTCCTCCTGGAGGAGCTAACCGACTCTGTACAATGACTCTATAACATACATCACATGTAATTACAGACTCACCTCCGTGATATTATGCGTAGAACTTACGGAGGTGCTCAATGTTCCAAGGATTAGGGAGAGGTGTCCCATCCTCAGTTGCCAAGCGAACGCATGCAGGACGGGATACTTTGATCACTCGGAAGGGTCCTTCCAAGCTGGGGGAAAGTTTGTTTAACCCTTCTATAGATTTTATTCTCCATAGCACTAGATTGCCTTCCTCGAGCTATCGGCTGTGAACATGCCATTGGTGATAGCGCCGAAGAGCTTGGCGGTATCGGGCATTCCGAACAGCTGCTCGGCACCTTCCCTCTTCAAGGAGGTCAAGGTCTTCACGCCGGAGCTGGTCCTGCGTGGCTTTGTCGAAGGTCTGGACCCGGAGCGACCCCAAGGTGATTTCCGGAGGAAGGACTGCTTCAGCTCCGTACACCAGGAAGAAGGGTGTCTCTCCAGTTGACTGGTTTGGAGTTGTCCTGTTGGCCCATAGAGTGGGCGGAAGCTCGGCTCCATGTTTTTTCAGGCGCTCATAAGTGCGCGTCTTGAGTCCTTTTAGGATTTTTGCATTTGCTCTCTCTGCCTGGCCATTGCTAGCCGGGTGAGCTACGGAAGCATAGCTGACTTGGATGCCGAGGTCTTCACAGTATCCTTGGAAAGCAGAGCTTGTGAACTGGGTCCCATTATGAGTTATGATTCTGTTTGGGACTCCAAATCTATATAAGATGGACTGTAAGAAGTTGATAGTTGATTGCTTGTTTATTGTCACAACTGGAGTTGCTTTCGGCCATTTGGTGAATTTTTCAATGACAACATACATGAACTTGTAAACTAACTTATATGTTATTAATTCTATAACGACGCTCCGACATCAGGTAAGAGGTAAGGTACGCCACCGTAAGCGGATCAATTGTGGTAAGCTCACTATGCGAGAGGTAGCATGGACGTTTTCCGTGGCTTAGAATGGAAATTTTAATAGTAGTCTCCGAAGGTTATTATGTTTCTGAGAACCTATGACACGCGGTACCCCAACGCGCTTCAAGGTTAGTGGGAGCCCCCGCCGTGTGGTGTATAACTTGATAGTATGCATCTCTAGAACCATTCATGTTCTATGGGAGCATGCGAACACATATGCCCGAGCGTGTATAAGCCGGTTTGTATGGGAGTCTTTGCTGTACAGACATATTTACAGCCATGTACCTCGAGACATGACCTCGCTCGAGGGCGACTCACACCAGAGTCATATGCATTTATTTTCATATGTATTATTGTGACTGCTTGTCGTGTTTCCCGTGTCGCCCTTGAGGTGTGAAGGTGTGAAAGGGGATTTTTTTTGCAGCATTGACTACGGTAGCGACCTGTGTAGCACACATTTGCAAGTGAACGATACTATGACCACCTCTAAATTTATCCGGAAATAACCGGTTAGAATTTTCTTTGGTGAGGCATGTAGTACCGTCGGTATCAACTTTGATACTTGACCACCCCCAACAACGACAAAATTGGATGCATGATAGAAAGTCCGACTATCAGGTGCTGGTAGGTTTGGACTCCGCAAAGATAAAAAGTCGATTCAACATGGGGTTAGCACCAAGATTCTTGATTTCTGGCCAAAGTTTGCTCAACTTCGTCAGGTTGTAATCTTGGTTAGATTAAAATAAACATAGGGTTATGATATATGGATGAAAAGTTCTCGAAGTCCTCTACAACTTTTCTATTTACCATCAAGGCCGAAAAGCTTGATAATCTATTGACATTTGGAGTATGCTTAAACTACTCCAGATAACCCTACCGTTGTACCAGTCTCAGTAATTCTGCGATAACTCACTGTAGAAAAATCTTCTGCCTTATTGTGATATATATATGAAAAGGGGAGAAGCATATCTACAGTTTTGTTATTTAAAGTTCCTCTTGATTCAAATTGAAGGAAATTCAAATTTCGAGCTCAAAACAGTGAACTGCAGGACTACTGTTCAACAACAGTCAGTTCATCTGTTAAGTTTAGATAGCTTTAGCTTTTGATCCAGAATAGTGACATGGTCATATATATACCTTTCTGGAAATCTTAGCAAGTCCTCTATCAACTCCATGTTGTACTCATGGCCTTAATCTTAGTTTAGCCGTGTTAAATTACTATGGTTGCAAACTTGGTTCTGGCGGATCAGATCTTGGAAGAGTTGGCACATAGTTTCAAATTAACACACTATACCTAAGTAACAAATGTTTATGGCCGAAATCTTTTACCTATGGATTGTTAACTTGATGCTATACAAAATTTATTTTGTCATTACCCCCACATATTGAAAAGGTATACCTGTATAACTTGTGGAAATCACCACATATACAGGAGGGGTTCTGTCAAAATTTCCAGAAAATATGGGTCAACTTAAAACCTGTATAGATTCTATTTCCTAGCTCACCTGGAGCCTGTAAACTCGAAGATATTCCAGTAGTATGTGGGTATCCAGATGCTTTTCCCGATGATCTTCCTGGTATGCCACCAGAAAGAGATGTCGAGTTTAAGAGATCTTAGCGTGCAGATCCCACGCAACTGAAGGTCGCCGGATCCCAATACGAAAATCGTATCGGTTCCGCACGCCCTGTCAGGCCGCCGCCTTCGGGTTTCCCGCCTTTCATGATGACAACCGTTCGCCTGGGGTAAGGGCCTCGACTTGATCGTCGGGGTGGTCCCGGGCCCCCCTTGTCATTTGCAGGGTGAAGTTTTTGAATGGTATCGTCGACTCCTCCGCGGTTTCCATCCAGGCATTGTGGGGGCTTACTTAAGAAGGAAATCACACACCGTTTAGGAGTTCTTTATGACATTCATTCGAACTTGCGCTCAAATCCTCCAAACTTTCGCTTGCTTTTCATCTCTCGCCCTGCTGTGCTGCGATGGAGTTGGGTCTTCGCCAGAGCCACCTGAAGACTGACAGTGATTTGAAGAAGGTCCGGGCCCTCATGGGGTGGTCCACTGTCTTCTTCAACCACCTGGTCCACGCCGGCAAGATTCCTTTTGTGAAGGAGCATGCCGGCAACATGGTGTACTTCTCCGCGTACGCCATGGTGGGACTGATCCCACCTTTCTCCACTTTTTTCTTGATGCTGCTCGACTTCTATGGTTTCCAGCTGTACCACCTTGGTCCCCACTCCATTCTTCTGGTGTCGATCTTTGTCCACTTCTGCGAGATGTGGGTCGGCATTCCCCCCTGCGTCATCGTCTTCACCGTCCAGACCACCGGTAAGAGTGACGAGTACCTTGGCTTCTATTATTTTGTGAAGCGCAAGAAGTGCCCGTACAAGTACTTGCAGTCGTTCCCTTCTGGGAAGTGGGACGACTGGAAGAAGGATTGGATCGTCATCAGGGTAGAGGAGCATGAGAAGCTGGAGCTGCCCGAGGGCCTCCCCAACGTCGACACTGCAGCTTGGAGCGAAGCTCCGGTGTTATCGGACGCCTTCAACCCTGCACTGACCAGGATCCGCCAATGCGTGGAAGGAGGGGTGACTCCTTAGGAAGTGTTTTGCAACTTCCTAACCAGGTGGGCTCCGCTGAAGAAGAGGGAGAAGCTTGCTTGGGCCCTCAACAGTGTTCTGGATGAGGACCGGATCGAGACCGGTTTGAAGTCCAACATGGAGGGCGCAACTTTGGAGTTTCACCTGAAGAAGTTCCAGCACGGCATCGACGTCGAGGGTGACGACTTGACTCCGCCAGCGGCTTTCCTCCTTCTGAACATGGAGGCAGAGTTCAGCAGAGAGCTCCAGCGGAAGATGCCAGTGCTTGACGACATTGATGTCGTTGAGAGGCGTTCGATCACTGGGTTGGCGATCTCCGGAGCTTCTGAGGGTGGTCCCCCTTCCATCCCGAAATAGAGAGTTGAAGTCGTGGGCAAGGGCAAAGAGTTGGCCGAACCCTCGAGCCTTAAGAGGAAGCTAAAGCTCTCTGACGGGAGGTGCGTCAGACCTGCTCCTTCCACGGCGGCTCCTTCTCCCCGGAGGGGAAGGTCTTCATCGGTGGCAACTACTCCAGCATCGACATCTCCCCGGGGTGCTAGCTCCGGCCATGCGGCTCCAGTACCAGGGCCAGCTGACAGCTCTGGGTCCAGAGGTCCTTCCCAGTGGAGGGGGGCCTCAACCCGAGTGACGCCGACAGCAGCAGCGAGATTCGGGGAACCTTCTGGAGCCACCACGCCAGTGGCAATAGGGTCCTGCTCCGAGTGTCTGGAAAAGATGTTTCGTGCTAACTGGTGCAGAAGCCTTCCGAGGTAATTTTTGATTTTTTACCTCAGTTGATTGTTTTTTGTTGTAACTGTGTTTTGAGTTTCTTCGTCCTTCATCCCCAGAGTGCCCAAGAGACTGAAGCTCCGAGTCCTGCAGCAGTAGCTGAGGCTGTGCAGGCGAAAGCTCCGGCTCCTATTCCAGCGCCGCCCCAAGAGGTGGCTGAGGCTGCGGCAGCTCCGGCGCTGGCTGTCTTGGTCTTAGACCTCGACTCATCCCCAGAAGCTCCCGTGGTAGCGCCGGACCACGGGAATGAAGATGTTCCAGCAGCACCTGCCCCGAAAGTTGAAGCTCCGGGTTCGAATGCTGAAATGATGGATGCTCCGGTCTCAGAGCCGGAGGTAGCTGCAATTCCGGCCCTAGAGCCAGATGTTGTTGAAGCCCCGACAGTCGACCCGGTGGTTGATGAAGTCTCAGCGATAGAGCCTGGTATTAATGAAGTTCCGACGCTTGAGCCGGTTGTCGAGGAAGCTCTAGCAGTAGAGCTGATTGCGGCAGAAGTTCCAGCGGTAGAGATGGTCGTCGAAGAAGTACTGGTGCCTGAGCCAGTTGTTGTAGAGGTGCCGGCGCTCGAGCCCATTGTGGTCGAGGTGTCAGCACCGGAACCGGCGTTGGAGGAGGCACCAACGTCGAAGCCGAACGTGGCTTCAGCTCCGGCAGAATCTTCAACGCCCGCCCCAGAAGCAGTGGTCCCGGAGGTGCCCGCACCTGATCTAGGGTGCCAAGATGAAGCTGCCGGCCCCTCGCCTGAGGGGCTAGTTGTTGATGACCTGGCGGCGGGACCTTCGGAGCCAATTCCAAAGGTCGAAACTTCTACTGCAGGACCTTCCTCGGCGGCGGTCGAGGCTATCTCGGAGGACGGCCCTAGTGCCGTGGAAGCTTAGGGGACCGCTCTTGTTGTGTGGGACCCAATTTTTGTCACGAAGAACCCGTTGGAACCGGCGGAGATGACCCCGGCAGGTCCTGACCCGATCCCCCTGTCATTGTCTATTGACAACGCCTGCTCTAGTCTTTGTCCAGTCCAGCTGGCTTTCTACCACGACAGCAATGCCCTCGAGCAGGAGCACCAAACTCATAGGAGGTGGCGCAACCGGCTCCATTTCGAGACCAAGATGGCGCAGTCGAGGCTGGCTGACAACAAGGAGTGGGTGCAGAGGGAGAAGGTCCGTCTGGAATACTAGGGTAAGCTGCTGGATGAGAGGGAAAGCATGACGCGATCACTTGACAACCAGTCTCGGGCCATCTACAAGTAGGCCAAAGCAGCTAATAACGCAGCAGATGGTCGCCAGGAGAGGCTCGACGCCATCCACGCTAGTCTCGTCAAGCGACGGGAGGCTCTTGAGGAGTGGGAGAGAAAGCTCGAGAATGAAGAGCAAAAACTCCTGGAGCTGCGGGATGACGTCGTGAAGAGGGAAGAAGAGCTTACTCAGAGGCTAACTTTGGGTGACAAGAGTCTCGAGGAGCGCACCAAGAAATTGGAGGAGCACTACAAGAGAGAGGAGAAGAAGGTCTGGGAGCGAGGGCAGGAACTCCACAGGTGGGAGAATGTCGTTGCTGCCATGGAGAAGAAAGTGCGGGGCCGGGAGAAGGACCTGGTCGACCGTCAGAACAAGATCCACCTCCGGGAGGAAGAGCTCAGAATACTCGAAAGGCATGTTGCTAAAAAGATCCAGTAGAATGCCAAAGAGGTTGAGCGCCTTGCCCGTGAGTATTCGGAGCTTGCGGCGACCAGAAGATCCTTGGAGGAGATGCGAGGTTCGAGGACTGTGGATTCCCAACAAGTTTGGGACTTCCTGGGCAAAGCCAACGACGCACTGACGCCAATGGGTTTTAGTCCCGTGCATTCGGATGATCCGGAGCCAGAGCTGGACCTGGCGTTGCAGGCGTTGAGTTCGGCAGGCAAAAAACTCACCAAGATGGGTGATGTCATTGTAGACCAGCTGGAGACTGAGGGACAATCCCTGGCGAAGGACGTCGTAGAATTTGTGCTGACGTGCTACACAAGCCGACACCCTTAATTCCCCTGGACCCGGTGGTTGAAGGCCCCATCGAAGGAGAGGGAGAAGCTGCCCAAGCCATCGTATTGGAGGCTGCCTAGAAGGTCGCCTCGTTCTTCCATAGGGTCTAGGACCATCTCTTTGTAGCTTCCACTTGTATCCACTCTTCTCTTTCTCCAATTTTGTAATCTCTTGTCTCCAGATAAATGAAATCCATGTTTTTTGTGAATTTCATTTTTTGTCTTCAACACCTTTGTCCCACTTGGCCCCCTGGTAGATGTACACAATTTGATTGTGAACATGTACCTAGAGGATGTAACAGTTGTAGAATGTAGGTTTGAAGTCTTTGATAGTGAAGGCCCCCTGAGGTTGTCGGAGCTTAGTGGCTCCGGCATTGACCATCATCGAAGCTTAGTAGCTCCGGTAGTAGTCTTCATCAACGCGTAAAGCATCAAAGGTTAGTCCTCTGGGGTGTCGGAGCTTGGTGGTTGCGGCAGTGACCTCTGGCAACACGTGGTGTGTCGACAACAGACTCTACTATAGAGTCTTCCCACCATCTATTCTTCACGTTGACGGCTGCCCCCTAGCTTTACCGGAGCTGAGTAGCTCCAGTGATGCTCGTTATCAATGTTTGAACATCGACCACAAGCCGCCTAGAGGATGTCGGAGCTTTGGCAACTTTGGCTTCATTCACCATCATCATGACATATTTATTTTTCCTGTATTTTTCCTGCACATTGAAGTCAAGAAAATCAGTAAAATCCATTTTCCTATCTATAACTTCATTGTGACTTACTATTCCCGAGAAATTTTTAGGTCGAACACAATTCTAAATAAAATCAAGTGCACTACCTTGTTTCCTTCAGATCCGATCATTTTTGGACTCACCTTACTTCGGCCTATCGGGGTGTAGGTAGAGTGGCGTACTTAGGATGCATGACCAGGCAAAGTCGATAGCACACTCCGGCCCTAGATTGGCTTGGCGGCATTCAGATGAGTAGACCATCAACAATGGTTGGACCCAAAAGAATAGACAATGCAACTCGAATTGTACGTGAACTGGTCGAGCTAAAGTTTCTTAAGAACTGCACTACTTTGTTATAGACAAGAAAGAGAAAAATAAAAAATGTTGAGCCTGTACAAAATAAATGCACGTGGAGTCTGTTTTCACATAATGACATCTTTCATTATAGGTCCGGGGTATAGGGGAAACAAGTACACTCTTAGGGTACAAAACTAGACTAAGTGTGTTTCGTTTCTCGTTTGACCCAAGGTAGCTAGCTTCACTTTTAGTTCTGAGACTGTTACAAGTGTTGCATGGACGTTGCGGACCTTACGGGGTAGATTCAGCTGTCCTCCTGGAGGAGCTAACCGACTCTGTACAATGACTCTATAACATACATCACATGTAATTACAGACTCACCTCCGTGATATTATGCGTAGAACTTACGGAGGTGCTCAATGTTCCTAGGATTAGGGAGAGGTGTCCCATCCTCGGTTGCCAAGCGAACGCATGCAGGACGGGATAGTTTGATCACTCGGAAGGGTCCTTCCCACCTGGGGGAAAGTTTGTTTAACCCTTCTATAGATTGTATTCTCTGTAGCACCAGATCGCCTTCCTCGAGCTGTTGGCTGTGAACATGCCATTGGTGATAGCGCCAAAGAGCTTGGCAGTATCGGGCATTCCGAACAGCTGCTCGGCACCTTCCCTCTTCAAGGAGGTCAAGGTCTTCACGCCGGAGCTGGTCCTGCGTGGCTTCGTTGAAGGTCTAGACCCAGAGCGACCCCAAGGTGATTTCCGGAGGAAGGACTGCTTCAACTCCGTACACCAGGAAGAAGCGTGTCTCTCCAGTTGACTGGTTTGGAGTTGTCCTGTTGGCCCATAGAGTGTGCGGAAGCTCAGCTCCATGTTTTTTTCAGGCGCTCATAAGTGCGCATCTTGAGTCCTTTTAGGATTTCTGCATTTGCTCTCTCTGCTTGGCCATTGCTAGCTGGGTGAGCCACGGAAGCATAGCTGACTTGGATGCTGAGGTCTTCACAGTATCCTTGGAATGCTGAGCTTGTGAACTGGGTCCCATTATCAGTTATGATTTTGTTTGGGACTCCAAATCTATATAAGATGGACTGTAAGAAGTTGATAGTTGATTGCTTGTTTATTGTCACAACTGGAGTTGCTTCCGGCCATTTGGTGAATTTTTCAATGACAACATACATGAACTTGTAACCTCCGACGGCTCCTGGGAAAGGTCCCAAGATATCCATCCCCCACACGGCAAAAGGCCATGTAGGAGGTATCATTTGTAAAGGCTTAGCCGGTGTATGAATTTGTTTTGCATGAAACTGGCATGCTTCACATTTCTTCACCAGCTAGTTGCATCTTGGAGCGCTGTAGGCCAGTAAAAACCATGCCGAAAGGCTTTACCGACCAGCGTGCAGGAAGACGCGTGGTTCCCACACTCGCCTCCATGGATTTTTGTGAGGAGCTCATGGCCTTCTTCCCTTGTGATGCACCGCATTAGGACGCCATTGGCACCGCGCCGGTAGAGATCCCCTTCTACCAACGTGTATCTTTTAGCCAATCTGACTATCTGGTCAGCTGATACATCATCGTTAGGAAGTATTGTCTTTCAAGTAGATCCGAATCTCCAAGATCCATGCATCGAAGCTAGATTGAGCATTTGAGTCTTGCATGCTGGGTTGCTCGGAGCTTCCGGCAGCACCTACGACCCTTGATGGCTGCCATGGTAACAGGGCCATCGGGACCGCCAGCTTCGGGATGCTGGTCTCGCCCCCTTTGCTCTTTTCGGCGGACTGAGCTGTGGGTTTTGACAACCTCTGGACGAAGGTCCCGTCAGGACCCGGAGCTCCGGTTGACGCTTTCGTCGAGAGTTCGTCAGCTTCAGCGTTATGGAGACGCTAGACATGGTGGAGGTCCAGGACTTCGAAGTCCTTCTGAAGCCTCTGGACTTCAAAGAGATAAGCAACTAGTTGGGGATTGTTTCAGGAGCATTCACCCTTCACCTTTATAGTGATGAGCTACGAATCTCCCTTGACTAACAGCTGCTTGAAACCATTTGATAGTGCCACCTTTAGTCCGTAAATGAGTGCTTCATACTTCGCCATGTTGTTGGTCGCCTTGAAGTCAAGGTGGACTATGTATTTTACCTTCTCCCTGGTTGGAGCAAGGAGAAGGACTCCAGCTCCGGCCCCCTACTTTTGCATGGAGCCGTCAAAGTAGAGAGTCAAGTGAGGCTCGGTGAAGACCGGAGCCTTGAGTTCCGGCTTCTGCTCACTAGCGCCCCCAGGGTTTGATGGGGAGAGGGTCCATTCCGCCACAAAGTCCGCCAGTGCTTGACTCTTGATCACTTGTCTTGGGACGAATTCAAGATCGAATTCGGCCAATTCTGCTGCCCACTTTGCAATGTTCCCAGTAGAGTTGGGATTATGCATGATTGCTCGCAGTGGATATGAAGTTACCACTAAGATCTTATGAGCTTGGAACTAATGGCGAAGCTTCCTGGAGGCGATAAGAACTACATAGAGCAGCTTATGCACCTCTAGGTATCGAGTCTTAGCGTCATGGAGTACTTCGCTGATAAAGTACACTGGGCGTTGGACTGTTCGGACCCTCCCGAAGGGGCCCAGAGCTTCCTCTTCATCGACCCGGACCCTCTCGGAGGGGTCCGGACCTTCTTCGGGGACCCCCGGGTCCTTGCAGAAGGAACCCGGAGCTTCTTCTGGAGTGACCCGGACCCTCCCGGAGGGGTCCAGATCCTCTTGTTCAACAATAGTAACTCCTTGTAGATCCAAGTCTAGGGACTAGGACCCAGACTCACCTTCAGGAACCTCCTAACCCTCCCGGAGGGGTCTAGATTCCTGAGCTTGTGAGGGTTTTGGTCTCCTCGCGACCAGAACCATGATAACAACTTTATTAGTTGCCGAAATATAAAGCAGTAGAGGCTCAACAGGGTTCGGAGCTACCAAGGTTGGTAGGGTGGTGAGGAGCTGCTTCAGCCCCTGGAATGCTTTTTCTGCTTCTTCAGACCATTGGAATGGTCCGGACCCTCAACAGCTTGAAGAAGGGAATTGCTCGTTCCACCAGTCTTGAGATGAACCAGCTGAGGGTGGATAGACATCCAGTCAGCTTCTGGACGTCCTTGATGCGGGCTGGTGGCCGCATATCTTCAATGGTTTTAATCTTTGCCGGATTCGCTTCTATGCCTCGGTGGTTTACCAAGAATCCAAGAAGCTTTTCGGACTAACCCCGAAGACACACTTGTCTGGGTTTAGCTTTGTGTGGGTGATCCGCAGCTTGTCGAAGATAGCTTGCAAGGTGTCTATAAGTGACTCCTTTTCCTTAATCTTGACGACGATGCCATCAACATACACTTCCACTACGTCTCTGATGAGCTCTCCAAAGGTTTTGTACATAGCTCGTACAAATGTTGAGGCTGCATTCTTGAGACCAAATGTCATGGCAGTATAATAATACAATCCATCTATTGTGATAAAAAAAGTATGTTCTTCATCTTCTTTAGACATTCTGATTTGATGGTACCGAGAATATGCGTTTAGGAAACACAGTAATTCACACTCGGAGGTGGAATCCACTATCTGATCTATTCTAGGTAGTGGGAATGGATCTTTTGGACATGCCTTATTCAGTGTTGTGTAGTCGATACACATCCGAAGCTTCCCGCCGGCCTTGGGTACAATGACTGGGTTTGCCAGCCATTTTGGGTGGAAGACTTCTCAGATGAATCCAGCTTCAAGCAACTTCTTCACTTCTTGTCGTATGAAGTTCTGTCGCTCTACTGATTGCTTCCGAGGCTTCTGATGTACAGGCTAAGCGTTAGGATAGATCTTCAGATTATGCTCGATCACTTCCCTAGGGATCCCAGGCATTTGCGACGGTTGCCAGGCAAACACGTCAAAGTTAGTCTGGAGGAAAGTGATGAGCGCGAGTTCCTATTTGTCATTCAGACCTCCTGATATACGGGTGGTCTGAGCGGCATCGGAACCGATTTGGATGAATTTGATGGGAATGTCGGTGTCGACGCTTGGTTGCACGCGAGGTGCAGAGGTTGAGCCTCGTTGACGAATGCTCGGGGGTTTCAGAGCTTGCTCCTGCCTGGACTCTTCCTCTTGCGCTGTAGTAAGCGCGTGAAGTTCTTCTAGAGCAGTTACTCCAGCAGTGCGGTCTCTACGGATCTGGAGAACACCAGCTAGTGTCAGCATTTTCAACACCAGGTAGCCATAATGAGCTGCATCCATGAACTTGTACAAGGCTGGCCTGCCCAGAATGGAGTTAAAGGGTAAGTTGATCTGAGCAACGTCAAAGACCAACTTCTTAGTGCGATAATTCTCCCGAGTCCCGAAGGTCACGGGGAGAGTAATGACACCAAGTGGGGTTATGGCCCCCGGACCTACTCCAGAGAAAGGTCGGGAGGGGCAAAGATCTGAAGGTCAGAGCTGAAGCTTGACGAAAGCTTTGAAGCTTATGAGGTTCAGCCTCGAACCTACGTCCACCATTACAAGGCGAAGTTGAATATTGTTGATAGTCGGAGATACCATCAATGGGAGTTGACCAGCTCCGATCATATTTCGAGGGCAGTCTGACACGTCAAAAGTGATGGTAGTATCCATCCACTTCCGATGCTGCTCCGCCCTGGTGGTGGGAGCTACTGAGGCCATGTCCCGTCGCATGGTCTTGAGGACACGGCGGGAAGTGATGCCCCACGAACCACCAAAGATGGTGTTCATGGTCTTCTGACGTTCATTGTCGGAGACGTCTGAGTCATTGTCGACGGAGGTGTACACAACCTTCAGGACCTTTTTAGGGTCCTGAAAACCTAACTCCTCTTCAGCCGGAGCTTTGTCGACTTTCTGTTTTCCTTTCCTTTGTCGGAAAGGAACTTCTTCCCGGCGCTTGTTGTAGCGCTCGACAAGGTTCTGGACCTCTCAGCAGTCTACCAAGTTGTGGTTGTTCGACTTATGAATAGGACACCACATTTTGTAGTTTCCGCCATCTTCAGATGAAGGTTGAGGTCATTTCTTGGGGCGTGGCCCGCGGCCACCCGGAGCTGCAGCAGCTGCAGTAGTAGGTGTGCCAGCCGACGACTTTTTCTTGCTGTTGGACTTTTTCTTATTTTTGCCACTCCTGGAGGTAGTGGCTTCACCCTTGGAGGATTTTTTGTTATCCTCCGGAGGTGGTTTGGAGTGCGTTTCACGGCCCTCCGCAGCTTTAGCACACTTGTTTGCAAAGCTGAAGAGCTCCGTGATGCTGGTGATCTCCTTTATCGCCAGCTTCTCCAGCATCTTCTTGTCTCGTATGCCCTGTCTAATTGCCACAATAACAGAGGCGCTGGAGAAAAAAGGAATAGTGTTTCGTACCTGGGAGAACCTCTGGATGAAGGAAAGCAAGGATTCTCCCCCCTTTTGCATTACAGCAAAAAGGTCCAGTTCGGTGCCTGGTCGGGTGTATGAACTCCCAAAATTGGCGGTGAACTGTTGGCACAATTCCGCCCAGCTGTTGATGGAGTTGGACGGAAGGCTCATGAACCAGAACCTAGCGGTCCAAGTTAAAGCCACTGGGAAGTAGTTGGCCATTATGGCCTCGTTACCTCCGGCTGCAAGGATTGCAGTGGAGTAAATCTGAAGAAACTCAGCGGGGTTGACAGTCCCATCAAATTTCTCAGGCAGGTGAGGCTGGAACTTTTGTGTCCATCTTACCATGCGGAAGTGCATGGCCAGGGCAGAACAGCCTCCTCCTACTCTCTCGCGAGTAGGACTATCCCGAGCCTCTCGCCTTTCGCGAGCACGCTTGATATGGACGTGGCCGTCCTGTTGACGGTAACGGCGATCAAGCTCCGCCCGGAGGTCATGAGTTGAAAGCCTGGTTACTGTATGGGTGCGTCGCGCCCCAGCAGGCAGCGATGTAACTTCTTGAGACGCAACACACCTCCAATTCTAGGAAGCGTGCGGACCAAGTCCGCTCGACAAAGTCCGATGCTGCGATGGGGCCCGCCCTGAGGGGGGAGGACCTTGGTTCCTGATGCGATCAGCTGCTGCTGCAACCAGATGTTCCACATCAGCCCTCCACTGCTCCATTGCACCCTTGGATGCACCTGGATGTGGTGGGCGTTAGAGAAGAGCACGCGCTGCATGGAGCGCGTGTTCGGGGTTGTTGTTATTCGCCGATGCGATGACCGACGCAGATGCTCCATCCCGTTGTCCAGCTTGATTTGCTGGTGCAGACGGTGGCAGCAGAGGCATGACTCCTTCTAGAACCGTGGCACCTGATGGTTGTTGCATGTTGGAGGGATTGCCTCTAGCAGGTTGCGCAGCAAGCTTGCCGTTGGATGATCCAGCAGCTGAGTTCACAATTCTTGAAATCTCGGGCACCGGCTTCCTGGCGTGCCAACTGTCGGTGGGGGAATCTGACAGATCTCCCGACACTACTGTTAGTAGTCCGTGGAGTTTATAGTTCGGTAATGGGCGTGCAAAGATTCAAGAGATGGTGGCAAATTGACACTGAGGTTTATGTGGTTCGGGCCGCTTGAGCGTAATACCCTACTCCACGGGGTGTGTTGCTGTTGTATTGAACGTCTAAGAGTGTCTGAGTGTGTCCGAGAGCTTGTGAGAGTCTCAGAGTCCAAGATGACCTCTTCTGTGTATTGTCGACCAGTCCTTTTATAGTACAAGGAGTGGTCGTTACACTGTTAGCCTGGCCTGACATGTGGCCCTGGCGGTTACTAATGTTTAATAAACAATAAATGAGGTTAATTACCATTAATAGCATGGTAATGGGCCTTTATGGTGCCGTTACTGGTATTAAGGGCCTTCCGATCGAGTGTCATTAATATGGTATTAATGACACTTAATCGGGTCTTGAAGCCTTTGATTGCCCCTTGAAGGTCCGAGCCGTTGGGGGTCCATCAATCTGTTTGTTGAGGTTGAAAGTCCGGCGGTTCGGACACATGGCAGCTCTGGAGCTTTACCGTTGTGGACGGGTAGGTCCGGTGCTGTTAGGCACCTGTCGGTTCCAGAGCATCCCTCTGTCTGGGGTTAGGTCCGGGGGTGCCATACTGGTATCTAGTCCGGAGCTTTCCCATGTGTGGGAGATAGCTCTGGTCTTATGATACACGTGGCGGCCCTGGGACTAACCATGTCGGGGATGCAGGTCCGGTTTCGGCTGACATGTGGGGCCTTCGGAGGTCTTCAAATCTGGTAGATGGAGTTTCCTTGTGATCTATGCAATCCCCAGGGGTATCCGATACGCAGGGTACCGACACCTATCATTTCCACAGAAACCCCATATAGATTTGTTCTCCGGGAGGCAAAGTAGTAGCAGATAAGATGGTCCATAGGGTACCTCTTCATCTGGGTGGGAACATATACCCCATCTCTCTTATTATATTGGAGCATCAGAAATTAGATGCCATCTTAGGAATGGCATGGTTGCAATACAACGGTGCTATTATTGACATCATTCCTCGAAGAATATATCTAAATTCTCCAGTCCACTCTCCCCAAATTCTCATTCTTGAGAGTAATATCCACGTGCCTCCAACTGCTGATAACACTGAAGCCTGTAAACTCGAAGATATTCCAGTAGTATGTGAGTATCCAGACGCTTTTCCCGAAGATCTTCCTAGTATGCCACCAGAAAGAGATGTCAAGTTTAAGATTGAACTTGTACCGGGAACAGTGCCATCCTCGAGAAGGCCATATAAGATGGCACCTAAAGAACTTGTAGAACTAAAAGAGCAGCTGAATGAACTGTTGGACAAGGGTTTCATTTGTCCAAGTTCGTCACCTTGGGGCTGTTCTGCATTGTTCGTGGAGAAGAAGGATAAAACATTGAGACTATGTGTGGACTATCGTCCACTCAATGCTGTCACAATCAAGAACAAGTATTCACTACCCCGGATCGATATTCTGTTCGATCGGTTGGTAGGTGCTCGGGTATTTTTGAAGATGGATCTTCGCTCTGGTTATCATCAGATCAGGATTCGACTCGAGGATATACCTAAGACAACATTCTCGACGAGGTATGGATTATATGAGTACCTTGTCATGTCCTTGAGATTAACCAACGCACCGGCCCATTTCATTTATCTCATGAATTTGGTATTCATGCTGGATTTGGACAAGTTTGTCGTGGTCTTCATCGACGACATCCTTGTATACTCAAAGTCCGAAGAAGAACATGCACAACATTTGCACATCGTGCTTCAGCGATTGCGGCACCACAAGTTGTACACTAAGTTCAGCAAATGTGAGTTCTGGATCAACCAAGTGCCATTTCTGGGGCACATCATCTCTGCCGAAGGGATTGCAGTTGATCCAAGCAAGATTAAGCAAGTAATCAAATGGGAGTCTCCTAAGTCTGTGCATGAAGTTCGAAGTTTCCCGGGTTTAGATGGATATTACCGTAGGTTCATCCCAAGCATTTCCAAGATATCTAAACCAATGACAGAACTTCTGAAGAAAGAAAAGAGATATACCTGTACAAAGGAATGTGAGGAGGGTTTTCAAGCATTGGTAAACCACCTCACAACAGCACCAGTATTAGCCCAACCAGACACAACAAGATCCTTTGATGTTTATTGTGATGCATCTGGAATTGGTCTGGGTTGCGTATTAATGCAAGACAGAAGGGTGATCGCTTATGGATCCCCGCAGCTTCGAAACCATGAGCAACATTATCCGACTCATGATCTTGAACTCGCTGCCGTGGTACTAGCTTTAAAGATGTGGAGACACTATCTATGGGGCAACCTAGTACATCTCTACACTGATCACAAAAGCTTGAAGTACATCTTCACCCAGAAGGAATTGAATACGCGACAACGAAGATGGTTGGAGTTAATCAAAGACTATGAGATTGAAATCCACTATCATCCCGGAAAGGCAAATGTAGTCGCAGATGCACTAAGTCTCAAGTCCCATATCAATGACCTTTCTATCACCTTTATAGAGGAAGAAGAACCGAGTCTCTACTTGGTTCCATATGGAGCGCTCTACAACCTAGCCCTCATTCCTACCATAAGGGAGGAAATTATGGAGGCTTAGAAGGAGGACAAGGGCAAATCCCATATTCGTCAACAAATGAAAAAGGGGGAAATGAAGTGTTTCCGAGGTGACAATGAAGGTACCATCTGGTTCAAAGACCGCATCGTGGTACCCCGCAATGTGGAACTTCAGAAGAAAATTTTGGACGAGGCTCATTTGTCCAAATATTCTATTCATCCGGGGAGTAACAAATTGTACCAAGACTTGAAAAAGAAATTTTGGTGGACTCGGATGAAGAGGGAAATAGCGAAGTATATATCCGGATGTGATACATGTCGACGAGGGAAAGCCGACCATCTGAAAGCAGCCGAACAATTACAACCGTTAAGCATACCTGCTTGGAAATGGGAGGACATCGACATTGATTTTATTGTTGGGTTACCTCTCACTTTGCGCAAACATGACTTGATTTGGGTGATAGTCGACCGACTCACCAAGTTAGCTCACTTTATTCCAGTCAATGTCAAGTATGTGGCACGACAGTATGCAGAGTTGTATATTGCCAGAATCCTATGCCTACACGGAGTACCCCGCACTATCATATCAGATCGTGGGACCTTGTTTGTTGCTCGATTTTTGGAGCAGCTCCATGCATCTTTGGGTACCAAATTGATTCGAAGCTCAGCTTACCATCCACAGACTGATGGTCAAACGAAACGAGTAAACCAAGTACTAGAGGATATGCTCCGCGCCTGTGCCATTCACCATGGTAAGAATTGGGATGATCATCTACCATTGGCGTAGTTTTCATACAACAATGGTTATCAGACTAGCATTCAAATGGCGCCATATGAAGCTCTTTATGGCCGGAAGTGCCGCACACTATTGAACTAGTGTGAATCTGGTGAACGAGTAACATATGGTATAAACTTGGTAAAGGAAGCTGAAAATCAAGTACGAGTTATTCAAGCCAACCTCAAGGCTGCTCAGTCTGGCCAGAAAAGCTATGCGGACAAACGACGTCGACCACTTCATTTTGATATCGGGGATCACATTTATCTTCGTGTATCTCCAATGAAAGGGATTCATCATTTCGGAGTAAAAGGGAAGCTAGCTCCGCGTTTGATCGGACCATTCGCAATAAGTGAGCAATGCGGACCTGTAGCTTACCGGTTAGAGCTGCTAGCATCGCTTTCAGGGGTCCACAATGTGTTCCACATTTCACAATTGAGAAAATGTCTCAAGGCCCCAGCGGAAGTCCGTATGGAGGATTTGGAAGCTCTCCAACCAGATCTTATTACTCCGAACATCCAACCCAGATAATTGATGAAAAGACTCGTACCACAAGAAACCGCACCTTGCGTTTCTACAAGGTCTTTTGCGGAAACCACACCGCTGATGAAGCAACGTGGGAAAGCGAGGAATATCTTAAAACCAATTATCCGGACTTGTTAACATCATATGTTCATTATGTCTTTTCTTTTTATCCTTCCTTTTGTAATCTCGGGACGAGATTCTTTTAAGGGGGGAGGAATGTAAAATCCCGCATTTTCCTTCATATGAGGTTCAGTTGTAAATTGGTTGTTAACCCTAATGGATATCAATTATAGCTATGCTTATAAACTTGGTCTCATCAAATCTTTTCTTCTACTCATGCTTAAATTTATTAAAATGAGGAATGAACTTCACCAATAAACATAGATTAATTCTTTTGACCTCTCTTCAAAGTTGGGAATTATTTGAAGAAAGATTGCTAGGCCAATTTAATATGCAGTACCAAATAGATATACAAATTAATATAAATTGAATATATACTACTGCATATTTGGCCCTGTCAAAATTATTCAATTCAGAAGCCATAAATTTTTCTATGGTTTTCCAATATTCCAAATAGACTTCCTGCAAAGTTTCATAAATTTTGAACTCCATTTGCTATTTTAATTGAGACGCTTAGCAAATTCAAACCCTATTTTGTATTCAAATTTTGAATTCTGTTCAACTAGATTAAACATCAATATTTGAACACACACTCATGGTCAGAATAACTTGCTTGACTTATCCTCATAGTTTCACAATTTTTGGAACTCAATTGCTATTTAAATCAGTGACACCATTGAATTTCCTCCAAATTCAAATTTGAATTTGAAATTTAATTGAAACTTGCTCCAAATGAAAATCCAACTGTAGAATCAAATTCTAGATATTTATTTGAGCCTCCCCACAAAAATCTACAATTTTTGGACAAAATTTGGTAGGAGAATTGAAGTTACAGAGAAGGGAAGTAGATAAGAGGAGGTGGGGCCCACTGTCAGCCAAAGCACTCGAGTGAAACCCACGGGGGGGGGGGGGGGGGGGTGCCCTGTCTTACGCTCGCCCCGTCGTTGGACGCTGGCAGCGCGCGACACCGCGACGCGCATGCAGCCACCAAGCTACTTGCCTGCTTGACGCCGTGGCGCGCTCCCCTCTCCCCTCAGTCCCTATAAATACCCCTTGGCCGTCGCCGTTGGACACCATCCCGGTTTACGCCATTTTTGCCGCCCCTGTTTGACCGAGCTCTCGCCGACGATTGCAGCCGTGTCTTCCCGAGCTGTAAGTGGATAAAAGGCGTATCACAAACTCCTCTATGTATTCCATTTGGTCATTGATCGTGAGATAGCTTCTGCTTGGCATATTTTGAAGTTTCCCAGTCGTCGTCGAGGAAGCTGCCGAGAACCTTCACTGTCTCGCCGTTGAACACCCGTTCCAGACCATCTCCAGCCTCGATCCTTTAAGCAAAAAGGTTCTCAATCCTCTCTAGTTCATGCTCACAGAATCTAAGCTTATGACATGAAGTATAACTTGAGTTCTTGTTCGAGAACCAATCGGTTTCTCAATAGAACAGCAAAGCCTCGCACTTAAATTCATTTCATTCTTGTAATCATCCTTAAACCTGGTTAGCAGATAATTTCTATATTTCCTAAGAAAGCTTCATGCTCAAAAACCCTAAAAGTTATCAACTGAGTATCTTAGATTTCAAGTT
Organism: Tuctoria greenei; assembly: GCA_036927565.1. Classification (NCBI taxonomy): domain Eukaryota; kingdom Viridiplantae; phylum Streptophyta; class Magnoliopsida; order Poales; family Poaceae; genus Tuctoria; species Tuctoria greenei. Next base: position 113,588,399 of record JAYESD010000005.1, read on the forward strand.
TTCGAGGCCGTCTGTTGAAAAACCGCACTTCACCGTCGAACTCAGCCTTGCCAGCGATTTCACCCCAATCTAACCCCCAAATCATACTCCTGGTGCTTCCAGAAACCTCCCCGACCCATTCCCGAGCCTATTGAGCCATTCCCGAGCATTTCCGACGAAGGCTAAAACCCTAGCTCCGCCATCACCGTCGCGCCGCTGTCTCCGGCCATCGCTGGCGTGATTGGACACCACCATCGGCTTGCACGGTCGATTTTAGGGTTGAGCGGTAATGGCGAGGCCGAGCGGAGGTTGACGCACCTATGTCCGGCGAAGCACCACCGCGGTTCCGGCGAGGAGCACCGTCGCGTAGCGAGGTAGACGGAGGCCTGTGGGCCACACTTGTCAGCGCCTATTCGAACGCCCGAGATCAGCTGTGGCACTGGATCCGGTGCAGCTGCACGGTTGAACCCCGTGGCCCCCAGTGTGGACCAGATGTGATTGGCCCATTCAAATGAAGTGGGACCAGCCCCTTTTATTTGAAATTTCCAATAGGAAAATAAATCCAGATTCAATCCCAACTTAGAAAATCCATAACTTCCAGTAGAATTATCCAAAAAATTCCAAATAAATTCTGTTAGAACCAGCATGAAGAATACTATCCAGTGGTGCATTTAGATTGGTATGTAAAGCCATATAAATTTCTCCATAATTCAGATAAACAAAATTCTTAAAGAATTCATTTCTACAGTTCTGTTAATTGGAAAATTCCCAATTTTTGTCAGAACCCTTTAGTTAATACATTTGGTCTCCGGTAAAAGTTTCAAGATCTCTGGACTTTATATACTAGGTTGATCAAGGTTTCAAACCTCTATGTAGTTATAAATTGAGAAAAATGGAAAAAATCAATTTCCAGAAATTTACCCAAACTTGAAAAATCAATTTCTCCCTGTAGGAAGCTCAGAAAATTGTGAAACAAATATTCCTAGAACCAGTGAGACCCCCTCCACATGATACAACCCTTGGTAGCCATAATACATCTCCAAAAATTTCAACCAAAATTTAGAGAGGATTATTGCTTACCATAATTGTTAAGAATAACAAACGCCCTTTATCATCTCCTATTCTTTGCATGTGTGTTCTCTATAATCTATAGTATCCACCATAAAAATCCCAAAGCCAATTAAGATGATTATATTATGTTATCCTAATATACTCACCCCACCTTAAGCATCTTAATTATTCACAAAATCATTTATACCTAGTATATGCATATCGTGTGGTAGCTGAAATCGAGGAGCAGCAAGAAGCTTTGGAGGTCCAGCTGCTAGAAACTAACATAGACTCAAACCTGCATTCAGGCAAGCCCCGGTTTGCATTTAAGTTCCTTACAGTGTTTTGCAGTTTTATTTCACCTTACGTCTTCAAATGATTGTGCATTACGTTTAAGGTGTTTGACATCCACTTGGATGGCCCACAAATCCTATGGAATCTTGGGTAGGTCTACGGACCGTTGAGTAGACACTGCTATGCTTATGCTCATACGAATTCGGTAGAAGTCGAGTAGTTGGAATCTACTCGCGAGATAGGAATTTTATCACACGGGATATTCTAGAATGAGAAAATGGTTTATGAAAATGAAATCGAGACCGAGCAGTGGATAGGATGCAGTGAGACGTGGTCTCACGTGCATAGCCCTGCTTGTGTCGATTGAGGACCATTTCGTGTGCGGTCCTGCTAGACAACATTGAATTGTACCGGCAACATACTGGAGGAGTGGGCTCTAGTAAACTGACGTAGCTTGATACTGGTTTGTCGAGGCATTCCGTTCCATTTAATAGGCGTGGGTTGAGGGCAGCAAGGTGTAAATCAGCTGGTGGGCATGTCAGAGTATGCCCCACGCAGTGACCTCCTGCTCATGACGGATCGACCGGTTCAACATTCGAGTGTTTAGTGAAAGGTGGCCATATACGACTAGTACTGAATTGTTATGTAGGTACTGTTGAAAGTACTAGCTGGCACTTCTGAAAGTGCGTATGTGTCGTGTTGTTCTGGGTATGTCCTGATTGCAATCACCGTCCCTCGCGGTAATAGAGTACCACTCGTTCACTGCGCCGTGACGTAGTAAATACTAAAGAAGTCAGGAGACTATAATATATTGGTTTATAAATTGCTTGGACAACCTTGTTTGGCTTAGAGATAGTACAATTAAAAGTTTACAGTTTCCCCATACTTTACCTGTAATAGCATTATGTGCTTTGTGCACGTCATATCATCGGCAAAGCGTTTCTTGTTTGATTGTGGAGTCTATGATGTGCCATGCCTGAGGAATGTCATGTGCTAAATAAAACATGACTATAAGGATCCACTTGTAGGCAAGTCCTTATGCTTTACTTACCTATGTTTAGTAATCATCCGTACAAATGTCTAGTGAGATGGGTTAGTCTTGCTGAGCCTTATGCTCACGTTTGCAGTTAACGAGTTTTTGCGGATTATACGACTGATGACGGGTTTAATGACGAGGCTGCACCCCCTCCAGGGTTTACAGCCGAGTAAGAACCCAGCACGTCGCCGTGAATTGTGTGTTGCTAGTGCAAAGTATCTAGGGCATGGATGACTTTGCTTTTGCATAGCTAGTGCTGAGAGCGTAGCTATGATGTATAGTACTCTTTCCTTCCATTAGTACTTTTAAACTTCCGCTGTGCTTGTCAATAAAGACTTGGTATTGTAAATTTGTTCTCGTTCTATTCTTGTATACTGTTGCGTGTCGCATTGCACGACACCACCCAATGAGATCCTTCGAGGTCAGGATTCCGGTCCCCACAGAATAAGGCTAGGTTGGTTGCTCAAGGTTTCACTCAAGTTGAAGGTCTAGATTTTTATGAAACTTTTGCTCCTGTTGCTAGATTAGAAGACATAAGAATTTTGTTAGCTTTCGCTGGATCTAAAGGTTTTAAGCTATATAAAATGGATGTTAAAAGTGCTTTTCTTAATGGCTACATAGATTAGGAGGTTTATGTCAAACAACCACCGGGTTTTGAAAATCCAGATTTTCCTAATCATGTTTACAAACTGTCCAAAGCCTTATACGGTCTCAAACAAGTCCCTAGAGCATGGTATGATAGGTTAAAAACATTCTTACTTGAAAAGGGGTTTACCATGGGCAAGGTTGATAAAACTCTTTTTTTGCTTAAGCATGGCAATGACTCATTATTCGTTCAAGTGTATGTGGATGATATTTTCATTGTTTGTGCTTCTCATGATCTTGTGTCCAAGTTTTCAGCTATCATGAGTTCAGAATTTGAGATGAGTATGATGGGAGAACTCACGTACTTTTTGGGGCTGCAAATCAAGCAAACCAAGGAGGGTACCTTTGTGCATCAAACGAAGTATACAAAAGACCTCCTAAGGCGCTTCAACATGGACAAAAGCAAGCCTCTTCGTACACCAATGGGAACAACAACAACACTTGAACTTGATGAAGATGGTGAACCCGTGGATGAAAAAGAATATAGAAGCATGATCGGATCACTTTTGTACCTCACGGCATCAAGACCGGACATACAATTCAGCGTATGTCTTTGTGCACGGTTTCAAGCCTCCCTAGGTGCTTCACATCGTCAAACCATCAAAAGGATCTCAGGTACTTACATGGAACTCAAGAATTTGGCATTTTTCTTCCTTCTTCCTCAACCATTACTTTGAAAGCTTTTTCGGATGCTGATTTTGGGGGCTGTAGGATTGATAGGAAAAGTACTTCCGGTGTTTGGCGTTTTCTTGGTAATTCACTTGTTGCTTGGTCCTCTAGAAAACAAAACTCCGTCGCACAATCCACAGCCGAATATGACTATGTGGCTGCTGCTAGTGCTTGCACAAAAATTCTTTGGATTGTACAAACACTTGAGGACTATGTGGTTGATCTAGATAGTGTTCCACTATTTTGTGAGAACACTAGTGCCATTTGCATTGCTAAAAACCCCGTGCAACATTCTAGAACTAAGCACATTGACATTGGGTATCACTTTCTCTATGATAATGTTGAAAAAGAAAACATTGTGCTTCACCACTGTCGGTACCCTAAAAACCATACACCCCCTGAGGTTACAAAGATCTCAAGGGAAGGACATCTACTCAAATTGAAGACCCTCGGGGGCCCACTCGCCAGACGTGACCGGACCCGCTTCTCCGACATGGTTAACCTCTAGGTTGCCACGTATACTGACAGACCAGAGTTATTACCCACAAGGGTGAAGCTCCGGGCTAGGTACTGAAACGGCACCTCCGGAGATAACCCCTGACCGGGAGAAGCTCCGGACTTGACACGTGCCAGGCCACCCCGGAGCTTCCCGCCTCTCCCAAGCAAGCTTCGGAGCTGCCACGTGTCCATACGTCGGAGCTAGCTGCTTAAAACCCCCGGGAGACGTTGTAACGGCTCCGGATCTCCAAAGGACAGCTGCAGACTTCAAGACCCGATTAATTACCATTAATTCCATGTTAATGATAATTAATCGGACGATCTTAACACCTGTAACGGCACTGTCGGAGCCGTTACAGGGTTATTAACAACAATTAATCTCGTGTATCAATACTAATAACCGCCAGGGCCACATGTCGGGCCAGGCTGACTTGTAACGGTTTGTCCTTATGTTATAAAAGGACAAACCGACGATACACGGAGGGGGGTTCTCGAACACTCTGAAGCTCACAAGTGAATACAACACACACACACATCCGTGGAGTAGGGTATTACGCTCAGGCGGCCCGAACCACGTAAACGACGGTGTCACTCGTGTCCAAATCGCATTTCACTTTCTTAGATCTCCGCGCGCCCAAACCGAACCACAAACTCCTTCAAACACTTTCATAGTGTCAGGGGATCTGCCGACTCCAACATTCGACAGTTGGCGCGCCAGGTAGGGGGGCCTGAGATCTTCAAGAATGGTGAATTCTGCGGCTGGATCATCCAACGGGCAACCTGCTGCTCAGGCTGTCGGAGGCAATCCCTCCAACATGCAGCCACCGGCAGGAGCCTCAGTTCCAGCGGGAGTCACACTCCCACCACCACCATCTTCTCCGGCAAGACATGCCGAACGACATGATGGTGCACCGGCGTCACATTCTGCGCCGGCAAGTCGTGACAACCCAGAACAAGCGCTCCATGCAGCGCGTGCTCTCCTTCAGCGACCACCACCTCCGGATGCATCTCAAGGTGCCATGGAGCAATGGAGAGCTGATATTGAGCACTTGGTCGCAGCAGCGGCCGAACGCCTTAACAACCAGGGTCCACCTCCTTCAGGGCGGGCCCCGTCGCAGCGACGAACGTTGTCTGGAAGACTTGGTCCACATGTCTCCAACAACCGGAGAAGAGCTGCGTCACAGCATGTGACGTCGTTGCCCTCTGGGGCACGACGTGCCCATACTGCATCTCGGCTTTCGACACACGACCTCCGGGCGGAGCTTGATCGCCGATACCGCCAACAGGATGGCCGTGTCCACATCGAGCGAGCTCGAGAAAGACGAGATGCTCAAGACCTTTCTACTCTAGAAGGAGTAGGAGGAGGCTGTTCCGCCCTAGCCATGCACCTGCGCATGGTTAGATGGCCACAGAAGTTCCGGCCACACTTGCCGGAAAAATTCGACGGGACTGTTAATCCCGTAGAATTTCTACAGATATACTCCACTGCGATCCTAGCAGCTGGAGGAAACGAGGCTGTAATGGCCAACTACTTTCCAGTGGCCTTAACTGGGACCGCCAGGTCCTGGTTTATGAGCCTTCCACCCAACTCTATCGACAGTTGGGAGGAGCTGTGCCGTCAGTTCACCGCCAATTTCGGGAGTTCATACACCCGTCCGGGCACTGAACTGGACCTTTTTGCGGTCGTGCAAAAAGGAGGAGAATCTTTGCGGTCATTCATCCAGAGATTCTCTCAGGTACGTAACACAATCCCTTCTATCTCAAGCGCTTCTGTCATTGTGGCATTCAGACAGGGTGTACGAGACAAGAGGATGTTGGAGAAGCTGGCGATCAAAGAGATCACCAGCGTCACGGAGCTCTTTAGCCTGGCTGACAAATGTGCCAGAGCTGCAGAGGGCCGTGAAATGCACTCCAAACCAGCCCTGGAGGATCATAAAAAATCCTCCAAAGAAGAAGCCGCTACCTCCGGGAGTGGCAAGAAGAAAAAGAAGACCAACGGCAAGAAGAAGCCGTCGGCCGGCACATCCAACGTTGCAGCCGCTGCAACCCCTGGTGGCCGGGGGCCACGCCCCATGAAGCGACCTCGACCGTCTTCCGAAGACGGTGGCAAATCCAAGATGTGGTGCCCCATTCACAAAACGGGCAGCCACAGACTGGAGGACTGCCGGGAGGTCCAAAATCTTGCCGAGCGCTACCACAAGCGCCGGGAAGGGTCTCCCTTCCGACAGAGGGAGGGAAAACAAAAGGTTGATGAAGCTCCGGCTGAAGAGGAGTTGGGGTTTCAGGACCCTAAAAAGGTCTTGAAAGCCGTCTACACCTCCGTCGACGATGATTCCGACGTCTCCGACAACGAGCGTCGAAAAACCATGAACACCATCTTTGGTGGATCATGGGACATCACCTCTCGTCGTGTCATCAAGACTATGCGACGAGATATGGCTGCTGTAGCTCCTACAGCTAGACCGGAGCCACATCGAAAGTGGATGGACACACCCATCACCTTTGATGCTTCGGACTGTCCTCAAAGCATGGTCGGAGCTGGCCAGCTACCCTTGATGGTATCTCCCATCATCAACAACATCCAGCTCCATCATGTCCTGGTAGATGGAGGTTCGGGGCTTAATCTCATCAGCTTCGAAGCTTTCACTAAGCTTCAGCTCCGACCTTCGGACCTCCAGCCCTCTCGACCTTTCTCCGGAGTAGGTCCGGGGGCCATAACCCCACTCGGAGCTATTACTCTCCCTGTTACCTTCGGGACCCGGGAGAAGTATCGCACCGAAAAGTTGATCTTCGACGTCGCTCAGATCAACTTACCATTCAATGCCATTTTGGGTAGACCTGCCTTGTACAAATTCATGGCAGCTGCTCATTATGGATACCTGGAGTTGAAGATGCCAACACCAGTAGGCGTTCTCCGAATCCGTGGAGATCGCACTGCCGGAGTAACTGCTCTGGAGGAACTCCACGCACTCACCACAGCGCAAGAAGAGGACTCCAGACAAAAGCAAGCTCCACAACCTCCGAGCATTCGTCAACGAGGCTCGACCTCTGCACCTCGTGTGCAGCCAAGCGGTGACACCGACATTCCCGTCAAAGTCGTCCAAATTGGTTCCGATGTCACTCAAACTACCCGCATATCGGGTGGCTTGAACGACAAATAGGAACTCGCGCTCATCACTTTCCTCCGGGCTAACGTTGACGTGTTTGCTTGGCAACCGTCACAAATGCCTGGGATCCCCAGGGAAGTGATTGAGCACAATCTGAAGATTTACCCCGACGCTCGGCCTGTGCACCAGAAACCTCGGAAGCAATCTGTAGAGCGACAGAACTTCATCCGACAAGAAGTGAAGAAGTTGCTCGAAGCCGGGTTCATCCGAGAAGTCTACCATCCAAAATGGCTGGCAAACCCGGTCGTTGTGCCTAAAGCCGGCGGGAAACTTCGGATGTGCATCGACTACACCACACTGAATAAGGCATGTCCAAAAGATCCATTCCCACTACCTAGAATAGACCAGATAGTGGATTCCACCTCCGGGTGTGAGTTACTGTGTTTTCTAGACGCATATTCAGGATATCATCAAATCCGGATGTCTAGGGAAGATGAAGAACATACTTCATTCATCACAGTGGATGGATTATACTGTTACACAGCCATGCCTTTTGGTCTCAAGAATGCAGCTTCAACTTTTGTGCGAGCAATGTACAAAACTTTCGAAGAACTCATCAGAGACATAGTGGAAGTGTACGTTGATGACATCGTGGTCAAAGTCAAGAACAAGGAGTCCCTCTTGGACACCTTGCAGGCTGTCTTCGACAAGCTGCGGGCTACCCGCACGAAGCTAAACCCAGACAAATGTGTATTTGGGGTTAGTTCCGGAAAGCTTCTTGGTTTCCTGGTAAGTCACCGGGGCATAGAGGCTAATCCAGCGAAGATAAAAGCCATTGAAGACATGCAGCCGCCAACCCACATCAAAGACGTCCAAAAATTAACTGGATGTCTAGCAGCCCTCAGCCGATTCATTTCAAGACTGGCAGAAAGGGCACTTCCCTTCTTCAAGTTACTGAGGAAGTCCGGACCATTCCAATGGTCTGAAGAAGCAGAGAAGGCATTCCAGGAGCTGAAACAGTTCCTCACCACCCTACCAGTCTTGGTAGCTCCGAACCCTGGTGAGCCTTTATTGCTTTACATTTCAGCAACTGACGAAGTCGTCAGTATGGTTCTGGTTGCGGAGAGACCGGAACTACTCAATACTCAGGAATCCAGATCCCTTCGGGAGGATCCGGAGGTTCCTGAAAGCGGGTCTGGGTCCCAGCTCCCAGACTTGGATCCACAAGAAGCTACTTCGGAGGACCCGGATCCTTCCGATAGGATCCAGGTCATGCCTGAAGAAGCTCCGGGTTCCTCCACCCAGAACCCGGAGGTCCCCGAAGATAGTCTGGACCCCTCCGACAGGGTCCAGATCAATGGAGAGGAAGCTCCGGACCCCTCCGGGAGGGTCCGGACCACTCAACGCCCAGTATACTTCATCAGTGAAGTGTTACATGATGCCAAGACTCGATACCTAGAGGTGCATAAGCTGCTTTACGCAGTTCTTATTGCCTCAAGGAAGCTTCGACACTATTTCCAAGCTCACAAAGTCTCGGTGGTAACCTCATATCCACTTCGAGCTATCCTGCATAATCCCAATTCAACTGGGAATATAGCAAAGTGGGCAGCGGAACTGGCTGAATTCGACCTTGAATTCATTCCAAGACAAGCAATCAAAAGTCAAGCATTGGCAGATTTCGTGGCAGAATGGACTCCCTCTCCATTAAACCCTGGGGGCCCCAGCGAGCAGAAGACGGAACCACAAGTTCCGGCCTTCACTAAGCCTCACTGGACCCTTTACTTCGACGGCTCCATGCAGAAGCAGGGAGCCGGAGCTGGAATCCTTCTCCTAGCACCAACCGGGGAGAAGGTGAAATACATGGTGCACCTTGACTTCAAGGCAACCAACAACATGGCGGAGTACGAAGCACTCATATATGGATTAAAGGTGGCACTATCATATAGTGTCAAGCAATTGCTGGTCAAAGGAGATTCACAACTTGTCATCAAACAGGTGAAAGGTGAATGCTCCTGCAATAATCTCCAGCTGGCTGCTTATCTCCTTGAAATCCAGAGGCTTCAGAAGGACTTTGAAGTCCTAGACCTTCACCATGTCCAGCGTGCTCACAACGCTGAAGCTGACGAACTCTCGACCAAGGCGTCAACCGGAGCTCCGGCTCCAGACGGAACCTTTGTCCGAAGGTTGTCAAAACCCACAGTTCAGCCTGCCGAACTGAACGAAGGGGGCGAGATCAGCATCCCGAAGCTGACGGTCCCGATGGCCCTGTTACCATGGCAGCCATCAAGGGTCGTAGGTGCTGCCGGAAGCTCCGAGCAACCCAGCACGCAAGACTCAAATGCTCAAGTCAGTTCCGATGCATGGATCTCGGAGATCCGGAACTACTTGAAAGACAACATCCTTCCTGACGATGATGTATCCGCTGACCGGGTAGTCAGATTGGCTAAAAGATACACGTTGGTAGAAGGGGATCTCTACCGGCGCGGTGCCAACGGCATCCTAATGCGGTGCATCACAAGGAAAGAAGGCTGCGAGCTCCTCGCAGAAATCCATGGAGGAGAGTGTGGGAACCACGCGTCTTCCCGCACGCTGGTCGGAAAAGCCTTTCGGCACGGCTTCTACTGGCCTACAGCACTCCAGGATGCTACTGAGCTAGTGAAGAAATGCAAAGCATGCCAATTTCATGCAAAGCAAATTCATACACCTGCTCAGCCCTTACAAATGATACCTCCTACGTGGCCTTTCGCTGTGTGGGGGATGGACATCTTGGGACCCTTCCCAAGAGCCGTCGGAGGTTACAAGTTCCTGTACGTCGCCATCGACAAGTTCACCAAGTGGCCGGAAGCTACTCCTGTTGTGACGATCAACAAACAATCTGCAATCAATTTTCTACAATCTATCGTGAGCAGATTCGGAGTCCCAAACAAGATCATCACTGATAATGGGACTCAGTTCACAAGCTCCGCATTTCAAGGATATTGCGAAGACCTCGGCATACAAGTTTGCTACGCTTCCGTAGCTCATCCTGCCAGCAATGGGCAAGCCGAGAGAGCAAACGCAGAGATCCTTAAAGGACTCAAAACGCGCACTTATGAGCGTTTGAAAAAGCACGGAGCTAATTGGATCGAAGAGCTTTCGCCCACTCTATGGGCTAACAGGACTTCTCCAAGTCGGGCAACCGGAGAAACCCCCTTTTTTTCTGGTGTATGGAGCAGAAGCGATCCTTCCTCCAGAAATCACCTTGGGTTCCCTCCGAGTCCGGACCTTCGACGAAGCCGCGCAGGACCAGCTCCGGCGTGAAGACCTAGACCTCCTCGAGGAGGGAAGGTGCCAAGCAGCTGTTCGGAATGCCCGATACCGCCAAGCTCTACGGCGCTATCATCAGCAGCATGTACACAATCGACAGCTCGAGGAAGGCGATCTGGTGCTACGGAGAATACTATCCAGAGAAGGGCAAAACAAACTCTCCCCCGGCTGGGAAGGACCCTTCCGAGTGATCAAAGTATCCCGTCCCGGAAGCGTTCGCTTGGCTACCAAGGATGGGACACCTCTCCCAAATCCTTGGAACATCGAGCACCTCCGTAAGTTCTACACTTAATTCCACGGAGGTGAGTCTTAAGTAACTTGAAATGTATGTTATAGAGTCATTGTACAGAGTCGGGTAGTTCCTCCGGGAGAGCAGCCGGACCTTTCCCGAAAGGTTTGAAAAGCTCATGCAACACTTGATACAGTCTCCGGACTAGAAGTGTAGCTAATTACCCTGGGTTAAACGAGAAACCGAACACACTTAGCCTGGTTCCGTACCCTAAGAGTGTACTTGTTTCCCCTGTACCCCGGACCTATAATGAAAGACATCTTCATGTGAAATAGACTCCATGTGCATTCATTTTTGCATAAGGCTCGACATTTTTATTTTTCTCTTTCTTGTCTATAACAGAAATGTGCAATTCTTAAGAAGTTCTAGTTTATCCGGTTTATGTATGATTTGAGTTGAATTGTCAGATTTTTTAGATTTAAATATCGTCTGTGGCCAACTCGCCTGAAAGCCGCCAAGCCATTCTAGGGCTGGAGTGCGCTATCGACTTAGCCTGGTCAAGCACCCTAAGTACGCCACTCTACCTACACCCCGGCAGGCCAAAGTAAGGTGGGTCCATGGACAATTGGATCTAAAAGAAAAGACAATTCATCCAATCATACTAAAAATCGTGTTCAACTTGAAATTCTCTTGAGAACCGTAAGCCGCAACGAAGTTATAGATAAGGAACGAATTTTACTGTTTTTCTTGGCCTAAGTGTGCAGGAAAAATAAACCCAACATTGATGGAGAAAAACCGGAGTTAACCAAGCTCCGACTCCCACCGGCGTTAACTTGAAGATGGTGAGAAGACTCTATCACTAGAGTCTGTTGCCAGCAAGCCAGGCGTGGCAAGGGTCATTGCCGGAGCTACTAAGCTCCGACACCTTGAAGTATTAACTATCGACACTCAACGTGTTGGTAGAGGCTATTGCCGGAGCTACTAAGCTCCGACGATGGGCAATGCCGGAGCTTCTAAGCTCCGACGATTTCAAGGGACCTTCACTATTGAAAACTTCGGACCTAAACTATACGAGTTCGAAGCAAATCTGTCTTCAACAAAAATCAACATCCTTTTGGTACATGTCCACAATCAAATTGTGCACATCTACCAGGGGGCCAAGTAAAGACAAAGACGTTGAAGACAAAAAATGAAATTCACGAAAATTGGGGATTTCATTTCATCAGAAGACCGGAGATTACATCTGGAGACAAGGGATTACAAAATTGAGGAAGAGGAGAAGATACAAATATAGGCTAAGAAAGATAGTCCTAGACCCTATGGAAGAACTCGGCGACCTTCTGGGCTACCTCCGACACGCTGGCTCGGGTAGTTTCGCCTTCTCCTTCGACGGGGCCTTCAAGCACCGGGTCCAGAGAGAATCGAGCGTTCCGGCTAGTGTAACACGTGAACACATACTCTGTGACGTTTCTAGCCAGGGATTGCCCCTCGACCTCAAGCTGGTCCGCAATGACGTCGCCCACCTTGGAGAGCTTGCTGCCCGCAGCGCTCAACGCCTGCAATGCAAGATCCGGCTCTGGCTCCGGATCATCCGGAAGCACGGGGCTGAAACCCATAGGCGCCAGCGCATCGTCGGCCTTGCTCAGGAACTCCCAAATTTGTAGGGAGTCCGTCTTCCTCAGGCCCTTCATCTCTTCCAAGGACCTCCGGGCCGCCGCCAGCTCCGAATTCTCACGGGAGAGTCGCTCAACTTCTTTGGCGTTTTGCTGAATCTTCGCAGCAACCCGCTTTTCGAGTCTTCCGAGCTCCTCCTCCCGGAGGTGGATCTTGTTCCGGCGGTCGACCAGGTCTTTCTCCCTAGCCTCTATTTTCTTCTCCCGGGCGACGAGGGCACACTCATACTCGTAGAGCTCCTGCCCTCGCACCCAGGTTTTCTCCTCCTCCTCGAGGCAGCGCTCTTCCAATTTTTTAGTGCGCTCCTCGAGGCCCTTGTCTGCCAGGGCTGTCTTCTCGGCGAGCTCTTCTTCACGTCGCAAGACGTCATCCCGTAGCTCCAGGAGTTTTTGCTCCTCATCCTCGAGCCGCTTTTCCCTTCCCTCAAGTGCCTCTCGGCGCTTGATGAGTGCGGTACTGATGGCCTCGAGTTGATCGAACCGAGCGTTGGCCGCATCATTAGCAGCCTTAGCTTGGTCATGGTACTCCCGGGATTGGGCGTCGAGGTTGTGAGTCATGCTCTCCCTCTCGTCCAGCATCTCACCCCAGAGCTCCAGGCGGACCTTCTCCCGCCTGATCCATTCCTTGTCCTCAGCAATCCTTGACTGCGCCAGCTTGGTCTCGAATTGGAGCCGATTACGCCACCTCCTAAGGGTTTGGCGCTCCTCTTCAAGAACCTTGCTGTCGTGGAAGAAGGCTAGTTGGACTTGGCGTAGACTGGAGCAAGCGTTGTCGATGGACATCGACAGCGAGATGGGCTCCGGACCTTCTGGGGTCTCCTCCGCTGGTTCCAGCGGGTCTTCATTTACAAAAATTGGGTCCCACTCTACGAGAGCGGAACCCCGAGCTTCCAAGGCACTAGGGCCCTCCTCCGGGATGTCCTCAGTTGCCACCGAAGAAGGTCCCGCCACCAAATCTTCATTCGCCCCCTCAGGCTGGGGGCCGGCGACTTCGTTCAGGCACTCTGGCTCCGCCACGGGTACCATCGACGTCGTCGCCTCCAATGGCTCCGGCCGGGACGCCTCTTCTGAGGGAGGCTCAAGCTCCCTCGCCTCTTCGACCACCGGCTCTGCAGCCGGCGCCTCCACCATCACCGGCTCTGCAGCCGGCGCTCCAATAATTACCGGCTCTACGACCGGAGCTTCAGAAGTAACCGGCTCAATTGCCGGAACCACTTCAACTTCCGGCTCGTACGCCGGAGCTTCAGCTACCTCCGGCTCAACCGCCGGGGCTTCAGCACTTTCCGGCTCTGAAGCCGGGACCGCTACTTCCTCCGACTCGACAGCCGGAGCATCTACTTCTGCAGCACCAGGGCCCGGAGCTTCAACCTCCGGAGCGGGTGCCGCTGGCGCATCTTCAATCCCGTGGTCCGGCGCTACCACGGGAACTTCTGGAGACGAATCGAGGTCCATGACCGCGACAGCCGGCGCCGGAGCTGCCGCAGCCTCAGCCTGAGGTGGCACCAGGGTTGGAGCAGAAGCCCTCACAGCCTCAGACACTGTGGCTGAGGGCGGAGCTTCACTCCCCTTCTTGGGAACGCTGCAGATGAAGAATGAAGAAAATGAGCAAACAGATGTTATAATTAAAAGTTAATCGAGGTAAGCAAGAAAAATTACCTTGGGAGGCTCACGCACCAGCTTGCGCGGAACCTCTTTCCCGGACGTTCCGGGCTGGCCACGGTCGGCGTAGGAGCTCCGGGAGGACTCCCAGGACTTACAGTAGCCGCGGGCGTTTCCCGGGTTGGAGCTCTCCTAGACCGGGAGGAACTCCTAGACCTGGAGGCCCTCACCACTTCTCGACCCGGAGTCGCCTGTCCGAAGCCGGCACCTCCGGAGGGACCCATCACGGGGACAGCCGCACTCCGGGAGGATCCCACCGCCGGAACAGTAGCGCTCCGAAAGGACCCCACCACGGGGACAGACGCTACAGCGGCGGAGGATCTTCCTTCCTGAGGACGGGGAACTGGCGGGGAAGTAGCAAGCCCGACGGACCTTCCGTCAGCATGTCGCAGCTTCCTCTTCCGGCTCTCCGGCTCCTCCACCAGCTCCTTGCCCTTGCCGGTGACCTCAGCTCTTGGCTGAGAGACAGGGGCGGAGCCGCCTTCCGACAACCCGAGAATCGCCAACCGGGCGGTCGATCTTCTCTCGACGACGCCAAGGTCGTCAAGCGCGGGCATCTTCCGCCGGAGCTCCCTGCTGAACTCAACTTCCACGTTCAGGGGGAGGAAAGCCGGCGGCGGAGTCAAGTACTCTCCGTCAACATCGATGCCGTGCTGGAATTTCTTGAGGTGAAACTTCAAGGACTTCCCCACCATGCTGGACTTCAACCCGGTCTCGACCCGGTCCTCGTCCATCACGCTGTTGAGGGCCCAGGCGAGCTTCTCCCTCCTCTTCAGCGGTGCCCACCTGTTGGACAGGAAGTTGCAGAACACCGCCTGGGGAGTCAGTCCTCCCTCCACACATTGGCGGATCCTGGACAGGATGGGGTCAAAAGCTGCCGCCAGCACCGGAACTTCGCTCCACACCGACGTGTCAATGTCGGGCAGGCCGTCTGGCAGCTCCAACCGCTCGTGCTCCTCCACCCGGACGACTACCCAATCTTTCTTCCAGTCATCCCACTTCCCGGAAGGGAACGACCGGAGGTACTTGAACGGGCACTTCTTGCGCTTCACAAAGTAGTAGAAGCCAAGGTACTCGTCACTTCGGCCAGTGGTCTGGACGGTGAAGAAGGTGCGGAAGAGCTCGATGCAGGGAGGAATGCCCACCCACATCTCGCAGAAGTGGACAAAGATAGACATAGGAGGAGGGAGTGAGGGCCAAGGTGGTATAGCTGCAGACCATAGAAGTCCAGCAGCATCAAGAAGAAGGAAGAAAACGGTGGGATCAGCCCCACCATGGCGTACGACGAAAAGTACACCATTTCGCCGGAGTGCTCCTTTTTAAAGGGAAGCTCCCCGCCGGCGCGGACTGAACGGTTGAAGAAGTCCGACGACCACCCCATGAGGGCTCGGACCTTCTTCAGATCGCTCTCCGTCTTCAAACGACTCTCACGCAGACCCAACTCCATCGCGGCACAGTTAGGCGAGAGAAGAGAAGCAAAGCACGAGTTGGGAGTTTGAGCGCAAGAACAGATGGAAAGCGTAAAGAACTCCCGACGGTGCGCTTTCCTTCTTAAGTAAGCCCTCGCAACGCTTGGATGGAAACTGCAGGGGAGTCAAGCATAATACTCAAGAATTCAACCCAGCCGATGACAAGAGGGCCGGGGACCACCCTGACGATCAAGTCGAGGCTCTTACCCAGGCGAACAGTTGTCATCACGAGGCGGGAAACCCAAGGGCGGCGGACTGACAAGGCGCGCGGAACCGATACGGTTTTCGTATCGGGAACCGACAACCTTCAATTGCGAGAGATCCGCACGTCAAAGATCTTATCTGCCGTCTGAGGTGCGCCACGCGTCGGGACGCAACCGTAAAGCCCCGCCAAAGGCACCTTCGAAGACCCTTGAAGACCCAGTTCAAGAGTCGCAAGTATGGACCCACCTCCGGCGGAATGACTTCATCCCGTTGGCCTTCCCCGAAGGTAGGTCCAGGGGGCCACTGTCGGTACCCTAAAAACCATACACCCCCTGAGGTTACAAAGATCTCAAGGGAAGGACATCTACTCAAATTGAAGACCCTCGGGGGCCCACTCGCCAGACGTGACCGGACCCGCTTCTCCGACATGGTTAACCTCTAGGTTGCCACGTGTACTGACAGACCAGAGTTATTACCCACAAGGGTGAAGCTCCGGGCTAGGTACTGAAACGTCACCTCCGGAGATAACCCCTGACCGGGAGAAGCTCCGGACTTGACACGTGCCAGGCCACCCCGGAGCTTCCCGCTTCTCCCAAGCAAGCTCCGGAGCTGCCACGTGTCCATACGTCGGAGCTAGCTGCTTAAAACCCCCGGGAGACGTTGTAACGGCTCCGGATCTCCAAAGGACAGCTGCAGACTTCAAGACCCGATTAATTACCATTAATTCCACGTTAATGATAATTAATCGGACGATCTTAACACCTGTAACGGCACTGTCGGAGCCGTTACAGGGTTATTAACAACAATTAATCTCGTGTATCAATACTAATAACCGCCAGGGCCACATGTCGGGCCAGGCTGACTTGTAACGGTTTGTCCTTATGTTATAAAAGGACAAACCGACGATACACGGAGGGGGGTTCTCGAACACTCTGAAGCTCACAAGTGAATACAACACACACACACATCCGTGGAGTAGGGTATTACGCTCAGGCGGCCCGAACCACGTAAACGACGGTGTCACTCGTGTCCAAATCGCATTTCACTTTCTTAGATCTCCGCGCGCCCAAACCGAACCACAAACTCCTTCAAACACTTTCATAGTGTCAGGGGATCTGCCGACTCCAACAGTCGACAACCATGTAGATACCGAACAACAATTGGCTGATATTTTTACAAAACCTTTGGATTTCACTCGTTTTTGGTACATTCGTAGTGAAATAGGGGTTATGCGTCCTCATGGCTTAAATTGAGGGGGGGTTTTCAAACTTGAGAAGTCAATGTGTGAATCTGAATTTAAAATAATATGAGCATAGTATTTCATACATATATAACTTTGCGATTCCTTTTACATGCTGAAAGTTCTTACTACATTACTCGTGTTATACATTTTGTAGTTTTTGCCATGTCTAGTAATTGGAATAATTACTTACACTAAATCTGGTCATGGTCGAACTTTCTTGCTATTTTGAACTTGTTGCATGCTCACAAGTGCTTTTAATCATAAAGAATTAATCAAGTAATCAACTCACATGTTGAGTTTTTATGAACAAATATAAATTAAGAAAAGATCAAGAGAATATGCATGCATCACACTTCTTCTTTTGAGATGGCTTACCATTGCACTTAGATATGAACTTGGAAGAAGTTGTGTTTGACTAAAATCATGTCCTTAAGCTTCTGATTGTCAAATGACATAGGCTTGGCTTGGTTGGTTAGAATAAGGCAGATGCAACATATAATCTCTTGCACATTTCATATGTTAAAAGTTTGTGCTTTAAATAATAAAATGCAGCAACAAGTGTCATGCTTTCAGGTTTTGAAATAGTTAAGTTTGTGAGATCATGACTTGTTTAAATTGAAAATTACATTTGATCTCTAGCATGGCTTACACTACTTTATGTATCTCATTGATGTGATAGTGTAAGTTACTTGATAGTATGACTTGGATGAGCTTTGTTTATATGTCTATGTTATAATATGCTCATAATATTTGAAATTTCTCTTTTGAACCTTGCTGAATACGTTGTCAGAGGGGGAGAGAAAATATGTGAATTTTTAACATTTTTATAAAATAAGTATGCAAACACGATTCTTCTCAAGGGGAGAATTTGTTTTTCTTCTCATTTTATTTCTGTTTTACAAAGGGGGAGAAATTGTTTTCAAAACTTTTAATGTGAATAAGCCAATGTTCGGATTTTAAGTGGTGTTGCCAATGCATTCATCAAGGGGGAGATTGTGAGACCTATGTGTGTTGAATACATTGGCTTTGATGATAAAAGTTCTGAAATTCTGCTAAAACACCTTTTTAGCAAAGTTCGACTCTAGCTCCGAGCTTCTGCAAGGTCCGACAATAGGTCCGACTTACTTTGTCTAGGTCCGACATGTTTTTGGGGAGCTCTGGTGAGCTTTGTCTTTAGCTCCGGCATGTCATTGATAGCTCCAGCTGTCTTTGTTAAGCTCCGATATGTTTTGATTGGTCCGACTTATGTTGGTTAGCTCTGATATGTTTTTCTAGCTCCGACTTTTGGGTTGACTAGGTATGACTAGCTTTGGTAAGGTCCGGTGCTAGGTCCTGCTAGCTTTGGTAAGCTCCAGTGCTAGGTTGTACTAGCTTTGGTAAGCTCCGGCGCTAGTTTCTACTAGCTTCGGTAAGCTCCGGCGCTAGGTTCTACTAGCTTCGATAAGCTCCAGCTCAAGCTCCAGTTAGCTTTGGAAAGGTCCAAAGCTAGTATGCAATATTCCTACTTTTATTGTGAACTGTTTTGAACATGCTTTACATTGTTGGAAAGTTTGCTTAGTATTCTTTTACTAAGTTTTTGGTGCATTTTGGTTGATATGGCTGATATCATTTTGCTATTCTTTGCAACATGCTTATGTGAGGTGCTCATGTAAGGTGTTGTGTTCAGAATTAACTTGAGTCAAGTCGCAGACTTGGGCTTGTACGGATTGGTTGTTTATTCATGTGCAGGTGTTGCTTGAGTTGAAGACATGGCTGGTGACGGGATCCATTGAACTAGTCTTAGGGAGAAGATGAGGTTCAACAACCAAGTTCGGGAGGAATTGTGGTTCAGTTGATCGGGAGGTCGCGCAGCATGTATGAATCAAGAACAATGCATATGAAGGTATCGTGGACATCGTCGGAAGATGTTTTCATGTGTGAAAGGAGTGCATGGACGTGGCTACATTGTTTCGAGGCGTGATGAAGAGATGTGAACATAAAAAATTGGTCGGAAAGGTCCAACCGACTAGGTTATGGACTCAGGCTGCGGCTGAGTCGGGTTTGCCACAAATATGGAAAGATTTGAGTTGGTTATGATAGGATTTCGCATGGGTCACAAATTTGAGTTGTTTTAGGAATGTGGAATACGTTCCTAAGGTGTTTGGAAGTCTTAAGGTTGCTTCTATCTGCATATAGAAGAGTCCTAAGTAGTTATGGAATGTTTCAATTCGTGATTTGAGTAGGATTAGAGTCCTAATTGAGATTGGGTTGGCCTAAGGGCTGGTTATATAAGCAAGGGAGGCCAAAGCTCGTGGTAGACAACATTGAGGCTGTTCCTCTTGTGTTCTACTGAATAAACTTCGTAGTTGAAAGGAACTTTTGTGCCTTGTTCGTCCGATTTGTTCCAGACAAGTTTTTCTCTACCTTTTTTCTGCACAGCACTACCTTTCTTCGGTGGTTTTATCATAACTCGAGTTTTACTGATCCAATTAACATGATTATTTTTGGGTTGTCTTCACAACTTGATTATCTATCATCTGTAAAAATTTCACGGTCATTGGATTTGTGGTTTCTGATCTACACGAGTTTCTTTGCAGCATTCCAGAACTATTTTTCTCGGGTACGACAGATTGACCTTTGTTCGATCTTTCAATCGTAACTTGAGTTTCTCTTGACGGATTTGAGTGATTATTGTTGTGTCTTCTTCATGACTTGATTCTCTCTGATATATCTCACTTTTTTCATGGTGAAACACGTTTGGATTAGTCTCACACACAATTTCTTTAAAAGATCATTTTTATGCCGAAGGGGTTGGGATTTAATTGTTTCTGCTGTGTAAGATTTTTTAATCTACCATTCACTTCCCTCTAGTAGCTTTTCACTTGCTCTTCAATCCTACAGCTTCCGCCGTCGAGGTTCTTCCTCGCAGTGCTAGAGGAGTACAGGCTGCAGCTTCACCACCTGTCGCTGAACTCCATCGCTGTGATCGCAGTGTTCATCCACTTTTGTGAGGCGTTTGTGGGCTGCTAGCCAACGGTGGAGATGTTCCAGTTCTTCTTCGTGATGAAGACCACCGAAAAGAGCAATACGACCCAGGTGGGTGCCAACTACTTTTGGCACTGGGACAAGACCTCCGATTCCTACATTCCTTCGCTCAAAGGGGGCAAGTGGAAGACCTGGAGGGAAGATTGGGTAATCGTGCAGGTTGACGCCCATCCAGCGCTGAAGATGCTTTCTGAGGGTCCGGCCTCTGATCCCACACCCTGGGAAGCCTTCCAGGGGTTGAGGAAGGAGTATACGCTGATATTGAGGAGGATAAAGTTCCTGGCGTGCAAAGGCTTGACCTCCCTGATGGTGCTGGCCGACTTCTTGCGCCGCCGCACCGCCCCTCTCCAGAAGCACCGGTACGAGGCCTGACACAACGTCGGCACCTTTTATTGGTGCTGTTTGGATCTGAACGCCCCCACCCCGGAGGTGTTGGAGGGCTTTTTGAAGGTGGTGACCTCCAACACGGCCGACGACGAGCACATCTCCATCCCGAATGACTGCTAGCCGCTCTTCATGACTTCGAAATTGAGAGACGAACTGTTGTGCTCGATGCCAGAGGTCAATGTGTTCGGCGTTACTTGCCTGCACCCCGAGGAGAAGTCTGAGGCTTCTGCGGTCCAGGCGCGGTGCCGCGTCATGACGCAACCAAGGTCGGGGTCCTCCTCCCGTTCATCACAAAGAGCGGAGGTAGGGCCCCCAACATCTTCTGTCATGCTGGAAGGCAGCCAACCAGTGCTAGTTCCGTTTCCGGGAAAGCGTTCTCACCCTCTGGTGGCAGGTTCTGCTACCACTGCGCCGAAGAAGCAGAAGCTGACACGGGGGGACGGTATCGCCATCTCCCCTCGTGATGGGGCCGGTGTGGACGATGCTCCCGTCATCTACTTGGTATCTGACTCCAGCGGTGGATTTTGTTATGGAGGAGGCGCAGAGGGGTTAGCACAGGTGGCCGCGTGGATGCAGGTTGATCGAGAGCCAGTGCAAGAGACGGCGGTGCCTGCCTTGTCGTCGGGTCTCAGCGACCTCGTCCTATCGCGTGATGCGGAAGGCCAAGGTCATTGGAGTGGCCCATCCTGCCGGTAAGCCACAACTTCTCCCTCTGCTATTTATCTTCTTTTCTTTCTTTGCTTTAACGGAGTTTTAGCTTGGCTTTTCAGGGTGTCATCAGTAGACTTGGTTCCCTTGGTGCTTCCAGGGGTGGGCTTGATAGCCCCTGCCCTTCCCGGAGCAGGAACGGGGTCTGCTGCGCCGCATCCTACACCCGAAGGTGCGTCGACCTTTGTTGCCGTTGATGTCTCTGGACCACCGTCTGTCGATGTAGGTGGGGCACAAGTGGTGCCAGGCGAGGAAGTGGCAGGCAAGGAGGTGCCAGACGAGGAGGTGCCTGACATGGAGGAGGCTACCTTGGTCATAGCAGCCTCCCTTGGCGAAGCTGACCCGCCCACCATTGAAGTGGCGCCGGCGCCTGATGTCATTGGCGCGCAAGATGGTGACTCGCTATCAGCTGCTGGCGATGTCCTTGAAGTGGAGGAGGGGACTTCAGTGCTGGGCAGCAGCGCGGCGGTTCCTGAAGCTCCAACCAGGGAACCATCTGGTCTCCAGGCACTGGTATTTGATGTGGTGTCGGTAGGAGGGGCGGAGGGGCAGTCGTCCATGGCAACAGTCGTGTCGATCCCTCTCGCTAATGCTATTGCCGCGACCCATTCCATCTTGCACCAGATACAAGCTGCATTCGCCCGAGAGTGGGATCAGCTTGCGAAGGAGCAGCACTTGGTGAAGTTGGTCAACGCCAAGAACAAGGAGCTTGAGGTGAAGGCCTTGAAGACCCATGCCGCTGCCGATGCCCACCTGAGGCTGTGGGAAGATCAGCAGCAAGAGTTCGTCCGCCGCGAAGTTGCCATCGCTAGCGCTGAACGGGACTTGGTGGCGAAGTAAGAGGAGGTCTCCCGAAGCGTGGAGGAGAAGCACTAGGCTTTCCAGGACTTGGAGCTCGTCATCAAGTGCAAGGAGGACGATCTGGAGCGTCGTGCTCGGGAATTCACCAGCCGTGATGAGACTACGCGGAGAGAGGCAGAGAGCCTCCAGGCATCCCGCGGGACCGAGGAAGGTGTTGGAACCCGTCGGCCTTGGTCTAGTGCCGTGTGGGGAACCATCTAAGGGGGTGATCAAGATGCTCCCATCTTTGGACTCCATGTGCTCGACGCTGGGGATGGTGAACACCGTCCCTGCGAGGCAGCCAGAGGTCGAGGGAAGGGAGCTGGCAGAGCTGGTGGCCTCCCATGTCTTGGTATGGTTCCGCAGCTAGTACCCGATGATCCCGCTGGAGCTAGTGGAGAAGGGCCCCCCTTGATGAGTTAGAGGAAGAGGCAAGAGCCAAAGTCCAGGACCTTGCCAAGCAGATGGCCTCTTCGTTCCAACGAAATTGAGACCGGCGACACCCAGGCACAATGTTTTTTGTATCCGCGGATGACCCTTTGTATAAATAATTGTTAATGAATTTGAATTCATGTTTTGCTTGTGGTCTTGTCTTGTGCATATCAAATTGTTGCCCCAAGTCCTCCACTGCATAAGGTCTTGAAGACCTTTTGATGATATCGTTAGCTTTGAGTGACCAGCACTTGCACAGTTGACACGACCAATTTGTCGCTAGTTGACGTCCTGCCTATGGAACCCATTAGAGGCCCCCTAGTAGCCGTGGCTAGGTTGTCGGGTACGCCTACTACTTGAGCGCATGATGTATTCCACTGGTGCCCAGCAAAGCAGGGGAGTTGGAGTGGATTGCTTCAATGTCTTCCATCATCGACGACAGGTCCCTCGGGGGGTGCCAAAGCTAGCTACTCTGGCATCGCCCACCATCGTCATAAAGACGTCGACAAAAGGCCCCATGGGAGGTACTGGAGCTGGATGCTTTGACATCGTCCACCATCTTCGCAAAGACTTCGATGGTAGGCCCACTGGGAGGTGTCGGAGCTGGTTGCTCTAGCGTTGCCCACCATCGTGGTAGAAGCGTCGACGACAGGCCCCTGATGTACATGATACCGCAAGAGAACCTTTTTAGCAACAAGAGATGTGCAGGAGAGTGTATCCACTTATCCATGCTTGTTGTTGTCGTCGGCGTGCTAGGATGTCATCGGCAGGCCCCTTGCAAGGTGCTGGAGCTGGATGCTTTGGCGTCGCCGACCATAGTCGTAGATATGTCGACGGCAGGCCCCTTGGGAGGTGCCAGAGCTAGATGCTCCGACATCATCCACCATCGTCGTAGAGTCGTCGATAGTAGACCCCTTGGGAGGAGTCGGAGCTGGATGCTCCGGCGTTGCCCACCATCATTGTAGAGATGTCGACGGCAAGCCCCTGGTGTGCATTTTATCACAAAAGAACCCTGTTAGAAACAAGAGTGGGGCAGGAGAGTTTACTCACTTATCCATGCTTGTTGCTGTCGTTGGCATCGTGGGACGTTGACGGGAGGCACCTTGCAAGGTGCCGGAGGTGGATGCTCTGATGTCGTCCACCATCATCATAGAGTCATCGACGGCAGGCCCCTTGGGAGGTGCCGGAGCTGGATGCTCTGGCGTTGCCCACCATCATCGTAGATGCGTCGGCAGCAGGGCCCCTGGGAGGTGCCGAAGCTGGATGCTCTGGCGTTCCCCGCCATCTTCGTAGAGACGTCGACGGCAGGCCCCTGGTGTACATCTTATCACAAGAGAACCCTGTTAGCAACAAGAGCGGGGCATGAGAGTTTACTCACTTATCCATGCTTGTTGCTATCTTCGGCGTGCTGGGACGTCGATGGCAAGCCCCTTGCGAGGTGCCAAAGCTAGATGCTCCGACGTTGTCCACAATCGTTGTAGAGTCGTCGATGACAGGCCCCTTGCGAGGTGCTCGAGCTAGATGCTCAGGCGTCGTCCACTATCATTGTAGAGTCATCAGTGGCATCCCCCTGGGAGGTGCCGGAGTTGGATGCTCCGGCATTGCTCATCATAGTATTTTGCTCTGTGTGTCCTACACATGTAACAGGGGTGCATATTTTTCGCACGTTGGTGATCTTTTCCTATCCTTTTTAAGCTTTGTCATGTCTTACAGTCTTGGGCTGGTATGCGGGGTTTGGGTAATTCAGTGCATTAGCACCCGGGACTCGGCTCCTAGCTTATTCGGGGTGTGAGCATCGTGGCCCTCAGTACTTAGCCGTAGCACTGGGAGGCAAAGCGCGCATGCTTAGGGTACCGGACCAGGCTAAGCAGGATGCACACTCTAGACCTCCAGCACGGCGTAGGCCTTTCGTGGGAGACCATTTTGCACCACAAGACCCCAAGTAAGGGGGCAGCCACGATGTCCTAGGACACTTTGCAGGTACGTCAAACAAGTCCGCCTTCAGCAGTGTTGCATAACTCTACTATGGATGATAGAAAAATTTCACCAGGTATATGAGGATAATATACGAAAGAACAAAACTAGTCTCATTGATCACAAATTTAATCAGGTAATTAAGTGAACATTAGAGAAAGCACATGACAAGACAGTGATTTTTCCAAATTGGCATTCATAGGAGGGGACTTGCTTGATAATAAGGCAACGACCCACTCTGGTTGGCAAGGAGGTAGAGTGTTCATGCGTAGGGTACGGGACCAAGCTAAACGACTAAACATTCTAGATCTGCCCCCCCCCCCCCCCCAAGAGCTTGGCTGTCCTACGTGCCGTTCCTTGACACCATGACACCCTACACTGTCCTAATATTTATGCTTAGGGATAAAACTTACAGAGGTGCTTTATGTATAAGGGTTGGGGAGGGGCTCTCCTTCTTCTTTGGCGAGGCGGACACACCCAGGGCGGGATACTTGTGTTACTCGGAAGGGGCCCTCCTAGCTGGGAGAGAGTTTGTGCGACCCTTCTCGAGAAAGTATGCACCTAGCACCAGGTCACCTGTCTGGAGCTCTCTACTCTGCACGAACCGCTCCTGGTAGTGCCTCAGCACCTGTCGGTAGCGTGCGTTTTGGATGGTGGCGTGCCACCTTGCTTCGTCAATGAGGTTGACATCTTCTCATCAGAGCTGGACCTGTGAGGCTTCATCGAATGCTCGAACTTGTAGTGAGCCCACTACGATGTCTGGGGGAAGGACGGCCTCGGCCCCATACACCAGGAAGAAAGGTGTTTCTCCAGTGGCATGGCTGGGTGATGTCGGGCTTGCCCATAGTGCGTAGGGAAGTTCGTCGACCCACTTGGCACCATGCTTGTCTAGGTTGTTATATGTGCATGTCTTGAGGCCCCTGAGAATCTCAGCGTTGGACCTTTCGACTTGGTTGTTGCTCTTTGGATGAGCCACAAATGCATAACAAACTTGGACACCCAGGTCTTCACTGTAGTCCTGGAAAGCTGCACTAGTGAACTGGGTCCCATTGATCCTATTCAGGACCCCAAACCTACAGACAATCGACTTGGTTAACTTGACTGCAGACTCCTTGTTGATGTTGATCACTGGGGCTGCCTCTGTCCACTTGGTGCACTTGTCTACAACGATGTAGAGGAAATAGTACCCTCCAACTGCCCTGGGAAAGGGTCCCAGGATATCCAGCCCCGAGACCACGAAGGCCAGGAGGGTGGGATCATCTGTAGTGATTGCGCTGGAGTGTGAATTTGCTTGGTGTGGAACTGGCACGCCTTGCATCTCTTGACCAGCTTGACGGCATCTTGTGGTGTTGTTGGCCAGTAGAAGCCATGCTGGAAGGCTTTGCCGACCAGCATGCGGGAAGATGCGTGATTCCCGCACTCTCCTTAGTGGATCTCTGCGAGCAAGTCGCAGCCTTCCTCCCGAGTTATGCACCGTAGTAGCACGCCGCTGGCGCCACACCTGTAGAGGTCACCTTCTACGAGCGCGCAACATTTCGCCATCCTCACGATACTCTCAGTGGATACTGGATCCTCCGGGAGGATGTTGTCCTTCAAATAGTCCCGAATATCCATGCTCCATGCTTCGAGACTCTCCAGAGCTTTTGGATCTTGGGCGCCGGGTAATCTGGGATCCCTGGTGATGCACAAGAACCTCAGCGGGCCCTGTGGTTGTAGGGCCGCCGTGATCGTCAGCTCTGTGGTGCTGGGCTCAACTTCTTCGTTAGGCCCCGGAGGCCTAGCAGTTGGCCGCACCAACCTCCTGCCAAAGACCCCTTCAGGAACCGGGGCCCCCATGGATGCCATGGTTGATAAGGCATCGGCGATGGAGTTGTCGGCGCGTGGCACATGGCAGAGGTCCAAGGCCTCAAAACTAGCATCCAACTTCTTGACATGCAATAGGTACACCACGAGATGGGGGTCGCTGCAGCAGCACTTGCCCCGAACCTGCTTGATGATCCGCTGGGAGTCTCCCTTGACCAGCATCTGCTGGACAAAGAGACCTTGCGCATCTGTGAGTCCGAAGAATAGGGCGTCGTACTCCGCCATAGGTCGCCTTGAAGTCGAGGCGCACCGTGTACTTGGACTGCTCCCCTGTCGGAGAGGTGAGCAGTACACCAGCTCCATCCCCTTGCTTCCACGAGGATCCGTCGAAGAATAGTGTCCAGTGAGGTCCAGTAAGCAACGGTGCTCTGGGTTCCGGCTTGCAGATTTCCCGGCCCCCTGGGTTGCTTGGTGAAGGAGTCCACTCAGCAACAAAGTCTGCCACAACTTGGCTCTTGATTGCATGCCGTGGTATGAAGTTGAGCTCGAACGCCACCAGTTCGACAGTCCATTTGGCGATATTGCCTGTTGTGTTGAGGCTGCGCTGCACCGTCCTCAGTGGGAACAAAGTCACCACCGAAACTCTGTGTGTCTAAAAATAATGGCGGAGCTTCCTCGACGCAATTACTACTGCATAGAGCAACTTGTGCACTTCAAGGTACCTTGTTTTTGCTTCATGTAGGACTTCACTGATGAAGTATACCAGGCATTGTATGGTCCACGATCTCCATGGACAAAGTGGTGCATCCTCTTCCATCTGCTCTGGGCCCGAAGATTCCATGTCTCCTGGGCTCGGTGCATCCTTTAAGGTTGGGACCCAAAGTCTCCTTGACCTCTGGGGCCCACTAGGGGACCCGGTCCTCCTCTGGGGGCTGGGACCCAGAGGCTTCTTGCTCTTCGGGGTTCCCTAGGGGGACCCGGACCTCCTCTGGGGGTTGGGACCCAGAAGCTTCTTGCTCTCCACGACCCCCTAGGGGGACCCGTAACTCCTTTGGGGGCTGGGACCCAGAGGCTTCTTGCTCTCTAGGGCTAACTAGGGGGACCCGGACATCGTCTAGGCCTGGGACACAGAGCCTTCTTGCTCTCCGGGGCCCACTAGGGGGACCCGAACATCCTCTGGGGGCTGGGACCCAAAGGTTTCTTTGTTGTCGGGGCCCCCTGAGAGCTCCAAGCCCTAGGGCTCACAATTAGCTATAGGGGCCCCTTTCGTCCTTCGAGGCTGTTTGGGACCGACCCGCTCTTCAACCAAAACCATACATACCATTTCCGTTGTGGCGGCGATGTAGAGGTACAAGGGCTCCCAAGGCTCCGGTGCCACCATTATCGGCAGCGACGTCAGCTGTGGTTTCAGCTCACAGAACGCCTTCTCCGCTTCATTAGTCCAAACGAATGGTCTGGACTGCCGCAGGAGTTTGAAGAACCGGAGGGCCTGCTCAGCCAGCCTAGAGATAAACCGACTAAGCACTGCTAAGCACCCTGCAAGCTTCTATACGACCTTGATGCGGACTGGAGGCCGCATCAGCTCCACCACCTTGATCTTCTCTAGGTTGGCCTCAATCCCTCAATGTGAGACCAAGATACCGAGGAGCTTTCCATCTTTGACTCCGAACACGCACTTGTCGGGATTGAGCTTTGTGCTTGTGGTCCACAGTCTATCAAAGACTAGGGCGAGGTTTTCTAGGAATGATGTATGTGTTTGGATCCTAACTACAATGTCATAGATATATACCTCTACTATGTCCCGGATGAGGTCCCCAAATGATTTATGCATGACACGTACAAAAGTGGGGAGGGCATTCTTAAGACCATAAGGCATGGAGACATAGCAGTAAAGGCATCTACATTTATAAATGTGGTATGTTCCTCATCCTCTCTAGACATTAGGATTTGGTGAAACCCTGAGTAGGCATCTAGAAAGCATAGCATATCACACCACGAGGTTGAATCTACGATTTGATCTATTCTAGGGAGATAGAAAGGATCTTTAGGACATGCCTTATTGAAGTTGGTGTAGTCGATGCACATCTGGAGCTTACCGCTGGCCTTGGGGACAACAACAGGATTGGCCAGACATCTGGGATGGTGTACCTCCCATATGAAGCCAACATCGAGTAGCTTCTTGATCTCTTTGCGGATGAAGTTCTGCTGCTCAATGGACTGCTTACAGGGCCTCTGTTGTTGTGGCCGGGCGTCGGGGTAGATCTTCAGACGGTGCTTGATCACTTCCTTGCGGATTCCTGGCATCTGCGATGGTTGCCAGTAGAAGACGTTGACGATAGCTCGCATGAAATCAGTGAGCGCTGATTCCTACTCGTTGTCCAGACTCTTCGCGATATGGGTGCTCTGAGCAGCATCAGAGCCAATCTAGATTGTCTTGATGGGCACGTCATCATCGTGGGAGGGCTGCACCCGTGGTGCAGCGGAGTGACCACGCGCGTGTGAGCCTGGCGAAGGCCGAGTTGATCCAGCATTGCTCGGAGTAGGTTCTGGAGCTTCTCCAAAGCCGCCATCGCAGCAGTGCGATCTTCGCAGATCTTGAGGACGCCAGAGGAGGTCGGCATATTGAGGACGAGGTATCCGTAATGGGCTACAACCATAAACCAGTATAGGGCTGGCCTGCTGATGATGGCATGGTAGGGGAGGTTAACCTCCGCGGCGTCGAATAGGGTATTCTCCGTCCTTAAGTTCTCGGGTGTCCCGTGGGTCACCTGCAGGTGGATGCTGCCGTACGGGATAACACTCTCTAGTCCTACCCCCGAGAATGGTCTCGATGAGGCGAGCTTGGACGCGGGGATCTTCAGCTTGTCGAAGGTCGCACGGCTGATGAGGTAGAGGGCAGCTCCACCATCTACCAGGATGTGGTAGAACTTCACGTTGGCGATGGTGGGGGCGACAAGGAGGGGCAGAAGCCTGACACCTGCCATGTTCTCGGGGTAGTCGGAGGCAACGAAGCAGATTGGAGTCTCCATCCATCTATGATGCGGTGCGAGGGCATGAGTAGAGGCTGTTGAGGCCATTGCCCGGCGCGGGGTCTTGACCGCACTCCTGGATGCGGGTTCCCAAGATCCTCCACAGATGACGTGGAGCGCCTTTCGATGCTCATGGTTGTTGTTGAGGTCGCAGCTCACCGCCTGTTGAACCGCTTCCACGGCGCGTTCCGTCCTCTAGAACTCCATCTCCGCGTCTTTGTTGAAATGCTGGTTGACCTTTCGTGGCTTGATCTGGCTGCTGCTCAAAGGCTTCATGAATAGCATGGTGGCGAAAAGCGCTACCACTTTTTTGAGGGGAAAAGCCCCTACCTAGCTCGCCAAATGTCAAAGTGTTAATGCGACACTTCCCCCGGATCTGCTAAGGAGCAGCTCGCGGATGTTCTTGTTCAGCAGCGCTTAGGCCTCAATCAAGTGTTCTAGCGGAAGAGAGTATGACACGATGGTTTTTACGTGGTTCGGCCAGCAAGGAGCATAACACCCTACTCCAAGGAGGATGGTATTGCTAGTATGTGTGTATTCGAGTGTGATGTTGTGTTGGGGATTTTCGGATCATTTGTAACGATGGCGGTCTGGTCCTTTTATAGCTAAGGCCGGACGCCTAACAAATGGGGCCCGTGGCCCAATAGGTGGTCCCGGGGCGATCTTATCTTAAAGATCTAAGGTTTTTCACATAAGCTTGCTTTGACCGTGGACTTGTAGACTCGCCGTCTTGCTGCCTAAACCGTCAGTAGCCCACACGCCATTGCTGACGATGGCATAAGGTGTCCCGTCAGCCTGTCTTGTTGCCGCAAGCTACCCAGTTGGCAAAGTGGGATAGGCCTGCTGCGCCTTGACTGCGATGTGATTGGTCACAGTGGTCTCTGACCATTAGCGTGCTCCGCGTTGTGCGCTAGAGGTGGATGCACATCTTCAATGCATGGCTTGGGCTGGGCGCACCATCCCTTATCTTCCGCATCTTACCATCTGAGGCGAGTTGCGGGACACGTGGCAGCATCGGGGCTGACCCCTGTTGGGGAGGCTCATCCGTGCTGCGTGGCAGCTTTGGGTCTTTTCAGGGAACGTGGCAGCTCCGAGCCCTTTCCTGCAGGGGGGGGGGGTGGGTGTTGTACCCGGCACCCTGAGCCACGTGGCTACATCGGAGCTCTCCCCCAAGGTTGGGTGAGGTCTCATACATACACGTGGCGTCTTGGGAGCCCGTCCACCAGAGGAGCTGAGTCCTGTCTTTAAGCCACATGTGGCAGCACCGGAGCTCGATATTGGGGGAGGCCTAGGTCTTTGCACCTACGGGGCATGTGGTGCCTCCGGACGTGCCTTGGTGTCTTCATCCTGTGTGCGAGGGTACCCCGTCTATAGGGTACCGGCAGAACCAGTAAGACGATTTTTTTGTGTCTTTTATGTGGACTCTAAGTACGAAACAAAACTGATCTAATGGAAGGAAAACGAAGATACCTCATGGGCAACCTAGAAATCTGATACCAATTGATGAGTAGTTTAGGACCGATCTTCAAAAAGGTAATAGATAAGTTGATCGAGGTGGAGAACTCAACGTTGATGATCCGCGACACTCGAGCAACACGAATACCCCTGCAATCACTACACCACTGCTCCGTTGGTTATCAACCGTGCTGCACACACTTGACCTAGCCAAGAAGGCTAATCCCTGCAAGCGCAACTGAGAACACAAGCAAGAACGTAGAAGACACGATCTGAAATCGTGAAGTTGGGGTCTCATAAACCATAGAACAGCGATATTATTAATCTAAGCAAAACCCACTGAATATGGCCGGCGGCTGTAGTATTTAAAGGCTAGGCTTTGGCCAAAACACTCTTAGACGCGCCCCTAATAGACTCATATGGGATACAAGGCCCAAAGGCCCGATTCGGTGGTGCAACACTAGACATAAATCTGGACTCGACTTGTTTCGACAATTCCTAGTGACTCCGGAAGAATTTTGAGGTGGGACCAGAGCCATTGGAAGTTTTATCTTCTCCTATTTCCGTGCATATGTAGAATGTCGAAAACGAAGTTCGTATGCATCCTGGGCATCTGTTTTAAGGTGGACTGCTCTAGGACTTCGAGTTGAACTCGAGTCTGAGTTGTAAACTAATTCCATCAACTTGTGGATGTCCAAGCTGGTTCTCCATGTTCCCGAAGCCTTTTCCCTTCACATGTTGATCTTCTTCATTGTTCCTAATAACAGTTAAATCACCACATAGCAATCTATTCTCAAACTCACATGCAAAGGAAGTTAGGAGTGAGTTCACCTGCTGATTTATTAACCGTGCTCATGCTCTTGTGATTGGTCCTTGCAATTCAATGTGCGACTCTACTATTGTGATGTACTCATCATACAGATTTCGGGCGCTAATGCATTGAATTACTCAAACCCCGCGTACCGGTGAAGAATTGAAAGACATGGCAAATCTAAAGAGTTGGGAAAGATTGCCGATGAGCAAAATTATGCCTCCCTATGGTGTGTGCAGGACATACAAAGCAGGTCGATTCAGGCACAACCAGCAGCAGCATCGCCGAGGTACACATCACCCAAGGGGCCTGCCGTAGATGTCTCTCCGACGATGGTGGGCGATGCCAGAGCATCCAGCCCTGGCACCTCCCACGGGCTTGCAGTTGACATCTCCACAACGATGGTGGGCAACGCCGGAGCATCCATCCCCAGCACCTCCCAAGGGGTCTGCCGTCGACGACTCTGTGATGATGGTGGGCAACACCGTAGAGCCAGCTCCAGCACCACACTAGGGGCCTACCATCGATGACTCCCCAACAATGGTGGGCGACGCCGGAGCAGCCAGCTCCGGCACCACCCAGTGGGCCCGCCATCGACGTCCTAGCACGTCGAAGACAACAACAAGCGCTGATTCGTGAGTACACTCTCCCATACCACTCTTGTTACTAATAGGATTCTCTTGTTGTACCTATACACTAGGGGCCTACTGTCGATGTACTACACATTGGTGGTATACGATACCGGAGCATCCAGCACCGGCACCTTTGAGGGGGCCTGCCATCGGCGTCTGTACGTGATGGTGGGCGACGCCGGAGCGTCCAGCCCCAACACCTCCCAAGGGGCATGCCATCGACGTCTCTACAACGATGGTTGGCGACACCGGAGCATGCAGCTCTGGCACCACCCAAGGGCCTGCCGTCGACGACTCTACGATGATGGTGCGCGATGCAGGAGCAGCCAGCTCCAGCAGCACCCAGGTGGCCCTCTGCTGACGTCCCAGCACATCGAAGACAACAACAAGCACTGATCCAGGCCTGCCATTGATGTCTCTACACGATGTGGGCAACATCATAGAAGCTAGCTCTGGCACCACCCACCGTCGACGACTCTATGATGATGGTGGGCGACGCCAGAGCATCCAGCTCTGACACCACCCAGGGGGCCCGTCTTCGACGTTCCACTACATCGAAGACATCAACAAGAGCTGATTCGTGAGTACACTCTCCCATCCCGCTCTTATTGCAATTAGGGTTCTCTTGTGGTACCTATACACTAGGGGACTACTATCTACGTACTACACATTGGTGGTGGACGACGTCGGAGCATCCAGCTCAGGCACCTTCTAGACGGCCTGTCATCGACGACTCTGTGACGATGGTGGGCGACACTAGAGCATCCAGCTCCAGCTCCTACCATGGGGCCTGCCGTCGATGACTCTGCAATGATGGTGAGCGACGTCGGAGCAGCCAACTTTAGCACCACCCAAGCGGCCCGCCGTCGACATCTCTGTGATGATGGTGGGCGACGTCGGAGCATCCACCTCTGGCACCTCACAGGGGGCCTACCGTCAACGACTATGTGATGATGGCGGTCCACGTTAGAGCAGCTAGGTCCAGCACTAGCCAAGGGGCCTGCCGTCGGCATCTTTGCGATGATGGTGAGTGACACCAGAGCATCCATCTCTGGCGCCTCCTAGGGGGCCTGCCGTCGACAATTCAGACAAAGCTGTGCGCCAAGGTCCTGACTGAAGCCATCCTCTCAAACTCTCCAGCTCCGCTGGAGGCCCGTCGAAGACATCCTGCGATCAAGTGCTAGGTGTGCCCAGCCACCCAGCCACACCTACCAGGGGGCCTCTAAGAGGGTTCCAAAGGCAGAAAATCAACTGATGTCAATATTGACCATTCAAATGTGCAATCGTTGGTTCCTCAAAAACTAATGAACTCGACAAAATTCCCCAAGCCCTTACACAGCTAAGGACTAGGGGCGACAGATTGAGAAGCACAAGACAAGCCAACAAGCGAATCATGAATTCAAATTCATTAACATTTATTTGTACAAAGGGGCCACCCCCAATTCCAAAGGAGCTCTGCATAAGAACTGTCGTTCTCAATTCCGTTGGAATGAAGAGGCCACATGCTTGGCAAGGTTCTGTACTTTGACCCTCCCCTCCTCCTCTCACTCATCGAAGGGACCTTTATCTACCGGCTCCAGTGAGATCATCGGGTAGTAGCTCTGGAAGCACACCAAGACATGGGAGGCCACTTGCTCCGCTAGTTCCCTTCCTTCGACCTCGAACCGCCTCACAAAGACGGTGTTCACCGACCTCAACGTCGAGCAGAAGGAGCCCAAACTGGGAGCAGCTCAACCACCCCATGAGACGGCTCCCCGCGCGGCACGGGACCAAGTCTGAGGGGTTCCAACACCGTCCCGACACAGGCCAGGAAGTCCCAGGTCCCCTGTGGCTCAGCCACGCGGAAAGCCTGGAGGCCTTCTGCCTCTCTCCACGCAGCTTCCTCCCGGTCGGGGAGCTGCCAAGCATGACGCTCCAAGTCGTCCTCCTGGCGTTTGATGGCGAGTTCCGAGTCCAGCACAGCTGGACGCCTCTCCTCCAGCTTGCCGAGGCTCCAGGACACCTCTTCTTCTCGCATTGCCAAGTCCCATTCCGCATCAGCAACGACAACCTCGCGACGGACCAACTCCAACTGCTTATCCTCAAACAGCTTCAGCCCGGCCTTGGCCACAGCATGGGCCTTTAGGGCCTTTGCCTCGAGCTCCTTATTCTTGGTGTCGACCACCTTCACCAGGCGCCGCTCCTTAGCAAGCTGATCCCACTCTCGAGTGAAAGCAGCCTGCGTCTGGCGCAAGGCAGACTTGGCCGCAACAACAACATCAGAGAAGGGGATTGGCATGACTGTCGCTACAGACGACTACCTCTCCGCCTCTTCTGCCAATTCTGCATCAGACACCAACGCCTGGGGACTAGATGGCTCCCTGGCAGGAGCTCTTGGAGTCAGCGCATCATAGCCAGCACCAAAGCACCCTCCCTGACCACAAAGGTATCACCGACTGCCAGTGGCGAGTCTCCATCTTGCTTGCCGATGACATCGGGCGCCAACACAGTGTCAGTGTCGGGTGGGTCCATTCCACCAGGTGTAGCTGTGATGGCCAATGTGGCCACCTCCTCGCCTGGCATCGTCTTAGCCTCATCTGGCCCGACGGACAGAGGAGCAGGAACATAAACATCACCTAAAGCTGGTGCACCACCATCCGTAGGATGCGGCACAGCAGACCCCGTTCTAGTTCTGGGAGGTGCAGGAGTTACCAAGCCCACCCCTGGAAGCACCAAGGTAACTATCTCGACCGACAACGCCCTAAGAAGCCAAAAACAAATCCGTAAGAGCGAAGAAACAATGAAAAAATAGCAGAGGAAGAAACCGCGCCTTACCGACGGGTCGGGCTGCTCCCGAGACCCTGGCCTTCCAGCTCGCACGGCGGATTGAGGCCCAGTGGACCCGACGACAAGGCCGGTTCCACATCCTCTGGCACCTGCTTTTAGAAGGCTCGTGTCAATGCGACCATCAGCGCAGACTCCTCCGCGCCACCATAGGAACCAGTGCTGCCACTGGAATCAGAGACCAAGTCGACGATAGAGGCTTCGGCCCCTCGGACTCCCTCGCGATAGGAGATTGGGGTACCGTCCCCCCGAGTTAGCTTCCGCCTCTTCGCCACAGAGGTGGCAGGACTCGCGGACAGGGTATGGGAATGCCTTCTCGGCGCCGGAGCTGGCGCTGGCTGGCTGCCCTCCACCTTGTCAGAGGTTGTTGAGGGCCCTACCTCTGCCCTTCCCGAAGGATGTTGGGTAGACCCTGACCTTGGTTATGTTGTAGCACGACACCGCTCCAGGACAGCCGAAGCTCTAGTCGTCTCTTCAGGGTGCAGACGAACAACGTCGAACACGTTGACCTTTGGCATCAAGCTCCTCAATCCATCCCTCAAGCCGGTGGTCATGAAGAGCAGCTGGCAGTCGTCTGGGATGGAGACATGCTCATCGTCAACAATTTCACAGGTGTTGACGGCTCCTAAGATATACTAACAAATCATCTCCGGCAACGGCGCCAGAAATGATTGTTGGTATTTCTTAACACCACAGATCATCTCCCGTAAAGAGATGAGATCCGCAAGCGCACAGAAGATACTGTTGTAGTATTTCACCCATGAGTATTCCCAAGGGTATCGTATTTATCCCAAAGGAAGGAAATGGAGTAAAGTATATACTACTCTTATGGTCAAGCTATGGGATACTAATCCATTATCCGAACAGGGGTAAGTTGATAATAGGGGTAGTGTGACACACACCTAGGAAATCTATTCTAAAGGGTAAAATGGGTCATAGAGGGAGATTGGATTGAGAGTTAGAGAGTTGCTCCTAATACATATACATAGCCTAAGGTCGATACTAATGGTCATGTCAATGATGAATTCCTATGCAATGCTATTCAACACATCGGGCACGGGCTTACCCCTAGCAATACTAGGGCGACTCCCACCAAGAGCCAGTGGCATAGCCGAACGTGGAGGATTACAAAGGACAGATAGGGTTGTTACCACCTACTGCCTACCTATTCAATCCGTGGGTCTACGAGACATCCAACGCTACTTAAACACCCTAGCACCATGCTAGCATACTAAGCAAATACCTTAGGAGCCATGGCACAAGCCATCCTAAGGCAATGACTAACCTAAACATCATTGAACCAATGTTGAAGCATAGCATAAGTCATTCATATTAACATAATCATATCATAACAACATAGACTATTTTGGGGGTCTATAGTGTTTATGACCATAAGATGTGATCATGGGAGTGAAATCATAAAGACTATACCTTCCACATACATGTACTCCACAATCAAACAAGAAATGCTTTGTCCAAGTATACGTATAAAAGAAGACTAAAGATAATATCTTTATTGAGCACAAAGTCACAAATACAAGAAGGAATACATAATCCATACCGAGAGACTCCTTCTACTCCTTTCCCAATTTGGACTTGGGACTAGAGGCTCTCCTCTCTACATCCTAACTCCTCTAAGGACTATGGAAGATAGTGTATACATTAGAATGATGCCCAAGTGGTGTGTGTTGAAGTGAGGGGTAGGGGGTCCTATTTATACTAGTGTTGAGATCGGTTACCGCCACCAAAAGCACGCGAAGGGAGCCGGGAGGAGCCAACACATGGAGGCTGACCGAGTTTTGTGCAAAGACCAGATCGGCCGACCCCCTGGTTCGGCCGACCTGGTCATTGCACCGTTTATCGTGTGCTTTCTCCATGTGGCTACCAGGTGGGTCCCATTGATGTATATGGGTGATACACCATTGGATCTCCTCGGATACTTCTGTTTGTGGGCCATTTGATCCATGGGATGCCACGTGTCGTCGCCTGATTGACTGGGGTGATATTTTATAGGATTGGTCCCTCTACATTTCCTCATTTCCTGCATAAAATGCTGCATACACATATTTCTCCAAGTCCAAGTGGAATTGGGTTAGATAGAAAGGTGAAGTGTGCAAGAAATGACAAATCCTTCACATAATTGAGTTAAATTGACGGATGAAATTGGTATATAACAGCCGTCAAAAACTCCCCCAAGCTTATCCTTTGCTTGTCCCGAGCAAAGTCAAGACTGTAGGTTGATGATCTGGAGTTGCTACAATATCTTATTTTCAAAAGTATCTAATGCACATCAAGATACTCTACCTAGTATTGCAGAAATTGACTATGATACCCTACCTTTCTTAAGTTATCATGGGGCTTATGCTTTTTCATATTCATGAGTAGTTGAAAGGTAGAATAGCAAATGAAGCAAACATAGCCTAGAAATCAAGTTCCACTTAAATCTCGGAGAATTCATTTTAGATTTTAAGTACCTCAATTTGATTCTGTCAATCACTCCTTTGTGGATAGTGGAAATATTTCCTCACCAAAGCATTGTGCCTCTACTATTCCTACTCATTGAATATGGCTTGTATGTGGAGCTTGGTAAGGAAAGTAAGTAGGAATATTTGCATCACATATATTGCTAAGTCAAAAGAGTAAGCCTTAGGAGAATTCAATTCAAAACTTTTTGATTCAAGACTAGTGCATGTGTGATGGAGTGGAAGTGGATGTGGATACTTGAGATAACTCCTTTTTGGTATAATCTCTCTTTCTTTTTGCAGGGATGAAACATGGCTACTTTTTTTTCGATTTTTTCTCATGCTTATGAGGTAAGCATGCCATTTTTTGTAGCCATGTCTTCTACTCACTTTCTTTACAATGAATTTTTAAGAGAGTGCTAAACATGAATAACATGGAGTTTCTCTTTTTGTTGTGGTATGGTGGATATGATGGACGTTTTGCTTGCTTCTAGTGTAGAAGTATAG
The DNA here is from genome assembly GCA_036927565.1 of Tuctoria greenei. Classification (NCBI taxonomy): domain Eukaryota; kingdom Viridiplantae; phylum Streptophyta; class Magnoliopsida; order Poales; family Poaceae; genus Tuctoria; species Tuctoria greenei. The sequence goes on from JAYESD010000005.1 coordinate 113,626,347, forward strand.
CATGTGCCAGTGAAGTCTTGAATTCAATAAGAGTTGAATGATTTCTCACATAGTTCTATACTAGTTTGACTAGGCTCAATGTGAAAGCAAATAGTATATGCATAAGGTTTTGTCTATGTATGAACATCATATGGATTTGGTAGGTATTTCCAATCAATTGAGGGAAACTTAAATCTTTTTAGAATTTCTCCGGAAATCTATGTTTTACTTTCAAACTAGGACTAGCAGCCCTATTACCAATTCTAGTCTTGCAACAACCTAGAATTAGATTAAGCTTTTGGTACCCAAAACTTCCAAATTAAGGTAAAAGTATTTCAAACCAATGAAAGCAATATTCGGAGAGTAGCAAGTTGTAAACTAGAGACTTAAGAAAATAAAACAGAGCAGCTATTCATCATTTCATCTATGTGAATTCAAAATCATTTTACCGCACATCTTTATTTGATGAAAGCAAATCTAACCTATATATATATATATATATATATATATATATATATATATATACACACACATATATATTTTAAATGCAAGGTGGATGATGGATGGATGGAAAATAAATATGCAATGGATGATTTGAAATAAAAATGTAGTGGGTGTGATACAAGTTACCTCAAGTGGGGGTCCTCCCCCAAGCTTATTCTTGATCAAGGTTCGTGATAGGGGTTCAAACCCTAACAACGGAGGTAGGCTATGAGTTGGCCTATCCTTGTTGCAGCATGGTTTTGACAATGGAGGGTTGAGTGTTGATTGTTGTGTTGCCTCCCATGACACCATGAGTTTGGTTGAATAGAGTGTTTTAGATGTTGATCGTTTGCACATCAGGGTCTCCATGTGTTGGGTGTGATTTTCCATTCCTTGGCTAAGATAATGATAACCTTTTAGATCCAAAGGAATGACGTGCACTCAACATACATTGAGTATGTTCGTCATTCTTTGGCTAAGGTGTATCATATCTTTTTGCCATAAGGGAGTGACATGTGGCCAACATGCATTGGGTATGATCAGTTGTTCCTTGGGTAAGGTACAACATACCTAGAACCACAAAGGAATGACATGCACTCAACATGGGTTGAGTGTGATCTCTTGTTCCTTGGCTAAGGCATGACATACCTTCTAGCCACATAGGAACAACTTGCACCCAATATAAACTGGGTGTGATCTTGTCATTCCTTGGTCATGGTACATCATAACTCTTAGCCACATAGGAATAACTTGTACCCAACGATGGTGGCAAATCCCTTGAGCTTGAATGAGTGCTTAAAATAGTTGAGAGCATAATACTCTCACCCATTCGTGGTAGCTCATTGGTTGCTCATGGAGGGTTCCCATTTCAAATCTCTAGCCTCGTATATTTTTGATTGACCTTCGGCCATAATTTCCGATAGATAACAACCATCCTAATTTACTCCTTGGCCAAGAGATGTTGAAATAGAATCATCTAGGGATCCCAACAATTAGCTTCGTGAATGCCTGCATAGTAATATTACTCCTGCAAACTTCCTCTCTTGAATGGAGAGGGATGGTTAGCTCTCGAGACTTGTACAAATGAACATTCGAGTTAGGTAACCGAACTTTCATTTGTACATACGGGGAAGAACAAAATCAAATATGCATTGGATCCAATGTCAAGTGTATCTATGATCAATGTGTTATTCATTGATAATAGTGGAGCTTTATGGATAATTCGTGTTGCATATTTCCTAAAGCTCCTACTCATAGCAATGGATGTGATAGAAATACACTATATGGATCCCTACATCTTTTAAAGTTTCTAACCATCTTAGCTTTCGAGAGGAAATTTTATCATTTAGACCATGAAAAACAAGATTCTCAATTTTATCCTCCTGAACTTCACTAGGAATTTAAAATTTAGTGACTCCAAAAAAATGCAATTAAATTTTAGAGCAAGTATATCACTTATTCCTTGGAGTTTGAAATCTAGTGACACCATCTATGCATGAAGCTCAATTAAAAATTATGGTTGTGACTATGCGCAAGTTTCAATATGCTAATTCACCAATTAAGTCATGCCTAAAAGTTTTATTTTCTAAACCTAGACAATAATGACTAAGTTTACAAAACAATCCTTAAAGGATTCTAGGTACTTGTTTGAGATTTTTCCAAGTAAGGTGCGGTTTCCTTTTGGAGATCCAAAAGTCAATACCCACGCTTACTCTTGTGAGGATGCTTGAGAATTGAATGATGAGGAAGTGTCAACCTTCCTCACAAATGCATTCAATTATATGGCAAACCAAACAATGAAAAATTCTAAACTCATACCTCATTTGAAGAGCAGTTGGTGACGAAGGTCTTTCTGTGAGAAACTCACAACCTTGATTTTTGGCGTAGGCCTGATGGTTGATGTCAAATGCCAAGTTGAGATTGGATTTGGCAATGGATTTGGTTCTGGCTCCTCCATTGGGTCATCATCTTGAGCATTTCTCTTCCTCAAACTCAAAATGATTTTGAAGGAGAGAAGTGTTCTCAAATCCTCCCAATGGTGACTTGAGCTTGATGAAACCTTCCACTTTCTTGCCATACCACCTCTTCACAATTTTGACCTAGCTGCACTTTAATCAAGAAAACACAAAACAACTCGAAAACGGGTTACATTAGCCAAAAGCAAATTGAACCCAATTTTCAAATTGTCTTGCCCAGCTTGAAATAACTTGTAAATGCAATGAGAGTTAAAGCAATTCTTTTTGATTTGAACTAGGAAGATAAATTAAAGCTGTCATGCACGTAGTTCATATCCAATTAAACTTCTCCTCTAATTCAAATTTTTAGTTTTATGATGGTTCGAAACTTTACTTTCCAACATGCAAGTGTGGAATTTCAAACATGCAAATGCAAGGGTTGTTGCAACTTGGAAAACAAATATGAGATAACTACCAATTAACCGATTGGCAAGGACTCACCAAATTTTTGAAGTCCGATGAGTAAGACTTACCTCCGTCCTGTTCAGCGCAATGATTTGTTGTCCAATCCCGGAGTTGAAGATGTGGACTATTTCTTCTGTTTTGACATGCCAAACTCATTTGGCTGTCATTTGGACATGTGGGCCACATGGTGGCCCTAGCCTCTCCCCGTTGTATTGATATGGACATGTTGTTGTAGCGACGGGCTCTCCCTCTTGAATGTATTCCTTCATGAGCATGGTGAGGCTTTGTCCTTCTTAGGGGTGCCACTCTTACCATATTGATATTCCATCAACCCATACCTTGATCATGGGTCAAAGGCTTCCTTGGGCATGATGCCATGTGGACTCCACAATCAAACAAGAAATGCTTCATCCACAATGTCACTTTCCCTAGGTTGAATGGGTTTGGTCGAAGTGTCGGAATCCCAACAAGTGATGTGGGAAATCTTGGACTTTGAATGCTCCTTAAGTTCTTGTCCTTGGCCAAGATCTTCATGTGAATGTTGTCTTGATTACTGCTTGGCCAAGATACTTCAGGGTAGGCTAGTTGAACTTAAATCCCTTGGAAAGCCAAAGCCTCCTTGAATACAAGGGTGATGTTAATTCCACCCTTCACCTCCTTGTGAATGGTAGCCATCTGAGTTGTTGTTTGAAAAAGGTCCTCATGGGTCTTAGGGAAATAATTCCCACGCGTCTCATGATGACATGGATTTTCATAAATCATGTAAATATAAACGACTTGGATTATCCAAACAAATCTCCATTGACTTGATATTCATGATACTTCAATGGGAGGTGTAGGTCCATAACTAGCATATCCACCTTGTGGAGTGGTGTGCATGACAAGCTATGGGAACTCGAGCATTCTTCAATCCACCCCTTGAGTGGAGACCTTCTTCTCATCCATGATGAATGAGAATAGGACTCCTTCAGCTCCAGCATGAATGTGGTCATGGATTGGTGGAACCAACCCATGACACGAGTGTTGGATCAAGAGCCATCTATCCACCCCATGGTGGAGGCAAACCAAGAAGAACTTCTTGGAGCCTTCCCCAAGCTTGGGTATGGATGACTTTGGCTCCTACAGAAAGCTGAAATTCTCCCGCAAAAAGGCAATGGTGTTGCCTAGCAGACATTTGTTGAGGTACGCCTTAAATCATCTTGCAGTTTAGCACTTGCGTCCTCGTTGGCCATCCCATACAATGGGTTGGCCAACACTACCCTGTTTTCACACAAAGGAGAAAACAAACAAGGGTTATCCTATCGAATAACAATTAGCACCTATAGCTTAATCACAAGTGATAGCTATCCTTCACTTCCTTTGCCTTCCCCGGCAACGGCACCAGAAATGCTTGTTGATGGCTCCTAAGATATACTAACAAATCATCCCCGGCAATGGCACCAGAAATGCTTGTTGTATTTCTTAACACCACATATCATCTCCTGTAAAGAGATGAGATGCGCAAGCACACGGAAGATACCGTTGTAGCACTTCACCCATGAGTATTCCCAAGGGTATCGTATTTATCCCAAAGGAAGGCAATGGAGTAAAGTATATACTACTCTTATGGTCAAACTATGGGATACTAATCCATTATACGGACAGGGGTAAGTTGATAATAGGGGTAGTGTGACACACACCTAGGCAATCTATTCTAAAGGGTAAAATGGGTCCTAGAGGGAGATTGGATTGAGAGTTAGAGAGTTGCTCCTACAATACTCCTAATACATATACATAGCCTAAGGTAGATACTAATGGTCATGTCAATGATGAATTCCTATGCAATGCTATTGAAACATCAGGCACGGGCTTACCCCTAGCAATACTAGGGTGACTCCTGCCAAGAGCCTGTGGCATTGCCGAACGTGGAGGATTACAAAGGACAGATAGGGCTGTCACAACCTACTTCCTACCTCTTCAATCCGTGGGTCTACGAGACACCCAACACTACTTAAATACCCTAGCACCATGCTAGCATACTAAGCAAATACCTTAGGAGCCATGGCACAAGCCATATTAAGGCAATGACTAACCTAAACATCGTTGAACCAATGTTGATGCATAGCATAAGTCATTCATATTAACATAATCATATCATAACTACATAGACTATAGTGGGGGTCTATAGTGTTTATGACCATAAGATGTGATCATGAGAGTGAAATCATAAAGACTATACCTTCCACATACATGGACTCCACAATCAAACAAGAAATGCTTTGTCCAATTATACGTATAAAAGAAGACTAAAGATAATATCTTTATTGAGCAATAAGTCACAAATACAAGAAGGAATACATAAGCCATACCTTTCCCAATGTGGAATTGGGAAGAGAGACTGCTACTCCTTTCCCAATTTGGACTTGGGACTAGAGGCTCTCCTCTCTACATCCTAACTCCTCTAAGGACTATGGAAGATAGTGTATACAATAGAATGATGCCAAAGTGGTGTGTGTTGAAGTGAGGGGCAGAGGGTCCTATTTATACTAATGTTGAGGTCAGTTCTTGCCACCAAAAGCGCGCCAATCAGTCACCATTGACTCCAGGGAGTCGGGAGGAGCCAACACGTGGAGGTTGACCGAGTTTGGTGCAAAGACCTGGTCAGCTGACCACCTAGTTCGGCCAACCTGGTCATTGCACTGTTTCTCGTGTGCTTTCTCCAGGTGGCTGCTAGGTGGGTCCCATTGATGTATATGGGTGATACACCATTGGATCTCTTCGGATACTTCTGTTTGTAAGCCATTTGATCCATGGGATGCCACGTGTCATCGCCTGATTGGCTGGGATGATATTTTATAGGATTGGTCCCTCTACATTTCCTCATTTCCTGCATAAAATGCTGCATACACATATTTCTCCAAGTCCAAGTGGAATTGAGTTAGATAGAAAGGTGATGTGCGCAACAAATAACAAATCCTTCACATAATTGAGTTAAATTGACGGATGAAATTGGTGTATAACAGCCTTCAACAGCAGTTCACCACCTTCAATATCTCCTCCAGCATCATGGGGGTTGGGTCATATAGATCCAGCCAGCACTGGTCGTACGTGCTGGTGTAGAACCAGGCCCCATACAGGCGTTTCTGAAGGAGGGCGGTGCGGCGACGCAAGAAATCCGCCAACACTATCAGGGAGGTCAAGCCCTTGTCAGCCATGAACCGAATCCTCTTCAGTACCGTCTTGTACTCCTTTGTCAACCCTTGGAATGCTTCCCAGGTGGTGGGATCGGAGGCCGGACCTTAAAATTGCATCTTTAGCGAATCATGGGCCTTGGTCCGCACGATCGCCCAGTCTTCCCTCCAGCTGCTCCACTTGCCCCCTTTAAGCAAATCAATGTAGGTTTTGGAGGTCTTGACCTGATGCCTGAAGTAGTAGGCCCCCACTTGACTCGTCACACTCTTTTTGGTGGTCTTCATCATGAAGAAGAACCGGGACAGCTCCACCCTTGGCAGGCAACCTACAAACACCTCACAAAAGTGGACAAACAAGGCGACCACGACGATGGAGTTCGGTGATAGGTGGTGAAGCTGCAGCCTGTACTCCTCCAACACTCTGAGGAAGAACCTCGACAATGGGAGTCCAACCCCGCAGAGACATAAGCGACGAAGAGAATAGTGTCGTCTTTGTGCAGGTCTTGAAGATCGGGAGATCTGTAGTGGATCAACCATCCTTGCTTTATCGCCGCCCAGCTGAGCAGTCACCTCATTGGCACCAGATCCTTGACCAACTGGAAACAAGAAGGAGGCAGTGGGGAGGCCATCAGAGCAAGCAATAATGAGAGCTTTGGCTGAGTGTTGAAGGCTAGGGCACTCAAGGAAGAAGGCAAATGTTCGGGCAGTGGGATGCGAGTAAGGAAGGAACCGTCCCCTCTAGCAAAGGTTTCCTTTTTGATCACCCAACAACGCTTGAACACTTCATGTGTATCGCAAAGGCTCAGCCCGCAGCACTCAACCCACAACGTCAATGACAGTGGGGGCTAGGCCCCCTGACAGAAGTGTTGGCCAAGCGGTCAGCCACAGGAGAAGACAACTGAAGCGGTTCCCATAAAGGCAGAGCAAATTTAAGTGCTATAGATACATTGGGAATCGTTGCAGTTAAAGGCGCCACAAAAGAAAAAGATACTACAGCAAGAAAAGATCTCATCGCCATAGTCCCTCAACCAGGAGCGGACGTGTGGCCACGTTGGCAGAAGCACCCACCGCTTCCACAGACCAAGACAAAATTCAAAGAGCAGTGCGGCAAAACTTGTAAGGACTTAACCCTCGTGGTCATCACCTCCCCCAAGGTGGACCCAAGGGCCATTGTTGGTACCCCGCATATGGGTACCCTCGCTCACTAGCTAAAAGTAACTAGGTACGTTCAGCGGCGCCACGTGTCCAGAAGGTACCAGACCCTGACCTTCCTCAACCACGGGGTCCGACACTGCCACATGGACAAGAAATATGGGACCTAGCTCCTCCGATGAGACGGGCTCCCAAGATGCCACGTGTTTGGACAGGACCTCATCCTATTATAGGGGTGAGCTCCAGCGCAACCATGTGGCTCGAAGCGCCAGGTCAGACGCCTCTCGCACAGAAGAGCTCCGAAGCTGCCACGTGCCTCAAAAGACAAAGCCTAGCCTCCCCGGTAGAGGCCAGCTCCGAAGCTGCCACGTGGACTGCAGACGAGACCCGACCTCCCCCACAGAGGCTAGCTCTTGAGCTGCCACGTACCCTGAAGGTTTCCCGAATGGTGGGTTGCAGGAGTTAAGAGGGCGGTGCGCATTGTCTAAATCCAACATTCAAGGTCGCGTCTTCCCTAGGCGCATGACGCGGTGTACGCCTACTGTTAGGTACCGCTGCGACCAATCGCATCATAGTGAAGGCGCTGCATGCCTACCCTACTCCACCAAGTGGGTAGCTTACGATGACAGAGATGGTTGGACGGGACATTTCCTGCCATCATCAATGACTATGCATGGGCCACTGGCGACTGAGGTGGCAAGACGGTGAGTCTTGAAGCCACGGTCAGAGAAAGCATATGCGAGAAGCCTTAGATCTTTAAGATATGATTGCCCCGAGGCCACCTATCGGGCCCTGGACCCAACTTGTAAGGCGTCTGGCCTTGTCTATAAGAGGACCAGACCGCCACCATTACAAAGGATCCCCAATCTACGCATTCACACATACACACACCTGCAATACAATCTCACCGTGCAGTAGGGTGTTACGCTCTTGTAGCCCGAACCATGTAAAAACCTCAATCTCTCAGTCTCATACGTGCGATCACTCGATAGAGGACTAAGCCCTACTGACCAAAGAACCTCTGCGGGCTGCTCCTTATTAGATCCGGGGGAAGTTTTGCATTAACACTCCGACAATCAACTTGAAAATGGTGTTTTGGCACACTTGATTAACAATGACATGATAAAATCATGAGCTAAGTACCGTAGAGACAGCAAATTATGAAGATAACTTGTATGGATGTTAAATAGTTAAGAGACATCTCTAAAGGTGTCAATTCCTGAATAATCCCTGTTGCCTACGGGCACAGTGACACACCATCCTCTGCAACATCAACATTGCAGACCCGAAGTTTGGATTTTCAGGGATGTGTTGAGTGTAAGTCTAGATCTTTTCCTCCAATGAAGGTATGTTGGTCAGCTTATCACAAATGAGTACGAATACAGGTGTACACTAACAGTCTAGAACAATGTGATGAGAATTATGTCGGCATTTTTTCACTGACAAGTATTGTATCGAACGTGCCCTGTGGTCTAGCTACAAAGACACGAGAGATTTATACTGGTTTGAGCAAATTTCATACGCCCAATCATGTTCGCTTCCCTAATCTTTGTTAGCTCAAAAGATTTTGTGATGGAGGTTACAAAATGAGTCTCTCGTGAAACTATCTCTCCCTCGAAAAGGTGGCCTCGGGCCCCTTTTGTAGTCAGCTCGGGAGAGCTCTACCTACCTCGACTCCCTGCTAAATGAAGCGGGTGGTACATTGTTTTGTATCTCTCCGTGAGTTTTCTGGGTCTTCCTCGGGTCGTCGTATGTCCATTCCGGTCTTGTCGATGGTCTGCTTTGTACTGTGGCGCACGCACATGGTTGCATCGAACGGGACGGGACGAGAACAACGTCAGCACGCACTATGCTCTGTGGCAGTGTTAGGTCAGTGTGGCCATCCTTTTAGTAATGAAGGCGCCTGGATTAGCTCATTCCCACGTTAAACACCATTGTTCGCTTTCTACTCCTGTGCTCGAGTTTGGGCAGGTTCCCTACCTTGACCTCAATGGTCGGGGCTCGAGCGCTACGTTCCTCCTTGAGTTAGAGGTTGGATACAACACAGGTTGTACTGCGGTCGAGCACCACCTCTTGAACTGGTATTCTTGGGTATCCGAGGTACATAACCTCGTTAGTAGCCCTTGAGCCTTCGGTCTGTCGGAGGCGGATTCCACAACATGTTGTGGCCCTTGAGGAAAAAGAGTTTGATAAATGTGTTAGTATTGGTTCACGATTCGCTTGGGATCACTGTGGGATTCTAGGCTTGAACAGTGGGGTGTTGACCCCGATCATCGCAATTTTGAGTTACATGGTGGGCTTCGAGCCCCTTCCGAGGTCAGGCTGGAGGATTGACAAATCCGCTTTGTGCCCCATCCGTGAGCCTTTCGTAGCTTGGAGGGGTTCAGCTAGACAGGAATTTACCTCGATGGTCGAATTTCTGAGCTCGTGAGGTGTTTATCGTGTAGAACTCGAACATCCTGTTTCATGAGGACTGACCTAGCCGAGGCTCGATGCCCGCGTGTTCCATTATATCTTGCTCACTCGGGTAGTCCACGATCGTTTGGAGTCCCGAATCGCTCGGTGCCGACCCTTCGAGGGGCTACTAGGAGTCACCGAGTTGAGACTCAGATATGGACTGAGAGATGTCGAGGGCATTCACTCCTGCCTAGGTCATCGTTTGCGGCCATCTCATGTCGTTCATCCCTCACTCTGATTTGTTCTGAACGACCTAGTGGCCTATTAGACAGGACGACCTTCGAACCCATAACTCGATATAGTCCCAAAAGTGTGCTAGAGACTTACGTGCCTTACCTTGACCTACTTGTTAAGAAATGTGGACCGTGTTTGTCGCGTTGAAGAGATCAGGGGAGTGTCTCATGACTTTAAGTCGGTGTCAGTTACGAGAATACGGGGGGTCATGGAATGTTCTTCAAGCGAGCCTGCTCACTCACCCCACATTGATTGGGTGGTGCTATAAAGGCCCAGTGTTGCACCTGCTTCCTTCACGCTTCCCCATTTGCCTTGCTTCCTCCACTTTCCAATCTTTTCCCTACAAACACAAGGATTCACTAAGAAAGTTTCTTGTGAAGGTAGAGGAACCTTCAGTTTCACCATCTCTGCCATCAAATTTTGCTCCTCGTTCGATGTCGTCATGGATAAAGTACTGCGTCCGTTTCTCTCGCATGGCGCACGACTCCCACGCCATCCGCCTCACCGTCGGAGAGCCCACCCCCGAGCTGCTCCGTGATGTGGTAGTGTCAACCCTTGACATCCACACACAATGGCTTTGGGTGCTGGTGCACCGCTTCTTTTGAGGTTTCCTGCAAGAGTATGAGCTAGAGCTTCATCACCTGACGTCGCACAGTGTCCCACACTTAGTTATCACCCTACACGAAGCGTTTCAGGGATTGAACCACACTTCAATCTCTAGCAACATTTCTTCCAGAGCGCGTGTCATCCAACCATCTTTCGCTCCAGGTCATCGGTGGTGCTTGCATCCAACTCTGCGAGAAGCGTCTGCACTACTTTGACTTTAGTTTGCCTTCCTACCTCAAGGGTTTGATTAGATCATGCACGTTATCATTGCACCTAAAAACTTGGCATAAAGTTTATTTGTTTGGGATCCTAGCTCAAGTGAATGTCCGCTCTTATTTAATGGACAAGATCGAGATGGTGCACTATTTCTTCCACCACCTTGGCCTCCTCCTTTCATGCATACAAGAAGATTTGATGGCGTTGCACATTTGGACCAACACATGCGAAAAGATGAACTTGAGTCAAGGACAACCCCAGTTAAAGAAGGGGATAATTATAAGGACATCTCTATGGATACAAACAACACTCCATTGAACATACAAGATGCAATCAATAGAGTTCACACACAACAATTAATTTCTGAGGTGAGCTCGTTCTTATATGTTTTTGAGAATAGATTGCTACCTAAGTATTTAATTGTGATTAGGATCCATGGAGAGGTTCAAGGAGTACTTGGAGGAAGTATTAGGGACGTGGAGGACCAGAGAATACGTTCAAAGAAGATGGAAACTGAGCCCAACATAAAATCGTATCCAACTCAAAGTCCAGGAGCAGTTCGCATGAAAACAGACATCCTGGACGCATACGATCTCCGTTTTGGACGTTCTACATATGAACAGAAAGGGGAGAGGATAAAATTTCCAATGGCGCTGGTCCCATGTAAAAATACCATCGGAGTCAACGGGAATCATCAAAACAATCTTGACTTCAGAATCTATCAGGGTGCTGCACCACCGCATTGGGCCATTGGGCCTTGTATCAAGTCTAAGTCCATTATTTTCGTGTCATAGGGTTAGGTCACGATTTTTTGTGTGTTAGGGTTTTTCGTGTTCTACTCGAGAGCCTCGGATCATAATGTCGAGATCTCCATCAATCGACTTATCCATTACCTATCGGAAGACCGGAAGGTTTAGGCCCGATCTTGTTACAAGGCCCAATGGCCCAATACGGTGACGCAGCACCCTGTCGGATTCTGAACTCAATTTTTTTTGATGATTCCCATCGACTTCGAAGGAATTTTGACATGGGACTAGCGCCATTGGAAATTTTATCCTCTCCCCTTTTTGTGCATATGTAGAACGTCCAAAGCGGAGATCGTATGCGTCCTGGACGTCTGTTTCCATGCGAACTGCTCCTGGACTCCGAGTTGGATACTTTTTTATGTTGGGCTCGGTTTCCATCTTCTTTGAACGTATTCTATGGTCCTCCATATCCCTAAGACTTCCTCCAAGTACTCCTTGAACCTCTCCATGGATCCTAATCACAATTAAATACTTAGGTAGCAATCTATTTTCAAAAACATATAAGAATAAGCTCACCTCAGAAATTAATTGTTGTGTGTGAACTCTATTGATTGCATCTTGTATGTTCAATGGATGTTGTTTGTCTCCATAGAAGTGATGTCCTCATCATTCTCCCCTTCTTGAATTGGAGTTGTCCTCGACTCAAGTTTATCTTTTCTCATGTGTTGGTCCAAATGTGCAACGCCATCAAATCTTCTTGTATGCATGAAAGGAGGAGGCCAAGATGGTGGAAGACATAGTGCACCATCTCGATCTTGTCCATTAAATAAGAGCAGACGTTCACTTGAGCTAGGATCCCAAACAAATAAACATTGTGCCATGTTCGTAGGTGCACAGATAATGTGCATGATCTCGTCAAGGTTAGCATCAAGACTTGTTCTACATGAGGAACGATGAGCCCGCCCTCCACCCTTCACTGGCAAACCTCTAGGGTTCAGAATCCTAGTGCTCGGGGATCCAGAACAAGGAAATAGGTAGGCTAAGGCCCTTCGTTGAGCATGTGGATGCACTGAAGACGGAGGGCCTTACGGTTGAGGCCATCGTCCGAACCTTCTTCGCACGGAGGATCCAACTGATCCGGGCTTGGTATCACCCCATGTGGTTCTACACCGGCTATGATGATCCGACGCGGGATTCACTGCTCGAGCTCTTGGAGTTTGAACTCTCCTAACAGATCGAGGACATCACGGAGGTAGATGTCGTGGAAGACGCCAGGCCCCAACCGCTCCAGCTAGTCGCGGATCAGTCCTCCGCTCGGGTAATATCAAGTTCCCCATTGATATGGTGTAGTCATTCTTTCGCTTATATGACTTGTTCTGATGGTGCTTTCCCTCAATCAGGGGCTTGGTGATGTCATCAGCCTTCCTAAGATGTCAGAAGGCAAACGGGAGAGGGCAGGAAGGGTCGGTCGCACTTTCGCGAAGAAGAGGATGAAGGACGAGCGCAAGGCTCGTCAAAACAAACATTTGAGGGTGGTGCCGACCGCGAGGGCCGCTGGCTAGTCTCCTTCGGAGATACCGTCCGAGTATGAAAAAGAGGATGATTCTGGCTCGGATGAGTAGGAGTCGATGTTTTCCTCGATCAAAAGGAAACTGGTAGCAGAGTCCATCACCAGCCCTGCCCCAAAAAGATGAGAGCAAGCGGTGAGACAATTCTTCTGTGCTTTGCAGTCCCCGCCACCTATCCCTCCAATGCTCAGGGTGCTGCCTAGCCTGCTAGCCGGGCTCAGCATCTAGGAGCTTGGCCCATGCCCCAATCGTCCGCTTCTCACTCGCCTGGGACTCAATCGGCACCTCAACTGACCGATGCCCTGACCGTGCCTAGAAGTGAGATGGGTGTATTGTTCCGTCGATCATCAAGGTTGGTCCCTTTATCCCATCAACTTGCTTAAGAGGCGTTGTTGTATTGGGTCCTTACGAGTTCCATGATGCAGGGGGTATGAACTGGAGCTACCCGTGATCTTCAGGACACAGGTTGCCCCGTTGCCACCGTCGCCAGCCTCGGAGTCAATCATGGTGATGCCGACCATCGTGGAATCATTGGCGTTCCCCTGCCCAGAACAAGAAGCCGTCATCATGGAGGCATGGTTTAAGGCAACCCTCCCACTGGCTCTGGGGAAAAGCTCTTCAAACTTATCCTCGGCGACGGTCCTGGCGCCGGCGGTTGAGCATCACCAACGAGCACCAGATACCGAAGATCGAGCATCCAAGGATGCACTTGTGGCAACATTGTGCTCGAAACTGGAGTAGTTCGATCCATCCAAGGGTAGTCAGGCCACGTTCGAGCTTGATGATGCCGTGAAGTATGCTGAGTGGGAGCATGTCAACGAAAGGGTCACTTACTCCTGCTCCCAACTTGTCAATGCGAGGGAACACTTCAAGGGCGGTTGGAGCACGTCCTGGACGCGTTCCAGCAGTTCAGCAGGTGCACAATCTGTAGTGGTTAGGTAAGTGTTTTCTTTCTCGTTTTTATTGATTTTTCTCTGTTGCCAGTTTTCAGGTCCGGATCCATTCTCTTTATAGAGGCTGATGGAGAGCTCCGCCGATAAATCGCTTCTCCTTCACAACAGTCTGAATAGCTAGAATCTTGTGGAGTTCGAGCTGGCAAAGATGCGCGAGGAGCTTGCACGGGCCGGTGCCGATGTCGTGGCTGCTTGAGATGATGCGGCGAGGGCGACATAGAAGGTGGCGGCCACGATCTAGGTGGCTCAGGAGCTTGCAACGGCCCATGCTGAGGCGAAGGTTGCACGGGAAAGCTTGCCTAAGGTGGCAAAGAAGGCAACAACTGTTGTCGAGGCGGGTCGAGATGTAAAGAGGTTGTCGATTAGTTCCCCCTCCACTTTTAGCCCGTTCACTTACCAAGTTGTTCCTTGAATTAACCGCTTTGGGAATTCACAGAGTTGTAAGGGCGCCTAATGGTGGCCAACGACCGGGTATGGACCCTCGAGAGTGAGCTCGATATGTTCCGACAGTTCGGGACCCAGGTTTGCGACTCGGTGCTCGGTGAGTTCGTGGGGCTTACCTGGCTGACCTCCCTCCTCGAATAGATCCCCGACCATCTTTCCGCCATCCAGGAGGAGTCTGTGGTGTTTCGGGCCGCGGTTGCCGCGACATGCGACTAGATGCTCGGGGAGGCAGGGACCAGAGACTCTCGAAGTTTTTTAGAAGTTTGAGGTTGTTGTGGGGGAGCTGAACAGACTTTGCACCTCTATGCACTTCGTCTGCCGCTCGATGCTAGGGAGCTCTTCCGTCGGGGCGCCCTCGATGCTCGGCTGGTGCAAGTTTTGCTCCAAGTGACGGCTCGACTGGAGGCCACAACGACTGTCAGGGCTCACCTTGGAGCCAACGTAGTCTTGAAACACTTTTATTTGGGCTCTTTGTGATTAGAATTAGTATAACTTCTTGTGTGTGTGGAACATGTTGGTGGCAGTGGCCTCCCAACATGTGTGTGGTAGTGGCTACAGTGTTGTGTGTGGGCGGAATTGGCCGTCGTGTTTTGGAGATTATCGCTGCGAGCCAGAGTTAGTAGGTGGGCCATGGGATTCGAAAAATCAAATATAATAGTGAGGGAAATAGCGGGATGGTGTGATCCCCCTAGAGCCAATCGACTAACATTATTGGTTCATGTACACCCTCCTATTGCAAAACTCTCTTTAAAAGATAACCTTGCATAAATGCTTCTTAGCTAAACTAAATCATATGGCCTCTCTTGCTACAAGCCCAATGCATGAAACAACTCTCTCCTTAGTAGTGTTAGGGCTTACTAAGTATCTTCCGCACTCACTTGCTTTACATGTGTTTACACGAAGATGAAGAAGATTGAAGCGTGTGAGGATGACACTTCTATTTAGTCGTACCTTCCAAGGATGCCTATAGGGCATGGCCTTACTATTCCGTTTTAGCCCAATAAGATCTAACTAGTGGTCTAACCAGATCACGTGATTGTAATATAAAACTTGAGTGTAAGACCTCTACTATTTTACATTGAAGAATCAATGTATGGATCTCGATCTATTTTGTTGTACGTACCATCTATTGATTCATTGTTTGGTATAGGATGCACAAGAAAGGTTTTAGAGAACGGGTCCTGACATACGTCTTGTTTTGCACTTTGTTACGTGATACATGTTGACTCAAGGAGCAATGACACATTGCAGAAAACAAGCAAGGATCACGGAGATTACTTTCTATCTTAGGTGAGTTTGGTTAAAGAGATGAGTGGGATGAGACGTGGCGAACCAACTTTTAGTGGTGTTTGTAGGAACTAGTGGTATGGAGTCATCCCAAGAAGGGAATATTCCCCTATGAAAGAGGACAGACCAATCCACTCAAAATCCAGTGGATCGATCCATCCAACATCAATGATGTCAACTCGCCTGTGCGCGTGCGCGGACGCTACCACCCCCGTGGCTTCCTCCTCCCAAGCTCCTCTCCCCCACAACTGACTATCTTCTCCTACTTTGTGGACGCTGCCATCCCGCTCGGCACGGACATGAAGTGGCAGAGCAGAAGGAGGTGTTGTGGCCACTTCACGCCAGTGTAGAAGGTCATCTTCCTCCTCTGCCTCTCTGTCGCGCCGCAAGGGGCTCCTTTGCCATCTGTGTCCAAGGGAGGGAGCACCATTGATCGGTTGTACCCTGAGAGGCCACACGCAAGAATGTGGTCGGTGGCAGCAACATTAACACAAAGGTGGTCCTGGTCGGCCAGGTCCTTGACAAGGGTCACATCACGCTGGCAACAAGGGCGCCGCCGGCCGGTTCCCCTGAGTTTGATACACTCTCAACGGCTGGAGGGGTGCTCAAAGGCATGGTAGTGGTCGTGCTTCCATGGGCATTCTGTAGCCAGCCACCATCGTGTCACAAATGTTCTTCTAAACCATTGAACCTTCCACATGATCTCCAGCACCATCGTTGATGTCGCCCATGAACAGGGACAAGATTATAGAGATGAGTTATCTGGATTATAATTATTGCTTGATTTTATTGCTATGACCAGGCTGCAATATATAGCCGGCCCTGCTGATCACAATATATAATTAGGACTCTATATGTAACTAACTTTATATCTAATATAGAAACTAACCTTTTAGGACTCTTTATTCCTTATCTCTAAACCCAATCTATGAAAATTAATATAACTCTCTCTTCAACTAATCTAATTTGATTTCTTGCTATGCTTGACTCAAGCGAATTGCTACAGCGCTGATCTGCAAGGGTCCGTGATATCTCCCCCTTCCATACAAAAAGATCATCCTCGAGCTTGGATGAAGATCTTCTTTGCCAATGAATTCACATGAGTAAACATAAATCAGGAGTTCCTCATCAGGAGCAAACCACTAGTACTTCAACCATGTTAGGTGCCTCTCTACTTCTTTCTCCAAAGGCAGCAAGAACAATCTTGACCAGCTCAAAGGAATGCCACGAGAACCTATTCCTAACTCTGATGAGGAAGCAATTGACATCCCTGTCAATTTTATCCAATAGAATTATGGTCCGAATCACCATGGTTTTGCTGTGGCTATGTCGAAGGTCCAATTCCTTCTTCGGGGTCTCGCCACATGAGTCTGCACCATAGGGGACAATACTAGTGCTAGCAGAAACGAGGGCTTGAAGGTATCCTTCTCCACAACACTGGCCAGGATAAGGAAGGGGTCCATCGAAGAAGAGGTGGCTGAAGTGGTCTCCCTCTTGGGTCCCCATGCTTTCCCACACCCAGATCTGACGTGCACTATAGTGAAGAGAGCTTGAGGGGGGAGGACGAGGTAGAGGGGCAGCCGGTACAACATGGGCCTATTGCTCAGGTTCCTTGAGGTCTTCCTCTGCTGTGACGGATCTTGAGGCTGTGGAGAGCAAGTTCCAGGTGAGATGAAGCCTGGATGACCACAATGCACAGATGCGATGGCAGATCTAGCCGTTGGAGGCACTAACGTGGCGGTTGTGGAAGGATCTTGGGCCGTGGATGAACATCCGCAACCACGTCTGGCGAAACGCAGAGTGCATCTGTCAAAGTGTTAATGCGACACTTCCCACTGAATCTACTAAGGAGCAGCCCGCGGAGGTTCTTGTTCGATGGGGCTTAGGCCTCAATCAAGTGTTCTAGCAGAAGAGAGTATGACACGGGGGGTTTTACGTGGTTCAGGCCGCAAGGAGCATAACACCCTACTCCACAGTGGATGGTATCGCTAGTATGTGTGTATGCGTGTGCGATGTTGGATTGGGTATTTTCGGATCCTTTGTAACAGTTACGGTCTGGTCGTTTTATAGACAAGGTCGGACGCCTTACAAGTGGGGCTCTGGGGCCTGACAGACGGTCCAGGGGCGATCTTATCCTTATGATATAAAGCTTCTCGCATAAGCTTCCTCTGACCGTGGACTTGAAGACTCGCTGTCTTACCCCCTGAGTCGTTAGTAGCCCATGCGCAATTGCTGACAATGGCAGGGGATGTCCTGTCCAACTGTCTCTGTCATCGTAAGCTACCTAAATGTGGCCTAGAGGGGGGGTGAATAGGCCTTTTGAATTTCCTGCACACTTAATAGAGTCGTCAAAAACTTAATTCACCGGACTAGTCCGGTTGTGTGGGCGGACTAGTCCGGTGTGCTGAAAATGTGAATTGATTAAGTGTTGTTTAGGAAACTAGGTTCTTTTAGCAGCGGAAATGAGAACAACAGATCCTTTGATTTAAGATTATTGTATGAATGCACGTTGAAACTTACAAGCAACTTAATTGATGTTTAGTGATCAAGTGATCTAGTGAACGAAAAGTAAAGTAAATGAGGCACGAGAGACAAGCGAATTTTTACCGAGGTTCGATCTCACCACGAGATCTACGTCCTCGTTGAGGAAGCTCACACAGAACCGGGTCTCCAACCCTTTCCCTCTTCAAGTCACCACGAAGGCCGACTTGATTCCACTATCACGGGTAATCACCGAGTTTGTGAGGCAACCTCACACGTTGAGGGCTCCCACAAGAATTACAAGGAAAGAGGCGATCAAATACACTTGAAAGTATTACAATGCAGAGTATAAGTGTAGAAAGATCAAACCCCAAGAGCTCACAACGAAAGAACGACGATCTCCCAATCCCGAATGCAAGTGTTCAAATGATTTGACTCTTTTTGCACCTTAGATGAGTGGGGAGATGTGTTTTGGGTCTTGGGACAAAGTGGCGGAACTAGGGTTTGTGTTTTCAGCAGTATTCGACGTGTGTGTTCTTTGGAAGGCCGTGGATTCTCTATTTATATGGTTTCCAAAAAGTTACCATTGAAAAACCCTAATAACGGACTAGTCCGGTACAAGTCCGGACTTGTCCTATCACAGTGTAACTCGAAGTCCAGAATGTCTGGCGGACTAGTCCGGTCCAAGCTCGGACTAGTCCGGTGCTGTGTGAAGATGGACTCCAGAAAGATCAACAGACTAGTCCGGTTTCCACAGATGGGAAACTCCAAAAAGTTCAACGGACTAGTCTGGTGGACACACAGACTAGTCCGATCTCCCGATATGAGAGACTCCATTAAGTTCAACGGACTAGTTCGGTGGACACACGGACTAGTCCGGTCTCTGGAGAAGGGAGGCTCCAGAAAGTTCAACGGACTAGTCTAGTGGACACACGGACTAGTCCGGTCTCCAGAGAAGGGAGACTCCAGAAAGTCTGATGAACTAGTCCGGTCCATGATCGGACTAGTCCGGTGCACTGTGAAAGTTTGGTTAATTTTAAAACCCTTACCCCTGCGCAATGTCGTGAGCTCTCAGAGTGTGTCTTTCATACACTCCCTATACATTTAAAATCTAATTTGTTCTTCCAAGCTCCATCAAAGTATCCCTCTTTGGACACAACTCCATTTTTCACCTTTTTGTGTGCACCGAGCCGTTTCACTTTGTTTGTCCTGCAATCATCTCAATAGTTTCATTAGGATCTCATATGTTTGTCATCAATTAGCCAAAAACCACAAGGGATATCCTAGATGCACTTACAATCTCCCCCTTTTTGGTAATTGATGACAACCATTTGAGATATCACAAATGAGAGTAAAATTTTGATTTTCATAAGGTGTGCACATATGAGAATAACGATAAATCCACGAAAATCTTCTCACATATGCACACACCTTATGGTGGGGTGCCTAACAGGTGTGTGATCAACAAAGTGTGATGAAATAAAGATAATCAATAATGAGCATAGAGATAAATATTCGAGCAACAATAAGCATCACACATAAGAAAATAAATAGTGCATTACAAAGTTTTAAAAATAGGTACATGTCCTCGATCACAAAAGCACAATAAGCACTACTACTAGAGATAGTCTCAAACTAGTCTCAATCTCTCCCCCTTTGGCATCAAGGCACCAAAAAGGGAAAAATCGAGGGGAATCACTCATCGCCGCTTCCTTCTTCAGTTTCAGTCCGATCTTCATCTTCATCATCATTCAACGGGGCAGGATCTTCCTCAGAGTCCTCGAAGACGGGCGGTGATCCAACTGGCTCAATCTCAAGCTTGTCACAGATAGTTTTGATGTTGGCATTGACATATTGTTGATGTTTCTTCTGCCGGACTTCGATCTTGCGGCATCAGGCAAAGATGGAGGTGAGGATTTTGAGGATGCCACCGGAGGTTTCATGAACAGGAGGAGAGCCAGAAGGAGCAGCTGCAGATCTTGTGGCATTCACATCACGAGATTGTTTAGCCCTTCTCTCAGTTTCGGGGGAGGAAGGGGCAGCTGGTGCTGAGGGAAGGGTGTACTCGGTGGGATTTTGTGGCTTCAACACCGTATGAGAGACATCCTTGAAAAACTCAAGTCCCGTCACTTTCTCAATCATGAACATGATGTACGGGGCATACCCGCAAGACCTATTTGGAGTGATTGAGATGTTCACAATGTCGTTGTAGATGTACTCAAAGACATTGAATGGTCTCCTTCCACTAATGACCTTCATTAGGGTCCTCAAGGTTCCTTGGATAGTCCCCGCATCTCCATCTTTCGTGGCTATTGTCCTCCTCAAGATTCTGTTGAGGACCACAAAGAAGGGCTTCAGATATTTGATGTTGGGAGGAGTATAGGGCATCCTTGTGTCATAGAGGAACTTAAGCTCATCCTTCTCCAAGTGTTGCAGATTGTGGATGAAAAGATCATGATGCGGGGTATGTTCAAGGTGAAAAATCCTGGCAAATTCGTCATAAGTCACACTATACTTGGAACCATGAGTCATCCAAGTAAGACTGTCTCCATCACCACGTGAAAAGTAGAGCGTGGAATAAAATTGGGTGATGATCTCATTGTTCCAGTCATTCTCAAAGGAAAACAGTTCCTTCAAACCGTGCCTCTCCAGAGCCTCAACCACCTCACGAAAGGCAGGATACTTTTTCGGCTGCATGTATCCAATGTTCACCCATTGACTCTCCACAACGGGATTCTTCATCTTCATGTACACATGCTTGTAGTAGTCAGCATGGAAGTTGCTCCAGAATCTTGGGTCAGAGCATTGCCTAGGTTGATTATACCCATTAATCTTCCTGAAGCTATCGGCTAGCTCACCCCCTTTTGTGGTGAAATTCTCACTGGAATGTTGCCTGTTGCGGTGACTTGGGTTTTTCATCTTCAGGGGCCCAATGGGACCGCTAGCAAGCCCCTTCCCTTTATTGAGAGCCCTCTTTAGCCCTGAGGGTCTCTCGACAGCTTTTCGTTGGGCCTTCTTGACAACCACCTTCCTCTTCTTAGGCAGATTGTCGTCGCAGGGTGGAGAGTGGACATTGACATCATGTCTTTTCTTCATGTCTCTCTCCTTGGCTCTCCTCGCTTTTTCACGTTCAACTTCTTCATCAACGTGGAAAGAGCTGTCATCTGAGCTTGAAGACATCGTGCCTAATAAGGAGATCATGGATTAGATAGGAATGAACCAAGGATCGAGGTCAAATTAGGGATTCGGATGTCAAAGACCAGACTTGTCTGGGTTCAGAGTGCGGACTTGTCCAGCATCTCGGACTTGTCCGTATCTGAGCGCCGGACTACTCCGGCCTGGCAAGAACCCTAATGATTTCCTTGAATTCCAAAACTTCTATCTAAGGATACAAAATGACATGAAGGTGGTAGGAATACATCTATGAATTCAATGTACAACCTTGGAATCAAAGGAAACGAGCTAGAATGAGAAAAGTTGAGATTTTGGTTTTACGGTGAATTTTACCGAGATTTGAAGATTCGCGTTGAGGAAGCTTGAATCTGTCCGGAGGGGGGGATCAAATCGTCGAGGAGAGGATTCCCCACGGAGAAAACTTGATTTTTGAGGGCTCAACTCGAAGGTCTCTTCGGGGGGCTAGGGTTTAGGAGAGAAGTGGAGAGGTGAGGGAGAGCAAGTGGAGGGAGGTTTGAAATTTTGATTTGGGCCGGCCAGCCGCTTATATACGCGGCCGACCGGACTAGTCCGGTCAGGGGATGAACTAGTCTGGTGCCCCTGGAAAACCTAGGAGTGAGAGTCTGTCCGGACTAGTCCGGTGGTAAACCTGGCAAGTCCGGTCCCAACAGACTGGATACAAATAGACATGATTAATAGTGATCCAAGGACAATAGTTTTGCAAATAATCTTGTTAATTATGACCATTAGAAAAACAACAATGAAAAGTGGTCATAAACTGCAAGATTTCTACGTTAAAATAGTTTTCTTAGAAGAAAAAGAGGTGAGGAGCAGTTTTTAACAATAAAATGCGATGTTTGAAGTTTCAACCAGGTATGCAACGTTTCAAGCCACATTTCGAGAGTCAAGAATATTAAGTTCATTTCTAAGCTCACAATACCTTTTCTCATCTAATGGTTTGGTGAAAATATCTGCAAGTTGTTTTTCAGTCCTAACATGTGAAATAGCAATGTCACCTATTAATGAATGATCTCTAAGAAAATTATGACGGATATTTATGTGCTTAGTTCTTGAGTGCTCTACAGGGTTGTATGCAATTTTTATAGCACTTTCATTATCACATAGAAGCGGTATATGGCTAAGATTGTACCCGTAGTCCCTAAGAGTCTGTCGCATCCAAAGTAGTTGTGCGCAACAACTACCGGCTGCAACATACTCTGCTTCCGATGTGGAAAGAGCAATGGAGTTTTTCTTTTTAGATTACCAAGGAACTAGGAACCTACCAAGAAATTGACAAGTCCCTGACGTGCTCTTTCTATCGACTTTGCATCCTGCATAGTCGGCGTCGAAATAGCCTATCAAGTTAAACTTGGATCCTTTGGGGTACCAAAGGCCCAAGTTGGGTGTGTGCACAAGATACCTTAGGATTCTTTTTACAGCAATTAAGTGACACTCTTTAGGTGCGGCTTGAAACCTTGCACACAAGCAAACACTAAGCATAATATCTGGCCTAGATGCACACAAATAAAGTAAGGAGCCGATCATGGACCGATATACCTTCTGGTCCACATTTGTACCGTCTTCATTTAGGTCGAGATGTCTATTAATGGCCATGGGTGTCTTGATGGGCTTGGCTTTGTCCATATTGAATTTCTTGAGAATGTCTTTTGTATATTTGGTTTGGCTTATAAATGTATCTTCTCTTAGTTGCTTCACTTGGAATCCCAAGAAGAACTTCAATTCGCCCATCATTGACATCTCGAACCTATCTATCATAATTTTGCTAAATTCTTCACAGAAAGACTTGTTAGTGGATCCAAAGATAATGTCATCAACATAAATTTGACATACGAATAGATGATCATCAAGATGTTTAGTGAAAATTTTATAGTCAGCTTTACCAATTTTGAATCCATTTTGAGTCAGAAAATCTCTAAGGCACTCGTACCAAGCTCGAGGAGCTTGTTTCAGGCCATAGAGAGCCTTACGCAGTGTGTAGACATGATCGAGATACTCCTGGTCTTCCAATCCTGGTGACTGCTCCACATAAACTTCCTCCTTGATTGGACCATTTAAGAAAGCACTTTTGGCGCCCATTTGATACAGCTTAAAATTATGGTGAGTAGCATATGCCAATAAAATGCGAATGGACTCAAGTCTAGCTACAGGAGCGAAAGTTTCATCGAAGTCCAAACCTTCGACCTGAGAATAGCCCTTAGCCACCAATCTCTCTTTATTTCTTGTTACTACTCTATGCTCATCTTGCTTGTTTCGAAAGACCCATTTGGTTCCGACGATGTTCGCCCTTGGTCTCTCCACCAGCTCCCACACTTCATTTCTTTTTAATTTGTTCAACTCCTCTTGCATTGCCATCACCCAGTATGGATCCCTTAAGGCTTCTTCTACCATGTATGGTTCCAGAAAAGACAGAAAAGAATAGTATTCACAGAAATTTGCAACTCGAGATCTAGTAGTTACTCCCTTAGCAATATCTCCAATGATATTATTGACAGGATGGTCTCTTTGCACGCTCTGATGTACTCTTGGGTGTGGAACTTGTGTAGTTACTTGTTCTTCATTATCTTCATGTTCATTGTCTCCCCCTAGATCATTGCTCCCATGATTATCTTGATATTTTTGATTTTTCTCATCTTGATCTTGTGAAAGAGCTCCCCATTGATCATTGCCTCCGTGTTGAAGTTCATCTTGTGCATTTAAGTCGAATGTTCGCTCTTGTGGTAAGATATCAACAAGTCCCATTTTCTTCAGTGCTTTATATGGAGCTTCCTCTTTATCTAGCACACACTTATCAACTTGCTCCACTTGTGAGCCGT
Organism: Tuctoria greenei; assembly: GCA_036927565.1. Lineage (NCBI taxonomy): Eukaryota > Viridiplantae > Streptophyta > Magnoliopsida > Poales > Poaceae > Tuctoria > Tuctoria greenei. The sequence continues at coordinate 113,650,551 of JAYESD010000005.1, forward strand.
TAGATTCATCGAACACTACGTCACATGCTACTTCAACAGGGTCGGACACCTTGTTGAAGACACGATAGGCGTATGCATTCGATTCATAACCGAGCAAGAACTCTTCAACGGACTTCGAACCGAACTTCGAGGCCTTCGGTTTCTTGTTCAAAATAAAACATTTACAACCAAAGACTTTGAAATAAGAAACATTAGGCTTTTTACCAGTAATAAGCTCATATGGAGTTTTCTTCAGCAGTCGGTGAAGGTACAGCCGATTTGTGGCATGACAAGCGGTGTTCACTGCCTCTGCCCAAAACCGATCTGATGTCTTGTATTCATCCAACATAGTTCTTGCCATTTTGATCAATGTTCTGTTCTTCCTTTCGGCCACTCCGTTTTGTTGAGGGGAGTAGGGTGCCGAGAACTCATGCTTTATTCCTTCTTCATCGAGATACTCTTCAACTTGGAGGTTCTTGAATTCTGCCCTGTTGTTACTTCTGATGTTCTTTATGGTTGATGGGAATTCGTACTGAGCTCTTTTCAAAAACTTCTTGAGGATTCCCTGAGTTTCTTATTTATCATACAAGAAAAATACCCTGGTAAATCTTGAAAAATATCCACAATTACTAAACCGTATTTGTTACCGCCGATGCTGATGTATGAAATTGGACCAAAGAGATCCATGTGGAGGAGTTCCAGCGGTCTTCTGGTAGTCATCACATTCTTGGCGGGGTGTGGTGCTCCGACTTGTTTTCCTGCTTGACAAGCGCTGCACGGCCTGACTTTTTCAAAAACCACATCCTTAAGACCACAGATGTGACCACCTTTTAGAAGTTTCTGCAGATTTCTCATCCCAACATGGGATGGCCGTCTATGCCATAGCCATCCCATGTTGGTCTTAGCAACCAAGCAAGTGTTGAGTTCGGCTTTATCTTTGTTGAAGTCAACAAGATAAAGCTCGCCCTTCAACATTCCCTTGAATGCAATCGAACCATCGCTTCTTCTAAAAACGGTCACACCCTCATTAGTGAATAAAAAGTTGTAACCTTTGTCTTATAGTTGAGATATTGACAAAAGGTTATAATCTGGAGAATCTAAATGTAAAACATTAGATAAGGTGTGTTGAGAGGATATCTCAATGTTACCGCTACCAAGGACCTTTCCTTGGCTGTTGTCTCCAAAGTATATGCCTTCACTTGGATCCTTGTTATACTCGTACTCCACAAACATACCTCTCCCTCCGGTCATGTGATTTGTGCATCCGCTATCTAGCACCCATTTGGATCCACCCGAAGAGTAAGCCAGCAAAAAAGAATTATTCTTTGGTTTTAGGTACCCAAGCTTGCTTGGGTACTCTCAGGTTAGTCACAAGAGTCTTGGGCACCCACACATAAGTTTTCATGTTCTTCTGGCATGCCCCTGTATATTTAGCAATGACTTTTCCATATTTCGCTTTCATGAGAACATAGGAAGCATCAAATGTACGAAACAATATTTGTAAATCAGATTCATGGGATTTTTCCTTAACAAAGACAATTCTATTCTTAGCTTGATTAGGAGTAGACATGTGTTTGTTTCTGTCAAAACCAAGGCCATCTTTGACATTAGGAGGTCTAGTGACCATGTATGCACTGCGTGCATATTTGATCTTCTCCTTATCAAAGATGCCGCTTGGAGAAGAATGCATATTCTGAGAAGTTGAACTATTAGAAATAACATTCTTCTTACTAGACCAAGTGCAAGTTCCGATTGTTGTCGGACTCATATCTTTGGAGGAAGAGCTCTTAGAAGAAGAGGAGTCACCTTGATTGAGCGACTCAACTTGCACCTCAAAGATCTTGTTAACTTTTGACAAGTTAGCAAGTTCTTCCTTGATTGCAATATGCGAGTCCTCTAGCTTTGAGTAAGTTTCCTTACTCAATGTTAGCTCAACTTCAAGCGACTCGTTCTTCTCTCTTTCAAGCTCGAGAAGCTTTTCAACTTCTTGATATCTCTTCCTTTCACGGATGTGCATATCTTCATGTCGGGTAAGAAGTTCCTCCTTTTCAAAGATTTCGTTCAACAACATTTCCATTTTCTTTAAAGCAATTTTACTTAATCCTCTAAACATTTCTTCATTATCACTAGAGCTATCAAAGTCATCAATAGAGGAATTTAGCGTAGGAGGAGTGAGTCGAACCTTTTTCTTGCCTTCCTTAGCCATAAGGCAAGTGTGGTTGTTCATATCTCATCCTCCCATGTTTGGGAAGAGTTTGGCTTTCATAGTAGGTTTCTTGACTGCGATAGTGGCTATCTCTTCTTCTTCATCGGAGGAGGACTCATCGTTTGAGTCCCACTCCTTGCCAATATGAGCTTGATGGGCTCGTCTTGTTTTTCTGAAATTTTTCTTTTCTTGAGGTCTTGTTTCCTTCTTCTTTTTATTTTCTTCATAGGGGCAGTTCACCATGAAGTGACCATACTCTCCGCAGTTGTAGCAAGTGCGTCGTGCCTTGGATTTTCCTTTATCCTTGCTTTTGCCTTCATTTGAATTGTTGTTGTGTCTTCTTTTCATCATGCGTTCAAACTTCTTGATAAATAGTACCATTTCTTCATCATCAAGATCAGTGCTCTCGTCGCTTGTATGCCCATCGTCTTGGTCTTCACAAGTTTCTTTGAGTTTGGGTCTGCACGTTGCTTTCAGAGCAACTTCTTTCTTTTTGGAAGAGGTGAGTTCGGCTATGTCTTTGATGTATTGAGCCTCTTTCTCCATCATTTTATTATTTATGATCTTCCCCAATAACTCATCCAGAGTCATTTTGTGAAATCTGGGGCTTTCTCTAATCATTGAGCAAAGTGAGACATTTCTTGGCATGAAGGCTCTAATCATTCTTTTGACCACCTCATGATCTGTCCATTTCTTACTTCCATAGGCACGAATTTTGTTGATGAGTGCCTTCATTCGGTTGTACATGTCTTGAGGTGATTCGCCTTCTTCAATAGCAAATCTCCCCAACTCTCCTTCAAGCATCTCAATTTTAGCTTCACGAACCGACATATTTCCTTCGTGAGCTGTCTTGAGTGTATCCCATATTTCTTTTGCACTTTCTAAACCATAGATCTTGGTGAATTCTTCTCTACTTAGTGATGATGTGATCACGGCGACAGCTTGTGCGTTTCTGTGAATCTCTTGTTCCTGTTCTGGAGTGAGTTCCTCATCCGTGTCCGGGATATCTATGTCAGTGCAAACAATGTGCCACATACTAGGATTTAGGGATATTAGATGCATCTTCATGTTGTACTTCCACATGGTGTAGTCACTTCCATCAAACTGTGGAGGCTTTCCCATAGGAATGGAGAGATAGTGATTGTTTGAATTGAGACGGTTGTAGTTGTAAGGATGTTGGGAGTAGTCGTGATGACCACTCTCCGTCGTTTTCTCTTCTTCTTTTCCTTTTTGTCCTAGCAGTTTCTTTCTCAGGAGTGCCTTTAGTTGTCGCACTTCTTCATCATCATGTGGGCTTTCTTTCAGCACATCGAAGGCTTTAGCTTCTTGTTCCTCCTCATTGAAGTTCATCTTTGAGATATCATTGTTCTTCTTAGAGGCCATTGATCTCTCCGAGATGTGAGTCTCGTTGGCGGAGAACCAGGCTCTAATACCAATTGAATGTGGCCTAGAGGTGGGGTGAAGAGGCCTTTTGAATTTCCTGCACACTTAATAGAGTCGTCAAAACTTAATTGACCGGACTAGTCCGGTTGTGTGGGCGGACTAGTCCAGTGTGCTGAAATATGTGAATTGATTAAGTGTTGTTTAGGAAACTAGGTTCTTTTAGCAGCGGAAATGAGAACAACGGGTCCTTTGATTTAATATTATTTTATGAATGCACGTGGAAACTTACAAGCAACATAATTGATGTTTAGTGATCAAGTGATCTAGTGAACGAAAAGTAAAGTAAATGAGGCACGAGAGACAAGCAAATTTTTACCGAGGTTCGATCTCACCACGAGATCTACGTCCTCGTTGAGGAAGCTCACACAGAGCCGGGTCTCCAACCCTTTCCCTCTTCAAGTCACCACGAACAGTGGCGGACCTAGAATTTTAGTACAAGGTATGCCAAAAAAAATTTACAAGTGATTCTATAAAACTATATGTCAAATCAGTAAATAACTGTTAATTTTTGTAACATAATTTGGTATAAAAAATAAATAACATGTCAAATATTATATTAAATAAATTACAATATAAATTAGTCATGAGATAAACTTACAACACTACTTGTCTGATTTATTTAGTCGTCACTTTCAAAATGATATGAATGTATTGAGTATATCATTTTCATCTGCTTGAAAGGAATTTTCCCGCTCATGTATTTGTGGGTGCCACCGAAAGGAAAAAAAGATCACAGGTTGATTTCCTACCTTGGCTCACTGCCTGCAGGATTTTAATTTATCTTTGTTTCCCAATATAGCACTGCAGTGGAAGGAATGGTGCCAGCAGATTTATGTATTCCGTTTCCAACTGAGAGCAACGGCAAGCGAGTAGTATAAACTGCATGATTGCACTGGCCCAGGGTATGCCGGGGCCCACCCGGCATACCCTGTAGGTCCGCCACTGACCACGAAGGCCGAATTGATTCCACTATCACGGGTAATCACCAAGTTTGTGGGGCAACCTCACACGTTGAGGGCTCCAACGAGAATTACAACAAAAGAGGCGATCAAATACACTTGAAAGTATTACAATGCAGAGTATAAGTGTAGAAAGATCAAACCCCAAGAGCTCGCAATGAAGGAACGACGATCTCCCAATCCCGAATCCAAGTGTTCAAATGATTTGACTCTTTTTGCACCTTAGATGTGTGGGGAGATGTGTTTTGGGCTCTTGGGACAAAGTGGTGGCACTAGGGTTTGTGTTTTCAGCAGTATTCGACGTTTGTGTTATTTGGAAGGCTGTGGATTCTCTATTTATATGGTTTCCAAAAAGTTACCGTTGAAAAACCCTAATACTGGACTAGTCCGGTGCAAGTCCGGACTTGTCCGGTCACAGTGTAACTCGAAGTCCAGAAAGTCTGGCGGACTAGTCCGGTCCAAGCTCGGACTAGTTTGGTGCTGTGTGAAGATGGACTCCAGAAAGTTCAGCGGACTAGTCCGTGGACTAGTCCGGTCTCCACAGATGGGAAACTCTAGAATGTTCAACAGACTAGTCCGGTGGACACACGGACTAGTCCAGTCTCCCGATATGAGAGACTCCAGAAAGTTCAACGGACTAGTCTGGTGGACACACAAACTAGTCCGGTCTTCGGAGAAGGGAGACTCCAGAAAGTTTAACGGACTAGTCCGGTGGACACACGGACTAGTCCGGTCTCCAGAGAAGGGAGACTCCAGACAGTCTGAGGTACTACTCCGGTCCATGATTGGACTAGTCCGGTGCACTTTGAAAGTTAGGTTAATTTTAAAACCCTTACCCCTGCGCAAAGTCGTGAGCTCTTAGAGTGTGTCTTTCATACACTCCCTGTACATTTTAAATCTAATTTGTTCTTCCAAGCTCCATCAAAGTATCCCTCTTTGGACACCATTCCATTTTTCACCTTTTTGTGTGCATTGAACTGTTTCACTTTGTTTGTCCTGCAATCATCTCAATAGTTTCATTAGGATCTCATATGTTTGTCATCAATTAGCCAAAACCCACAAGGGATATCCTAGATGCACTTACACTACACACTTGGCAAAGTGGGATAAGCCTGCGGCATCATCACTGCGATGCGATTGGTCGTAGTGGTACATAACATTAGGCGTGCACCGCGCCATGCATCTGGGGAAGCCGCATATCTTCAATCCTTGACAGGGACAAGGCACACTGTCCTCTTAACTCCCGCGTCCCTCCATCCTGGGCAAGTGGGTGGACTACATGACAGCTCGGAAGCTCACCTCTGTGGAGGAGGTCAGGCCCCGCCTTGCGGACCACGTGGTAGCTCGGGAGCTCACCTCTACAGAGGAGGTCAGGTCCTGTCCCGCGGTCCATGTGGTAGATCGGGAGCTCACCTCCGCGGAGGAGGTTAGGTCCCGCCTTGCAATACACGTGGCAGCGCTGGAGCTTGCCTATACAAGAGGTGCCCATCTGATACGTCGGGCCACGTGGCAGCTCCAGAGTCCTGTCTCGTGGGGGTGAGGGATCCTTCCCGGCTGGACACATGGCTGCTTGGGAGCTCGTCTTTGAGGGGGAGCTAAACTCTTCCCCAGAGTCTCTTGCAAATACCCCGAACTCTATATCTGATGTCGACGGGTCTGGGTCTTCTGAACACGTGGCTCTGATGGACCCTGCCTCTACAGAAGGCGAGGTACCTAGCCGGCTCCAGCTTGTGCGCGAGGGTACTCGGTATGCCGGGTACTAACAGTGGCCCCTGGGTCCACCTTGGGGGAGGTTACGAGCCCGAGGGTGGATCCCTATCCTACTTTCCCGCGCGGCCTTTTAATTTTGTCTTGATCAGCCGAAGCAATGCGCGCCTCTGCTGTTGTGACCATGCGTCCCTCTCTCGTTGAGGGGTCATAGCGACGGGGTCTTTGCTTGATGCAGTCCCTTTACTGCGATGGTTCCCAATGCAGCTGTTGCACTTCTGCTCCTTCTACTCCCGCCTTTATGGGAACCGCTGGGTTGCCTTCTCGGGTCGATACCCTTTCATGCCGGTCTATCTGACAGGGGGCCTGGGCCCCGCCGTCAGGGACATTACAGGTTGAGCAGCGGGTTTCGACCTCAAGTAATCTGCTCGGTGCGCTCGAATGCCGAATGCGGAGTTAAGATGGAAATCTTTAGGAGCAAATGTGTTTCTTCCTTACGCACTCCCCAACATTCGAGCCTTTGTCTTCCACCTTGAGCACTCACTCTCTGCCCACCTTCGTGGTTCTCGACTCCTTCCCAATGGATTCAGCCTTGCCTCCTTCTCGCATTGTTGACATAGCGCTTGTGAGACGTCTAATCGGCTAGGAGGATGAGGAGCGGCGGGATCTGATCTGCGCAAGCACCCTGCCTCTGAAGTTGGGGGAGAAGGAGATTGTCTTCTTCCAGGCGTATGCATACTCCGGGTTTGTTCCCCCTGTTTCCTCCTTCCTGGTGACACTCCTGAAAGTCTTGGGGCTTCAGCTTCACCACTTGTCGCCGAACTCTCTGGTGGTGGCGGTGGTGTACTCGCACTTCTGCGAGATGTTCATCGTGGTGTTCCTGTCCGTGCTGGTGTTTCGGCAGTTCTTCTTGCTAAGGCGGACTAGGAAGAAGAACAAAGCCAACTTCCTTGGCGGCTACTGCTCTTAGAATTTGGCCAACAACCCGTTCAAGTACATCAACCCGCTCTCCTCAGCAAAGTGGGTCAATTGGAGGAGGGACTGGGTGATCGTACAAGTCAACGCCCACGATCGCATGGTTATACCCACCGGATGGGCAACAGTCAGGAAGGAGACCTGGGAGGAGCGGCTGAAGTTGGAGCAGGCCTACACCACGATGATGGAGAGGATCCAATTCCTGGTGGACCATGGCCTGTCGGAGTTCACAGTGATGGCAGACTTCGTTCTCCAACGCCTGGCTCCCCTCAAGCACCATTGCCGTCCTACATGGCTTTAGTTTGGCCTACAGTATTGTACCCAACTGGTGCGGGGTCACGACATAGAGTCAACCACGCAAGAGGTGCTGGACGCAATGTCCAAGGTGTGCAGTGACCTGCTGTCGAATGACGTCTTCAACTTCCCGCGGTCTTGTCCACCACTTTGCATGGACCGGGACCTTCGGACGAAGATTCTGAAGGAGATGCCAAACCTAGATGTGCTCGGTCTTGTGCCACGGCAGGTAGGTGACGAGAGTCATGGGCTGGCCATCGTTGACTCCCCGCTAGAATACACACCTGCTCGAGGCTACAAAGCTTCAAGGGCGGAGGATGCATCATCCATCGGATGGAAGGGCAAGGCGTTGGTCCCCAACGCAAGCAAGGGAAAAACTCCGGTCCCTAACACGGGGAAGGGGAAGTCGCCGGTGGTTGAGGTCGTGAAGGAGAAATGCCCTCGGTCACCGCTGAAGGCGCCGCCGTTGGTGGCCTTCGCTCCAAGCCAACATCCTCTGGCGCGCCCCTCCTTAGAATTTGGTGTTAGCGGCTCTTCAGGGGGAGGCTCAGTGCACCAAGCGATGGCTCTGCCGAAGTCTATGGTCAACGCATCATTCAGCATCCCTGCCACCGGCGCAGTCCGAGGCTCCATAGGGGGCTCTGGGGGTGTTACACCTACGAAGCCTCAGGCCAAGAGGCCTTTGGTCGATGTCATCGGTAGCTCGAGAGGAGACTCCAGGAGTGGCACTATCGAGGCCGGTGGAGGTACACCGACACAGGGTGGCGGCATCGCTGGTGGATTTGGTGGAGGCTCGACTGGGCGACCTCGCCTGCCACGCCGTTTTCAAGGCCTGCGACTTCAAGGCCGCTGAAGGTGGAGGCTCGCTGGAGCTTCTGGGGACGCTGGTAAGGCATTCTTAGCAATGCTTGCTTTGTTATCTCGTCTGCCTTTGTTGGTTGATTAGGCCTTGATTTTGATTCGCAGGGCGACATCAGCTGTTGTGACACCCTTCTCGACGGGGGTACTGCCCCGAAGTGCTTCGAAGTCGGCCCAGGAGGCTACGGCTGTTCCGGCGGAGCAGACAACCAAGCTTGTGCAGGAGAGCGCTACTCAGGCATTCGTACTCCACGCGAGAGTGAAGCTTCTTCAACTGCGCCTTTGGCTGTTGTGCCAGAGACACCCTCGGCCATCGCACCAGAGGTTATGTCGGGGCTGGCTCAGGGGGCTGAGGGCTTGGCCTATGCTAATGCTGATCCGGCGGGCGGCTCCCTGGGTGATGGTGACGCTGTAGCCTCGGGTTGCACCGCCACTCCTACCCAGCCTCCGGGGACAAGGTCTCTAGTACTAGTGGCCTCGCCTTCGCCGCTTCGGGAGGAGGAGGTCCCTGAGATGATTGTCGGCGTCCCTCCATAACTTCGACGCAGCAAGAGCGCCTCTTAGACACCATGGACTCGACACAATCTAGCAACCTCCAGGTGCAGTCCAACCTCCGACGAGCACAGGGGGCTCTCGTCGCGTAATGGGAGAAGCTGCATGCTGAGAGCAAGCACCTCCAAGGTTGGGATGACATTCTGAGGTCCAGGATCATCGAGGCGAAGGAGAAGCACCAGAGGGAGAGCAAGGAGCTAGAGTTGAGGCACCGCTTGGTAAGGCCCTGGACGCAATGTCCTAGAAGATCCTGGCCGATGCCAAGGTGGCCAAAATGATATGGCTGACGCCCGTCTGCGTGCCCGTATGGAGGTTCGAGAGGCCCTGGATCGCCGCGAAGCTGCTATTGCTGAGCAGGAGGTAGCTCGCTGAGGAGGAGGTGACAACCCCGACGATGGTGGCTCAGGCTGAGGCTAATTGGGACAGGCTATAGTCCCGCCTTGAAGATCTTGAGCTCCAAGAGTGGGACTTGTCGCGTGATTGGGCGCAACACTCACCTGAGCGTTAGGAACTTCTCCTGTGTGATCTCGACGTCCAAGCCCGGGAGTGCATGATGGAGCGCCGCACCTGGGACCTCGATCTGCAGTAGCGTCAGCTGGCTTAGCACCTGGAAGTCGAGGGTAGGGCAGTGGCGGAGACAGTGGCAACCCATGTCCTGGTGTGCTACCAGAGTCGGTACCCTGATCTGCCCCTGAGACAGTTTTTGAAGGTCCTGTTGAAGAGCGCGAGGAGTCAGCAGCGGCTAAACATGTCATCGCGCAATTCGCCAGGGACTAAGGCTGGCAGCCCGACTTTTTATCCGAGGTCCGCCCCTTTGTAAATATTCCTTAATGAATCTGAATTAGTGTTTGACTTATTGGCTTGTCTTTGTGCTTCTCAACTTTTGTTATGAGTCCTTTGTTGCGTTAGGGTTTGCAGAACCTTTGTCGAGCTCTTTTGTTTGTGAGGACCAACGATTCAACAATTGATATGGCCAAAGTTTTGTCCATTGACTTCCTGCTTATGGAACCCCCTTAGAGGCCCCTTGGTAGATGTGGTTAGCTAGCTGGGCACATCTACCATTTGATCGCAGGATGTCTTCGACGGGCCAACAAGCGGAGTAGGGGATTTCAAGTGCTTCAGTGTCACCCAACATCGTCATGACAGTGTCGACGGCAGGCCCATTGGGAGGTGCCGAAGCTAGATGATCTGCCGTCGTCCACCATTGTTGTAGAGTCATTGATGGCAGGCCCCTTGGGAGGTGTTGCGGTTGGGTGCTCTGGTGTCGTCCACCATCGTCGTAGGGACGTTGACAGCAGACTCATGGTGTACATGCTATCACAAGAGAACCCTGTTAGCTACAAGAGCGGGGCAAGAGAGTTTACTCACTTATCCACGCTTGTTGTTGTCATTGGCGTGCTAGAACATCGACGGCTGGCTCAGCGTCGTCCACCATCGTCGTAAAGACATCGACGGCAGACCCCTTAGGAGGTGTCGGGGATGGATGCTCCACTGTCGCCCACCATCGTTGAAGGGACATCGACGACAGGCTCTTATCCACGCTTGTTGATGTCGTCGGCATTCTAGGACGTTGACGGCAGACCCCTTGCGAGTTGCCAGAGTTGAATGCTCTGGAGTCATCCACCATCGTTGTAGAGACATCGATGATAGGCCCCTTAGGAGGTGCCGGCGCTGGATGCTCCGGTGTCGTCCACCATAGTCGTAGAGTCGTCGACGGCAGGCCCCTTGGGAGCCGGAGCTGGACGCTCCGGTGTCGCCCACTATCGTCGTTGAGACATCGATGGCAGGCCCCTCGGAAGATGCTCAAGCTGGATGCTTTAGCGTCGTCCACCATCGTCATAGGAACGTCGATGAAAGGCCCCTTGGGAGGTGCCAGAGCTGGCTACTCTGGCGTTGTCCACCATTGTCGAAGAGACGTCGACGGTAGGCCCCTGGCTTACAGGCTAGCACAAGAGAATCCCTTTAGTAACAAGAGCGGGGCAGGAGAGTTTACTCACATATCCACGCTTACTGCTGTCGTTGGCCTGCTGAGACATTGATAACAGGCCCCTTGCAAGGTGCCGGAGCTGGATGCTCTGGCGTTGTCCACCATCATCGTAAAGACGTTGACGACAGGCCCCTTAAGAGGTGTCGGAGCTGGATGCTATGGCATCGTCCACCATCATCATAGAGTCGTCGATGGCAGGCCACTTGGGAGGTGCTGGGGCTGGGTGCTCCTACGTCGTCCACCATCATCGTAGGGACATCGACGGCAGGCTCCTGGTGTACGGGCTATCACAAGAGAACCTCGTTAGCCACAAGAGCGGGGTAGGAGAGTTTACTCACTTATCCACACTTGCTGCTGTCGTCGGCGTGCTAAGACGTCGACTGCCCCTTGCGAGGTGGCGGAGCTGGATGCTCTGGCATCGTCCATCATCGTCGTAGAGGCGTCGATGGCATGTCCCTTGGGAGGTGCCAGAGCTGGATGCTCTAGCGTTGTCCACCATCATCGTAGAGTCGTCGACGGCAGGCCCGTTGGTGGTGCCAGGGCTGGGTGCTCCGGCGTCATCCACCAACGTTGTAGGGACGTCGACGTCAGGCTCCTGGTGTAGAGGCTATCACAAGAGAACCCTGTTAGCAACAAAAGCGGGGCAGAAGAGTTCACTCACTTATCCACGCTTGCTGTTGTTGTCGGTGTGCTGGGACGTCGACGGCAGGCCACTTGCATGGTGCCAGAGCTGGATCCTCTGGCGTCGTCCACAATCGTTGTAGGGACGTCGATGGCAGGCCCCTTGGGAAGTGCTGGAGCAAGATGCTTCGGCGTTGTCCACCATCGTCATAGAGTTGTCGACGGCAGGCCCCTTGGGAGGTACCAGAGCTGGATACTCCAGCGTCGTCCACCATCGTCATAGAGTTGTCGATGGTAGGCCCCTTGGGAGGTGCTAGAGCTGGACACTCTGACGTAGTCCGCCATCATTGTCGAGACATCAACGGAAGGCCCCTGGTGTACAGGCTATCACAAGAGACCCCTATTAGTAACAAGAGCGGGGCATGAGAGTTTACTCACTTATCCACACTTGTTGCTGTCATTGGCGTGCTAGGACGTTGATGGTAGGCCTCTTGCAAGGTGCGGGGGCTAGATGCTTCAGCGTCGTCCACCATCGTCGTAGAGACGTCGATAGTAGGCCCCTTGGGAGGTGCTAGGGCTGGATGCTCCAACGTCGTCCACCATCGTCCTAGGGACGTCGACGAAAGGCCCCTTGGGAGGTGCCGGAGCTGGATGCTCCAGCGTCATCCCCCATCATCGTAGGGATGTCAACGGCAGGCCCTTGGCTTTCAGGCTAGCACAAGAGAACCCTGTTAGCAACAAGAGCGGGGCGGGAGAGTTTACTCACTTATCCACGTTTGCTTTTGTCGTCGGCGTGCTGGGACATCGACGGCAAGCCCCTTAAGAGGTGCCCGGGTTGGTTGTCCCGCACATATGATAGAGGGGAGACTATACTTGCTCGCTGGTCTTACCTGTTCCTCTCCTTAGCTCTATCATGTCTTACTTTCCTGGACTGACGCATGGGGCTCGGGTAATTCGATGCGTTGGTGCTTTGGGGTCCAGCGCCTACCGTATTTAGGGTGTGAGCTTTATGGATCTAGTACTCAGCTGTAGCGCTAGGAGGCAGGGCGTGTATGCTTAGGGTGCAGGACCAGGCTAAGCAGTTTACACCCCTTGGACCTCCTGCTTGGCATAAGCCTTCCCTGGGAAGCCTTCTGGTGCCACGTGACCCTAATGACGAGAGCAGTCGGAAGAACACCTCACACATTGCAGGTACCTCAAGCGAACCCGCCTGCAGCACAACTGCATGACTTCAGCATGGGTGAGTTACAGAGCGTACAACAATGTATATGAAGATAATATACAATAAACGAGGCTAGTATGGTATGATCATAAAATTAATGCATAATTAAATGAACGATGTCTTTTGGAAAGCATTAAGTAAAATAGTGATTTTTATCAGTGTTCATAGGGGGAGACAAGCTTTTTAGAAAAGAGGGCAACGGCTTACTTCCGGATGATGAGGGAGGCAGGGTGTACAAGCTTAGGGTTCGAAACCAAGCCAAGCTGACTGCACACTCTGGACCTGACCCTCTCGGAGCTTGATTGTCCTTAATGCTGCTCCTAGATCCTATGAATACCTTTACACTGTCCTACTAAGCTTAATATTTACAATAGAGGCACCCAAAGCTCCAAGGGTTCCTGTGATAGTTGCGGGGCAACCTTGCTGTCAACAGCACCTAGAGGGGCGATGAATAGGCATCCCTATTTCCTGCCTTGATCGCCCACCTTGCGAGTGGTCTAAGCAGAGTCAGGACTGAGCTTGGCAGCTTTGACGGGGGTGTCGGTGCTGTTGGAGGGCTGCAGCCGGGGCGCAGTGGGTGCTCTGCGCTGAAGCGAGCTCAACGGAGGCTAACTTGATCCAGCGCCACCTGGGACTTGTGCCGCGTCTACTGAGAGGGCTTGGAGCTGCTCCAAGGCTAATAACGCAGCGGTGCGGTCCCTGTGGATCCTGAGAACGCTGGAGGGGGTTCACATCTTCCGGACGAGGTAGCCGTAGTGGGCTACTGCCATGAATCGGTACAGGTCGGGCCTGCCAATGATGGTGTTAAAGGAAAGGCTGACATCGGTGACGTCGAAGAGGATGCTCTCTGTCCTGTAGTTGTCGGGTGTCCCGAAGGTCACCCGGAGATGGATGTTGCCTTATGGGATGATGCTCCTTGGTCCCACCCCTGAGAATGGGCCCGAGGGGGTGAATTTACACACCGGGATCTATAGCTGCTCGAAGGTTGCGCGGCTGAGGAGGTTGAGTCTATCCCCACCTGATGAGTAGGTTTAGGTCCGATCTTCCGAAAGGTATGTCGATTGGGGTGGAGAACTCGACGTTGATGATCTGGGGCACTCAAGCGGTTCGACTACACCTGCAATCACTACACCACGACTCCATTGGTTATCAACCATGCTGCACATGCTTGACCTCGCCAAGAAGGCTAATCCCTGCAAGTGCAACCGAGAACACGAGCAAGAACATCGAAGACACGATCGGAAATCGCGAAGTTGGGGTCTCACGAACCGTAGAACGGCGATATTATTGATCTAAGCAAAACCCACCGAATATGACTGGCGGCTGCAGTATTTATGGGCTAGGATTCGACCAAAACACGATTAGACGCATCCCTAATGGATTCTTACGGGATACAAGGCCCAAAGGCCCGATTCGATGGCGCAGCACCGGACAGAAATCTGGACTCGACTTGTTTCGGCAATTCCCAATGACCCCGGAAGAATATTGAGGTGGGACCATAACTATTGGAAAGTTTATCTTCTCCTCTTTTCGTCATATGTAGAACGTCGAAAACGGAGTCTGTATGCCTCCTGTGCGTCTGTTTTAAGGTGGACTGCTTCTGGACTCCGAGTTGAACTCGAGTCCAAGTTGTAAACTGTTTCCATCAACTTGTGGACGTCCCAGCTGGTTCTCCACGCTCCCAAGGCCTCTTTCCTTCACTTGTTGATCTTCTCTATTATTCCTAATAACAATTAAATCATCACATAGCAATCTATTCTCAAACTCATATGCAAAAGAGGTTAGGAACAAATTCACCTGCTGATTTAATAACCGTGCTCGTGCTCTTGTGATTGGTCCTTGCAGTTCAATGTGTGCCTCCGCTGTTGTGATGTCCTCATCATCCTCCCCCTCTTGAATTGGAGTCGTCCTCGACTCAAGTTCATCTTCTTCTCCAAAGTACGGTCGCAAATCTGAAATGTTAAATGTAGGACTAACCCCAAAATCGGGAGGCAATTCAAGCTTATATGCATTATCATTAATCTTTTCAACGATCTTAAAAGGACCAGCAGCTCGTGGCATAAGTTTAGATTTTCTCAAGTCGGGAAATCGCTCTTTTCTCAAATGTAACCGCACCAAATCACCGGGTTCAGGTTTTACTTCTTTTCTACCTTCACTACCTGCAATCCTATACTTCTCATTCATCATTTCAATATTTTTCTTTGTAGTTTCATGCATCTTAAGAATGAATTCAGATCGTTGTGTAGCATCTAAATTTATAGTTTCAGAAGGAGGCAAAGGTAGTAAATCAATAGGAGCACGGGGATTGAAACCATACACTACCTGGAATGGACTTACCTTTGTCGTGGAGTGAACGGATCTGTTGTAAGCAAATTCTATATGTGGTAAACACTCCTCCCACAACTTCAAATTTGTTTTCAAGACAGCCCGCAACATAGTGAATAAAGTACGATTAACTACCTCGGTCTGTCCATCCGTTTGTGGGTGACATGTAGTTGAAAACAGCAACTTGGTTCCCAATTTCTACCACAAAGTTCTCCAAAAATGACTTAAAAATTTTGCATCACGATCAGAAACAATGGTATTTGACACACCATGTAAACGAACAATTTCTGTCATAAATAAATCAGCAATGTGTGAGGCATTATCATTCTTATGACAAGGTATAAAGTGTGCCATTTTGGAAAAACAATAAACAACTACAAAAATTCTATCCCTCCCCCTCTTAGTCCTCGGCAATCCCAAATCAATGTCCATAGAAATATCCTCCCAAGGTACACTAGGAACAGGAAGAGGCATATAAAGACCATGTGGGTTAAGGCGAGACTTAGATTTGTTGCAAGTAGTGCATCGTGACACGTAGTGCTCGACATCACGCCTCATCTTTCGCCAAAAGAAGTGTGTGGACAGCACGTCTTCAGTTTTCTTCACTCCAAAATGTCCCATCAAACCTCCTCCATGTGGTTCCTGCAATAGTAATAGACGAACGGAGCTAGCTAGAACGCATAGCTTGTTAGCACGATAGAGGAGACCCTCTCACATCACATATTTATTCCAAATTCTTCCTTCTCTACAATTTTCAAAAGCATCTTTGAAGTCCAAATCAGTAGGATATAATGCTTTAATTGTTTCCAAACCAATGATTTTATGATCAAGTTGGGACAGCATTGTATAATGCCTAGATAATGCATCGGCAATGATATTTTCCTTCCCTCTCTTATGATTAATGATGTATGGAAACGACTCTAAGAACTCAATCCATTTAGCATGTCATTTATTCAGATTGGTTTGACACTTAAGATACTTCAATGATTCATGATCGAAATGTATGACAAACTCCTTAGACCAATGATAATGTTGCCAAGTTTGTAATACACGCACTAAGGCATACAATTCCTTATCATAAGTAGAATAATTCAGAGAAGGACCATGAAGTTTTTCACTAAATGAAGCAATGGGTTTACCTCCCTGTATGAGAACGCCTCCAATACCAATGCCGCTTGCATCGCATTCTAGCTCAAAGGTCTTTTCAAAATCAGGAAGTTGTAGCAACGGTGCTTGTGTAAGCTTCGATTTGAGAGCATCAAAAGCTTGTTGCTGCTGTTCGCCCCCTCGAAATGGAAACTCCCTTCTTCGTTAGCTCATGTAGAGGGGCTGCAATGGTGCTGAAATCCCGCACAAAGCACCGATAAAAACCTGCAAGACCAAGAAAACTACGAACCTGTGTGACAGTTGTTGGGGCTGGCCAGCTGGTGATTGCTTCAGTTTTTGCCTCATCCATCTCAATTCCCTGCGAGGAAACGACATAGCCAAGAAACGAGACTCTATTGGTGCAAAATACGCACTTTTCCAGGTTACCAAACAAACGTGCATCTCTCAAAACAGTAAAAACAGCACGTAAATGATCAAGATGTTCATCATATGACTTGCTGTAAATGAGGATATCATCGAAGTAAACCACCACAAATTGTCCAATGAAAGCACGTAAAACCTCGTTCATTAATCGCATAAAGGTGCTGGGTGCATTAGTTAAACCAAAAGGCATGACTAACCACTCATAAAGTCAAAACTTGGTTTTAAATGCAGTTTTCCATCCATCCCCTAGTGCCATTCTAATTTGGTGATAACCACTACGCAAGTCAACTTTTGTGAAGATGATAGCACCACTCAATTCATCAAGCATGTCATCTAATCGAGGAATAGGATAATGATATCGAATGGTGATGTTATTAATCGCTCGACAATCAACACACATGCGCCAACTACCATCTTTCTTAGTAACCAAAAGAACAGGAACAGGACAACGGCTAAGGCTTTCACGAATGTACCCGCGGTCCAAAAGATCTTGGACTTGTCGCTGAATTTCCTTAGTTTCTTGTGGATTCGCCCTGTATGCTGCACGATTTGGCAAACTTGCTCCTGGAATCAAATCAATCTTGTGTTCAATGCCTCTCATCAGTGGTAAACCAGGGGGTATCTCGAAGGGAAACACATCCTCAAACTCCTGCAAAAGGTTAGCAACAGCAGGGTGGAATGCAATAGACAATTCATGAAGTGAAAACAAGGCTTCTTTGCAAACTAAAGCATAGCACATCCCCTTAGCATCGAATAAATCAGCAAGTTCAGATTTAGTTGCGAGCAACGATGGTGATTTTAACTTAATAACTTGCTGTTTTTCAGATTCTAATTTTGTTGCTTTGCCATCACGAATTTTACTCTTCTCAAAATGCACAATTTCAGCAGGAGTCATGGGGAGCAAAGTAATTTTCACACCCTTATGCATGAGAGTATATTTATTGGTTCTACCATGATGACTAGCATCTGTATCAAATTCCCAAGGTTGACCCAATAAAAGAGAACAAGCATCCATAGGAACAACATCAAAATCAGCAAAATCATGGTATGAACCAATTGAAAAATGTATTCTCGTTGTTTGTGTTACCCGAACCTTACCGTTGTTGTTGAACCATTGAATGTGGTACGGATGGGGGTGTGTTCTTATTGTCAAACCGACTTTCTTAACGACGTCTGTGTTCACCATGTTATTGCAGCTACCTCCATCAATTATAGTGTGTACACGGCAGTCCTTGACAACGAGAAATATGTGGAAGAGGTTGTGTCATTGTAGCTTGTCGTCGGTCTCCACTTTGGAGCTCAAGGCACGCTGCACAATGATGCTCCTATAGTTCTCCGTCACCGCTACACCAAGTACCTCTTCTTCGGTGTGTTTGTCATTCGGATCTGTAAAGTCAGTAGCAAGAGAATATTCATCTTCAACATCCGAAGCACTATCATACCCGCCATCGTCGCGTGCTATGTATGCTCGTTTGCTCGGGCAATCTCTCATCATATGACCAAGTCCCTGGCAGCGGTGACACTTAATGTCGGATGTACGACCCGTAGAAGGAGTGGACGACGAAGGCTTGAATGATGTCGCCTTGCTGCCTTCCGGCACGCGAGAAGGTGGAGCAGCAGGTATAGTTCATTGGCCGCCATTGGGTGGTGTAGTCGCTGCACAGGGGGTCGAAAATGGTGCTGTTTTGGATGGTGTAGTCGCTGCACGCGGCGTGAAGTTGCTCCTCGCGCAATGTTTCTGTTGTTGTCGGCCCTGCAATTCTTTTTCTGCCAACATAGCAAGCTAAAACAATCTGTTAATAGTATCATATTCCTTGTAATCAACAATGTCCTGAATTTCACGCCTCAACCCCCAATAAAAATGAGCTATTTTATCATTCATGTCCTCTACTACCCCACAACGCAGCATACCCTTTTGTAACTCTTGATAATACTCCTCTACGGACATGTTACCTTGGTCTAAGCGCTGCAATTTTTTTGCGAAGGTCCCGCTGAAATGATGGAGGAACAAATTGAACACGCATAGCTTCCTTTAATCTATCCCATGTTGGAGGATCAGTTCTAGTATTAACAAGTTCATTCCACCATATGATAGCAAAGTCCATAAACTCACTAGTGCCTTGACAAACTCTATGTTGTCAGGAACAAGGTGGGAATTAAATTTTTGCTCTACTGTCATCTCCCAATCAAGATAAGCCTCAGAATCATAAGCACCAGAAAAAGAGGGTATACTAAATTTCACTTTAGCAAAAGGATCATAAGGAGGACGATTATAATTGTTATGATTATTACCTCCCATACCTCGACGATAAAGTGGCAGTCTTGGCTGATTATTGTGATCTTCCAGTTCATCATAAGCATTGTCTTCTTGTCTTCTAGCCAGAGGCAACCGAGCCTCAAAAGTATTAATCCGAAGAGCAAGGTCATCCAGTTGGCGAGTCAAGTTCGCCAATGACTCCTCCGATGCTGCGTTGTGTTTGGCGAACATATCCATCATGGTCTTCATCATATCACGTAACTCAGCATGTTGAACACATTCGTCATCATTTTCTTCTCCTGCCATTGTTAGTAGGAAACAAAAGACAACAAAAAAAATATGTTATCCCTATCAACTACAGTGACAATGTGGAAGGTGGAAGAAAACAATCTCTCTCGCTCAAGCGTCTTACCACGCTCTTACAAGTGTTCTTACCGACATAGCAGGTGGTGTGGATGGTGAGATGAACCAATGAAGCGTGGGATGATTGCAAAGGTACCTGTTATGCTCAAGAGAAAGGTGAAGCTTGGATGGCACAATATGGTGGCTAATAAACAGAAAATTGTTAACAACTAAACAAAGTTGAATAAGTATTCAATGTAGGAAACTGTTGTTGGTCAACCGAGTGCTCTAGAGCCTAGAACAACACAAGGAAGTATCAAGGCCAAAGAAAGACAGAATGATATAGCCAACAAAACAGCACCAGTATAGGCCAATTGCATTAATATGCGTGCTCTTCACTATTTTTTTGTTTTTCATAATATTTTTTTGATATTTTTTATTCACTCAGGAGCACAAATATAGGAAGCACACAAATTTGCAGCTCAATTGGATGTAATATGCGGCCTATAGAAAATCAAGAAGATTCTTTAAAATTCGTGTTGAAACTTCGGAGGCCGAATAGCCTATCTTCCGAGGGGAATTTGGGCAATCTAATTTCGCCGAATGCGGCAATTCCGCGGAAAATCAGATGCGAAATTTTGTGTAGATGAATTTGAAAAAAAATCGCCCGATTTCGAGTTCATATGCGAATGTTATGGACGTTTTAAGATAGGCTGTCCGAGTTACGTTTTTTTGGATGTTGATTCCAACTCGGTTTGAGAACAGAACTCGCAATCGGATATGAAAACGATCGGGAATTTGCACAGCAACTAATGGGGTGGTTTGTGATGATTCAAGGATTAATGACACAAAGGTTTGTCACCTAATCTAGGGTTGGCGATGCGGGAGTTCATGCAAGGCGGCTAGCTAGGGCAAACCGATGAACGTGGTGGATCAGTTTGTTATTTAGGGATTGTGGAATAGGTGTCAAATAGCAAGAAAACAAGGACGAAACACAATAACTAGAACCCAAAACACAAAGCTAAACCAGCAACAAGACTCGACCACACGAATGCAAACTCAACAATGCAAACTGAAAAAACGAAACTGCAGACACTATTGTCTCGGAAGCGGTAAAAACGATCTATTTTTTTTTGCATTTCTGTGGACTCTAGGTGCGAAACAAAATCGATCTAATGGAAGGAAAACAAAGATACCCTGCGGGCAACCTAGAAATCTGATACCAATTGATGAGTATGTTTAGGCCCGATCTTCTGAAAGGTATGTCGATTGGGCTGGAGAACTCGACGTTGATGATTTGCAGCACTCGAGCGGTTCGAGTACCCCTACAATCACTAAACCACGGCTCCATTGGTTATCAGCCGTGCTACACATGCTTGACCTCGCCAAGAAGGCTAATACCTGCAAGTGCAACCGAGAACACGAGCAAGAACATCGAAGACACGATTGGAAATCGCGAAGTTGGGCTCTCACAAACCGTAGAACAGCGATATTATTGATCTAAGCAAAACCCACCGAATATGACCGGCGGATGCAGTATTTATAGGCTAGGGTTCGACCAAAACACGATTAGACGCGTCCCTAATGGACTCTTACGGGATACAAGGTCCAAAGGCCCGATTCGGTGGCGTAGTACCAGACAGAAATCTGAACTCAACTTGTTTCAACGATTCCCAATGACTCAGGTAGAATTTTGAGGTGGGACTAGAACCATTGGAAAGTTTATCTTCTCCTATTTCCGTACATATGTATAACATCGAAAACGGAGTCCGTATGCCTCCTGGGCGTCCGTTTTAAGGTAGACTGCTCCTGGACTCTGAGTTGAACTCGAGTCCGAGTTGTAAACTGTTTTCATCAACTTGTGGACGTCCCAGCTGGATCTCCACGCTCCCAAGGCCTCTTTCTTTCACTTGTTGATCTTCTCCATTATTCCTAATAATAATTAAATCATCACATAGAAATCTATTCTCAAACTCATATGCAAAAGAAGTTAGGAACAAATTCACCTGCTGATTTAATAATCGTGCTCGTGCTCTTGTGATTGGTCCATGCAGTTCAATGTGCGTCTCCGCTGTTGTGATGTCCTCATCACCACCATCTATCAAGATATAGTGGAGCTTCACGTTGGCTATGGTGGGGGTGACCAGGAGAGGTAGAACCCCTGCCCTGGACATGTTCTTGGGGTAGTCGAAAGAGTTGGAGCTGATCGGCGTCTCCTTCCATCGGTGGTGCTTGGCCGGAGTGTGTGTAGGGTCTATTGAAGCAATTACTCGACGGAGGGTCTTGACCCTGTTTCGGGACGCGCGATCCCAAGACCCTTCGAAGATGATGTGGAGTGTCTTGAGAAGCTCGTGGTCGCTGCTAGCGTCGGAGTCCTCATCTTAGTGGACCACTTTGACGGCCCGCTCTTGCTTCTTGTACTTCATCTCCTCATCATCATCGACCTCAGCGTCAATCTTCTGCTTGCCCTCCCGCTGGCGGAAGGGAGCGCTGTCCGAGCGATGTTACGCCCACTCCTGCTAGCGTTCGGTGCATCTCTTGATCTCCCGACACTTACTCGCGGTGTGGTCGCGAGTCTTGTGCATCGGGCATGGCTCGGCGCTGTCGTCAGTTGCAGGTGGCTGACGTGGGCGCTTGTCGGAGCGTGGGGATTTTTCCCCTCCAGTTGCCGCTATTGCGGCAACGGGAGACCCATGCAGCGGCTTCTTCTGGCCGCCGCCCCAATTCCTCTTCTTGCTGTTACCTGGGGTAACGGCACCGTTGCCAGTCTGGACAATTCCGCCCGTCCAAGTGGAAGTCTGGGTGTGCCAGTCACGACCCTCAGCCACGCGGACATACAGGTCGGCTATGGAGAAGAGCTCGGAGACATCTTGCACGTTGTGCACGGCTAGCTTCTTAAGCATCTTCCAGTCACACACTCCCTGCCAGAACGCTACTATGACAGCAGCATTCGGGATGTTGGGGATGGAGTTGCGTACTGGGGAGAAGTACTGGATGAATGACCTCAGTGTCTCCTTGGGTTGTTGGCACACAACGTGGAGGTCGAGCTCGGTGCCGGGTCGCATGTAGGAGCTGATGAGATCATGCACATTATTATTGCACCTACAAACATGACACAATATTTATTTGTTTGGGATCCTGGCTCAAGTGAATGTGCACTCTTATTTGATGGACAAGATCAATATGGCGCACTATGTCGTCCACCACCTTGGCCTCCTCCATTCATGCATACAAGAAGATTTGATGGCGTTGCACATTTGGACTAACACATGAGAGGAGACGAACTTGAGTCGAGGACGACTCCAATTCAAGGAGGGGAGGATGATGAGGACATTACTTATATGGATACAAACAACACTCTACTGAATATATAAGATGCAATCAATAGAGTTTATACACAACAATTAATTTCAGAGGTGAACTCGTTCTTATATATTTCCTTATATGTTTTTGAGCATAGATTGCTACTTAATGATTTATTTGTGATTAGGATCCATAGAGAGGTTCAAGGAGTACTTGAAGGGAGTATTAGGGACGTGAAAGACCAGAGAATTCGTTCAAAGAAGATGGAAACCGAACCAAACTCCAAATCGTATCCAACTTGGAGTCCAGGAGCAGTACGCACTAAAACGGACGCCCAGGACGCATACGAACTCCGTTTTGGACGTTCTACATATACACGGAAAGGGGAGAGGATAAACTTTCCAATGGCACCGGTCCCATGTCAAAATTCTTTGGGAGTCGTCGGGAATCGTCGAAACAAAATCAAGTACAGAATCTGTCAGGGTGCTGCGCCACCGTATTGGGCCATTGGGCCTTGTATCAAGTCTAAGTCCATTATTTTCGTGTCTTAGGGTTAGGTCACGACCCTAACACCACCTTGGACGTCCTCCCACCTATATATACTCCATGGTAGCCGCCATAGACAATGGGGTTTTGCATAGATTAATAATATCGCTGTTCTACAGTTGCTGAAACCCCAACTTCGCGATTTCAGATCGTGTCTTCTACGTTCTTGCTTGTGTTCTCGGTTGCACTTGTAGGGATTAGCTTTCTTGGCGAGGTCAATCGTGTGAAGCACGGTTGATAACCAACGGAGTGGTGGTGTAGTGATTGCAGGGGTTGTTCGTGTTCTACTCGAGAGCCTCGGATCATCAACGTCGAGATCTCCACATCAATCGACTTATCCATTACCTTTCGGAAGATCGGGACCAAATTTACTCATCAATTTGGTCCCGATCTTCCGAAAGGTAATGGATAAGTCGATTGATGTGGAGATCTCGACGTTGATGATCCGAGGCTCTCGAGTAGAACACGAACAGCCCCTGCAATCACTACATCACCGCTCCGTTGGTTATCAACCATGCTTCACACGATTGACCTCGCCAAGAAGGCTAATCCCTACAAGTGCAACCGAGAACACAAGCAAGAACGTAGAAGACACGATCTGAAATCGCGAAGTTGGGGTTTCACAAACTGTAGAACAACGATATTATTAATCTATGCAAAACCCCATTGTCTATGGCGGCTACCATGGAGTATATATAGGTGGGAGGACGTCCAAGGGAGTGTTAGAGTCGTGACCTAACCCTAAGACACGAAAATAATGGACTTAGACTTGATACAAGGCCCAATGGCCCAATACGGTGGCGCAGCACCCTGACAGATTCTGTACTTGATTTTGTTTCGAAGATTCCCGACCACTCCGAAATAATTATGACATGGGACCGGTGCCATTGGAAAGGTTATCCTCTCCCCTTTCGGTGCATATGTAGAACGTCCAAAACGGAGTTCGTATGCGTCCTGGGCGTCCGTTTTAGTGCGTACTGCTCCTGAACTCCGAGTTGGATACGATTTGGAGTTTGGTTCGGTTTCCATCTTCTTTGAACGAATTCTCTGGTCTTCCACGTCCCTAATACTCCCTCCAAGTACTCCTTGAACCTCTCCATGGATCCTAATCACAAATAAATCATTAAGTAGCAATCTATGCTCAAAAACATATAAGGAAATTTATAAGAACGAGTTCACCTCTGAAATTAATTGTTGTGTATAAACTCTATTGATTGCATCTTGTATATTCAGTAGAGTGTTGTTTGTATCCATATAAGTGATGTCCTCATCATCCTCCCCTCCTTGAATTGGAGTCGTCCTCGACTCAAGTTCGTCTCCTCTCATGTGTTGGTCCAAATGTGCAACGCCATCAAATCTTCTTGTATGCATGAATGGAGGAGGCCAAGTTGGTGGACGACATAGTGCGCCATCTTGATCTTGTCTATCAAATAAGAGTGCACATTCACTTGAGCCAGGATCCCAAACAAATAAATATTGTGTCATGTTTGTAGGTGCAATAATAATGTGCATGATCTCATCATTCTCTCCTTCTTTATGACAAGCCGTCCTCGGCTTGCTCGTATGTCCAGCAAAAAGTCTTGCTTTGGGGGTAGAGTTTAGGCCCGAGTGAGCACTGTCCATATTGCACAACCGCAGTGAAAAATGTTTTTGTTGTCCCTGCTGCAATGAAAAAATACTAGAAAAACTTGACAAGATATTATTAGCGTTAGTACATTCATTTACTTGACCATGTTGTTGCAGCACAAAAGCTTCCTCATTTGAACATATGTAAACTTTATGCACTATAAACATACCACTATGTTCATATTTGCCTATAGCATAAAAAATATTTCTACTTAACAAAGGCAATTGAGACTGAGAAAATATTATCTTCTCTACGATATCTAGATCACAAAGAGTGTCAAATTCAATATAGCCCAAAGTATTTGGAGAAGACAAAAATTTCAGCTCATCATTTTCAGCAGTAGCGGTGATCAAATTATGAATTTCAGCACAAGTAGGTGAATCCAAAACACAATCATCTTGTATATTAACTTGTTTTTGCATAGGTATAATAGAGTTATCAGCACACAACTCTTTTGTAGCGCAACGATCAGCAGGAAAATCAACATGTGACAATGGTGTATAAATAAACGATTCTAATAGTTGCTCCTCGAAAATAGCATGATTGGTGGAAAAATTCAGAACATCCAAAAACTTCTCACCTTCTGTATTTGTAGAATGTTTTGTCTTACCATTTTCAGCAGTGATTTCGAGTGCATTATGAGTTGATTGATCTGAATTTTCACAGGAGTTGTTGAACACCTCATTCGCTTTTGGATTTTCTACAATTATTGGTTCTTGTTCCTGCAAAAGGTTAGGCATAGGAGGAGGTACAACAAGAAAATTCTTCTCAAGCTCATGTATTTCATCTTTGCAATTGGATACACTAGTAAATGTTTCTCGCATAAGAATTTTCATATCTTTCCATGTTCGAGGTTTTTCTAAATCATTTAAATTGTTCCACCAAGTTAATGCACAACCTACTAATGCACTTGCAACATTTCTAATCTTTCTCCTCTCACACATATGCAATTTTCCAAAAATTTTATCCAACTCTATTTCCCAAGTAATATATTCATCATAACCAAAACCATCATAAGAAGGAAGAGATGGGAGAATATAATTACTTCTTATGGAAGGTGTTGTAAAGGTGGTCTGAATGTCATGTGAAACCTTGGTTGATGTTTGATTTTTAGTGAGCAACTCCATCGCCTTCTTCATCATGTCCATCATCTCAGCATATAATGCATGATTCTTACTTTTACCTGACATTGTTAGTAGCAAACAGAAGACAACACAAAAAATATGCTATCCCTATCAACTACAAAGGATAATGGCAAAGTGGAAGTGGAATCACACACTCTCAAGCGTCTTACCATGCTCTTACAAGTGTTCTTACCGACACTGCGGGTGGCAAACGGTGGTCGGTATGAAGAAACCAATGAAGTGTGGGATGATTGCAAAGGTGTATCGATTCTGCTCAAGAGTAAGGTGTAGCTTGGATGGCACTTTCTATGTAGCAAGGATTAGCAACAATGAAATCAGATAGTAAAGTTGAATAAGTGTCCAAAGTATTTGTCAAAGTTGCTGGCCTAAATGTGTTCCTAGTAGTTCAAGCTAGCAAGACATGAGACAAAACTAGATGACACAAAGAATGCAAGCACTTCTGTTTTTTTATTGTTGTTTTTTTTCCTCTTTTTTGTGCGGCTTTTGTTTCTTGTTTTGCACTTGCCTTTTTCTTTTTTCTTGCTTTTTTTTTCAGAATGTGCTGCAAGGGAAGAACACAATGAAAATCAACCCAAGATATCTCGTGTGTCTGTCTCAGATTTTCTGCTCAATCTTCCAAGGACAAATAGGCACACTTATAGGCTCTAAATTGGAAAACTTAGAACAGCAAGATTGTAGATATATCTCTCCTCCTTAATTTTAATATATGGAAGACCTATTTTGGAAAAGAACAATAGGAGATACTGACCCCAAAATACAGACTGTTCAGAATTTTTAGGTCAATAACAAATTCGGATCTAATGCAATTTAGACATTGATAACTATATTTTCTGGGCAAATGATGAATACGAAAGTTATAGATCACTTCTTAAGCTTTCCATAAAGTACAATAACATCAAAATCCGAGTTCGTATGTGCGAGATATGATGAAAATACCAAAATGGACAGAGGTGAATCTAATCTGGACGTGATGACGTGATTCAAAAGGATGAATCACACAATGCAAAACTCAAACTAATACCAAAAACACTTTCTAAACCAGCAATATGACTCAACCACGGACATAAACTCAACAAAACCAAACTGAATAACAAAGTTGCAAAGGCTCAATGTGGTTTGGACAAAGTAATGAACAGATCTACTAAACTACAAGTTTTTTTTTGTGGCTTTTTTTGTGGACTCTAGGTATGAAAAACAAAACTAATGTAATGGATAGATGAATTACCTAACGGGCAACCTAGAAATCTGATACCAATTGATGAGTAAATTTGGTCCCGATCTTCCGAAAGGTAATGGATAAGTCGATTAATGTGGAGATCTCGACGTTGATGATCCGAGGCTCTCGAGTAGAACACGAACAGCCCCTGCAATCACTACACCACCACTCCGTTGGTTATCAACCGTGCTTCACACGATTGACCTCGCCAAGAAGGCTAATCCCTACAAGTGCAACCGAGAACACAAGCAAGAACGTAGAAGACACGATCTGAAATCGCGAAGTTGGGGTTTCACAAACTGTAGAACAGCGATATTATTAATCTATGCAAAACCCCATTGTCTATGGCGGCTACCATGGAGTATATATAGGTGGGAGGACGTCCAAGGGGGTGTTAGGGTCGTGACCTAACCCTAAGACACGAAAATTATGGACTTAGACTTGATACAAGGCCCAATGGCCCAATACGGTGGCGCAGCACCCTGACAGATTCTGTACCTGATTTTGTTTCGAAGATTCCCGACCACTCCGAAATAATTTTGACATGGGACCGGTGCCATTGGAAAGGTTATCCTCTCCCCTTTCCGTGCATATGTAGAACGTCCAAAACGGAGTTCGTATGCGTCCTGGGCGTCCGTTTTAGTGCGTACTGCTCCTGGACTCCGAGTTGGATACGATTTGGAGTTTGGTTCGGTTTCCATCTTCTTTGAACGAATTCTCTGGTCTTCCACGTCCCTAATACTCCCTCCAAGTGTTCCTTGAACCTCTCCATGGATCCTAATCACAAATAAATCATTAAGTAGCAATCTATGCTCAAAAACATATAAGGAAATATATAAGAACGAGTTCACCTCTGAAATTAATTGTTGTGTATAAACTCTATTGATTGCATCTTGTATATTCAGTAGAGTGTTGTTTGTATCCATATAAGTGATGTCCTCATCAGGAGCTGCCGAAGTACGCCGTGAACTGTCGGCAAAGCTCATCCCAAGAGGTTATGGACCCCTCAGGCAGGTTCATTAGCCATGACCGGCTGAGCCAACCAGTGTGATGGGGAAGTAGTTCACTAGGACCGGCTCATCTGCTCCTGTAGCTAGGAGTGTTGTGGTGTAGAAATACAGGAACTCCGCAGGGTTGACGCTCCCATCGAACCTTTCCGGCAGGTGTGGCCGAAACTTGCGCGGCCACATCGCCAGTCTGAGGTATGGTGCCAAGGCCATGCACCCTCAGGCGGGCTTCACCAGAGAGGCGTATGGGACAACATACGCTAGGGGGTTTTGCTGCACCACATGTGGCTGCTGCGATACCTGCTGCTATGTGAAAGTGCATCTAGGCACCCGCTTGGGTTTTAGATGATTGATGATGACAATTAAGAGACTAATGAGCTGAGTTGATCTAAAGCACAAGTGTGATGGATGAAATGAGATGAAATTCCTCAAAAAGGAAAAGGATAAAACGGGCGTCAAAGTCTCAAGCGTAGAAATTAGGGTTTTATGGTATTGAGTTTTAGTGAGTCGTATCATATGTGAGGGTGGATGCATCATGTGCATTGAGATCATTATATAGGGATCAAAGTGGTATTTGAGAGAAAAACCTAAGTGAGAAGCCAAAATGAGAAAAAACCCTAGGAGGCCGGACTAGTCTGGCCCTAAGGCCCAGACTAGTCCGGCTAGTCAGAGAAGTCTGCTTTGGGGCGGACTAAACGTCTCTGGATGTGTTCGGACTTGTTCGTATGGGTACAGACTAGTCCTTTCATTCCTTAGTGGAGTTGGAGCTAAGTCCCTAAAAACTGGACTTGTCCGTTATGTAACGGACCAAAGCTCTCTGGAAAAGTTCGGAGTTGTCCGCGGCGGTGCAGACCAGTCCATTTGATACTTAGTGTGAGAGAAACCGAGCAAACCCTAAAGGGCCGAACTAGTCCGCCTCCTGTGGCCGGACTAGTCCAGGCCTACCCAGTTGTGTCCATTTTGGGACGGACCAAAGCTCTCTGTCCTACTTCGGACTAGTCCGTATTGTCAGTGGCAGATGGAAAGTCAAACGTTAGAGCGCACGTCATCTGTTTTGTCGATCGATGGCGTGAAATTGTCGGTGGTCCCGGAAGGTCGACCAATCCGTGGCACAGAGCCAGACAAGTCCGTGTTTGCCCTGGTGGTAAAAGTTAGTTGTCGGGACTCCTATAAAAAGGGGACCCTCGGCCCCTATTTGATAGTACTTGAACCCTAGCGCTGTCAGAAGTGACCTAGAGCCTTCCAAAGTCTTCCACTTGTCCTACTAGCCCTCTAAGACTAAATCTTGAAGAGATTAGGGTTTGGAGAGGAAAGTGAATGAAGATCATCGCGCTTTGGCTCTAGGTTTGATCTCTTTGCACATTGTGTTGTATTTTGTGGCTTGCGTGAGTTGAGCTTCGTGTGCTCCTCATTGTATTGATTTGTGGGAGCCTCAACTTGTGATCAGCCCCAATCAAACTTGGTGATTACCCATTGATATAGTGGAAACCAAACCGACCATTGTGGTGGCTTGGTGAGAGAAGGGTCATGTGAGACATGGTCCTTGTGTGGACTTCTCAACATGGATGTAGGCTTCTTCGTGGAGCTAAACCACGGGATAAAATCTCGTCTCACTTGTCATTCTACATTTGATAATCACTAGCATTGCTGTTAGGGTTCTTATTGTTCATATTGCTCTTCACTTTGATCTTTGTTGAAATCTTATAACCTAAATGCTTTAACTTTACAATCTAAGTTGTACTAGGTTACCACACATTGCTTACATCTTGGGTGAACTTAAATTCCACAAATAACTTGTAGAAACCAAGTTTTTAGGTCTTCACCCTGTGCTGAGTGGACTAGTACGACCCTGTCTAGACAAGTCCGACCTTAGGAGTCTAATCTCGTTTGATTAAGTCATTTCAAGTCTTGATGGTTTCAAAATTGGGAAGGCGGATTACATTCTATTCACTAAGCATTTTAATGATAATTTGTTTGTTTGCCAAATATATGTCGATGACATTATATTTGGTTCTAGTAACAAAGCCTTTTGTGATGAGTTTTCTAAGATAATGACGGAAAAATTTGAGATGTCCACGATGGGGGAGTTGAAGTTCTTCCTAAGTTTTCAAGTAAAGCAACTCAAGGAGGGCACGTTCATTAGTCAAACCAAGTACACACAAGATATACTCATGAAGTTTGACATGGACAAGGCCAAACCCATCAAGACTCCTATGGCAACCAATGGTCATCTCGATCTTAATGAAGATGGTCCAAGTGTGGACCAAAAGGTATATCGCTCCATGATAGGTTCATTGCTTTACTTATGTGCATCTAGGCCCGATATCATGCTTAGTGTGTGTATGTGTGCTAGATTTCAAGCTGCTCCTAAGGTGTGTCATTTGACCGTTGTTAAGAGAATTCTTAGATATTTGGTTCACACACTAAGCCTTGGACTTTGGTAACCCTAAGGCTCTAAGTTTAACCTCATTGGATACTCCGATGCGGACTATGCGGGGTGCAATGTTGATAGGAAAAACACATCCGGAACTTTCCAATTCCTTGGTAGATCTCTAGTGTCTTGGTTCAAAAAAAAAACAAAACTCCATTGCTCTTTCCCCAGCCAAAGCAGAGTATGTCGCCGCCGGAAGTTGTTGTGCACAACTTCTTTGGATGCAACAAACTCTTAGGGACTATGGCATAAACTTGTGTCATATTCCCCTCTTATGTGACAATGAGAGTGCCATAAAAATAGCCCACAATCCAGTTGAACATTCAAGGACAAAACACATCGATATATGCCACCACTTCTTGAGATATCACTCCATAAGAGCAGACATTACAATTTCCCATGTGAGAACCAAAAAAAATTGGCCGACATATTTACCAAACCCCTAGATGAGAAAATATTTTGTGAACTTAGGAGTAAGCTCAATATCTTAGATTCTCGAAATGTGGCTTGAGTCTTGCACATCTGATTGTTATATTCAAAATTCACACATGCCTGCGAAAAACTAATCCTCCTCAATTTTCTACAAATTATTTTGAAGTTATTAAATCTTTGTGAATAATGGTCATAGTTTGATTGTTGATTGCTTACTGACCATGTTTGCAAAGATCTTTTGTGAAAATATAGTCCAAAAGGGTCAAATATCCACTGAAAACTCAATATATAGGAGGTTTCTGTCTTAGGACCGAACTAGTCTGCCCCTAGACCGGACTAGTCTGGTGGTCCAGAATAGTCCGGACCCAGTCCACTGGCCGGACAAGTCCGGGTCTCCGACCATACTAGTCCAGCCCTTGGAGACTTAACCTCCCCTGGACACCCTCATCTTCTCCACTTCGTTCAAACACACACTCTCTCTTTATCTCTCTCTCCAAAAAGCACGAAAACCGTCCCCAAATCGGCGATTTCCGATTCCAACAACTAAAT
Organism: Tuctoria greenei; assembly: GCA_036927565.1. Lineage (NCBI taxonomy): Eukaryota > Viridiplantae > Streptophyta > Magnoliopsida > Poales > Poaceae > Tuctoria > Tuctoria greenei. Next base: position 113,682,064 of record JAYESD010000005.1, read on the forward strand.
CTTGATTCCAATCCGTGGATTGAACCCCTAAGGTGCGTGGGAACTCTTCCCCAAGTATCGGAGGCCGATTCCTCACCCACATTTTGTCGAATGGAAGATTTGAAGAGGTATTCTTGACCTAACCCCAAAATCTCCGAAATTCAATTATTTTAGGTCTATTGATAGAAACTTCTTCACAAATGTTGTTTTCCACATCATTGTGATCATGTACCTACATTTTTGTGGTAGGATCAGTAGTTTTTGCAGGATTTGTCTAGATTAGGGTTCTTGTTGTGTGAACCGGACAAGTCCGACCCTGTACGGACAAGTCCGTCCCATGGGCGGACAAGTCCGCGTTACATAGTGAAAACCCTAACCTAAATCGATTTTGCGAACTCTACCACCATATCTCTACTTTCTTGGACTCATACACATTCCTTTGCATCTTTTATCAGCAATCATGTCGTATTCCGACTACTTTACCCTCTCCGACTCCGAGGTCGAAGCAGGAAGGCAAGCTTATTACTGCCAAAAGTGCGAGGAGGACCAGCTTGTCATGGCATATCTTGAATCCCAATCGGAGGCAAGGAAAGCAAAGAAACAGCAAAGGGAAGCCCATAACTCAGCTGCAGCCGAGGCAGCCCCCAAGAAGAAAAGGCTTGTGACTATGGGGGAGAAGGCAAAATCCAAGTAGGCAAGGACCTCCAAGGACAAGGGGAAGGCACCGGTAGATGCTACACCCAAGAAGAGGGTCATTGTTGCTAAGAAGGCTGCAAGCAAGGCCAAGAAGGGAGCCACTCAGCCCATACGTCCTTTGAGGATGTCATCACCTGCACGGAACCCTAAATGTGCAGCTGCCTTCGATGCCAACACCTTCAAGGGCAAAGGGGCTGAGAAGGCAAGAAAGCTAAGGAAGATCAATGTCTACCAACGGGGGAGGAGAACAGTGGATCCCCGTTTTTGGTGTGACTTCCACTGTGACTACTACATGATAGTTTATATGTCCAAACAAACTCCAGTCACCGATGCTCAGTGGATTGACTGGGATTACATGGCCCAAAAGGACAATTTGGTCTTCAATGGTGTGATTGAGGCCATAGAGCGTCATGGATTGAAGAAGCTCATGGGCTTTCAATGTGACTGGAATGTGGAAGTCATTGCCCAGTTCTACTCTACTGTATACTTTCACACCGATGGGCATCGGAGGATCACTTGGATGACACATGGAGAGCAATACTCCACCACCTACTAGGAGTTTTCTCAGCTACTAGACATTGAGGATCAACAGGAGAATGAGATCATCATTTCCAACCTAAGACCAGTTGATCAAGACACTTTGGAGTACATGTATCCAAGTCATGTACCTTTTGAGGTAGGGCACATAAGGAACATCAAGCCCTTTTATAGTGTCCTCAACCGTGTTCTTCAGAAGACCATTGCCACCAGGGATTGAGATGCGGGGATTATTCAAGGAAATTTGAGGCACTTGATGGTGCTAATTGATGGAGATGTTCGCTTCAATGTGGTGTACGACATCTTTGACGACATCTTCAATATCTTACATAGTCCAAAACGATCATGTGGCTATGCTCTGTACATCATGTACATGATCGAGAAGGTGTCTGGGCTCAACTTCAAGAAGGACATCATTCAAAGAAGACTTCATCCTCAGATTCCATCTCCAGGGCCGGCTGCCCCTTGTAGGAAGAATGTAGATCCTCCCGCTTCTTCTTCACGCTTTGTGCCACCACCTCCTCCTCCACCTCCTCCTTCATCACAATGTGGCAGCGGCTTTCTCAAGTGCTTCAAAGCCATTTTCTCCTCTTGCCGGAAGGCGGAAGTTCGGCAACGTCACATGGGGCGTCATCAAGAGATGTATCTCAAGGCGATGTGCGACAAGTTGGACATCCCTATGTCTCCTGCCGTGGAGAGAGATGGGGAGATAACACCATTCCCAGAGTTCACCACAGAGGAGCTCGCTCTATTCGTTGAAGTTGATACCTCTACGGCGGCTGCGTTTGAGGATGATGATAATGGTGACCCAGAAGCCACGGAGAGCGACAGCGGGCGCCAAGGAGCTGGAGACAACGACGACGACGCTGATGATGATGAAGAGTAGTCCTAAGGACTCTTCCTTCCTTCTTTTCCTTTTTGGTGTCTTGATGCCAAAGGGGGAGAGATTGATGGATGGGGTACCTAGAGAGGGGGGGAGTTTGAAAAAGGGGGTTCTACTTAGACAATAGTTGTATGGGGGAGAGATTGATCCACTATGGACTTATGTTTTAAAAGTTTCATTTCAATTGGTGTAAGACTTAATTCATGTACCTTTACTAAATTGTGATGTTATGCTTGAGTTACATGTTTATCTTGCATATTTGTTGCCTCGACACAATTTATGAGCACATCACTGAGGCACCCCACCATAACATGTAGATGTATTAGAACTCACTCAATTTCTCTTACTCATGATGCATACATTGAAGGGGAGTCACTCATATGAATACATGTTATGAAAGCAAATTATTATCTTTTTTGTGGAAGTCTTAATGTGTTGTCATCAATCACCAAAAAGGGGGAGATTGAAAGTGCATCTAGGCATCCACGTGTGTTTTGGATAATTGATGACAACAATTAATAGACTAATGAGCTGAGTTGATCTTAAGCACATGTTTGATGGATGAAATGAGATGAAATCCCTCAAAAAAGAAAAGGATAAAACAGGAGGCAAAGTCTCAAGCGTAGAAATTAGGGTTTCTATGGTATTGAGCTTAATTGAGCCGTATCATGTGTGAGGACAGATGTATCATGTGCATTGAGATCATTCTAGAGGGCTCAAAGTGGTAGTCGAGAGAAAAACCTTAGTGAGAAGCCAAAATGAGGAAAAACCATAAGAGGGCTGGACTAGTCCGGCCAGTCAGACAAGTCCGCTTTGGGGCGGACTAGACGTCTCTGGATAAGTTCAGACTTGTCCGTATGGGTACGGACTAGTCCGTTCATTCATTAGTGGAGTTGGAGCTATGTCTCTGAAAGCTGGACTTGTCCGTTATGGAACAGACCAAAGCTCTCTGGAAACGTTTGGACTTGTACGTGGTGGTGCGGACTACTCCGTTTGAGATTTAGTGTGAGAGCAACTGAGCAAACCCTAGAGGGGCAGACTAGTCCGCCCCCTGGGGCCGGACTAGTCTGGGCCTAGCCAGTTGTGTCCGTTTTGGGACAGACCGAAGCTCTCTGTCCTACTTCGGACTAGTTCGTAGAGAAACGGAATAGTCTGTATTGTCAGTGGCCATTGAAATTCAAACATTGGTGCGCACGTCATCTGTTTTGTTGATCGATTAAGTGAAATTGTTGGTGGTCCCGGAAGGCCGGACTAGTCCATGGCACAGGGCCGGACGAGTCCGGGTTTGCCCTGGTGGCAATAGTTAGTTGTCGGGACCCCTATAAAAATGGGACCTCCAGCCCCTATTTGATAGTACTTGAACCCTAGCGCCGCCACAAGTGACCGAGATCTTTCCAAAGTCTTCCACCTGTCCTACTAGCACTCTAAGACCAAATCTTGAAGACATTAGGGTTTGGGGAGGAAAGTGAAGGAAGATCATCGCGCTTTTGGCTCTCGGTTTGATCTCTTTGAACATTGTGTTGTGTTCTGTGGCTTGTTTGAGTTGAGATTCGTCTGCTCCTCATTGTATTGATTTGTGGGAGCCTTAACATGTGAGCATCCCCAATCAAACTTGGGGATTATTCATTGATATAGTGGAAACCAAGCTGGCCATTGTGGTGGCTTGGCGAGAGAAGGGTCAAGTGAGACCCGATCCTTGTTTGGACTTCTCAACGTGGATGTAGGCTTCTTCGTGGAGTTGAACCACAGGATAAAATCTCGTCTCACTTGTCATTCTACATTTCATAATCAGTAGCATTTCTATTAGGGTTCTTATTGTTCATATTGCTCTTCACTTTGATCTTTGTTGAAATCTTATAACCTAAGTGCTTTAACTTTACAATCTAAGTTGTACTAGGTTACCACACATTTCTTACATCTTTGGTGAACTTAAATTCCGCAAATAACTTGTAGAAACTAAGTTTTTAGGTCTTCACCCTATGCTGAGCGGACTAGTCTGACCCTGTCCAGACAAGTCCGCCCTCAGGAGTCTAATCTCGTTTGATTAAGTCATTTCAGATCTTATTTCCTATTCACCCCCCCTCTAGGCGACTTTCACTGTGGCAAGTACTGTTGCGGTACCTGGTGCACAGAGTAGTGCAGGGGTGTGATCGAACCAACGTAGTCCTGGTTCGACGACGGCGGTGGAAGGATTACCTGAGGTGCTCCTCGGATGGAGGACTCCTCAGCCCTCAAGGCCGATACTCGTCTTCGAGGTTGCGCCGTCTCTCCCACTGCCGCTCGATGATGACGCGGCCATCTAACTGAGCTTGACGATGGTCAAGTTCAACCCTCAGGTCAACCGTGGGTATCTTGCCAGCGCTGGTAGGCCTGGTAGATCTGGAGTCGGCGGTGCAATAGTCGATGGACGGCGTGCGCAACAGCGACATGTCTTGCCTCCCTCTGTTGGGAGAGTTGATGACCGCAACGATGAGGTGGTCGATGTCTTGGACCCACTGTTGAGCTGCTCCCTGGGAAGCGTTCAACGACGGTGGGTGGTGGAGAAGAGCTTTGGCTGCTGCTAGAGCGCTCTCTGGCTTGCTGTTGGTGGTGCAGGAGGAGCCTACTAGGCCGGGATGTGCCCCGACGTGCCGTCCTGGCCAACTGTACCTGCATAGCGGCGTGATGGACCAGAGAGTGCCGCTCGAATGATGGATCTGGTCACCAGACAATGGCCTCGAAAATCGCCTTCCACGGGCCTGATGAACACCATGATGGTTAAAGCGCTACTATTTCCTTGAGGGAAAAAGCCCCTTCTTGGTGTGCCAAATGTAGAAGTGTTAATGCAACACTTCTCCCGGATCCGTTAAGGAGCAGCACACGGAGGTTCTTGGTCGGTAGGGCTTAGGCCTCAATCAAGTGTTCTAGGGGAAGAGAGTATGACAAAGTGGTTTTTACGTGGTTCAGGCCACAAGGAGCGTACCACCCTACTCCACGGTGGATGGTATTGCTAGGTGTATGCGCGTGTGATGTTGGATTGGGGATTTTCGGATCCTTTGTAATAGTGGCGGTCTGGTCCTTTTACAGATAAGGCCAGACGCCTTAAAAGTGGGGTCCCGGGGACCAACAGATTGTCCTGGGGCATTCTTATCCTAGAGATCTAAGGCTTCTCGCATAAGCTTGTTCTGACCGTGGACTTGAAGACTCGTCATCTTGTCGCCTGAGTCGTCAGTAGCCCATGCGCCGTTGCTCACAATGGCAGAGGATGTCCCGTCCAACTGTCTCTGTCACAGTAAGCTACCCACTTGGCACAGTGGGATAGGCTTGCGGTGTCTTCACTACGATGTGATTGGTCATAGAGGTACTTGACATTAGGCGTGCGCTGCGCCATGCATCGGGGGAAGCCGCGTATCTTCAATCCTTCACAGGGACATGACGCACCGCTCACTTAACTCCCGCGTCCCTCCGTCTAGGGCAAGTGGTTGGACTATGTGACATCTCGGGAGCTCACCTCTACAGAGGAGGTCAGGCCCCGCCTTGCGAACTACGTGGCAGCTCAGGAGCTCACCGCTGCGGAGGAGGTCATATCCCGTCTTGCGGTCCACATGGCAGCTTGGGAGCTCACCTCCGAGGAAGAGTTTAGGTCCCACCTTGCGGGACACGTGCCAGTGCCAGAGCCTGCCTATACAGGATGTGGCCCGTATGATGCCTCGGGCCACGTGGTAGCTCTAAAGTCCTGTCTCCTGGGGAGAGGGATCCTTCCCGGCAGGACACATGGCTGCTTGGGAGCTCGTCTCCGAGGGGGAGCTGAACTCTTTCCCGGGGTCTCTTGCAAGTTCCCCAGACCCCGTAATTGAGGTCGACGGGTCCGGGTCTTCTGAACACGTGGCACCCTTTGACCCTTCCTTTGCGGAAGGCGAGGTATCTAGGCAGCTCTAGCTTAAGCGCGAGGGTACCCGGTATGCCGGGTACTTATAGTCAGTCGCGGAAGTCACTGGGACACCGGTGCGTGCGGTGCTTGTTCCTGCGTGGAGGACACAGTTGCACCATGAATACGCGTGGCTTCACTCTTCCTAGTTGTGGCCGGATCTGGAGACAAAGGAGAATGAGCAGGCCCAGTCATCCATGTAGGGGTAGGCCAGGGCAGCCTATGGTGCAAAATAGGGCAGTGAAGGCTTCGTTCTCGCAAGAGAGGGCTGGATACGCAAACGCGGCGGTGGCGGAAAGTGAACCTCAACAGGAAAGCCAGCCTCCGCGAGCGCCCACATTACACTCCACGTCGAAAAGCCTGGATTCGATGGTCTGGCTTCCAGGCCGGCGAAGAAGGTTGGGTGGAGAGTTAGCGTGTTGGCCTTTTATGGGGCGCAGCTGGTCTAGAAAACAATGGCGAAAGCCAATGCGAGGGAGGAGGTGACCACGATCTGCTTTGGCGAGCGCAACTCAACTGGCTTGTGCGAGGATCGGAGTTTGAAACACTACTACAAAAAGCATTTTCACAGGTGCCTCAATTTTTCAAACACAAGCGGTCCGTAAAAAAGTGCGACTGTGATGACAAATAATACAATAACTGCCTATGATGACAGATTATCATAGGCGGATTTTAGGAAACAACCGCCTGGGTAAATATAATATTTTCTCAAGCGATTATTAATTAAGAACCGCCTCTGATGTAGTAATCATCACAGGCGGTTCTTAATTAACCAATGCCTGGGTAAATACATGATTTTCATAGGCGGCCATTTTTTAAGAATTGTATGTACTGGTTCAATCATCACAAACAGTTTTTATTGAAGAACCACCTGGGGAAAGTCATTGTTTTCACAGGCTGCTAGTTAATTAAGAACCTCCTGTGATGCTGATAAGCTCTTGCCAAGCTAATCTCTGCACAACAAGCTCTTGTAGATGGCAAGTAACACCCATGGCTCATCATTTGGATTGTTGAAAGCATCAATTTGAAGCCTGACAATCCTTGGAAGGATTTTCCCATCCATTTGAAGGATTTCTTTTCCTCCTGTCCATTTGAAAACTTAGGAAGATGCTCCTTTCTCAGTTTCAATGCCTAAATATATTGACTAAAAATTGGTACCTACTTTCTTAGTGCTTCACACAAGCGAGGAAGCGAACAACTTCAATCACAAATCTTGTTTTTACACTTTCATAGGGATTTAACTGTAACCTTTCAAGCATATATTTATCAAATAAGTGAAGCTTACTTATCACACATGTTCATGGCAGTTATAAGTGAAGGATGTGCCGAAGCTAACAAAATCTAAATTGGACTGAAGATAAAGAGATCTTGCATATGAGTAGCAATATCCAGGTTAGACAGCGTGAAGCTATGATGACAACCTTCAATAACATGAAAAGTGATGTTAAGGTTATGCTTGCATCAACCAAGACATGTTGTGAGGGTATAACACTTGTTGGGGCAAGCATAACCGTGATGCTCCAACAAGTGTTATGCCCTCACAACATGCCTTGGTTGATACAAGCATAACCTTGGCATCACTTTTCATGTTGTTGAAGGCTGTCATCACAGCTTCATGTGGTCTAACCTGGACATTGTCACTCATATGTAGCATCTCTTTGTCTTCAATCCCTTTAAAAAACGTTAGCTTCGACACACCCTTCACTTGTAACTGCCATTAACATGTCTGATGAGGAAGCTTCATTTATTGATAAATCTATGCTTGAAAGATTAAGGTCAAATTCCTATAAAAAGGGTAAAAACAAGATTTGTGATTGAAGTTGTTCGCTTTGTCGCTTGTGTGAAGCACTAAGAGAGATGGTACTGATTTGTAGTCAATATATTCAGCCATTAGAACTGATAAAGTAACATCTTCATAAGTTTTTAAGATGGAGAGAAGAGAAAGAAATCTTTCAGGGCTTGTTTGGGTGTACTTAATCTAATTGGATTTAAGTGGATTGAAGTGAAGAATGAACTAATTTTCTCCTCAATCCACCTCAAACTACTTATTATGAAGTGGATCCACTCCTATTCAAACAAGCCCTGAAATGGATGGGAAGTATCATCAGACTTCAATTGAAGCTTTTAACAATCCAAATGATAAGTCCCAGGTGTTACTTTCATCTACAAGAGCTTGCTGTGAAGGGATTAGCTTGACAGGAGCTTCAAGAGTTGTGCTTCTAGATGTTGTTATGAACCAAGCTGTTGGAAGGCAAGCCTGATCGTCATAGGTCAGAAGAACTTTATATACACATACAATTTGATAAATTATGGAATAGGTGAAGGTGATAAATATGATAGTCAAAAGCCGAAAAGGATCACTTGTCTAAATTAGACTTCTCTACAGAAGCTGAATTTAATAATGTTTGAAACATGCTATCTAAAGCTGAAATAGAACATTGTTCTAAGTTGATTTCAGAGGATACAAATGTATACAATATATATCATACATTTCCAGCATTGACATCTTCTCGCATATAGGGTTTCAAATCCTTTTTAATGCTTCTCTCTACACGCTTGATGTTTTCTGGTTCGGTGAAAAGGTACATCTCTTCATACTGATTATATTCATCTTCATTATCTCCCACATTCTCAAACCCAACAATATTTTGCTTTCCAGAAACAACTACATGCATCTTCTCAGTTTCTGGATCTTGTACATAAAAAACTTGTGCAACACTATCGGCGAGAACCCACATGTCATCTTTATAACGCACTTTATTCAAGTCTACCAGTGTCAGCCCGTAATTGTCCAATTTCACACCATCAGGATGTTTGAACCATTGGCACTTAAGTATGGGCATTACCATTCTTTTGCCATAATCGAGTTCCTATATTTCCTCTATGAAGCCGAAGTATGCGGTCTTCTGCCTTTGTTAATCATAAGCCTCAACACGAACACCACTATTTTGTGCAACACTCTTACTGTCTTTTTCTTTAGTGTAAAATATGTAGCCATTGATGTCATATGCTTGCCATGATGTCACCAAAGTAGATGGGCCAGAAGCTAACTTCTCCATTATTGCCTCTTCTATAGAGTTTCCGTATGTATAGTCTATGTAGTTATGATATGATTATGTTAATATGAATAACTATGCTATGCAATCAACATTGGTTCAACGATGATTTAGTTTATTGCCTTAGGATTGCTTGTGCTGCAGCTCTTATGGTATTTGCTTAGTATGCTAGCATGGTTCTAGGGTATTTAAGTGTAACACCCTAAATCTTTGCATCATGCATTGCATACATGTTCATGCATTAAACATTAATGGAGTAAAAGAAAGATAATAAAATATAAAGCATACATGGGCAAATATGTGTAGCAAAAAAAAAAAGAAAAAGAAAATTTTAGCATAAAACATGAATTAGGGAATAAATATAAATAAATAATATATAATAATAATATATACATGTAAATAATAAAATATATTATAATAAAAAAGAAAATATGTATATAATAATAATAATATATATTAATAATTATATATGAAAGAAATGAAAAAAAAAAAAGAAGAAAGAAAAAAATAGAAAACCCCCCTCGCTGGCCAGGCCGAACCGGCCCAACCAGCGGTGACCACTCGAGCGCTCCTCGCGGCGCTCGCTCCCGCGCCAGGGCGCGCCTGCCAGCATGGCCCCGCGCACACCCACACGCCGCCCGTGTCGACCGAGTCGATCACGCGGTGGCTCAGCGCCCGCGCCGGTTCCCAGGCCGACTCGGCCTGTGGCTCAGCGTCCCTCCCTGCCGCGCCTATATATACGTAAGTTTTCGTAGTTTCTGGGTACCAGGAAGCCACACTGCCAGAACACAAGAAGAAAACCCTAGCGGCTAGGAAAAGAACAGAGACACCAGAAGCTGTGCCGCCAGGGAAGAAGAGAGGAAAAAAAGAGAGAGAAGAGGAGGGTGCCGTCGTCCGCCGGAGTCCGTCGCGTCGCCGTCGTCGTGCCGTCGGAGCACCTTGCACCATCTACTTTGTCTATGCGTCGTCCCCATCCTGCGATCTTTGAAGCCATCGCATCTACGGTAGGCCACGTTTAAGATGCAAAATTTAGCGAACATATTGAATCTAATATACATAAATTGATCGTAGTCGCACCATCTTTTTATTTTCAGCAACATTAATCCCTGCTAAAACCCCCGTAAACTCATATGAACACGTATGAACTAGTTGCATCTAATTAATAAACAACCGTAGTTAATTAATTATTTGAATTTGCATGCATGCATGACATTGCATGTTGATTAATTTGTGTGCATCATATTGAATTGTATGTATTTTCTTGTATGTGCGATCACGCGTAGAGGGACGTGTTCAAGAGGCCGCATACGAGGATTTCCAAAACCAAGACTTTGAAGCGCTTAAGAAACCCCATCCGTCGGAGCAAGGCAAGTGTCCTCGATCATATTGATCCCGTTTTATTAAATGTTTCGTTTGCGAACTTGCATGCTTGTGTCAATATGATGGGAAACCCATATGTAGGAGTTTACTAGCGTTGTTTGCCACCCCTTGTCGACGGGATATACATGATGAGTCGGGTATGGGTATTTTTATTTTTGCACCGCATCGTTGCAGGGGTCATGGGTAACTTAAATAATGCGGTTTACAACTTTAATTATGACAACTTGGGATGGTAATAAGATGATAATTAATTTAGCAACATGGAATTTAGGAGATCTAAGCAAGCATGGTTTTGTGGAATGGGTTGGAAGATATGGTGGTTTTGCTTGCCTTAGATCTAAGGACCAGTTCATGCAAGAATATGCCAGGACAACGGTGCCACCACAAGGCCAAGTATGGGTGTGGCGTAGCTGAATAATTAGGAGCACTGCTAGTATTGTATGGACCATTGGATGGCACGGGGAATGGGAGTCGAGGAGGACTTCCCTGGGATCCGCATGGCACACGAGGGGGCCCGTGGATGGTAGAATGGAGATTCAAGCCTGCCGGTGATACCTTATTGGGCCCGTACATACTAGTAGTCCCATTTGAAAGGCTATTTTGTTATCTCTTGGCCGCACACCAACAGAAGTGTGACAGGGCAACATAGAGGTTCTTAATCACCAAAAGGTGATGAAATCACGAACATGTGGGTAAAGTGGTACAACCTCTGCAGAGTGTTAAAAACTATCATGATAGTCGTGCTCCCGGTTAAAGCACCTTGATGACCTACATGATTAGAATTGGACTTGGTGTTTTGGGATGGTTGGTATGGTTTTTGGTTGTCACTTGAGTATTGTCGGTACGTGAGAGACTATGGAATTGGCATATGGTATAAATTTTATGGTTGGCTGGTATTAATGGATTGCGATGGTAAATAAGAATTTTTGGATTTACGGTATGATAATTATTTGGGTCATGAAGGGAAATAAACTCACATAGACATGATAGACTGCTTTTACATGTTTATGAAATGTACTTTTCTGCAATTAGCCTTTTTATTCCAATCATTTGTTTAGCCACATGTCATCTATTTCCACACTTGCTGAGTACGACACATACTCACCCTTGCAGCCCCCCTCCCCCCCGAACAGCTACTGGAGATAATTGGGAGTACCCTGAGGATCACACGGAGTACTAGGTTGCGTACCGCTGTCAATTGCCTGTGGATTGGAGTCGTTCTGCTTAGTTTATTTTTCCGCTGCATTAATTAGAGTTTTGTCATTTGTCAACTATTGGAGTATTGTAATAAGGTATTTATTTAATAGTTGAGACGTGGTTAAATTCTGTATATCGTTTGTGATGCAACCGTATATGTGTGATGAACTTCGTAGGCACACATATGCGTTACATTGGTTCATATTCGGAACCGGGTGTCACAAATTGGTATCAGAGCCGCGTTGACTGTAGGACGCAAACCTAGGTAGAATGGACACTCTAGAGCACTTAGGAACACTCTTCTAATCTGCTATTTTCAAAAAATTTTGCTGCTGTTTTGTCTCTTTACTTTCAGCTGTAAAACGCATCGATTGCTGCTGCGTTTTTGATAAAAATTTTCAGCAGTGAGCAATATTAGGTGCTGCTGTTTTGCCACTTAAATTTTCACGAAAAAAGTGTGTTTTGCCGCTGTTATGTGTGTGTAAAATTATTGTGTAGGCTGCTGCATTTTTCTCCATCTCTTTTCGTTCTTTTGGAACCGCTGCACCGCTCTTTTTCCGCTATTTTAGCTGCTGCAATTTTCAGATTTGTATTCCGTTATTCTTTCCTCTAATGTATTCTCGTTTTCTATAGACGCCGATCACTAGGAGTGCAGCCAGCAAGAGCACCTGTCCGCTGCCCCTTGGAAGTGAACTTAACCCCATTGAGCTTGACGAGCACACGCAAGAGGAGGGGAACATCCAGGCCAAGGAGGAGGAAGCTAACCAGCCGAACACTATGGAGGAGGATCCGGAGAAGTATGAGCAATTTGAGGAGAACAGGGATGAGGATCCTAATGAGGAGTACTACGTGCCAGCTTCAGATGAGGAGGACAACAGAGGAGAAAATGGAGGAGGATCACAACACGGTGCGAATGAGAATGAAAACAACAGCCCCAGTTTCCCCAAGTTGAGGAGATTTGTACTACTGGAACCGATGGAAGACATGCATCGCGGGAACTGACGGAATTCCTTTATCCCCATTGCATGTGTACTAACTACTTCGTAAAGAGGGTCTCTCGTCCCGGACGCGACGAATGGCATGCTGAGGTTCTCATCTTCTACCTCAACAAAGTGGTCTCACGGCATTATGCTCCCACCTGGAGGTCTACTCAGAAGGATGCTATGGATGAAGCTGCATGGGCGGCTCTCACAAGTTTATGCCATACTTGCCGCTTTGAGCATGAGAACACCACGTTTGAGTTGCACCCTCAGCGGGAGAGTGGTACAGGGAGGATAATTGCACCACAAGAAGCTTTAGACAATCTTACAGCAATGGATAGGTCTCAAAAGACATTATTGGACATGAGCAATCTCTATCCAACCGCACAAGGAGAGATCCACTACCTTCGCAAGGAACTAGCTCATTTGGAAGCCAACTTGGAGATGAAGGAATGTGAAGCAAGAGGAGAGCCGTGGTCACCCAAGAGAATCTGGTCCCCTACATCACCATGGCGCAACACCATCACATCCGCGCAGCCAAGGACGCCCTCACCGCCTCACAATTAGGAAATTAAGTCCCCTATGAGTATTTTGTAATAAAAACGCTTAGAATCGTGCTAGATTTAAATAGTGTGGTGTGCTGAATTTTGATTGGTGCTTGCTTGAGTGCTTGTGTGCTTAATAGAGAGTTGTGGGATGCTTCGGCACTTGTCCACATCCTCATATAGGTCTATATTAATAAAGGATTGTTTAGTGTCACATACCTTGATGCATATAGTTGGGGCGTTTCTTTCCAAATTCTAAATTCTTCTATCTCCACTTTTCTTTCGCCAACAGATGGTGAGAACTCGTAACCAGACGGATGCCAACGATGAGGAGCGCAATGAAGTACCTCAGAACAACCAGGGACATGCTCATGGAGCTATCAATATTGAACAGCTGTTAGCTATGCAGAACCAGCTCATGCAGACCATGATACAGACAATGGGACAGCTGCAAGCTGGCAACAATAATCAGCCACATATACCGCCACCGCCACCACCCCCGCCACACCACAAACGTTTGGGAGAGTTCATGAGGACCAGGCCACCTACCTTTGCACAAGCCACAGACCTAATGGAAGCTGATGATTGGCTGAAGTCCGTTGAGAAGAAACTAGCTATTGTCCAGTGCACTAATAGAGAGAAGGTTCTCTTTGCATCACATCAACTAGTTGGAGCAGCAGCTGACTTGTGGGAAGCTCTTTGCAACGCTCATGATAATCAGGAGGCAATCACTTGGGATGAGTTTAAGCAGAGTTTCCGTTCCCACTATGTACCCGAAGGAGTTATGATACTGAGAATACAAGAGTTTGAAAACCTCAGGCAAGGAAGGATGAGCGTGAGTGAGTATCTCAACAAATTCACTCAACTATCAAGATATGCTCCAGAAGACATCAACACTGATAGCAGGAAGCAGTATCTGTTTATGAGGGGTCTCAACAAGGAAATTCAAATCTAGTTGCTCAATTCTGACTATCCAAACTTCCAAAAGCTAGTTGACAAGGCTATTGTCGTTGAGAACAAGATTCGTGAGATGGAGCAGGACAACAAGAGGAAGATGCCACACCATGGACCGCAGCAAGGAAGCAATGTCCGTCCCCGCTATGCACCACCAACTGCACCGTACTACAACCCATCTGCTCCTGCATACCGCGCTGCTTATCCACCGCACCTAGATCATCCACCGCAGCAACGCCCCTCCATGCAAGCGCCTCGCTATCCTGTGCCACCTGCGCCGCGCCTTAACATGGCGACAAATACTCAAAACCAGCTGCGCCCAAGCTTCCCTAATGCTACGGGCGGTAAGACATGCTATGTGTGTGGAGAGCCCAGACACTTTGCAAGTCAATGCCCCAGAAGAAACTATGCACCGATGAATAATGCACCAAGGCCAAATTACCTGTGACCAAATGGAGGAGCGCCACAAGGCAACTGTGGACAACAGAATTTTGCTCGTGGCAATATGAATCATGTCTCCACTGAGGAAGCCCAGCAAGCTGATGACGTCGTGATTGCTATGTTCCTCGCCAACTCGAACCCCGTGACTGTTTTATTTGATTCGGGAGCATCTCATTCATTCATCTCGTCAAAGTATGTTGCCAAGTACAATTTGACTATATCTCATATGAAGCAAACTATGCTAGTAAGTTCTCCTGGCGGAGAGATGAGGACAAATATAGTACGTCCGAAAGTAAGCATTAAAATAACGGGGGTAGACTTTCTCGCAAACCTCATAGTCTTGGACTCCCAAGGAATAGACATAATACTTGGAATGGACTGGTTGAGCAAGTATAATGGAGTCATTCAGTGTGTCGAGAGGATTGTGCAGTTGACAAGTGAACATGGTACACACATTGAAGTTGAGGCAGCCCAACCTGCAAGAGAGAAAGCAATGCTCAATCAAGTGGATGGTGTGACATTGGAAAGCATTCCGATCATTCGCGAGTACCCGAATGTGTTCCAAATGAGTTGCCAGGTATGCCATCATATTGTGACATAGAATTCGCCATTGAGTTGATACCCAGAATTGCACCTATAGCTAATAGGTCGTATAGGATGCCTCCTAAGGAATTAGCAGAGCTCAAGAAGCAAATTCAAGAGCAGCTAGAGAAGGGTTTTATACGCCCAAGCTCATCCCCGTAGGGAGCACCAGTGCTCTTCGTAGATAAGAAGGATGGAACCCAGAGGATGTGTGTGGACTATAGGTCTATCAACGAGGTGACAATTAAGATCAAGTACTCACTGCTCCGTATAGAGGATTTGTTCGACCAAATGAAGGGTGCCTGTATCTTCTCCAAGATCGACTTGCGGTCAGGATACTTCCAAATGAAAATTGGACCATCAAATATACCCAAGACAGCATTTCGTACATGATATGGGTCCCATGAGTACACTGTCATGTCATTTGGTTGACGAACACGCCTGCATACTTTATGTATCTCATGAATAAGGTCTTCATGGAATATCTGGATAAGTTCGTCGTAGTTTTCATCGATGACATTATGATATACTCGAGAAGCGAGGAAGAACATGAGGAACACTTGAAACTTACATTGCAGAAGCTACAGGAACACCAATTGTATGCCAAGTTCAGCAAATGTCAATTCTGGTTACGAGAAGTTTCTTTCTTAGGCCATACTATTTCCGGAGGAGGAGTATCAGTTGACCCAGGGAATGTGAGAGATGTGCTTAAGTGGGAACTGCCACAGAATGTCAAGGAAATTTGGAGTTTCCTTGGAATGGCTGGATATTACCGCCGATTCATCAAGGATTTCTCCAAAATAGCCAAGCCTATGACCGAATTACTCATGAAAGGGAAGGCATTCCGATGGACTCAAGCTTGTCAGGATAGCTTTGAGGAGTTAAAGAAAAGGTTGACAACCGCACTGGTGTTAGTATTACCGGATGTGAGCAAGAGTTTTGATATACATTATGATGCGTCAAGACAATGATTAGGATGTGTGCTCATGCAAGAAGGCCAAGTGGTAGCTTATGCATCGAGGCAACAAAAGAAATATGAGCTGAATTATCCTACACGCGACCTTGAACTTGCAGCCGTGGTACATGCCTTGAAGATATGGAGACACTATGTTTTGGGTCACCGATGTGAGATTTATACAGATCACAAGAGTCTCAAGTACATATTTATGCAAACGGATCTGAATCTGAGGCAACACCGATAGTTGGAGCTCATCAAGGATTATCACGTGGGGATCAACTATCACCCAGGGAAGGCTAATGTAGTGGCGGATGCTTTGAGCCGAAAAGGAGTAAGCCACCAACTCATAGTCCGGGAGCTTACATCCGAGTTATGCAAGGAGTTTGAATGGTTGAACATTGGATTCATAAATGAGATGGGCACAATGGAAGTCAACCCAACATTAGAGAAGGAAATACGGGAAGGACAGACAAAGGACAAGGAAATACATGAAAACAATAAATAAACCCAAGAAGGAAGATAATTCAGATTGATGAGGACGAACAAGGTACCTTATGGCTTGGAAAGAGGATTGTGGTACCTAATGTTAGGCATATTCGGGAAACAATATTGAAGGAGGCACATGACTCACCTTACTCAATTCATCCTGGTTGTACGAATATGTACAAGGACATAAAGACATGCTATTGGTGGGCCAGCATGAAAAAG
The DNA here is from genome assembly GCA_036927565.1 of Tuctoria greenei. NCBI lineage: Eukaryota > Viridiplantae > Streptophyta > Magnoliopsida > Poales > Poaceae > Tuctoria > Tuctoria greenei. Next base: position 113,698,867 of record JAYESD010000005.1, read on the forward strand.
GACATAGCCGAATATGTTGCATTTTGTGATGTGTGCCGACGAGTTAAAGCTGAACATCAAAGGCCAGCCGTATTGTTACAACCATTGAAGTTCCTGGAGTGGAAGTGGGAAGAGATTGGTATGGACTTTATAGTTGGATTACCGCGAACTCAGTCTGGCTATGATTCAGTATGGGTTATTGTGGATCGGTTGACAAAATCAGCTCACGTCATTCCTGTCAGGACCACATATACCACCGCGAAGCTAGCAGAACTGTGTATGGAGCATATTGTGTGCCGACATGGAGATCCAAAGAAAATATTCTCAGACTGAGGTTCTCAGTTTACCTCTAGGTTCTGGCAGAAGCTGCATGAAGCTATGGGTACAAGGTTAAATTTTAGTTCAGCATATCACCCTCAGACGGATGGACAAACCGAGAGGACCAATCAAATTTTGGAAGACATGTTGAGAGCTTGTGCTTTGAAGCATGGGAAAAGTTGGGACAAAAGCTTGTCATATGCAGAATTTTCATACAGCAATAGTTACCAAGCAAGTTTGAAAATGTCAGCCTGAAGCATTGTACGGAAGGAAGTGTAGGACACCCTTGTTTTGGAATGAAACCGGAGAGAATCAAATATTTGGTCCGGATGTGTTACAGGATGCTGAAAGAGAAGTTCAAAGAATACGTGAAAACCTAAGGGTTGCCCAGTCTCGACAAAAAGGTTATGCAGATAATAGGCGAAGGAGTCTGACTTTCGAAGTTGGAGATTTTGTATACCTCAAAGTGTCACCTATTCGAGGTCAGCAACGGTTTAGTGTCAAAGGAAAACTGGAACCACGTTACATCGGGCCATTCAAGATTTTGGACAAACGAGGAGAAGTGGCATATCGGCTTGAGCTGCCGGCGTATCTCTCCGATGTACACGACGTGTTTCCCGTCTCTCAACTCAAGAAGTGTCTCAGGGTGTCAGAAGAACAAGTGCCGATAGACGAGTTAGAACTTCAGGAGGATTTGTCCTATGTCGAGCAACCTATCAAGATCTTGGACGTGAAGGAAAGGGTCACGAGGAATAAGAGGATCCGTTGGTGCAAAGTGCAATGGAAACACCATACAGAAGCCGAAGCTACGTGGGAACATGAAGAAGACTTGAAGGCAGAATTCCCTCATCTTTTCTCCACACAATCAAATCTCGAGGGCGAGATTCACTTTAAGGGGGGTAGGTTTGTAACACCCTAAATCTTTGCATCACGCATTGCATACATGTTCATGCATTAAACATTAATGGAGAAAAAGAAAGATGATAAAATATAAAGCATACATGTGCAAATATGTGTAGCAAAAAAAAAGAAAAAGAAAATTTTAGCATAAAACATGTATTAGGGAATAAATATAAATAAATAATATATAATAATAACATATACATGTAAATAATAAAATATATGATAATAAAAAAGAGAGTATGTATATATATAATAATAATATATTAATAATTATATATGAAAGAAAAGAATAAAAAGAAAGAATAAAAAAGAAAACCCCGCCTGCTGGCCAGGCCGAACCGGCCCAACCAACGGTGACCGCCCGAGCGCGCCCCGTGCCGCTCGCTCGAGCGCCAGGGCCCGCTTGCCAGCGTGGCCCCACGCACACCCACGCGCTGCCTGTGCCGACCGAGTCGGTCGTGCGCTGGCTCAGCGCCCGCGCCAGTTCCCAGACCGACTTGGCCTCTGGCCCAGTATCCCTCCCTGCCGTGCCTATATATACGTAAGTTTTTGTAGTTTCTCGGTACCCGGAAGCCACGCCGCCAGAACGCAAGAAGAAAACCCTAGCGGCTAGGAAAAAGAACAGAGACCAGAAGCTATGCCCCCAGGGAAGAAGAGAGGAAAAAAGAGAGAGAGAAGAGGAGGGTGCCGTCGTCCGCCGGAGTCCACCGTGTCACCGTCGTCGTGCCGCCGGAGGACCTTGCGCCATCTACTTCGTCTATGCGTCGTCCCCATCCCGCGATCTTCGAAGCCATCGCATCTACGGTAGGCCACATTTACCATGCAAATTTTGGCGAACATATTGAATCTAATATACGTAAATTGATCGTAGTCGCACCATCTTTTTATTTTCAGAAACATTAATCCCCGCTAAAACCCCTGTAAACTCATATGAACACGTATGAACTAGTTGCATCTAATTAATAAACAACCGTAGTTAATTAATTATTTGAATTTGCATGCATGCATGTCATTGCATGTTGATTAATTTGTGTGCATCATATTGAATTGTATGTATTTTCTTGTATGTGTGATCACGCGTAGAGGGATGTGTTCAAGAGGCCGCATACGAGGACTTCCAAAACCAAGACTTTGAAGGGCTTGAGCAACCCCATCCGTCGGAGCAAGGCAAGTGTCCTCGATCATATTGATCCCGTTTTATTAAATTTTTCATTTGCGAACTTGCATGCTTGTGCAATATGATGGGAAACCCATACGTAGGAGTTTACTAGCGTTGTTTGCCACCACTTTTCGACGGGATAGACATAATGAGCCGGATATGGGTATTTTTCTTTTCGCACATCATCGCTACAGGGGTTATGGGTAACTTAAATAATGTGGTTTACAACTTTAATTATGACAACTTGGGATGGTAATAAGATGATGATTAATTTAGCAACATGGAATTTAGGAGATCTAAGCAAGCATGGTTTTGTGGAATGGCTTGGAAGATATGGTGGTTTTTCTTGCCTTAGATCTAAGGACCGGTTCATGCGAGAATATGCCAAGACAACAGTGCCACCACAAGGCAAAGTATGGGTGCGGTGTAGCTGAATAATTAGAAGCGCTGCTAGTAGTGTATGGACCATTGGATGGCGCGGGGAATGGGTGTCGAGGAGGACTGCCCTGGGATCCGCATGGCACATGAGGGGGCCCGTGGGTGGGAGAATGGAGATTCAAGCCTGCCAGTGAAAGCTTAGTGGGCCCGTACATACTAGTAGTCCCTTTTGAAAGGCTATTTTGTGATCTCTTGGCCGCACACCAACGGAAGTGTGACAGGGCAACATAGAGGTTCTTAGTCACCGAAAGGTGATGAAATCACGAACATGTGGGTAAAGTGGTACAACCTCTGCAGAGTGTTGAAAACTATCATGGTAGTCGTGCTCCCTGTTAAGAGCACCTGGATGACCTACATGATTAGAATTGTACTTGGAATTTTGGGGTGGTTGGTATGGTTTTGGGTTGTCACTTGAGTATTGTCGGTACGTGAGAGACTATGGAATTGGCATATGGTATAAATTTTATGGTTGGCTGGTATTAATAGATTGCGATGGTAAATAAGAATTTTTGGATTTATGGTATGATAATTATTGGGGTCAAGAAGGGAAATAAACTCACATAGACATCATAGACTGCTTTTACATGTTTATGAAATGTACTTTTCTACAATTAGCCTTTTTAATCCAATCATTTGTTTAGCCACATGTCATCTATTTCCACACTTTCTGAGTACGACACGTACTCACCCTTGCAATCCCCCCCCCAACAGCTATTCGAGATAATTGGGAGTACCCTGAGGATCACGCGGAGTACTAGGTTGCGTACCGCCGTCAATTGCCTGTGGATTGGAGTCGTGCTGCTTTGTTTATTTTTCCGCTGCATTAATTAGAGTTTTGTCATTTGTGAACTATTGGAGTATTGTAATAAGGTACGTATTTAACAGTTGAGATGTGGTTAAATTCTGTATATCGTTTGTGATGCAATCGTATATGTGTGATGAACTTCCTGGGCACACATATGCGTTACGCTTGGTTCATATTCGGAATTGAGTGTCACATTAAGTAGTGTTGGATGTCTCGTAGACCCACGGATTGAAGAGGTAGGCAGTAGGTGGTGACATCCCTATCTATCCTTTGTAATCCTCCACGTTCGGCTATGCCACACGCTCTTGGCGGTAGTCGCCCTAGTATTGCTAGGGGGAAGCCCATGCCCGATATGTTGAATAGCATTGCATAGTAATTCATCATTGACATGACCATTAGTATCTACCTTAGGCTATGTATATGTATTAGGAGCATTGTAGGAGCAACTCTCTAACTCTTAATCCAATCTCCCTCTAGGACCCATTTACCCTTTAGAATAGATTGCCTAGGTGTGTGTCACGCTACCCCTATTATCAACTTACCCCATGTGCGAATAATTGATTAGTATCCCATAGCTTGACCATAAGAGTAGTATATACTTTACTCCATTGCCTTCCTTTGGGATAAATACGATACCCTTGGGAATACTCATGGGTGAAATGTTACAACGGTATTTTCTGGCACTTGCGGATCTCATATCTTTACCGGAGATGATTTGTGGTGTTAAGAAATACCAACAAGCATCTCTGGCGCCATTGCCGGGGATGATTTGTTAGTAGATCTTAGGAGCCGTCAACAACAGGCGGCTGTTCTAAGGCCTGGTTGAAGGCAGCGAGATCATCGAGGACTAGCGCGAAAGATTTTGGCAAAGTGGTTGGGACTAAAGCATTGGAAATAGCAGCTGTGAGGGATTAATGACAGCAAGCGGTGCCAGGTGGAGTTACTTTGGGTGGTAGAAAGATGTGACAGTGCAATATTGGGAATGGGAGAGTTGGCAATGGCATTGGGTGTGTCAGGGATGCTCATGATGGCGGGAATATCGCCAGTAGGGTACTGTGAGGGGTGGGCAATTTTGGGATGAGTTGTTTGGGCCAAAGTCCATAGAACGAGTAAATGCTAGATCCTCTCTATGAGAGGGAGGCAGTGTAACTGCCAAGATACGGCGAGGTTATCTCCCAAATTTAGAATTCAAAACTCTAGGTTGGAGGGCCTTAAGGTTGTAAGGACGAGTTTGAGCTAGAGTTGGGTTGTTGCCCTGGATGGAGGTCGCGACGGAGTTCGCCCGGAAGCGTTCAGTTGAAAGTCGATGGACGGTGGGGGGGGGGGGGGCAGGGCCATGTCAGAGGATCGCTGGCGAAGATCATGCTGAAAAGAGTGAAAGACTTGGCCATCGGAACCACATGTTTCAGGAGAATCGGACAATTGATACCCCCGACTTTTATGGTGTCGGACGGGCAATGAGGCAAGATGGGGGTGCTGTGGGGTCGCGGCAGTTGATGAATATGGAGGGGGATGGTTGACGAGGTAGGGACGCTAAGGAAACTGTCTTGCGACAGCTGGAGCACTTGGATCATGAGGGGACGGTCTGCCAGTCCGCATCTTCTACATGTCTCCACGAGCGATGATATTGTACCCAGTTGGGGACCCTATCGTGCCAGAGGAAGAAGTAGACATCAAAGTGCAAAGTGGTCACCCTTCGAAGGGAGCAGACCAACTAACCAACAAGTCTAGATGCAACTACAAACTAGAAGTTATGGTCGCGAGCCATGGAGACATGGAAGCCACTGCGGGTGCCCCCCCCCCCCCCGGGGGGGGGGGCTGCGGTGAGCGCCCAGCCAATGGACTCCTCAATGAGCGGGAAGGTGAAACGATGAAAAACCGCCAGCATGAAGAAAGCGCCCAGAGTGGATGAGCAGAGTTGGTGGATAGAGGAAGAGAACAGGTGTAGCACCTTGGACTGAAAGTCTCTGCCTTTTGCGAAGCTCCAACCGCTGATGTTGAGAGGCGGACTGTCGCCGTCCATGATGTGAGGGCGAGGGTGGGCAGCACGGGATCACTAGGGATGGCATCCAGACGGCGACAAGCGGTGGCAGAGAGCAGGGGTGGTGAGGGCGTGAGAGTAGGTCCGGAGCCCCATTTTGAAATTTTGAACTCAAACAATGGTTGAGAGAATGCTAGGAAAGGAAGGCTCTAGGAAGGCTTTGGCACGCTAGGGTTTGAGAGTATATGATGAGTATTAGTGAATATGAATGTGGCCTAGAGGGGCGGTGAATAGGCATTGAAAAATTCCCTGCACACCTAATGAAACAGTCAAAAACTTGATTGACCGGACTTGTCCGGATGTGTGTGCGGACAAGTCAGGTGTGCTCGCAATATGCTGATTTGAATAAGTATTGATACAGGATTTAAATTCTTTTAAGCAGTAGAAATGTGAACAACAGATAAGATAACTTCAATTTACAATTGATGTCTTCAAGTTCCACGTGAGAAACAATTTGCAATTCAAGTCATAATTTTAATCAACTATGTGCCCTAATCAAGATGCAAAAGTAAATAAGCACGTGGGACACTGATTTTAACAAGGTTCGACCTCACCAAAGAGATCTACTCCTCGTTGAGGAAGCCCACACAGAGTCGGGTCTCTTCAAAGCCTGTCCCTCGTCAAGTCACCACACAAGACCGACTTGATTCCACTATCATTGGAAATCACCGAGTTTATGTGGCAAACTCACATGTTGAGGGCTCCCAAAAGAATTACAATGAGCAAATGATCAAATACACTCAAAAATATTACAAGAGAGAGCACGAGTGTGAAGGGATCAAACCCCATGAGCTCAACAATGTGTAGAAGACATTCTCCCAATCCAAAATCTAAGTGTTTAATTGATTTTCACCTTTTTGGACTTTAGATGTGTGGGGAGATGTGTTCTTGGGCTCTTGAGACAGATGGCGGCACTAGGGTTTATGAGTTTGACAGTTGGGGTCGAAAATTATTGTCGAAGTGTTAATGCGACACTTCCCTCGGATCTCCTAAGGAGCAGCCCGCGGAGGTTCTTGATCGGCGGGGTTTAGGCCTCAAACTTGTGTTCTAGCAGAAGAGTATGTGACACGGTGGTTTTCACGTGCTTCGGGCCGCATGTAGCGTAACACCCTACTCCACGGTGGATTGTTATTGCTGGTTGGTGTGTATGCGTGTGTGAGTGTATAGGGGATTCTGAGTCTGGTCATTGTATCGGCGGTGGTCTGGGCCTTTTATAACCATGACCAGACGCCTTGCAAGTGGGGTCCCGGGGCCCAACAGGTGGTCCCAGGTTGATCTTATCCTAAAGATCTAAGGCTTCTCGCATAAGCTTCCTCCGAGGGTGGCAGTGGAGACTCGTTGTCTAGCCGCCTCCCTTGTCAGTAGCCCGTGCGCTGTTGCTAACGGTGGCAAAAGGTGTCCTGTCATCTTATCTTGTTGCCGCAAGCTACCCACTTGCCTGAGTGGGATAAGCCTGCGGCGCCTTCACTGTGATGCGATTGGTCATAGCGGTCTCTGACTGTTGGCGTGCCCCACGTTTTGCGCCAGGGGTGGTTGCGGGTCTTCAATGCTTTACTGGAGCAGAGTGCTCCACCTTTTAACTCCCGTACCTTACCGTTTTGGGTGAGCTATGGGACACGTGGCAGCGTCGGGTAGGTCCTCGGCGGGAAGGCTAGCCCTGGTCCTTCATGACGCGTGGCGGCTCTGGGGCTCCCCAGGGTATGTGGCAGCTCCGTGCTTTTTCCCTTGGCGGCTGCTGGTCCTTGCGCTCCGTGCTACGTAGCTGTTCAGGGGGCGCTCCCCAAGGATGGGTGAGGTCCTGCACCTACATGTGGCATCTCGAGAGCCCGTCACATTGGAGGGGCCAAGTCCCATCTTTAAGGCTCATGTGGCAGCACCGCAGCTTCATCTTTGAGGGAGGCAAAGGCCTTGGCGCATATAGAACATGTGGCGCCTCCGGACGCGCCTCGCTGCCTTCATCCTATGTGCAAGGGTACCCCATCAGCAGAGTACCGGTAGTGGCCCCTGGGTACATCTTAGGGTGTGGTGAAGAGCCCAAAGGTGGAGCCCTTTCCATGTGTTCCCGCACTATGCTTTCAATTCTGTCTTGGACAGTCGAAGCGGTGGGTGCTTTTGTGTAACACCATCAATTTCTGTGTCATGCATGGCATACATGATCATGCATTAATCATTTGTAGAATAAACGAAAAATAATAAAACATAAAACATACATATACAAGATATGTGTAGAAAAAGAAGAAAAAGAAATTAATAATATAAAACATGTATTAGAGAACAAATATAAAAATGATAAGAATATATATATATAATATTTATTAAACGTAAAGAAAGAAAAAAAAAGATTCTGGAAACTTCTGGTAGTTTCCTGTGGAAGCTTTGCTTCACCCCCGGAAGTTTCCAAGCAAATAGTGTCTGGTGCACCGTACCGGGACGGTTTGCCGGGTGCCGACCGAGCCCAGCGCCCCACGCCCTGGCCGGTTCAGCGCGCCCCCGCGCCCTGGCCGAGCCGCCTGCCCGCGCTGGCCCCAGGCCGAGTCGTCCTCTGGCCAGGGTACCGAGTCTGTACCGACTACCGAGCGCTCCACCTATAAAAGCAACCGGTCTCCGTACTTTTTTCCCGAGGATTTCTAGCGCCGCCAGAGAAACCCTAGCCGCCGTACGAAAAGAAATAGAGGACAGAGGCGCCGCCAAGGAAGAAAAAAGGAAGGAAGAGGAAGAAAAAGAGGAGGGTGCCATCGTCTACCGGATATCGTTGCGCTGCCATCGTCGTGCCGCCGTAGGACCGTTGCGCCATCGACTTCATCTACGCGTGGCCTTCGTCCTGCGATCTTTGAAGCTGTCGAATCTACGGTAGTGTTCGTTTTTCCGATTTGAATTTTAACGATGTATTAAACCTAATAGACGTAATTTGATCGTAGTCGCACTATCATTTTATTTTCATAAGCATTAATTCACGCTAAAACCCCAGTAAACTCGTATGAACACGTATGAAATAGTTGCATCTAATCAATAAACAACCGTAGTTAATTAATAATTGAACTTTGCATGCATGCATGTCATCGCATGTTGATTAGTATGTGTGCATCATGTTGATTTGTATATATTTTCTTGTATGTGTGACCACGAGTAGAGGGAAGAGCTGAAGAGGTCGTATACGAGAATTTCCAGAACCAAGACTTTGAAGTGCTTGAGCAACCCTATCCGTTGGAGCAAGGCAAGTGTCCTTGAAACATATTGATGCCGTTTTGAAATAAATGTTTTGTTTGCAAAACTACATGCTTGTGTTATTTTGATGGGAATCCTATGATATTAAGTTTAATAGCTTTGTTTAACCACCCTTGTCACCAGGGATATATGGTAGAGAGTCCGGATGGGATTTTTACCTTTTATCTTCGCTTAATTAATTGGGATGGAAGAACAACTACACTACTTAATTTAATTATGCATTAACGAGATTGTGGTTGACATGAACTAGATAAATCTTATATGCTAATGGGTGATCTAAGCAAGCCTGGTATGTGGATGGGTTGGATGTATGGTGGATTACTTGCTTTGGATCTAAGGACCGATTCGTAGAGCGACCAACCAGGATTTACAATGCCACCACGAGGCCAAGTATAGGTGCAGCGTAGCTGATTAATTAGGGCTTTGCCAGTGCTATATGGACCATTAAGGATGCTCGGGGAAGGGGTAGTCGCATTGGGTTTGTTGATGATTTGTGGGACTACCCTGGGATCTGAATGGCTCAAGAGGGGGCCCTTGGTTGAAGATGTGCTCAGTTAGAGACATCGCCACCGGTGAAACCTCAGAGGGGTCTAAATAGGCTAGTAATCCCTTTGTAAAGGCTATTTTGTGATCTCTTGGCCACACACCTACGGAAGTGTGAGACGGCATAATTGAGATTCTATAGTCATCGAAAGGTGATGAAATCACAAACACGTGGGTAAAGCGGTATAACCTCTGCAGAGTGTGTCTAAAACTATCATGATAGTCGTGCTCCCGGTTATGCGAAACCTGGACCCTCACATGATTAGAGGAAAATTGGGATTTGGGATGGTTTGGTATTGGCTTTGGGATGGTATTATGGTTATGGTTGGTCTTATGGTTATGGATGGTTATGAATTGAATTCAGGTATTGAATATGGATATTGTTATATGATGATGGATAGAGAATATGGACTGGTATTATGATAACTACATGGCTTATGATGGGTTTATTTCATATACATGTAATATATTGCTTTTCAAATGTTTTAATGTACTTTTCAGCACTTAGCCATTATTATATTCATCATACGAATCAGCCACATGTCATACTTTCCACACATGCTGAGTACGACATGTACTCACCCTTGCAATCCACCCCCCCCCCACCAACAGTTTCACGTGATGGTTGGCAGTGTCTTGAGGATAATGCGGAGTTCTAGGCTGTGTGGTGCCGTCAACTTGCCTGTGGTGTTGCATGGAGCTGCGCTATCCCTTATGCTTAGTTTGCTTAGTTGCTTAAATAGTTTTTTTCCACTGCATTAGTTGAACTTGTCATTAATAATCATTAGAGGTTGTATTCGAGGATAATATGAATTGTGTAACAGAATTTGGTTAATTAATCTTGTCTTGTGGTAATTTTCTGTATATCCTTTTGTGAATGCACTCGTGTATGTGTGTTGAACGTCCTGGGCATACATATGCGTTCACTTGGTTCATTTTTTGAACCGGGTGTCACAAATTGGTATTAGAGCCACATGTTGACTGTAGGACGCAGCCTAGATAGAATGGGCACTTTAGAGCACATAGGAGCACGCAGGAATCGATGTGCTTTTCTTTGGTGTGCTGTTTGCTATATATTGTTTGCTTGTGTGCTTAGAATAGGATTTTGGGATGCTTTAGCATTGCCAAGTCCACCTAGGCTAGTTAGTTGTTTAGTTTCATATCCCTTGATGCATATAGTTGGGGACGTTTTCTAAATTTTTATCTCTTGCTTTTCTTCAGATGGTTAGGACTCGCAACCAGAGGTATGGCAATGATGACGAGGAGAACCATGGAGTACCTCAGAACAACAATGGACAAGGACCTGCTCATGGAGCTATCAATAGTGAGTAGCTACTGGCTATGCAGAACTAGCTCATGCAGACCATGATACAGACTATGGGACAGCTGCAGGCTAGTAACATCAACAATCAACCCCACATGCCTCCATCGCCACCCCCGCCTCCTCATAACCGATTGGGAGAGTTTATGAGGACTAGGCCGCCAACCTTTGCTCAAGCTGCCGACCTTATGGATGCGGATGATTGGCTCAAGTCCGTGGAGAAGACGCAAGCTATTGTCCAATGCAGTGACCGAGAGAAGGTCCTTTTTGCTTCTCATCAACTAGTTGGAGCAGCTGCAGATTGGTGGGATGCTTATTGCAATGCTCATGAGAATTAAGAGAGGAACACTTGAGGCTTACATTGTAGAAATTGAGGGAGCATCAATTCTATGCCAAGTTCAACAAATGTTAGTTTTTGTTGAGAGAAGTGTTGTTTTTGGGTCATATCATCTCTGGAGGAGTATCGGTTGACCCCAGAAAAGTGAGAGACGTGTTGAAGTGGGAACCGCCGCAAAAGAAATAAGGAGTTTTGGTCGGATGGCTGGATATTACCGTCGATTCATCAAGGACTTCTCCAAGATAGACAAGCCAATGACGGAGTTGCTAATGAAGGGAAAGGCTTTCCAATGGAGTCATGCTTGTCAAAACAGTTTTAAGGAGTTGAAGGAGAGGTTAACAACAGCCCCAGTTTTGGTACTTATATTGTAAGCAAGAGTTTTGACATATATTGTGATGCCTCGAGACAAGGACTTGGATGCGTGCTTATGCAAGAAGGTCAAATGGTCGCCTATGCGTCAAGACAATTGAAGAAACATGAGCAGAATTACCCCACACATGATTTAGAGCTTGTAGCTGCGGTACAAGCGTTGAAGATTTTAAGACACTATATCCGTGGACATATGTGTGAAATTTATACGGATCACAACAGTCTTAAGTGTATTTTCACACAAACGGATCTGAATTTGATGCAACGGAGATGGTTGGAGCTCATCAAAGATTATGATTTAGGAATCAACTATCATCTGGGAAAAGCCAATGTAGTGGCCGATGCTTTAAGTTAGAAAGGAGTAAGTAATCATCTCATAGTTCGAGAGTTGCCATCCGAGTCATGTAAGGAGTTCAAACATTTGAAACTTGGATTCGTAAATGAGATGGAGATGATGGTGTTAAACCCAACCTTAGGGCAAGAAATTCGGGAAGGCCAAACTAATGATGAGGTGATTCAAGAAATATGGAAAGGACCCAAGAGGAGAGAGAATTCAGATTCGACGAGGATGAACATGGTACCTTATCGCTGGGGAAAATGATTGTCGTGCCTAATGTGAAGAATATCCGGGAGAAAATAATAAAGGAGGCACATGACTCACCTTACTCAATTCACCCCGGTTGTACGAAGATGTACAAAGACTTGAAGACTTGCTATTGGTGGGATAGCATGAAGAAGGACATAGCTGAATACGTAGCACTGTGTGATGTGTGCCAACGAGTCAAGGCGGAACATCAAAGGCTAGCTGGACTATTACAACCATTAAAGATTTCGGAATGGAAGTGGGAAGAGATCGGTATGGACTTCATAGTTGGTTTACCACGTACTCAGTCCGGTTACGACTCAATTTGGGTAATTGTGGATCAGTTAACTAAGTCAGCCCACATTATTCCCGTCAAGACCACCTATAATGGAGAGAAATTTGTGGAACTGTATATGGGAATAATAGTATGTTTGCATGGTGTTCCGATGAAGATAGTTTCAGATAGAGGTTCACAATTCACTTCTAGGTTTTGGCAAAAATTGCATGAAGCTTCGGGGACGAGGTTGAATTTTAGTTCAGCATATCGCCCTCAAACGGATGGACGAACTGAGAGGACCAATCAAATTTTGGAAGACATATTAGGAGCTTGTGCTTTGAAGCATGGGAAAAGTTGGGACAAGAGCTTTCCATATGCAGAATTTTCAAACAACAATAGTTACCAAGCAAGTTTGAAAATGTCACCTTATGAAGCACTATACGGAAGGAAGTTTAGGACACCTTTGTTTTGGAATGAAACAGGAGAGAACCAAGTATTTGGTCCTGATGTGTTACAAGATGCTGAAAGGCAAGTTCAAACAATTTGTGAATACCAAAGGGGTGCTCAGTCGCGGTAAAAAGGTTATGCGGATAATCGGCAAAGGAATCTTGCATTTCAAGTTGGAGATTTTGTATACCTCAAAGTGTCACCTATCCGAGGGCAACGCCGATTTAACATCAAAGGAAAATTGGCACCTCGTTACATCGGACCATTTAAGTTTCTGGACAAGTGAGGAGAAGTAGCTTATCGACTTGAGCGGCCGGCGTATCTCTCCGATGTACACGACGTGTTTCGTGTGTCTCAACTCAAGAAGTGTCTCAGGGTACCGGAAGAACATGTGCCGATGGACGAGTTAGAACTTCAGGACAATTTGTCCAACATCGATCAACCTATCAAGATCTTGGACATGAAGGAAAGGGTCAAGCGGAATAAGAGGGTCCGTTGGTGCAAAGTGCAATGGAACCACCATACGGAAGCCGAAGCTACGTGGGAACGTGAAGAAGACTTGAAGGCTGAATTCCCTCATCTTTTCTCCACGCTGTCGAATCTCGAGGGCGAGATTCACTTTAAGGGGGGTAGGTTTGTAACACCCTCAATTTCAGCATCATGCATTGCATACATGATCATGCACTAATCATTAGTAGAATAAAGGAAAAATAATAAAACATAAAACATACACATACAAGATATGTGTAGCAAAAGAAGAAAATGAAAATAATAATATAAAACACGTATTAGAGAACAAATATAAAAATGATAAATAAATATATATATATATATATATACAAATAATTTGTGAAACCTAAAGAATGAAAAAAAAAGAGAAGAAAAAAAGATTCCGGAAACTTCCGGAAGTTTATGGGGGGGGCTTTGCTTCACCCCCGGAAGTTTCTAGGCGAATAGTGTCTCGTGCACCGTACCGGGCCGGTTTACCGGGTGCCAACCGAGCCCAGCTTCCCGTGCCCTGGCCAGTTCAGCACGCCCCCGCGCCCTGTCCGAGCTGCCCGCCCGCGCTGGCCCCAGGCCGAGTCGGCCTCTGGCCATGGTACCGAGTCAGTACCGACTACCGAGCGCTCCGCCTATAAAAGCAACCGGCCTCCGTACATTTTTTCCCGAGGATTGTTAGCGCCGCCAGAGAAACCCTAGCCGCCGTAGGAAATGAAATAGAAGACAGAGGCGCCGCCGGGGAAGAAAAAACAAGGGAAGGAAGAGGAAGAAAAAGAGGAGGGTGCCGTTCTCCGCCGGAGATCGTCGCACCGCCGTCGTCGTGCCGCCAGAGGACCGTTGCACCATCCACTTCATCTATGCGTCGCCTTCATCCTGCGATGTTCAAAGCCGTTGCATCTACGGTAGGGTTCGTTTTTCTGATGCGAATTTTAGTGATGCATGAAATCTAATAGACGTAATTTGATCGTAGTCGCACTATCTTTTTATTTTCAACAGCATTAATTCACGCTAAAACCCCCGCAAACTCGTATGAACACGTATGAAATAGTTGCATCTAATCGATAAACAATCTTCGTGAATTAATAATTGAACTTTGCATGCATGCATGTCATCGCATGTTGATTAGTATGTCTGCATCATGTTGATTTGTATATATTTTCTTGTATGTGTGATCACGAGTAGGGGAAAGTGCTCAAGAGGTCATATACGAGGATTTCCAGAACCAAGACTTCGAAGCGCTTGAGCAATCCTATCCGTCGAAGCAAGGCAAGTGTCCTTGAAACATATTGATCCTGTTTTGAAATAAATTTTTGTTTGCAAAACTGCATGCTTGTGTCAATTTGATGGGAATCCTATGATAGGAAGTTTACTAGCTTTGTTTGACCACCCTTGTCACCTGGGATATATGGTAGAGATTCGGGATGGGATTTTTACCTTTTTGCTTCACTTAATTAATTGGGATGGAAGAACAACTACACTACTTAATTTAATTATGCATTAATGAGATTGTGGTTGACCAGAACTGGATAAATCTGATATGGTAATGGGTGATCTAAGCAAGCCTTGTATGTGGATGGGTTGGATGTATAGTGGATTACTTGCTTTAGATCTAAGGACCGGTTCGTGGAGCGACCATCCAGGACTTACAGTGCCACCACGAGGCCAAGTATGGGTGCGGAGTAGCTGATTAATTTGGGCTTTGCCAGTGCTATTTGGACCATTAAGGATGCTCGGGGAAGGGGTAGTCAGATTGGGTTTGTTGATGATTGGTGGGACTACCCTGGGATCCGAATGGCTCAAGAGGGGGCCCTTGGTTGATGATGTGCTCAGTTGGAGACATCGCCACTGGTGAAACCTCAATGGGGTCTAAAGAGGCTAGTAATCCCTTTGTAAAGGCTATTTTGTGATCTCTTGGCCACACACCTACGGAAATGTGAGACGGCATAATTGAGATTCTATAGTCATTGAAAGGAGATGAAATCACAAACACGTGGGTAAAGCGGTACAACCTCTGCAGAGTGTGTCTAAAACTATCATGATCGCCGTGCTCCCGATAATGTGCAACCTGGACCCTCACATGATTAGAGGAAAATTGGGATTTGGGATGGTTTGGTATTGGCTTTGGGATGGTATTATGGTTATGGTTGGTATTATGGTTATGGATGGTTATGAATTGAATTCTGGTATTGAATATGGATATTGGTATATGATGATGGATAGAGAATATGGACTGGTATTATGATAACTACATGGCTTATGATGGGTTTATTTCATATACATGTAATATATTGCTTTTCAAATGTTTTAATGTACTTTTCAGCACTTAACCATTATTATATTTGTCATTTGAATAAGCCACATGTCATTACTTTCCACACTTGCTGAGTACGACATGTACTCACCCTTGCAATCCCCCCCCCACCAACAATTTTATGTGATGGTTGGATGTGTCTCGAGGATAATGCGGAGTTCTAGGTTGTGTGCTGCCGTCGACTTGCCTGTGGTGTTGCATGGAGCTGCGCTATCACTTATGGTTAGTTTGCTTAGTTGCTTAATTAGTTTATTTCTTCTGCATTAGTTGAACTTGTCATTAATAATCATTAGAGTTTGTATTCAGGGATAATAGGAATTGTGTAATAGAATTTGGTTAATTAATCTTGTCTTGTGGTAATTTTCTGTATATCCTTTTGTGAATGTACTCGTGTAAGTGTGTTGAACGTCCTGGGCACACAGATGCGTTCACTTGGTTCATTTTTGGAACTGGGTGTCACATTCTGCCAATCGTCGCCATGCGTCCTTCTCAAGTTGAGAGGTTGCGGTAACCAGATATTTGACTACTGTCCCTTCTCTACCTTTTGCGGTGCCTTTAATCGCTACGGTTCCCAATGCAGTTACAACACTTTCGTATGACTCGCCTTTATGGGAGCTGCTTTAGCCATTTTTCCGGTTGGCTGACCACCTGGGCCAGCGCTCCAACCTGGGGGCGTAGGGCGTATTGCCATGGGCACGGCGTTCTGAGTGGTGTTGGCCTATCCTTCGTTCGAGGTACTCAGGCATCGTAGGGGTAATTGAAAAGTAAAACTTTAGAGGGATCATTTCCTTCCCTATTCACACCCCGGATCCTAATCTTTCGCCTTCTTCCTTGAACACTCAAGCTTTCTTACTTTAGTCAAAGCTCCCACCTTCACTTGCCATTGCCTCTGTCTTACCTCCGGTCAGCTGACAACCTGCTGTCGATGCAGTGACTGCTTGGCTAGTCGGCGGCGGAGCATGCTAGGATGATCCGTTGTGGATCTACCACTCTTGAAGACTTGTGCGAAGATGAGATCATCCTCTTCTCTGCCTACATGTCTGCGGGGCTTGGACTTCTGCTATCGCAGTTCTTTTTCGCAGTGCTGCAGGAGTACGGGCTGCAGCTTGACCACCTGTTGCCGAACTTCATCGCCATGATAGAGATGTTCGTCCACCTCTGTGAGGCGTTTGTGGGCTGTAAGCCGACGGTGGAGATGTTCCGACTCTTCTTCGTGATAAAGACCACGGGAAAAGGTGAGACTACCCATGTGGGTGACTACAACTTTCAGCACCGGGAAAATCGTCCTGCCACTACATCCCTTCTCTAAAGGGGGAAAGTGGAAGGCCTGGAGGAAGATTGGGTGATCGTGCGGGTTGATGCCCATCCTGCGCTGAAGGTGCTTGCTGTAGGTCCTACTGCTGATCCCACTATCTGGGAAGCATTCCAGGGGCTTCCAAAGAAGTATACGCTGATATTGAGAAGGATCTGATCCTTGGTGGGCAAAGGCTTTACCTCCCTGATGGTGCTGACTGACTTCTTGCGCCGCCGTACCGCCCCTCTACAGGATCACTGGTACGAGGCCTGGTACTACGTCGGTACTAATGATCTATGCCGGCTGGATCCGAATGACCATACCCCGAAGGAGTTGGAGGATTTGCTGAATGTGGTGACCTGTGTTACGGTTGACGATGAGTACGTCTCCATCCCAATCGACTGCCAGCCGCTGTTCATGACCCCGATGTGAGGGACAAACTTCTGAACTCGATGCATGTGGTCAATGTGTTCGGTGTCATCTGCCTGCACCCCAAGGATACATCAGGGGTTTTAGTGGTTCTGGCGCGGTGCCGCGTCATGTTGCAGTAAAGGTCGGATTCCTCCCACTTGTTGGAGAAGACAGAGGTAGGGTCCCCAACATCTTCCGTCGGGCTGGAGGGCAGCCAACCTGCCCCAGTTCCATCGCCAGGAAGGCGTTCCCATTATCTGGCCATTGAATTCGCTACTCTTGCGTCAAAGAAGCGGAAGTTGATGCGGGGGACAGCACCCCAACTTCTCATTGTGATGGGGCCGAAACGGCCAAAGCTCCTGTCGTAAACTTGATTTCCAATTCTAGCAGCGGCTCTGGCTTCGGCACGGGCACAGAGGGGACTGTGCAGGAGATCGCGCTAGCGCGGCCTGATCCAGAGTCGTGGCCAAAAATGGCGGCCCCAGTCTTGAGGGCAGGTCTCGGCGACCTCGATCTATTGCCCAGGGTGGAGGGCCAGGGTCACTGGAGCGGTCGTACCCACCGGTAAGGCGCATCTTCTTCCTCTGATTTGTCCCTTCCTTCCCTACACATGTTCTGATGGAGTTTTCTCCTGGCTTCTCAGTGCATCGTCAGCCGACTTGGTGTCCTTGGTGCTTCCAGCGATGGGCTTGGTAGGCCCTTCCCTTCCCGGAGCTAGAACGAGGTCTGCCATGTTGCATCCTATGCCCGAGGGCGTGTCTGCCTTAGGTGATGTCTATGACTCTACACCCTCGTTCGTCAAGGCAGGTGAGGCTGAAGTGGCACAAAGCGTGGAAGTACCAGGCGAAGAGGCGCCTGGCTAGAATGTGCTCGGTGTGGGTGTGCCTGGCGAGGAGGTGCCTGGAGTGGAGGTTCCAGGCAAGGAGGTGCCCGAAGTGGAGGGGGTTACACTGGTTGTGGTTCCTCCCCTTGGTGAGGCTGACCCGTCCGTTGTTGAAGCGACGTCGGCGCCTGACGTTATTGTTGCTCAAGACGGCGACTCGCCACCAGTGACCGATGACCCTCTCGTAGCAGAGGAGGGGCTTCAACACCGAGCAGTGACGTGGCGATTCCCAGGGCTCCAGCCGGGGCACCAACTGGTCCCCAGGCGCTGGTGTCTATCGTGGCATCAACAGAAGAGGCGGAGAGGCAGTTGCTTGTGATGACGGTCATGCCGATTCCTCTTGCCAACGCTGTTGTTGCAGCCCCACCATCTTGCGCCAGGTTCAGGCTGCTTTCTCCCGGGAGTGGGATTAGCTTGCAAAGGAGCGGCGTTTGGTGAAGCTGGTCGACACCAGGAATAAGAAGCTTGAGGTGGAGGCTCTAAAGGACCATGCTGCCGCTTATGCTCGCCTGAGGATGTGCAAGGATCAACGGGTAGAGTTGGTCCGTCACGAGGTTGCCGTTGCTGACGTCAAACCGGACTTGGCGGCGAAGAAGGGGGAGGTCTCCCGGGGCCTTGAGGAGAAGCGTCAGGCTTTGCAGAACCAGTAGCTCGTCATCAAACATCGGAATGACGATCTGGAGCATTGGGCTCAGGAGCTCACCGACTTGGAGGAGACTACGCGGAGAGAGATGGAGAGCCTCTAGGCCTCCCGTACGGCCGAGGACCAAGGGGTCTGGGACTTCCTGGCCTGTGCTGGGCGGTGCTGGAACTCCTCGGCCTTGGTCCCGTGCCGCGTGGGGAGCCATATAACGTGTGGCCCAGCTGCTTCCTACCTTGGAATCCCTCTGCTTGTCGTTGGGGTCGGTGAACACCGTCCTTGCAAGGTGGTTTGAGGCCAAAGGAAAGGAGTTGGCTGAGCTGGTGGCCTGCCACGTCCTGGTATGCCTCTGAAGCTGGTACCCGACGATTCTGTTGGAGGCGGTGGAGAAAGGCCCCCTTGATGAGCGGGAGGATGAGGCTAGGGCCGAAGTCCAAGACCTTGCCAGGGAGGTCACTTCTTTGTTCCAGTAGAGTTGAGGCCAGCGGCACCTGGGCTTTTGTATCCGGGGATGACCCCCTTGTGTAAATAAATGCTTATGAATTTGGATTCATGTTGTTTCGCTTGTTGGCTTGTCGCGTGCTTTTATATTTTTGCCCTAATTCCTTCTCTTGAGTAAGGTCCTGAAGAGCCTTTGTTCACGTCGGTTGCCTTTCAGGGACCAACACTTTAACAATTCACGCGGTCGGTTTGTCGCTAGATGATGTTTTGACTATGGAATCCGCCTTAGAGGCCCCCTGGTAGGCATGGCCAGATTGTTTGCTACGCCTGCCACTTGAATGCAGGATGTCTTTGGTTGGCCCCCATCGGTGTGAAGGAGCATGAGTGTTGTCTTTGCTGGCAGTCGGAGTTGGTTTCTCTGGCTCCGCCCTTCGTGGTTGTGATATTGTCGACAGTAGGCCCCCTGGGAGGTGCCCGAGCTGGGTGCTCTGGCATTGCCTACCAACGTCGTGTAGTCGTGGAATGCGGGCGCCTGGTGGACAGGATACCACAACCGAACTTTGTTAGCTGCAAAAACAGGGTAGGAGAGTGAACTCACTTGTCCACGCTTGTTGCTATCGCTGATGTGCCGAGACATCGACGGCAGGCCCTTTGGGGGTGCCGGAGCTGGATGCTCAGGTATCGCCCACCTTCTTCGTAGAAAAGTTGATGGAATTCCCCTTGGGAGGTGCCAGAGCTAGATGCTCTGGCGTCACCCACCATCATCGTAGAGTCGTCAACGGCAGTCCCCGGATGTACACGCTATCGCGAGACAACCCCGTTAGCAACAAGTGCGGGGCAGGAGAGTTTACTCACTTATCCGCGCTTGGTGCTGACGTTGATGGTCTGGGACGTTGATGGCTGGTCCCTTGCGAGGTGTTGGAGCTAGGTGCTCCAGCGTCGCCCACCATCTTCATGGAAACGTCGACGACAGGCCCCTTGGGATGTGTTAGGGCTGGATCCTCCGGCGCCGCCCACCATCTTCGTGGAAATGTCGACGGCAAGCCACTTGGGAGGTGCCGGAGCTGGATGCTCCAGCGTCGCCCACCATCTTCGTGTAAACTTCGACGTGAGACCCCTTGGGAGGTGCTGGAGCTGGATGCTCTGGCGTCGCCCACCATATTCATGGAAACATTGACGGTAAGACCCTTGGGAGGTGCCGGAGCTGGATGCTCCAGCGCCGACCACCATCTTCGTGGAAACGTTGACAGAAGGCCCCTTGGGAGATGCCGAGCTAGATGCTCTGGCATCGCCCACCATCTTCGTGGAAACGTTGATGGTGGGCCCCTTAGAAGGTGCCAGAGCTGGATGCTCCGGCGTCGTCTACCATTGTCATAGAGTCGTCAACGGCAGGCTCCTGGTGTACACGCTATCATGAGAGAACCCTGTGAGCAACAAGTGCGGGGGAGTAGAGTTTACTCACTTATCTGCGCTTGGTGCTGACGTTGACGGTTTGGGACGTTGACAGCGGGCCCCTTGCAAGGTGCTGAAGCTGGGTGCTTTGGTGTCACCCACCATCTTCATGGAAACGTCGTCGACAATCCCCTTGGGAGGAGACGGAGCTGGATGCTCCGGCGCCGCCCACCATCTTCTTGGAAACATCGACAGCAGGTGTTGGTATTTCTTAACACCACGGAGTTATCCACAAGCGCACGGAAATACCGTTGTAGCACTTCCCCTTTATGAATATTCCCAAGGGTATCAAATCCAAAGAACGTGTGTGCTGATCTTTTGAAATAGCTCACCCAAGGACACAAAGTTGTTTGGTAGGCAAAGAATAGAGAGGAATTCAAAGTATTGATCCTAATTCAAGGTAGTTTGCAGTAGATGCTTGCTTCGGGCACAGGATTACTCCTAGCGATACTAGGACAACTACCGCCAAGAGCCTATGGCTTAGCCGAACATGGAGGATTATGAAGGACAAATAGGGCTGTCACCACCTAAAGCCTACCTATTCAATCCGTGGGTCTACGAGATATGCACTAATGATTTATAACCTATGCACCACGCTTACGTTGTAAATCACTACTCTAGTTGTTTCGAACACAAAGAAATAACTAGAGCCTCAAATGAATTAAAGCAGTGAACCCACAAGTAACTACTTGTGGGAACTACTAGGAATAAAATATCAAACTTGTATTGAATTCACAATGGCTTACTTGATTGAGTAAAACCTTTGTAGGGGTACAAGTGTGGAAGAGGGACTTTACAAGCCCAAGCCTCCTTCTCCTAGACTCTTCTCCACACTCTCCTTCTACTTTGGTAGCCTCTAGGACTAATCTAAACCTTTGGAGTGAAGCACTATTCTCAACTTTAGGTGTGTGTGACAAGTGAGGTGAGAGGGTCTATTTATTGTTGGAGAAAGGTCGGTTCCCGCCACAATTAACGCGCGAATCAGTCACCTTTGACTCCAGGGAGTCGAGAGGAGCCAACACGTGTCATTTGACCGAGTTTGGTGCCAGGAAGAGGTCGGCCAAACCCCTGGTTCGGCCGACCTGGTCAAGGCTCCCCTCGGGGAGTGCTTCCTCCAGGTGGCTTCTAGGTGGGCCCCCTTGATATATATGGGTGCAAAACCGTTGGATCTCCTCGTATTCCTCTGTTTGTGGGTTATTTGATCCATGTGTTGCCATGTGTTGTCGCCTGATTCGTTGAAATTCATTTTCATGGATTCATCCCTGCATGTTTTGGTCTTTCGAGTAATAATTCACCTACATACAAATAAACACCAACACTTGTGGAATTGGGTTAGTGTATAACACTACCACTATTTTTTATGTTTCTTTTATGCACATTATGAGGTGAATTAACAGTCAAAATGTGGTACTTAAGGACTGTCAACAAACTCTCCCACACTTAGTCCTTTGCTCGTCCTCGAGTGAAGGCAAGAAGAACTAGAGTGTTGTCATGAATTTGCTATAAGGTAGAAAATAAGGATTCTAGATATTTCAACATATACCTGAATTCATGGATCCCATTTGTATGTGGCTACCACATAAATCTTGGGTTTTTGAAAAGTGGAACGGTTAGAATGAAGTTCCCTTTGATCATTCTCTACTGAAATGATTTGGCAGTTGCTATATTTGAAAGTCATAGGAACTTTTGCCCTTGCATTCTCGATTGGAATCTGTCAAATCTCTCAAAGTGTTTGAGTCCTCACCATGGCATGTTTTGCCAATTCTTGTCCCTATACTAAAGGTGGCTATATCTTGAGCTTGGTATGGATGAATGTGGCACACATTTGCAATTCATATGTTACTAAGTCAAAAACTTGATCCTATGAGAGACTTATGCAATGAACAAAGTGAAGGGAAAATTCTTGTGCACGTGAATGAAATTGAGGGGTGAGGTGATAACTCCCATGAATTTGCTTTCTGTTAAGGATGAAACATGGCCACTTTTTTTTTGAGCAGTCTTACTCTTTTTCAAGAGTGGATTCTTTTTCTTTTTCTTGTAGCCATGTATTCTACTCCTTTTTATTTTTTAGACAGGCCTTCATTTGTATTGTATGGAGTTTCTTTTTTTGGCGGATGGGTAATCGATGGATGCAAACTCTCAATGTGAGAAATTTGCATGAATGGAGTGCACAAGAGTTTCCAATTCAAAAAGTTCATGCATGTCACTCAATTGGGTCACGGGTTTGACAAAGTTCAATGAATAGCAATGTGGCATATGCTTGTGGTTTTCAATGAATATATCATATGGCCTTGGCGGGTATATAAATTTCCGATGAGAGATTTAGGCGAAGTTCAAGACTTCAAATAGTTACCAATGTCAAAATCAATTTCAAGCAAAAGAATGATTTCTAAAGAACTCATTTACCATATCACACTAGTCAAATACCTAGATGATGTGTTTTTCCTATAGAATTATGGGAATCATAAACAAGGTAATGAATTGAAATATAAAGTATTCAAATTTTCAGCTTAAGCAAATCCTTGACTACCAAATTTTATTTCAATTTGTTGAGTTGATTTATTTTAGATATGCAATTTGTTGAGTTGCAACTCAAACAGCAGGGTAGCGCATAAAAGTGGGGATAGGAAATCCAAACTGATTTTCTAGAACAAAACGGAGTCGTATGGTGCAGAAGGCAGGTCGGCCGACCAGGGGGTTCAGCCGACCTCCTGTTGGCTCTTCTGTGGCTCTGTTTCGTCGTGTCATTTTGCCTATTCGGTTGCGACGTGTATTGATATGCAGCATTAATTTTTCACGTGGGATTTTGTGACTTGGGGACATGTTCCCCCCACACTTGTTTCCTGAATTATTTAAGTAGGCGGGGAACGATGCGTTTCACTGAGGATTTTGTGGAGGATATCGAGGAGGATCAACACGAGAAAAGGGTTCGACCGACCCCATTCTGGCTCCGTTCAAGCCACAATTTCTCAGGTCAATCAAATGGGCCTCATAGATGAAGAATTGGATGGGCCCATTAGTTGGACGTGGAGAATTTAAACAGAATTGAAAGAAATGGCATGGAAATCGATTAGATTTACCATGTCAAACTATTTTTCTGTATCCTTTTGGGAATTGAGAAATAATTTGAGCCGACGCCCATTCACTTTGAATAGTTGACAGTCATCACCTTGGAGTGTGATTTCTCAATGGGATGAAGTCTCTACTATAGTGAAGGGTCCTTCCCATTTACTTCTAAGCTTCCCATGTCCAAAGAGTTTAAGCCTAGAGTTAAAGAGTAAAACTTTATCTCCATGTTTGATCTCTTTCGGCGCAATCCTCTATCGTGCCATCTTTTGGTTCTCTCTTTATAAATTCTGGCACTGTGGTACGCCTTATGTCTCCATTCCTCCAACTCAGATATTTGCTTCAATCGGTGATTTCTAGCTTTGTTAAGATTTATGTTCCACCGCTTGATTGCCCAATACGCTCTATGCTCCAATTCTACGGGAAGATGGCAAGTCTTCTGTAACACCCTCATTTTCATGCATCATGCCTTGCATACATTCATATACATGTTTAACATTAATTCACATCAAGAGGAATAAGTTTAAATTGATTTGGAGCAAAACCGCACTTAAAATGCAGGAAAGTGCGGACTAGTCCGGTTTTGCTGAGGACTAGTCCGATTTCTCTCTGACTAAAAATGGACTTGTCCGTTTTTGCTGCGGACTAGTGCAATTTTGCCTCTAGAAACTTTCAGACTTGTCCGATTTTGTGCGGACTAGTCCAATATTCCAAGAATCCTTGCAATTTGCTAAGTCCCTAGACTTTTCCGGACTAGTCCGGTGTTCCAGCGGACTTGTCCGGATTCCTCTCTGACTAAAGTTCGACTTCTCTGATTTTTTGCCAGACTTGTCCGATTTTCTCTCTGGACAACTTCGGACTAGTCCGGTCCTTTTCAGACTTGCCCGATATTTCGTGACTCTGAATTGATCTTTTGTTTTATGACTTGTTTCTTGGGGTTCACATTAAGTGGGCCTAGGGACGTCGTGCCTAACTCTATTGGAGGCCATGTGGGACCCTAAACCAGCCTCTACTCCTCTCAAACTCGAAATCCATCTAACCCTAGCCTCCACCTCTATATAAACATACCCACCCCTTGTCTTGACATCTATTTGCCACTTCTCCACCCCAACCAAATCCTAGTTCGTGGAGAGCCACCATCAAGGAGGGAGGAGGAGATCCCAAGATAGAAGAAGAAGAGGAGGAAACGAAAGAGGATCAATATCTCCACCAAGCTTTTGTTCCCCATCACCAATTCATCTCCAAGTTCATCACCAACCCTAGATCATCAAGATCCAAGTGTTACCTCCATGTTTCTTGATTCATTGGATTTCTAAGCACCTGGTATACCTTCTATTATCTCTTCCTTACGTGAAATTGACCCCTAATCTCCAAATTCATGTTGATCTAATAAACCCTAGTTCACTAGTTCTGCGAAGTGCAGACTAGTCCGGCCTTTTGCAGACTAGTCCGATTTTCCTGGTTAAACTGCATCAAATTAATTCTAAAATTGATTTGAATCAACTCCAAACCTGTATAAACATGTTGAAAGCTATTAGAACTAGTTAATGATCATTAAAAGCAATCTATTAACAGGTTCTACCTTGCATTTGCATCAATCATGCATGTCATGTCATATTGAGTAATTTTGTGCACTCTTTGATTGTGTTTCTTGTCTTGTATGTTTATTGTGCGGATTAGACGAATTTGCGCTAGAGAGTGCCACAGAGGATCTACAACACCAAGAAGTTGAAGGATTTGACCCTAATCAACCGCAAGAGCAAGGCAAGTGTCCTTGAAGCATATTGATCCCGTTTTGAAATAAATGTTTTGTTTTCAAAACTGCATGCTTGTGTCAATTTGATGGGAATCCTATGGTAGGAAGTTTACTAGCTTTGTTTAACCACCCTTGTCACCTGGAATATATAGTGGAGAGTCAGGATGGGATTTTTACCTTTTTGCTTCGCTTAATTAATTGGGATGGAAGAACAACTACACTACTTAATTTAACTATGCTTTAATGAGATTGTGGTTGACATGAACTGGTTAATCTGATATGGTAATCAGTGATCTAAGCAAGCCTGGTATGTGGATGGGTTTGGATGTTATGGTGGCATTGCTTGCTTTAGATCTAAGGACCGGTTCGTGGAGCGACCATCCAGGATTTACAGTGCCACCACGAGGCCAAGAATGGGTGCGGCGTAGCTGATTAATTAGGGCTTTGGCAGTTCTATTTAGACCATTAAGGATGCTCGGGGAAGGGGTAGTCAGATTGGGTTTGATGATGGTTGGTGGGACTACCCTGGATCCGAATAGCTCAAGAGGGGGCCGTTGGTTGAAGATGTGCTCAGTTGGAGACATCGCCACCTGTGAAACCTCAGTTGGGTCTAAATAGGCTAGTAATCCCTTTGTAAAGGCTATTTGTGATCTCTTGGCCACATACCTACGAAAGTGTGAGACGACATAATTGAGATTCTATAGTCATCGAAAGGTGATGAAATCACAAACACGTGGGTAAAGCGGTACAACCTCTGCAGAGTGTGTCTAAAACTATCATGATAGCCGTGCCCTGGTTATGAGCAACCTGAACATTACATGATTAGAGGGAAATTGGGATTTGGGATGGTTGTGGTTTGGTAATGGTTATGGATGGTTTTAAATTAATTTTTGATATTGAATATGGATATTGGTATATGATGATGGATATGGAATATAGACTGGTACTAAGATTTTAATTATGGTTATTTCACATACACATAATATATTGCCTTTCAAATGTTTTACTGTACTTTTCAGCACTTAGCCTTTATTAAATTCGTCATTTGAAACAGCCACATGTCATACTTTCCACACTTGCTGAGTACGACATGTACTCACTATTGCAATCCCCCCTAGCAGTTGCAAGTCAGGATTGGGAGTTTAATGGCGATAATGCGGAATTCTAGGCCGTGTCTACCGTCATCATTGTCTGTGGTGTTGATTGGAGCTGCACTACCCTATTGCTTATGCTGCCTAGCTATTTAGTTGCTTATTTAGTTTTTTTTGCTGCATTAGTTGAATTTGTCATTAATAATCATTAGAGCTTCTGTTCGAGGATAAATATGGTTTGTTTAATAAAATTTGGTTAATTAATATTGTTCTGTGGTAATTTTCTCTATACTCTTTTGTGAATGCACTCGTGTATGTATGTTGAACATCCTGGGCACACATATGCGTTCACTTGGTTCATTTTTCGGAACCTTGTGTCACAGATTGGTATCAGAGCCATAGGTTGACTGTAGGATGCAACCTAGATAGAATGGACACTTTAGAGCACATAGGAGCACTCAGGAATCGATGTGTTTTTATTCGGTGTGTTTTTTGCTATATATTGTTTCCTTGTGTGTTTAATAGAGGATGGGATGCTTTAGCATTGCCATGTCCACGTAGGCTAGTTAGTTGTCAAGTTTCATATCCCTTGATGCATATAGTTGGGGATGTTTCTAAATTCTTATCTTTTGCTTTCCTTCAGATGGTGAGGACTCGCAACCAGAGGAATGGCAATGATGAGGAGGAGAACCATAGAGTACCTCAGAACAACAGTGGACAAGGAGCTGCCCAAGGAGCTATTAATATTGAGCAGCTTTTGGCTATGCAAAACCAGCTCATGCAGACCATGATACAAATTATGGGACAGCTGCAGGCTGGCAATAACATCAATAATCAGCCCCACATGCCTCCACCGCCACCCCTGCCTCCTCTGGAGAGTTTATGTGGACTAGGCCGCCAACCATTGCTCAAGCTGCCGACCCTATGGATGCTAATGATTGGCTCAAGTCCATGGAGAAGAAACTTGCTATTGTCCAATGCAGTGACCGAGAGAAGGTCCTATTTGCTTCTCATCAACTAGTTGGAGCAGCTGCAGATTGGCTGGATTCTTTATGCAATGCTCATGAGAATCAGGAGGGGATCACTTGGGCTGAATTCAAAGAGAGCGTTCGTTCTCATTATGTGCCGGAAGGAGTTATGATTTTGAAGACGCAAGAATTTAAGAACTTGAGGCAAGAAAGACCAAGCGTGAGTGAATACCTCAATAAGTTCACTCAACTTTCAGGATATGCGCCTGAGGATATTTTTCGGGACAGCCGGAAACAATACTTGTTCATGAGGGGCTTGAACAATGAAATCCAAGTGCAACTACTCAACTGTGATTATGCCAATTTTCAGAAGCTTGTGGACAAAGCAATTGTGGTTGAGAACAAGATTCGTGAGATGGAGCAAGACAACAAGAGGAAGGTGCCATACCAAGGACAGCAACAAGGATGTAATGTGCGCCCTCGCCTTGCACCACTTAATGCGCCATATTACAGCTCTTCAATTCCTGCTCAACGCCCTGGATTTGCACCGCGCCCAACTCAGTTTGGGCAGCAGCGCCCTATCATGCAAGCACCTAGGCCTCCAATGCCTTATGCACCTCGCGCTAACTTTTCTGCTGCAAGTGTTCAAAACCAAGCTCGTCCCAATATTTCTGGTGGAGTTAAGAAGTGCTATACTTGTGGAGAAGTTGGACACTTTGCGTATCAATGTCCTAAGTCAGGCCTTGGTCAAGAAAGCAATGCGCCGAGGCAACACCCAAGACCCAATGGAGGGCAGCCACAAGGGAACCGTGGACAGCAGAATTTTGCTCGTGGCAACGTGAACCATGACTCTACGGAGGATGCTCAACAAGCGGATGACGTGGTCATTGGTATGTTTCTTGCCAAATCCAACCCCGCGACTATGTTATTTGATTCTGGAGCATCGCATTCATTCATTGCATCGAAGTTTGTTGCCAAGTATAGTTTGCCTATCTCTCATATGATGTTTACTCTAAAGGTTAAGTCTCCTGGAGGAGAGATGAGGACAAATATAGCATGTCCAAATGTAAGTCTTAAAATAAGGGGGTAGACTTCTCCGCCAACCTCATTGTTTTGGACTCTCAAGGATTGGACATTATACTTGGTATGGACTGGTTGAGGAAGCACAATGGAGTTATTGAGTGTGCCACGAAGACGGTGAAGTTGATCAATGAGGAGGGGATCACCGTAGAATTTGAAGCATCTCAACATGCACCGAAGCAATTAGAGCTGAATCATATGGACGGTGCCGCAATTGAGGAGATTCCGGCGGTGTGTGAACTTTTGGATGTTTTTTCTAGATGAGTTGCTAGGTATGCCACCTGATCAAGACATTGAGTTTCTTATTGATTTAATACCTGGAACTGCACCTATAGCTAAGAGGCCGTATAGGATGCCTCCTATGGAATTAGCGGAGCTCAAGAAGCAGATTCAAGAGCAACTAGAGAAAGGTTTTATTTGCCCTAGTTCTTCACCTTGGGGAGCTCCTTTGCTGTTCATGGACAAGAAGGATGGAACCCAAAGGATGTGTGTGGGTTACCAGCTCTCAACGAGGTAACAATCAAGAACAAGTACACCTTGCCATGCATAGAAGACTTGTTTGATCAAATGAAGGGTTCTTGTATCTTCTCTAAGATTGATTTGAGGTTGGGATATTTTCAAATGAAGATTAAACCAGGTACTCAGTCCGGTTATGACTCAATTTTGTTAATTGTAGATCGGTTAACTAAGTCAGCCCACTTTATTCCCGTCAAGACAACTATAATGGAGAGAAATTGGCGGAACTGTACATGGGAAGAATAGTATGTTTGCATGGAGTTCCGAAAAATATAGTCTCGGATAGAGGTTATCAATTCACTTCTAGGTTTTGGCAAAAATTGCATGAAGCTTTGGGAACGAGGTTGAATTTTAGTTCAGCATATCACCCTCAAACGGATGGACAAACCGAGCGGACCAATCAAATTTTGGAGGACATGTTAAGAGCTTATGCTTTAAAGCATGGGAAAAGTTGGGACAAAAGCTTGCCATATGCTTAATTTTCATACAACAATAGTTAGCAAGCAAGCTTGAAAATGTCACCATATGAAGCGCTTTATGGAAGGAAGTATAGGACACCTTTATTCTGGAATGAGGCAGGAGAAACTCAGGTATTTGATCCGGATGTATTGCAAGAAGCCGAAAAGCATGTCCAAATAATTTGTGAAAACTTGAGGGCTGCCCAATCAAGACAAAAGGGCTATGCGGACAATAGGAGAAGGAAATTAGCCTTTGAAATTGGAGATTTTGTTTACCTCAAGGTGTCACCAATGAGAGGTCATAAGAGGTTTAACATAAGAGGCAAACTAGCACCTTGTTATATTGGACCATTCAAGATTTTGGACAAAAAAGGAGAAGTAGCGTATAAGTTGGAGATGCCAGCTCATCTTTCGGATGTCCATGATGTCTTTCATGTTTCCTAGCTCAAGAAGTGCTTGAGAGTATCGGAAGAACAAGTGCCAATGGAAGAATTGGAACTAGAGGAAGATTTGACTTATGCCGAGCAACCGGTCAAGATCTTGGAAACCAAGGAGAGAACCACAAGGAACAAGGTGATTCGATGGTGTAAAGTTCGATGGAAGCACCACACAGAAAAAGAAGCAACGTGGGAATTGGAGGATGATCTCAAGAAGGAATTTCCCTATCTCTGGACGACTTTGGACTAGTCCGGTCCTTTTCGGACTTGTCCGATATTTTGCAACTCCGAATTGATCTTTTGTTTTACGACCTTTTTCATGGGGTTCACATTAAGTGGGCCTAGGTATGTCGTGCCTATCTATTTTAGAGGCCATGTGGGACCCTAAACCAGCCTCTACTCCTCTCAAACTCGAAATCCATCTAACCCTAGCCTCCACCTCTATATAAACAACTCCACCCCTTGTCTTGACATCTATTTGCCACTTTTCCACCCCACCCAAACCATAGTTCGTGGAGAGCCACCATCAAGGAGGGAGGAGGAGATCTCAAGCAAGAAGAAGAAGAGGAGGAAATGAAAGAGGATCATGATCTCCATCAAGCTTTCGTTCCCCATCACAAATTCATCTCCAAGATCATCCCCAACCCCAGATCATCAAGATCCAAGTGTTACCTCCAAGTTTCTTGATTCATTGGAGTTCTAAACACCTGCTATACCATCTATTCTCTCTTCCTTACGTGACATTGACCCATAATCTCCAAATTCATGTCGATCTAGAAAACCCTAGTTCGCTAGTTCTGCGAAGTGCGGACTAGTCCGGCCTTCTACAGACTAGTCCAATTTTCCTAGTTAAATTGCATCAAAATAATTCTAAAATTGATTTGAATCAACTGCAAGCCTGTATAAACTTGTTAAAAGCTATTAGAACTAGTTACTGATCATTAAAAGCAATCTATTAATAGGTTCTACCTTGCATTTGCATCAATCATGCATGTCATGTCATATTGAGTAATATTTTTGCACTCTTTGATTGTGTTTCTTGTCTTGTATGTTTATTGTGCGGATTAGACGGGTTTGCGCTAGAGAGTGCCGCGGAGGATCTACAATACCAAGAGTTTGAAGGCTTTGACCCTAATCAACCGCAAGAGCAAGGCAAGTGTCCTTGAAGCATATTGATCCTATTTTGAAATAAATGTTTTGTTTGCAAAACTGCATGGTTGTGTCAATTTGATAGGAATCCTATGGTAGGAAGTTTACTAGCTTTGTTTAACCACCCTTGTCACCTGGAATATATAGTGGAGAGTCGGGATGGGATTCTTACCTTTTTGCTTCGCTTAATTAATTGGGATGGAAGAACAACTACACTACTTAATTTAATTATGCATTAATTAGATTGTGGTTGACATGAACTGGTTAATCTGATATGGTAATAGGAGATCTAAGCAAGCCTGTTATGTCGATGGGTAGGATGTTATGGTGGTTTTGCTTGCTTTAGATCTAAGGACCAGTTCGTGGAGTGACCATCAAGGATTTACAGTGCCACCACGAGGCCAAGTATGGGTGCATCATAGCTAATTAATTAGGGCTTTGCCAGTGCTATTAGGACCATTAAGGATGCCCAGGGAAGGGTTAGTCAGATTGGGTTTGATGATGGATGGTGGGACTACCCTGGGATCTGAATAGCTCAAGAGGGGGCCCTTGGTTGAAGATGTGCTTAGTTGGAGACATCGCCACTGGTGAAACTTCAGTGGTGTGTAAATAGGCTAGTAATCCCTTTGTAAAGGCTATATTGTGATCTCTTGGCCACACACCTACGGAAGTGTGAGACGACATTATTGAGATTCTATAGTCATCGAAAGGTGATGAAATCACAAACACATGGGTAAAGCAGTGCAACCTCTGCAGAGTGTGTCTAAAACTATCATGATAGACGTGCTCCCGGTTATGAGCAACCTGGACCCTCACATGATTAGAGGGAAATTGGGATTTGGGATGGTTGTGGTTTGGTAATGGTTATGGATGGTTATGAATTAATTTATGGTATTGAATATGGATATTGGTATGTGATGATGGATATGGAATATGGACTGGTACTATGATTTTAATTATGGTTTATGATGGGTTTATTTCACATACACATAATATATTGCTTTTCAAATGTTTTACTGTACTTTACAACACTTAGCCTTTATTAAATTCGTCATTTGAATCGGCCACATGCCATACTTTCCACACTTGCTGAGTACGACATGTGCTCACTCTTGCAATCCCCCCCCCCACAGTTGCAGGTCAGGATTGGGAGTTTAATGAAGATAATGGGGAATTCTAGGCCGTGTCTACCGTCAGCTTTGCCTGTGGTGTTGATTGGAGCTGTGCTACCCCATTGCTTATGCTGCCTAGCTGTTTAGTAGCTTATTTAGTTTTTTTTCGCTGCATTAGTTGAATTTTTCATTAATAATCATAAGAGCTTGTGTTCGAGGATAATATGGTTTGTTTAATAAAATTTGGTTAATTAATCTTGTTCTGTGGTAATTTTTTGTATACTCTTTTGTGAATGCACTCATGTATGTGTGTTGAACGTCCTGGGCACACATATGCGTTCACTTGGTTCATTTTTTGGAACCGTGTGTCACGTCTTCCCATAGACAAGTTGGAAGGGAGACATGCCGATAGGTGTGTTGTAGACAGTATGATATGCCCACAATGCATCGGGTAGCTTTTGCTTCCATCCCATTCCCATTTCCAAGACAGTCTTTTGTAGAATATTATTAATTTGCTAATTAGATGTTTCTGCTTGACCACTTGTCTATGGGTGGTATGGGGTAGCAATGTTATGCTGGACTCCAAGTTCCCTTAAAAATTTCCTGAAGGTCTTATTTATGAAATGAGACCCTCCATCACTTATGACCATACGGGGAGTTCCAAAGCGTGGGAAAATGATCTCACGGAACATTTTCCTTGCTTGCTTGGAATTAGCATTTTTGCATGGCAATGCCTCTACCCATTTTAACACATAATCGATGTCAACCAGAATATACTCGCAATCATAAGACCTAGGAAAAGGTCCCATGAAATCAATACCCCATACATCAAATAATTCCACTTGGAGATTGTATGTTAGGGGCATCGCATCGCGAGCAGAGATTTCTCCATGCTTCTGGCATTTCCGACATCTGCGAATGAATTCCTTGGTACCTTCATACATTGAAGGCCAATAGAATCCACTCCGCCAGATCTTTGCCTGAGTACGGTAAACACCGTAATGACCACCATAGGGGCCAGCATGGCATTTATCTCTAATTTTGGTGCATTCAATTGATGGGACACACCCTCCAGCATGGCATTTCTCGACACATACTCGATAGAGGTAAGGGTCATCCAAAGGTTTCTACGACTCTCATAAATGAGTTTCTTTTTGTTCTCCCCTGGTGGTACGTATCCCGTGACCATAAAGTTCACGATATCCGCATACCAAGGGTGAGAGTCTGTAACCTTGAGGAGCATATCATCCCGTAGGAAGTCATTGATAGGTATGTCCATGGTTTGTGTGACTTTCGTACGTGAAAGATGATCCACTACTGAATTCTCTACTCCTTTCTTATCTCTTAGTTCCAAATCAAATTCTTGGAGTAGAAGAATCCATCAAATTAGCCTGTGTTTAGCATCCTTTTTGTTAAGCAGATATTTCAAAGCAGCATGGTCTTTGTAGACTATGACCTTTGCTCCAACCAAATAGGATCTAAACTTGTCGATAGCAAAAACTACTGCTAGGAGCTCTTGCTCGATTGTGGCAGATCGAGTTGGGCTCGGTCAGAGTTTTGCTAGCGTGGGCTATTGCTTGATGCTTTTTATCTTTGGTTTGGCCTAAGACCGCACAACCAGCAAAGTCACTGGCATCACACATGATTTCAAATGGCAGCGTCCAATCAGGGGGTTGGATAATTGGAGCTGAGATGAGTTCCTTTTTGAGTATATCAAATAAATCATCGGTAGAATCCTGCATGACCTAAAAAGCTGCATATTTCCTTAACATTGATAGGAGGTGGAAGTTTTTCAATAACTTCAATTTTAGCTTTGTCCACCTCTATCCCTCTCTCGGACACCAAGTGTCCAAGAACGATGCCTTCCCGAACAATGAAATGGCACTTTTCCCAATTAAGCACAAGGTCCTTCTCCTGACATCTTTGTAAGACTCTGCCTAAATTTTTATAGACAATGATCAAAAGTTTTTCCATAAACAGAGAAATCATCCATGAAAACTTCCATGATATCCTCGATCATGTCATAAAATATAGACATCATGCATCTCTGAAATGAGGCAGGAGCGTTACATAGTCCAAAGGACATACGCCGGTAGGCATAGGTTCCGTAGGGACATGTGAACATGGTCTTACTTTGATCATCGGGATGGATAGCAATTTGATGATATCCCGAATACCCATCAAGGAAACACAAGTAGGAGTGTTTTGCCAATCGCTCTAACATCTCACCGATGAAGGGCAATGGAAAATGGTCTTTCCTTGTTGCCTTGTTAAGTTTTTGGTAGTCGATGCACATCCTCCATCCCGTGACGGTCC
Source organism: Tuctoria greenei (assembly GCA_036927565.1). Classification (NCBI taxonomy): domain Eukaryota; kingdom Viridiplantae; phylum Streptophyta; class Magnoliopsida; order Poales; family Poaceae; genus Tuctoria; species Tuctoria greenei. The sequence goes on from JAYESD010000005.1 coordinate 113,733,494, forward strand.
GTTGAGGAATTAATTCATTCCTCTCGTTTTGAACAACCGTCATACCTCCCTTCTTAGGCACTACTTGAAGTGGACTTACCCATTCACTATGAGGAACAGGGTAAATAATCTCGACATGCAGAAGTTTCAAAACTTCTTTCTTGACAACTTCCTGCATCGCATTATTCAATCGCCATTGAGGTTCCCTTGAGCGGACACTCTCAGGGTCAATAGGAATACGATGGGTGCATAACGCTGGACTAATTCCCTTGAGAACCTGAAGTGAATACCCAAAAACAGCTCTATGCCTTTCTATCATGGCTATGAGTTTGAGCGTTTCATCATCTGAAAGCATGTCACTTATGATGATAGGGGCCTCCAAATCGCCATTTAGAAAGGCATAACGTAGGCCTGGAGGTAGAATCTTGAGCTCAATAGGAGGTTTTGGGGAGGGCTCTTCTTTTGGCAATTCAATTTCTTCCTGAAATTCATCCTCCTCTTGGATGAAGTCTTCTTCTCCTTCAATTTCAGAGGGTTCTAAAAATTGAAGAGTCCTAACCTCCTCCATTGGCTCATCTTGGATGGGAGATTCTGCAGATGTGTTCTTTGAGCGCAGAATAGGTATGGAGAAATTTCTCCCTCCAAGATTGATATTGAGGCTTCCTTCCAAAGGAACTTCCATGAGAAATTTCTCTATGGGAATCCCTATCATGATGTTAGAATCTTAGAATTTGAACACGTGAAAATGTAGGAGAGCCTCAACAACTTCGTGTCTAACAAACACTTGTTGTAGAACCCCACATCCTTCAAGAATGGTTCCAAATAAATCTTGAAAGGATTTGCGTGTTGGTGCCAATGGCACATCGCCAAGAATGGCGAGAGCACAAGAATCGGAAATGAAATTTGCTCCAACAGTAGGGTTGTATAGGATTCTCATTTGCATCCCTGTAATAGAACATAAAATGGTAGCCAAAGGTGAGGTCATCCGAAGAATTTCGGGTGAGTTGTCAACTTCAGCTGTCCACTCTCTGTTAGGATAGTGGTCAACTCCTTGACCGTCTTATAGACGAACACCTTGTCAAGTGGTTCAGGTGGAGTTGGTGGCAATGAAGGTTCGGGAGAGGATTCCCCTAGCAAGGCTTGGGGTAAATGAGAAATGGGTTCATCCTTGTCCAAGAGTGTATCCTTCGTTCTTGACACGACTTCCTCTTGGGGGGGGGGCTCATTAAGACCCATAATGAAGGAAGAATTTTCTAGAATTATGTCCAAAAGGTCCTTGCCTTCTTATGGAGGAAAGATCCTCCAGCCGTAATGTCAAGATATACGGCAGACTCTTTGTTTAATCCCATGAAGAAATGTTGCAAAAGCATTGGATCAAGGATTAACAAATCTGGGCAAATATTATTCAAAAGAGAAAATTTGTCATGAGCTGCACCTATGGATTCTTTCTCCATCTACTGGAAGCATAGTACATCCCCACGTAAGGAAACAATTCTGGCAATTGGAAAGAAAGCAAGACAAAATTTATCTCATAATTCACTCCAATCACCGTTTATCTTCCCAACGTAGTGGTTGTACCATTGTTTGGCTTTCTCCTTGAGGGAAAAAGGAAACAACTTCCTTTTGAGAGTTTCCTCTGTCATACGTTTAATTAGAAGGCATGAACACAATTGTTCGAACTCTCGTAGATTTTGGTAAGGGTTTTCACAATCCGTTCCTTAGAAGGATTGTTCCTGAACCATGGCTATAAAGCCAGGGCGATGTTCAGAGCTGGTTGAACAAATAGGTTCCACCAAAGGCGGTGGCTCACAGAACTTGCCCTTCGGAGCAGAATAAGAAAGAATGGTGGGTTGCTCCATGTATATGGTGGTGGTAAGGTAAGAATAAGAAAGGTAAGATGATAGATAAGGGGGATATGATACGATTGTGATTCGGGAGAGGATTCCCCTAGCAATGCTTGTTGGTATTTCTTAACACCACAGAGTTATCTGCAAGCGCATGGAAATACTATTGTAGCACTTCCCCTTTAGGAGTATTCCCAAGGGTATCGAATCCAAAGAACGTGTGTGCCAATCTTTTGAACTAGCTCACCCATGGACACAAAGTTGTTTGGTAGGCAAGTAACAGAGAGGAATTCAAAGTATTGATCCTAATTCAAGGTAGTTTGCAGTAGATGCTTGCTTCGGGCACGGGCTTACTCCTAGCAATACTAGGGCGACTCCCCACAAGAGCCTATGGCACAGCCGAACGTGGAGGATTACGATGGACAGATAGGGTTGTCACCACCTACTTCCTACCTCTTCAATCCGTGGGTCTACGAGATATCCACTGATGATTTATAACCTAAGCACCACGCTTACGTTCAAAATCACTACTCTAGTTGTTTCGAACACAAAGCTACAACTAGAGCCTCTGGTGAATTAAAGCAGTGAACCCACAAGTAACTACTTGTGCAAACTACTAAGAATAAATGATCAAACTTGTATTGAATTCACAATGGCTTACTTGATTGAGTAAAACCTTTGTAGGGGTACAAGTGTAGAAGAGGGACTTGATAAGCCCAAGCCTCCTTCTCCTAGACTCTTCACCACACTCTCCATCTACATTGGTAGCCTCTAGGACTACTCTAAACCTTTGGAGTGTAGCACTATTCTCAACTCTAGGTGTGTGTGAGAAGTGAGGTGAGGGGGTCTATTTATAGGTGGAGAAGGGTCGGTTCCCGCCAAAACTAACGCGCGAATTAGTCACCATTGACTCCAGGGAGTCGAGAGGAGCCAACACGTGTCATTTGACCGAGTTTGGTGCCAGGAAGAGGTCGGCCGAACCCCTGGTTCAGCCGACCTGGTCAAGGCTCCACTCGGGGAGTGCTTCCTCCAGGTGGCTTCCAGGTGGGCCCCCTTGATATATATGGGTGCAACACCATTTGGTCTCCTCGTATTCTTCTGTTTGTGGGCCATTTGATCCATGTGTTTCCACGTGTCATCTCCTAATTCGTTGAATCCATTTTCATGGATTCATCCCTGCATGTTTTGGTATTTTGGGTAATAATTCACCTTCATACAAATAAACCCCAACACATGTGGAATTGGGTTAGTGTATAACCCTACCACTATGTTTTGTGTTTCTTTTATGCACATTATGAGGTGAATTGACAGTCAAAATGTGGTACTTAAGGACCGTCAACAACAGGCCCTCTGGGAGGTGCCGGAGATGGATGCTCCGGCGTCCCCCACCATCTTCATGGAAATGTCGACGGCAGGCCCCTTGGGAGGTGCTGGCACTGAATGCCCCGACGTCGCCCACCATCTTTGTGGAAACGTCGACGGCAGGTCCCTTGGGAGGTGCCAGAGCTGGATACTTCGCCGCCGCCCACCATCTTCATGGAAACGTTGACGGTAGGCCCCTTGGGAGGTGCCGAAGTTGGATGCTCTGGCGTCGCCCACCATCTTTGTGGAATCATCGACAGCAGGCCCCTTGGGAGGTGTTAGAGCTGGATGCTCTAGCATCGTCCACCGTTGTCATAGAGTCGTCAACGTCAGGCCCTTGGTGTACAGGCTATCGCAAGAGAGCCCTGTTAGCATCAAGTGCGGGGCAGGAGAGTTTACTCACTTATGCGCACTTGGTGCTGACATTGACAGTCTGGGACATTGACGGCAGGCCCCTTGCGAGGTGCTAGAGCTGGGTGCTCTGGTGTCGCACATCATCTTCATGGAAACGTCAACAGCAGGCCCCTTGGGAGGTGCCGGAGATGGATGCTCCGGTGCCACCCACTATCTTCATGGAAACGTCGACGGCAGGCCCCTTGAGAGGTGCCAAAGTTGGATGCTCCGGCATCGCCCACCATCTTCGTGGAAACGTCGACAGCTGTCCACTTGGGAGGTACTGGAGCTGGATGCTCCGATGTCGCACACAATCTTTGTGGAAACGTCGACGGCAGGCCCCTTGGGAGGTGCCGGAGCTGGATGCTCCAGCGCCGCCAACCATCTTCGTGGAAACGTCAACGACAGGCCCCTTGGGAGGTGTCGGATTAGGATGCTCCGTCCTCGCCCAACATCTTCGTTGAAACATCGACAGCAGGCCCCTTGGGAGGTGCCGGAGGTGGATGCGTTGGCATCGTCCACCATTGTCGTAGAGTCATCAACAGTAGCCTCCTGGTGTACAGGCTATCGCGAGAGAACCCTATTAGCAATGAGTGCGGGGCAGGAGAGTTTACTGACTTATCTAAACTTGGTGCTGACGTTGACGGTCTGGGATGTCGACGGCAGGCCCCTTGCAAGGTGCTGGAGTTGGGTGCTTTTGTGTCGCCCACCATCTTCATGGAAACATCGACGGCAGGGCCATTGGGAGGTGTCGGAGCTGGATGCTCTGGCGCCGCCCACCATCTTCGTGGAAGCGTCGACGCCAGGCCCCTTAGGAGGAGCCGGAGCTGGATGCTCCAACGTCGACCACCATCTTTGTGGAAACATCGACGGCAGGCCCCTTGCGAGGTACTGGAGCTGGATGCTCTAGCATCGCCCACCATCTTCATGGAAATTTCGAAGGCAGGCCCCTTGGGAGGTGCCAGAGTTGGATGGTCCGGCGCTGCCCAACATCTTCGTGGAAATGTCCATGGCAGGCCCCTTGGGAAGAGCCGGAGCTGGATGCTCCGGCGTCGCCCACCATCTTCGTGGAAACATCAACGACAGGCCCCTTGGGAGGTGCCGGAGATGGATGCACTGGCGTTGTCCACCATTGTCATAGAGTCATCAACATCAGACCCCTAGTGTACAAGATATCGCGAGACAACCTTGTTAGCAACAAGTGCGGGGCAGGAGAGTTTACTCACTTATCCACACTTGGTGCTAATGTTGACAGTCAGGGATGTCGACAGCAGGCCCCTTGTGAGGTGTGGGAGCTGGATACTCCTACGTCGCCCACCATCTTCATGGAAATGTCGACGGCAGGTCCCTTGCAATGTGCCAGAGCTGGATGCTCCAGTGTAACGTGCTTTGTATGTCCTGCACACATAACAAAGGTACATATTGTTTTGTTCACTAGTGATCTTTTCCTATCCTTAAGTATTGTCATGTCCTACAGTCCTCGACTGGTACATGGGATTTGGGTAATTCTTTTAATTGGCGATCAGGGGTGGGCATGGTAGGCCATGCCCTTCCCGAAGCTGGAACGGGGTCTGCCATGTTGTGTCCTACTCCCAAGGGCGCGTCGGCCTTAGGTGTCGTTGATGACTCTGCACCCTCGTCCATCGAGGCAGGTGAGGCTGAAGTGGCACAAAGCTGGAAGTACCAGACGAAGAGGCACCCGGCGAGGATGTGCCCGGCGTGGGTGTGCCAAGCGATGAGGTGCTTGGCATGGAGGAGCCAGGCGAGGAGGTGCCCCGCATGGAGGGGGGCTACACTGGACGTGGCTGCTCCCCTTGGTGAGGCCGATCTGCTTGTCGTTGAAGTAGCACCAGTCCCTTGGGAGGTGCCGGAGCTGGATGCTCCAGCATCGCCCACCATCACCGCAGAGTCGTCAACGACGGGCCCCTGGTGTACAGGCTATCACGAGAGAACCCTGCTAGCAACAAGTGCGGGGCAGAAGATTTTACTCACTTATCTGCGCTTGATGCTAATGTGGACGGTTTGGGACCTCGTTTGCAGGCCCTTTGCGAGGTGCTGGAGCTGGGTGCTCCAACGTCACCCACCATCTTCATGGAGTGTCGACTGCAGGCCCCTTGGGAGGTACCAGAGCTGGATAATCCAGTGCCGCCCACCGTCTTTGTGGAAACGTCGATGGCAGGCCCCTTGGGAGGTGCCGGAGCTGGATGCTCTAGCGTCGCCCACCATCTTTGTGGAAAAGTCAACGGCAGGACGCTTGGGAGGTGCTGGAGCTGGATGCTCCGGTGTTGCCCACCATCTTCATTGAAACATCAACGGTAAGACCCTTGGGAGATGCCAGGGCTAGATGCTCCGACGCCAACCACCATCTTCGTGGAAACGTTGATGGTAGGCCCCTTGGGAGGTGCCAAAGTTGGATGCTCTAGCGACACCCACCATCTTCGTGGAAACATCGACGGTAGGCCCCTTGGGAGGTGTCGGAGCTGGATGCTCTAGCGTCGTCCACCCTTGTCGTAGAGTTGTCAACGGCAGGCTCCTGGTGTACAGGCTATCGCGAGAGAACCCTATTCGCAACAAGTGCGGGGCAGGAGAGTTTACTCACTTATATGTGCTTGGTGCTGACGTTGAAAGTCTAGGACATCGATGGCAGGCCCCTTGCTAGGTGCTGGAGCTGGGTGCTCCGGCGTTGCCCACCATTTTCATGGAAACGTTGACGACACGCCCCTTGGGAGGAGCCGGAGCTGGATGCTCCAGCGCCGCCCACCATCTTTGTGGAAACATCGACAATAGACACCTTGGGAGGTGCCGGAGCTGGGTGCTCCATCGTCGCCCACCATTTTTGTGGAAACGTCAACGGCAGGCCCCTTGGGAGGTGCTGGAGCTAGATGCTCTGGCGTCGCCCAACATCTTTGTGGAAACGTCGACGACAGGCCCCTTGGGAGGAGCCAAAGCTAGATGCTTTGGAGCCGCCCACCATCTTCATGGAAATGTCGACGGCAGGCCCCTTGGGAGGTGAAGTTGCTGGATGCTCTGGTGTCGCCCACCATCTTTGTGGAAACGTCGACGGCAAGATCCTTGGGAGGTGCCGGAGCAGGATGCTCCAGTGTCATCCACCATTGTCGTAGAGTCGTCAATGACAGGCCCCTGGTGTACAGGCTATCGCGAAAGAACCATGTTAGCAACAGGTGCGGGGCAGAAGAGTTTACTCACTTATCCGCGCTTGGTGCTGACATTGACGGTCTTGGACGTCGACGGCAGGCCCCTTGCAAGGTGCTGGAGCTGGGTGCTCTGGTGTCGCCCATCATCTTCATGGAAACGTCAACAGTAGGCCCCTTGGGAGGTGTTAGGGCTAGATGCTCCAGCGTCGCACACCATGTTTGTGGAGGGGCTCTCCTTCTTCCGTGGCGAGGCGGACACACCCGCGGTGGGATACTTGTATCACTCGGAAGGGGCCTTCCCTGTCGGGGGAAAGTTTGTGCGACCCTTCTCGAGAGAGTATGCGCCGCAGCACCAGGTCACTTGTCCTGAGCTCTCTACTCTGCATGAACCGCTCTTGGTAGCGTCTCAAAGCCTGTCGGTAACGTGCATTTCGGATGGTTGTGTGCCACCTTGCTTCATCGATGAGGTCGACATCCTCTCTTCGGAGCTTGTCTTGTGAGGCTTCATCGAATACTCGGACTCTGAACGAGCCCACAAAGATCTCCGGGGGAGGATGGCCTCAGCCCCATACACCAGAAAGAAAGGTGTTTATCCCATGGCGTCGCTGGGTGACGTCCGGCTTGCCCATAGTGCACAGTCGAGTTTGTCGACCCACTTGGCACCATGCTTATCCAAGCTGTCATATGTGCGTGTCTTGAGGCACCTAAGGATCTCAGCGTTGGCCCATTAGACTTGTTCGTTGCTCGTTGGATGAGCCACAGATGCATAACAAACTTGGATGTCGAAGTCTTTGCAGTAGTTCTAGAATGCTGCACTGGTAAACTTGGTCCCATTGTCAGTTATGATCCTGTTCGAGACCTAGAACCTGCAGAAAATTGATTTGATGAACTTGACTACAGACTCCTTGTTGATGTTGATCACTGGGGCTGCCTCCGGCCACTTGGTGCACTTATCTATGGCGACGTAGAGGAACCGGTACCCTCCGATTGCCCTTGGGAAGGGTCCCAGGATATCCAGTCCCCAGACCGCGAAAGGCCAGGAGCGCGGGATCACCTGCAGTGTCTCCGCCGAAGTGTGAATTCACTAGGCGTGGAACTGGCACGCCTTGCACGTCTTGACTAGTTTGACAGCGTCTTGTCGTGCTATTGGCCAGTAGAAGCCATGCCGGAAGGCTTTGCCAACGAGCGTGCTGGAAGCTGCGTGATTCCCACACTCTCCTTCGTGGATTTATGCGAGCAAGTCGCAGCCTTCCTACCGAGTTATGCACTGTAGCAGTACGCCGTTGGCACCACGTCGGTAGAGATCACCTTCTACCAACATGTAGCGTTTATCAATCCTCACAATCCTCTCATTAGATTCTGGGTCCTCCGGCAAGAGGTTGTCCTTCAAGTAGTCACAGACCTCTATGATCCATGCGTCGGGACTCTCCTGAGCTTCTATATGTTGGGCGCCAGGGTTGGGACCCCTGGTGACGCTCAAGAACCTTGGCGACCCCCATGGTTGCAGGGCTGCATTGGTTGCCAGTTTTGTGGAGCTAGGCTAACCTCCTTTATTAGGCCCTACTGGCCTAGCGGTCGGCCGCACTAACATCCTGCGAAGGACCACTTCTTGAACATGGGCTCCTGTGGATGCTATGGTTGACAGGGCATCGGAGATGGAGTTGTCGACGCGCGGCACATGGCAGAGATCCAAGGCCTCGAATCCAGCTTCTACCTTCTTGACATATATTAGATATACCGCGAGCTGCAGGTCTCCCTTGACCAGCATCTGCTGGACACCGAGACCCTGTGCATCTCTGATTCTGAATATGAGGGCTTCGTACTCTGCCATGTTGTTGTTTGTCTTGAAGTCGAGGCGCACCGCGTACTTGTACTTCTGCCCTGTTGGCGAGGTGAGCAGTATGCCTGCTCCAGCCCCTTGCTTCCTTGAGGATCCGTCGAAGAAGAGTGTCAAGTGAGTTCCGGTATGCACCAGAGCCCTGGGCTCCAGCTCACTGATCTCCTTGCCCCCTTGGTTGCTTATAGAGGGGGTCCACTCAGCAATGAAGTCTGCCAAAGCTTGACTCTTGATTGCATGTCGTGGCTAGAAATCAGGCTCGAAGTCCGCTAATTCAGCTGCCAACTTGGCGATATTGCCAGTTGCGTTCGTGCTGCGCAGCACTGCTCCTAGTGGGAACGAAGTCACCACTGATACTCGATGTGCGTGAAAATAATGGTGGAGCTTCCACGACGCGATTAGCACCACATAAAGTAGCTTGTGGACTTCAAGGTACCTTGTCTTTGCCTCATGCAGGACTTCGCTGATGATGTAAACCAGGTGTTGGATGGTCCGGGACCTTTTTGGGAATCTGGCGCATCTTCTTCCCTCTGCTTCAGGTCTAGTGACTCCATGTCTCCAGGGCCGGGCGCTTCCTTCGGGGGATGGGACTCAAAGGCTTCTTGGCCTTCGGGGCCCCCTAGGGGACCCGATCATCCTCTGGGGGCTGGGACACAGAGGCTCCTTGGTCTCCGTGGCCCATTGGTGGACCTGGACGTCCTGTGGGGGCTGGGACCCGGATGTCCGTTGGGGGCAGGGACCCAGAGGCTTCTTGGTCTTCGGGGCCACCTATGGGGAGTCGGGCGTCCTCTAGGGGCTGGGACCCAGAGGCTCCTTGATCTTCGGGGCCACCTAGGGTGACCCGGACATCCTCTAGGGCTGGGACCCAGAAGCTCCTTGCTCTTCGGGGCAACCTTGGGGGGCCCGGACGTCCTCTGGGGGCTGGGAACCAGAGGCTCCTTGCTGTCCGGGACCCCCTTGTGCAGCTCGGACGTCCTTTGGGGGTTGGGACCCAGAGTCTCATCTGTCATTGGGGCCCCCTGCGAGCTCTAAGCCCTGGGGCTTAGAATCAGCGGCAGATCCCCTTCCTTTTGTCGGTGTTTCTCAGGGCCAGCCATTCTGCAACCAAAACCAAACTTACCACCTTGGTTTTGGCGGCGATTTAGAGGTACAGGGGCTCCCCGTGCTCCGGTGCCACCATTATTGGTAGCGACCTCATCTGCTGCTTTAGCTCGCGGAATGCCTTCTCCGTGTCTTCAGTCCAGACGAATTGTCCGGATCGGCGCAGTAGTTTGAAGAACGGGTGAGCCCGCTCTGCTAGTCTAGAGATAAACCGGTTGAGCGCTGCCAAGCACCCTGCAAGCTTCTGTACATCCTTATGTGGGCTGGAGGCTGCATCAGCTCTACCACTTTGATTTTTTTTGGGTTGGCCTCGATTTCTCGGTGTGAGACAAAGAACCCGAGGAGCTTCCCAGCCTTTACAACGAACACACACTTGTCTTGGTTGAGCTTTGTGCGTGTGGTTCGTAACCTTTCAAAGACTAGGGCGAGGTTTTCTAGCAGAATGTTTGTAATTGGATATTTACTACAATATCATCAACAGATACCTCTACTAGGTCACGAATGAGGTCCCCAAATGTTTTATGCGTGGCACGTACAAAGGTGGGGAGGGCGTTCTTAAGACCGTAAGGCATGGAGACATACCAGTAAAAGCCATCTACGGTTATGAAAGTGCTATGCTCTTCATCCTCTCTAGACATCGGGATTTGGCAGAACCTTGGATACGCATCTAGAAAGCATAACATATCGCACCCCGAAGTTGAATCTACGATTTGATCAATTCTAGGGAGAGGGAAAGGATCTTTAGGACATGCCTTATTGAGGTTGGTGTAGTCAATGGACATCCGAAGATTACCGCCAGCCTTGGGGACAACAACTAGATTGGCCAGACATCTGGAATGGTGGAACTCCCGTATGAAGCCAACATCAAGGAGCTTCTTGATCTCCTCGCGGATGAAGTTGTGTCGCTTGATTGACTGCTTACGGGGCCTCTGTTGCTACAACCGTGCATCGGGCTAGATCCTCAGATGGTGCTCAATCACTTCCCTGGGGATGCCTGGCATCTGCGATGGTTGCGAGGCGAAGACATCGACATTAGCTCGCAGGAAGGTAGTGAGCGCCGATTCCTGCTTGTTGTCCAGACACCCCGCGATACGGGTGGTCTGAGCCACATCAGATCCAATCTTGATTGTCTGGATGGGTACGTCATTATCGTCGGAGGGCTGCACTCGTGGTGCAGCGATGCGGCTGCGCGCGTGGGTCTATCGAAGGCTTACTCAACCCAACATCGCACAGGGCAGGTGCAGGAGCCCTTGCCAGTGCTCAGAGCTTCTCCAAAATTGTCACCGCTGCAGCACAATCTCTGCAGATCTTCAGGACGCTCGAGGATGTCGGCATCTTGAGGACGAGGTAGCCATAATGGGCTACAGCCATAAATTGGTACAGGGCTGGCCTGCCGATAATGATTTGGTAGGGGAGGTTAACCTCCGCGACGTTGAATAGGATATTCTCCGTCTTGAATTTCTCGGGTGTGCCTAAGGTCACCCGGAGTTAGATGCATCCGTACGGGATAACACTCTCCGATCCTACCCCCGAAAATGATCTTGACGGGGCGAGCTCAAACACGGGGATCTTTAGATAGTGGAAGGCCGCACGGCTAATAAGGTTGAGGCCGGATCCACCATCCACCAGAACGTGGTAAAACTTTAAACTGACGATTGGTGGGGGCAATGAGGAGGGGCAGCTTCCTAGCTCCCGCCATGTTCTCGGGGCAGTTGGAGGCGTTGAAGCTGATCGGCGTCTCCAACCATTTGTGGTGCAGCGCAGGGACATGCGTAGAGGTTGTCGAAGCCATTGCCTTGTGAAGGGTCTTGACCACATTCCTGGATGTGGGTTCCCAAGATCCTCCACAGATGACGTGGAGTTCTTTGCGACGCTCGTGGTCGCTATTGTGGTCGAAGTTCATAACATGGTGTACTGTTTCCACAACGTGTTCCGGCCTTTGGAACTCCTTCTCCACGTCTTTGTCACCACGATGGTCGACCTTTTGCGGCATGATCTCATCGCAACTCGCAGGCTTGATTAACACCATGGTGGTGAAAGCGCTACCTCTTTTTTGAGGGAAAAAACTCCAACCTGCGCGCCAAATGTCGAAGTGTTAAGGCGACACTTTCCCCGGATCTACTAAGGAGCAGCTTGCGGAGGTTCTTGTTCACTAGGCTTAGGCCTCAAACTAGTGTTCTAGCGGAAGAGTATGTGAGACGGTGGTTTTTACGTGATTCGAGCCACAAGGAGTGTAACACCCTACTCCACGGTGGATTGTTATTGCTGGTGAGTGTGTATGTGTGTGTGTGTATCAAGGATTCTAAGTCTGGTCCTTGTATCTGTTGCGGTCCAGACCTTTTTTAACCTAGACTGGACGCCTTACAAGTGGGGTCCCAGGGCCCGACAGGTGGTCTCGGGGCGATCTTATCCTAAAGATCTAAGGCTTATCGCATAAGCTTCCTCTGAGAGTGGTAGTGGAGACTCATCGTCTTGCTGCCTCCCTTGTCAGTAGCCCACGCGCCATTGCTGACGGTGGCAGAAGGTGTCCCATCAGCTTGTCTTGTTGCCGCAAGCTACTGACTTGGCTGAGTGCGATAGGCCTGCAGCGCCTTTACCGTGACGTGATTGGTCATGGCGGTCTCTGACCGTTGGCGTGCCCCGCGTCATGCACCAGGGGTGGTTGCGGGTCATCAATGCTTGACTGGAGCGGAGTGCTCCACCTTTTAACTCTCGCACCTTACCGTCTGGGGCGAGCTGCAGGACACATGGCAGCGTCGGGGTAGGTCCTTGGCAGGAAGGGTATCCCCGATCCTTCGAGGCATGTGGCGGCTCTAGGGCTCCCCATGGGTACGTGGCAGCTCCGTGCTTTTTCCCTTGGGGGTGCTGGTCCTTGCGCTCCATGCTACGTGGTTGTTCCTGGGGCGCTCCCCCAAGGATGGGTGAGGTCCCGCTCCTACACGTGGCATCTCGAGAGCCCGTCACACTAGAAGGGCCAAGTCACATATTCAAGGCTTACATGTCAGCGCCACAGCTTGATCTTTGAGGGAGGCAAAGGCCTTGGTGCCTATAGAACACGTGCCGCCTCCGGACGCGCCTCACTATCTTCATCCTCTGTGCGAGGGTACCCCATCTGCAGGGTACCGACAGTTATCATTGTGGGTCCGTGGATCTCCTATTTATAGGGCTTCCAAAAAGTTACTGTTAGAAATCCCGATGATCGGATTAGTCCGTATTGGATACCGGACTTGTCTGTAGTGATGTGTAAAAGGCGGCGTGGAAATAAGCACACTAGAAACCCTAATTGTGTGAGGTATGCCGGACTAGTCCGGTTGGTGTCCAGACTTGTCCGGTGCCATGTGAAAATGAACTCCAGAGAGTTGAACGGACTGGTCCAATCTAAGAACTGACGTGTCCGGTGCTATATGTTATTGAACATCAGGGAGTTCAACGGACTAGTCCTGTCCTGTGGACTTACATGTCTAGAGTGCAGTGAGAAGGATTTACAAAGACAATAAAGAACTAGTTAGGTCCATGATCGGACTACTCCGGTGCACTATATAATTGGATTCCAGAACGGTTAACGGACTAGTCCGGTCTGTGATTGGACTAGTCTGGTCCGTGAACGGACTAGACTGGTGCTCCGTGAATATTTATGTGTTATTAATCCCATACCCCTACGCACAGACTTGAGCTCTTGGGATGTCTCTCTATCACACATCCTATACATTTAAATCTACTTTGTGCATCAGTTGTCAGTTGGAATTTTCTCTTTTATACACCACTTCATTTTTCACGTTTTTGAGTGCACCAGACTATCTCATTTTACTTAACATACAGTCATATGAAAAAATTCATTAGGATCTCATTTTTTTGTCATCAATCGTCCAAAACAAGCAAGGGATTGCCTAGATGCACTTTCAATCTCCCCCTTTTTGGTGATTGATGACAATCAATTGAGATATCACCATTAAGAGTAAAAATGTCAATTTTCATAAAGTGTGCATATATGAGAATAATAAATGAGTAGCGAGATACTTCTCACATATATGCACTCTTTATGGTGGGGTGACTAACTAGTGTGTGATCAAAAGATGTGATGAGCAATACAAAAGCATTTGACAGTTATATCAACAATAATCACATTAACATTAACTAAGCATCACACATTAATTAAATTAAGCACATCCAAAATAAAATACAATAGTTTGAAAATGAGTACATGTTCTTGATCACAAGTCCTTAATGGCTTAAAAACTACAACCTAGACAACTAGTCTCAATCTCTCCCCCTTTGGCATCAAGGCATCAAAAAGGGAAAATTGAGTGGAATCACTCTTCGTCACTGCCTCTCTCACTCTCAGTCCTTTCTTCATCTTCAGGTGCTTGAGGAGGAGGAGGAAGAGGAGCAGAGGTACCAGCCAGTACAAATGATGCCAAGTCTTGGTCAGTTAAAGGAGCCATCTCAGTGATATCTTCCTCAGAGTCTTCTGAGATCTGAGGTGACGCCACTGGCTCAATCTCTAGCTTGTAACAGATGGCTTTGATGTTAGCCTTCAAATATCTTTGATGGTTCTTCCTGGCCAGACACTCTTTATGCTGCTTGATTTCCACTTTGCGACAAAAAGCAAAGATGGATGTAAGCATGTTCAGTATTTCACTGGATGATCCTCTAGGAGGTGGAGGAGCATGAGCAGTAGGCTTGGGTCTTGTGCCTTCATGAGCCCTCTTGGATTTTCTTTCCTCTGCAGGTGAAGTAGGAGCAGAGGGGATAGTGTAGATAGTAGGCTTCTAGGTCCTGAGTCTAGCATGAGGCACATCCTTGACAAACTCCAGTCCTGTCACCTTCTCAATCATATGCATGATGTAAGGTGCATAGCCACACGACTTGTTAGGAGTGATTGAGATGTTCACAATGTCATTGCACATGTACTCAAAGACATTGAAAGTCCTTTTCCTGCTTATCACCTTCATCAATGTTCTGAGTGTGCCTTGAATGGTCCCTACATCTTCCTCTTTGGGGGCTATGGTCTTCCCCAGGATCCTGTTAAGGACAACATTGAAAGGCTTCAAATACTTAGCAGTTGGAGACTTGAATGCCATCTTTGTATAATACAGAAAGTCAAGCTGATATTTCTCCGGGGGCTTCAGATTGTGGATAATGATGTCAATCTCCAAAGAATCTTCTAGGTGAAGAATTCTTGCAAACTCCTCATAAGTGACATTGTACTGTGCTCCATGTGTCATCAAGACCATCCTATCACTGTCATCATGAGCAAATTAGATAGTTGAGTAGAATTGAGTGATGACCACAATGTTCCAGTCCCACTAGAAAGAGACTAGATCTTTCAGTCCATGCAGCTCCAAGGCTTCCAGAACCTCTTGATAGGCTTGGTATCTTTTGGACTGTAGATAGGTGATATCAAACCATTGGCTTTCAATGACAGGATTCCTCATCTTTAAATACACATGCTCATAGTGGTCAGCATGGAAATTACTCCAAATCTTGGATCAGCTGATTGTTTGGGCTGATCCTAGACTTCTACCTTCCTGAACTCGTCAGCTAGCTCACCACCGTTGCCAGTGAAATCAGCACTAGATGGTTGTCTGTTGCGGGGAGTAGGAGCTTTCATCTTCAACGGGCCAATAGGGCCACTAGCAAGTCCATTGCCCTTGTTGAGGGCTCTCTTGGGCCCCGATGAGCTCCCAGTTGCATCCTTGCCCTGAGCTTTCTTCACTACAACTCTCCTTCTCTTAGGAAGGGTGTCGTCAGAAGGGGGATAGTGGACATTTTAATCATGTCTTTTATTCATCACCCTCTCTTTGGCTCTTTACACTCGAGCATGCTCTACCTCTTCATCACAGTGAAAAGAACTATCTTCTGAACCTGAAGACATCGTGCCTGACAAGGAGATTCAAGGATAAGATAAGAATCGATTTGAGACTAGTACAAATTGGGATTTAGAAGTTCAAAATGTCATGTTGTAGGATCAAAGAGCACGTGAAAAGCTACCAGAGGGGGGTGAATGGTAGATTTAAAAAATCTTACGCAGCGGAAACAATTAAATCCCAACCCCTTCAGCAGAAAAATGATCTGTTAAAAAAATCATGTGTGAGACTAATATAAACGTGTTTCACTGGGACAAAAGTGATATATATCAGAGAGAATCAATTCACGAAGAAAACACAAAAAGAATCACTCAATACGTCGAGAGAAACTCAAGTTATGATCGAAAGATTGAACAAAGGTCAATCTGTCCTACCCATGAAAAACAGTTCTGGAACGCTGCAAAGAAACTCGTGTAGATCAGAAACCAAAAATCCAATGACCGTGAAATTTTGACAGATGATAGATAATTAAGTTGTGAAGACAAACTAAAAAGAATCACGTCAAATGGATCTGTAAAACTCAAGTTATGATAAAACCACCGATGAAAGGTAGAGCTGTCCAGAAACTCGACGAGTAAAAATTGTCTGGAACATGTCAGACGAACAAGGCACAAAAGTTACTTCAAACATCGAATTTTATTAAAGAGAACACAAGAGGAACATCCCCAAAGTCGTGTGCCACGAACTCTGGCCTCCCTTGCTTATATAACCAGCCCCTAGGCCATCCCAATCTCAACTAGGACTCCAATCCTACTCCGATCACGAATCGAAACATTCCATAACTGCTTAGGACTCTTCTATACGCAGATAGAAGCAATATTAAGACTTCCAAACACCTTAGGAACATATCGCACATTCCTAAATCAACTCAAATTCGTTACCCACACGAAATCCTATCATAACCCACTCGATACTTTCCATACCGAGCCATAGCCGACTCCGCTGCAGCCAAAGTCATCAATCAATACGATCCAATCCTTCCAAGCAGAACTTCCCATCCATAAACCATCTCCGGAACCATGTTGCCATGTCATTCACTGCATGCATACATGCAAACACCTTCCTTCGACGTCCAGTAACCTTCATATGCACTGCCCTTGATTCAATCATCCTGCGCGACCTCCTGACCCGCTCAACAACAATTCCTACAAAATTTTGTTGTTGAAACCTCATCTCCTCCCTGAGACTAGTCCAAAGGATGCTCTCACCAGCGATGATTTGAACTCAAGCAACACCTGCACATGAACAAACAACCAATCCATACGAGCCCAAGTCTGCGACTTGACTCAAGTTAGTTCTGAAACTACAACACCTTACTTGAGTACCTCAAATAAGCATGTTGCAAAACATAGCAAAACGATATCCTCCATATCAACCAAAAACATACCAAATGAATACTAAGCAATCATTCTAGGAATATAAAGCAAGTTCGAAACATTGCAAGATAAAAGCAGGAACATTGCGATCAAGCTCCGAACCTTGCCAAAGCTAACCGCAGCTTGAGCTGGAGCTTACCAAAGCTAGTACAACCTAGCGCCGGAGCTTACCAAAGCTAGTACAACCTAGCACCGGAGCTTACCAAAGCCAGTACAACCTAGCGCCGGAGCTTACCAAAGCTAGTCAGACCTAGCACCAGAGCTAGCCAAAACTAGTCGGAACTAGTCATCCCAAAAGTCAGAGCTAACCAACATAAGTCGGACCTAGCAGAACATAATAGAGCTTAACAAAGACATGCTGGAGCTATCAAAGACATGCCATAGCTAAATTCAAACCTCACCGGAGCTACCCAAAACCATGTCGGACCTAGACATAGCAAGTCGGACCTTACGTCGGACCATGCAGAAGCTCGGAGCTAGAGTCGGACCTTACTAAAAAGATGTTATGGCAGTATTCAAAAATTTTATTGTCAATGGCAGTGTATTCAGCACACATAGGTCTCATAACCTCCCCCTTGATGAATGCATTGGCAACACCATTTAAAATCCGAACATTGGCATGAAAAGTTTTGAAACCAATTTCTCCCCCTTTGTAAAATAGGAATAAAATGAGAAAAAGAAATACTCCCCCTAATATGAATCGTGGCAAAACAATTGTGAATATGTGCAATGTAGATTTCTCCCCCTTGCATACTTATCTTTAAAAATTCACATATTATCTCTCCCCCTTTGACAATGTATTCAGCAAGGTTCAAAAGAGAAATTTTAATTGTTATGAGCATATTATAACATATACATGTAAAACAAAGCTCATCCAAGTCATACTATCAAGTAACTTACACTATCACATCAATGAAAAACATAAAGTAGTGTAAGCCATGCTAGAGATCAAATGTAATTTTCAATTTAAGCAAGTCATGATGTCACAAACTTAACTATTTCAATACCTGAAAGCATGACATTTGTTGTTGCATTTTATTATTTTCAAAGCACAAATTTAGATCATATGATATTTGTAAGAGATTATATGCGCATCTGTCTTATTCTAACCAACCAAGCCAAGCCAATGTCATTTGACAATCAGAAGCTTAAGGACATGGTTTTAGTCATACACAACTTCTTCCAAGTTCATATCTAAGTGCAATGATAAGCCATCTCAAAAGAAGAAGTGTGATGCATGCATATTCTCTTGATCTTTTCTCAACTTATATTTGTTCACAAAAACTCAACATGTGAGTTGATTGTTTGATTAATTCATTATGATTAAAAGCACTTGTGAGCATGCAACAAGTTCAAAAGAGCAAGAAAGTTCGACCATGACCAGATTTAGTGTAAGTAATTATTCCAATTACAAGACATGGCAAAAACTAGAAAATGGATAACAAGAGTAATGTAGTAAGAACTTTCAGCATGTAAAAGGAATCAGAATGACGTATATGTATGAAATACTATGCTCATATTATTTTAATTTCAGATTCATACATAGACTTTCCAAGTTTCAAAACTCCCCCTCAGTGTAAGCCATGAGGATGCATAACCCTTATTTCACTACGAATGTAACAAACACGAGTAAAATCCAAAGGTTTTGTAATAATGTCAGCCAATTGTTGTCCGGTATCTACATGGTGAAGCACAATGTTGCCTTTTTCAACATTATCACGGAGAAAGTGATACCTAATGTCAATGTGCTTAGTTCTAGAATGTTGCACAGTTTTTTTAGCAATGCAAATGACACTAGTGTTATCACAAAACAGTAGAACAATATCTAGACCAACCCCATAGTCCTTAATTGTTTGAACAATCCAAAGAATTTGTGAGCAAGCACTAGCAGCAGCTACATATTCAGATTCGGCTGTGGATTGTGCAACTGAATTTTGTTTTCTAGAGGACCAAGCAACAAGTGAATTACCAAGAAAATGACAAGCACCGGAATTACTTTTCCTATCAATCCTACAACCTCCAAAATCAGCATTGGAAAAAGCTTTCAAAGTAATGGTCGAGGAAGAAGGAAGAAAAACGCCAAATTCTTGAGTTCCGTGTAAGTACCTGAGAATCCTTTTGACGGCTTCATGATGTGAAGCACGTGGGGAGGCTTGAAACCGTGCACAAAGACATACGCTGAATTGTATGTCCAGTGTTGATGCCGCGAGGTACAAAAGTGATCCTATCATGCTTCTATATTCTTTTTGATCCACGGGTTCCCCATCTTCATCAAGTTCGAGTGTTGTCATTGTTCCCATTGGTGTTCGAAGAGGCTTGCTTTTGTCCATGTTGAAATGCCTTAGGAGGTATTTTCTATACTTCGTTTGATGCACAAAGGTACCCTCCTTCGTTTGCTTGATTTGCAGCCCCAAAAAGTATGTGAGTTCTTCCATCATACTCGTCTCAAATTCTGAAATCATCATATCTGAAAACTTGGACACAAGATCATGAGAAGCACAACTAAAGATAATATCATCCACATACACTTGAATGAATAATGTGTCATTGCCATGCTTATGCACAAAAAGAGTTTTATCAACCTTGCCCATGGTAAACCCCTTTTCAAGTAAGAATGTTTTTAACCTATCATATCATGCTCTAGGTGCTTGTTTGAGACCGTACAAGGCATTGGACAGTTTGTAAACATGATTAGGGAAATCTAAATTTTCAAAACCCGGTGGTTATTTGACATAAACCTCCTCATCTATGTATCCATTAAGAAAAGCGCTATTAACATCCATTTGATATAGCTTAAAACCTTTAGATGCAGCAAAAGCTAACAATATTCTTATGACTTCTAATCTAGCAACGAGAGCAAAAGTTTCATCAAAATCTAGACCTTCAACTTGAGTGAAACCTTGAGCAACCAACCTAGCCTTATTCCTATCAACAACCCCATCCTCGCTTTGTTTATTTTTAAACACCAATTTAGTTCCAATCAAAGTGTGACCTTGAGGTGGAGGTACAAATTTCCAAACATTATTTCTTTCAAAATTTTCTAACTCTTCTTGCATGGCAATAATCCAAGATTCATTAGTGAGTGCGTGTGATATATCTTTGGGTTCAAAAGAAGCAATGAAAGCAGAATGAGCATGAGAGTTTGGATCGCAAAACCTAGACTGTGTGACCCGTTCATGCAAGCTTCCAATAATATGTTGAGGGGGATGATTCTTGAAGATCTGTAAAGGAACAAATGTCTCACAACCTTCTTCTTCATCAGGGTCATTGCAGATTGATGAGCTTGTGGCTTGTGGACGATCAGGACAAGCAGAGGTGTAGTCGGAGATTGTTCACAGTTCGGAGCTGGACACGTGTCAACTTCGGAACTACCAGTCAGTATCACCGGCTCTTCTTAATCTTCGAAAATACCCTCCCCCCGAGGATATGGATTTGGTTCTGCAATACCGGAGCTAGTACTTGGGCTAGCTTCATCAAAAGGAACTTCACAAGTCTCCACAATTTTGTTAGTGTCAAGTAAAAACACACGGTAGCCTCTAGTATGAGATGGATAACCAAGAAACATGCCATCAATGGATCGAGGTTCAAATTTATCAAGATTACCATGTTTCTTAACAAAGCATTTGCAACCAAAGACCTGAAAGTGCGTAACACTAGGCCTATGTCCAAACCGGAGCTCATATGGTGTTTTACCTGGCTTAGCGCGCAAATAAAACATGATCTGAGACATAACAAGCGGTTGCAATCGGATCAGCCCAAAATTTCCTAGGAGTTTGATATTCCTCAAGCATAGTCCTAGCCATCTCAACTATGGTTCTGTTCTTTCTTTCTACAGCACCGTTTTGTTGAGGTACATATGGTGAAGAAAATTGTTGATCTATTTCATTTTCAGCACAAAAGTGGTCAAAAGATTGATTTTTAAATTCAGTTCCGTTATCACTTCTAATTGCTTTCAATGAACCTGGGTGATCAATTGATAAACTAAGAAATAAAGTTCTAAAGTGACTAAAAGCTTCATTCTTAGACGCCATAAAGTAAACCCAAGAGTATGTAGAATAATCATCAGCAATAACAAGAACACACCATTTACCTTCGAAGGATTGGACACGTGAAGGTCCTACGGTGTCAAGGTGCAAAAGTTGACCAGGTTCAGTTGTCATGATCATTGTGAGAGGAGTAGGTGAACCTGCAACCATCTTAGCATGTCTACAAGAAGAGCACACAATTTTTTTGTCCCTTTTAAGCATAGGCAGCCCACGTATGCGATCAAGAGCACTAACACGCGTTAGGTGATCAAAGCCTATGTGACCAAGTCTATTATGCCAAAAATAGAAGTCCTTTGAATCATTAGCAACTAGACACCTATGCTTAGAGGAAGACATATCAAAATCAGCTTTAAAAATCTTCCAAACTGAGACATGTTAAAAATAAGCTCACTATTTGAACCTACAACTTTGCAGAAGTTTTTATTGAAAATAATTTCCAGATTTTCATTTAGCAATTGTGAAACAGAAAGCAAGTTGTATTTCAAATTTTTGACAAGTGCCACATCCTTCAAAGTGTAGTGATCATTTACTCTAACCGAACCCTTAACAATTATAGGAGTTGAAGAATTATTGACAAAAGTAACATTCTCTACACGTGACACAAAAGAGAGGGAGGAGAACCATTCTTTGTTACCGGTCATGTGGCGTGGGCAACCTGAATCCACAATCCAAATGTTCTCCTTCCTCAAGCATGTAACCTATATAGAAGCCCAATACGTTGATGATTCAATACTGGGGTTAGTCAAAAGGCATTTAGGAATCCAGTACTAAGTCACACGATGTGCAGCAGGAAAAACACGCGAAAGCTGAGATAAAACAGCAGGTTTACGAATCAAAGTTTGAGGTTTTTTACTATTAATTAACTACTGACCTATAAGATGTTACTTGAGTAGCACAAAAATCAGTAGCTCCGGAGGCAAGAACAAAAGGTCTGGAGGTAAACTTTGAATGTTTTTGACTCATAACAGCAGGTTGCATATTCCTGGCATTCGGTTTAATATGTGCAGCAAATTTTGCATGAAAGTTATGAGATCTAGCAATCATTCTTTCCCTTTTCTGTTGTTTAGCTAGTCTATAACAAAAATCTATGACATGACCATCTCTGCCACAGTAGGTACAATGAAATTTAACTTTGTGTTCATGTCTAGATGAGCAAACAACATTTTTATTTGAAATTGAATGAGACAACACCCCTGCAGATTTGAAAACCACTTCTTTTTGTTTAATAACTGTTTGAATCAATCCACTTCCTAATGACTTTACAATTTTAGGTGGATGTGCCTTAGCATGAGCATGAGATTCAAAACATAAACCAGTTTTATCATTGCAAGACTTGGAAGAATTCAGCAGCAAGTTTAGGTTCTTATTCCCATTACAAAACCGATCTAATGTCCTATGCATGTCATCAAGTTTATTGTATAGATCAAGGCAATTTCCACATGAAGTTTTTCCTTTTAATTTGCAACTGGAACAAAATGTAACTTCATGAGAACGTAAAGCATTGTTCAATATAGAAAATTCATTCATAGCATCTTGTAGTTTCTTATCAAGATCATCACAAGTAGAACAATGCAAATCAATTGTACAATAGCTAGCATCTTTCAAGTTTTTATCATTAAGTGCAGCAAGCTCTTTGTTTTTTCCAATTTCTAACTCAAGTTTATCAAGTGTGGAGGTGTGCGCACTTCTTAATGAGGACAGTTGTTCATATATTAAACCACATGAGGGACATGCATCATCACTAGGAATCAAAGTTTTTAAACAGTTGATTTCAGATTCTAGTGATTCAATTTTAGCAGCACTATCCCTTAGCTTTTTGTCCTTTTTTCTTAACAATAATAGTGGCACGAGAAATAGCATCACACATTTCATCGCAAGTAGGACATACCTCTTCATTGTCACTATTGTGTTCTGCATCCTCCTGACTTGATCTTGATCTTGTTTTGCCCGTCATGAAGCATAAGTTGGCCAAATCATCTTCATCCTCGTCACTTCCAAAGTCCACGTCGCTTGAGCCAAGTTCCTGGAGTGCGGAGATAAAACTGTTCACCGATCTACGACCTAAAAAGCCCTTATTCTTCTTCTTATCATTTGTTGAGGAGTGTTTCGTCCTTGATTGTTTTTCTTCTCGGGAAGTAGAACCTGAATGGTTAGGACAATCTGTAGGAAAGTGTCCTGTCTTACCACATTCGAAGCATCGTTGAGGTCCGGAGCTTCCTCTCCTTCTAGTTCTAGAATTTTGCAATGCTTTTGAGAACCTATTAGAGAGAAGTGCTAGCTCCTCCTCTGAAAACTCCTCAATCTGTTCAAGTGTTAGAGAGGACAACAAATCAAGTGTACCGCAAGATTAAGATTGACTGGAGCTAGGCATGTCACGTTGTGAAACAAAAGCAATAGACTTGTTTGGATTCTTACGTGATAAGATGTCAATTTCATGAGTCTTTAGTTTAGAGTAAAGCACATCTAATGTAAGAGAACTCATGACAGTTGATTCACGAATAGATGTAACTTCCATCTCCCAGACTGACATGTCTAATGCACTAAGAAGTTGCCTAGCATTTTCAGCATCAGAAAAGTAAACATTGACACTACGCAGATTGCTGAGAATTTTATTGAAGGGGGCGAAAAGGTCATCGATAGACTCACTGGGTTGCATCTCGAAATGCATATATTCCTTTTTGAACATATCTTGTCTCACCTCCTTGATCGTCTTGGATCCTTCGTGATAGTCACAAAGCGCTCTCCACACATCATATGCCGATCGAGGGTGTGCAACGCAGTCGAAGTCACTTTGAGTGAGTCCTTGGATGATCAAGTTCTTGGCTTTGTTGTTGTTGCCGACGTCTCATAGGTTTGTAGCCTTAACTTGATCGTAAGACTTGTACACCTTCTCCCATATTTTGAAGCCTTGCGTCTGGATGAAAGCCTCCATGCGTGCCTTCCAAACATGAAAATCAATACCAGCAAACACACAAGGTTTGGCGAAGTATTTTTCCATGATGATTACTCAAAAACACATGAAAATCACAATGATTAGAGCACCGTGGCTCTGATACCAATTGTAGGATCGAAGAGCACGTGAAAAGCTACCAGAGGAGGGGGGTGAATGGTAGATTTAAAAAATCTTACGCAGCGGAAACAATTAAATCCCAACCCCTTCCGTAGAAAAACGATCTGTTAAAAAATTGTGTGTGAGACTAATCTAAACGTGTTTCAATGGGACAAAAGTGATATTCATCAGAGAGAATCAAGTAACGAAGAAAACACAAGAAGAACCACTCATATCCGTCGAGAGAAACTCAAGTTATGATCGAAAGAATTAAAAAGGTCAATCTGTCTTACCCGAGAAAAACAGTTCTGGAACGCTGCAAAGAAACTCGTGTAGATAAGAAACCACAAATCCAATGACGGTGAAATTTTTACAGATGATAGATAATTAAGTTGTTAAGACAACCCAAAAAGAATCACGTCAATTGGATCTGTAAAACTTGAGTTATGATAAAACCATCAACAAAAGGTAGTGCTGTCCAGAAACTCGACGAGTAAAACTTGTCTGGAACATGTCGGACGAACAAGGCACAAAAGTTCCTTCAAACTACGAATTTTATTCAATAGAGCACAAGAGGAACATCCCCAAAGTCATGTGCCACGAACTCTAGCCTCCCTTGCTTATATAACCAGCCCTTGGGCCAACCCAATCTCAACTAGGACTTCAATCCTACTCCGATCACAAATCGAAACTTTCCATAACTGCTTAGGACTCTTCTATACGCAGATAGAAGCAATCTTAAGACTTCCAAACACCTTAGGAACATATCCTACATTCCTAAAACAACTCAAATTCATGACCCACACGAAATCCTATCATAACCAACTCGATACTTTTCATACCGAGCCATAACCGACTCCGCCGCAGCCAAAGTCATCAACCGATACGATCGGATCCTTCCAACCAGATCTTCCCATCCATAAACCATCTTCGAAAACATGTTGCCACGCCATGCACTGCATGCATACATGCAAACACCTTCCTTCGACGTCCAATAACCTTCATATGCACTGCCCTTGATTCAATCATCCTGCGTAACCTCCTGACCCGCTCAACCACAATTCCTCCAGAATGTGGTTGTTGGAACCTCATCTCCTCCCTGAGACTAGTCCAAAGGATCCTGTCACATGCCATGACTTGAACTCAAGCAACACCTGCACATGAACAAACAATCAATCCGTACAGCCCAAGTCCGCGACTTGACTCAAGTTAGTTCCGAAACTACAACACTTTACGTGAGCACATCACATAAGCATGTTGCAAAACATAGCAAAATGATATCATCCATATCAACCAAAACAAACCAAAAACTAAGCAAATGAATACTAATCAATATTTCTAAGAATATAAAGCAAGTTCGAAACATTGCAAGATAAAAGCAGGAACATTGCGATCAAGCTCCGAACCTTGCCAAAGCTAACCAGAGCTTGAGCCGGAGCTTACCAAAGCTAGTACAACCTAGCGCTGGAGCTTACCAAAGCTAGTACAACCTAGCGCCGGAGCTTACCAAAGCTAGTACAACCTAGCGCTGAAGCTTACCAAAGCTAGTCGAACCTAGCACTGGATCTAACCAAAACTAGTCGGAACTAGTCATCCCAAAAGTCGGAGCTAGAAAAACATGTCGGAGCTAACAAACATAAGTCGGACCTAGAAGAACATATAGGAGCTTAACAAAGACATGCCAGAGCTAAAGAAAAAGCTCACCAGAGCTACCCAAAACCATGCCGGACTTAGACAAAGCAAGTCGGACCTTGTCGGACCTTGCAAAAGCTCGGAACTAGAGTCGGATCTTGCTAAAAAGATGTTATGGTAGCATTCAAAACTTTTATTGTTAATGGCAATGTATTCAGCACACATAGGTCTCACACATGTACCAGACTTGTCCGTTTTCCGAGAGTGGACTTGTCCAGTTAACCAGACTTGTTCGCACTGAACACAGGACTAGTCCGGTTTGGCATAAAGACCCTAAATTCCTATTTTCAACAGATCTAGATCGAATCGATTCACAAGGATTAGGAAATCGTAGGAGTACATCTATAGGGGTAACGTATGCCCTAGGAAGTGAAACAAGCTAGAACCATGAAAACTTGTGAGCTAGGGTTTGAGGGGGATTTTACCGAAAAGTGAAGATTTGCATTGAAGGAATGGACTTGGGGCTGGATTAGTTTGGAGTGGACAAGCTCCGTGATGAGGAGGAAATTTCCCTTGGTCAAATCAATGATTTTGGTGGCTAGATGTGAAAATCGCCCTTGGAGCTCACGGAAGAGGAGAGAGAAACCAAATGAGGTTGTGAAGAGTGGAGAATGAGCTGCTTGCGGTGGATTAGGGTTAACCTCGATAAATTCGGACAAGTCCGGTGTGTCGGACTAGGGCTGGACTAGTCTATGACAACAGACTAGTCCGGTGCCGACGCCGGACAAGTCTGGTGTCAGCAGGACATAACTGAAATAAAACAACTAGATTTTGGTTGTTTGTTCTAATAGTGATCTAAAGTACATTATTTCATAAATAATCTTGATGAACATTACTAGTAAGCAATCAACAGTCATATAATAGCCATAATTCACCAAGATTTTCTCATTTAAATAGTTTTCTAAAGAAAATCGAGATAAGGGGGAAATTTTTGCAAAAAAATGAGTAAACTTTGAAACCACAATCATATATGCAGTGTTTCAAACCACATTTTGAGACTCAAGTATATTTATCTCATTTCTTAGCTCACAAAAGCTTTTACCATCTAATGGCTTGGTGAAAATATCTGCAAGTTGTTTTTCAGTCCTAACATGTGAGATTACAATATCACCTTTTAATGAATGATCTCTTAGGAAATGGTGACAAATAT
The DNA here is from genome assembly GCA_036927565.1 of Tuctoria greenei. Taxonomy (NCBI): domain Eukaryota; kingdom Viridiplantae; phylum Streptophyta; class Magnoliopsida; order Poales; family Poaceae; genus Tuctoria; species Tuctoria greenei. Next base: position 113,760,345 of record JAYESD010000005.1, read on the forward strand.
CTATGTGCCTAGTTCTTGAGTGCTCTACTGAGTTCTGGGCAATTTTATAGCACTCTCATTGTCGCATGGGAGTAGAATATGGTTCAGATTGTAACCATAGTCCCTTAGAGTTTGTCGCATCCAAATTAGTTGTGCACAACAACTACCGGCTGCAACATACTCCGCTTCGGCCGTTGAAAGAGCAATGGAGTTTTGCTTTTTGGATGACCATGAAACTAGGGATCTGCCAAGGAATTGACAAGTCCCCGACGTGCTCTTTCTATCGACTTTGCATCCTGCATAGTTAGCATCTGAATAACCTATCGAGTTAAACTTTGATCCTTTGGGATACCAAAGGCCCAAGTTGTGTGTGTGCACAAGGTACCTTAAGATTCTTTTTACAGCTATAAGTTGCACTCTTTAGGTGCGACTTCAAACCTTGCACGCATACACACACTAAGCATGATATATGGCCTAGATGCACATAAATAGAGTAATGAGCCAATCATAAACCGATATACCTTTTGATCCACATTTGGACCATCTTCATTGAGGTCAAGATGTCCGTGAGTCGCCATTGGTGTCTTGATGGGCTTGGCCTTGTCCATATTGAACTTCTTGAGGATGTCCTGCGTGTACTTGGTTTGGCTTATAAAAGTGCCCTCTCTTAGTTACTTCACTTGGAATCCCAAGGAGAACTTCAACTCGCCCATCATCGACATCTCTGTGACACCCAGTTCCGAAAATAAACCAAGTGAACGCATATGTGTGCCCAGGATGTTCAACACACATACACGAGTGCATTCACAAAAGGGTATACAGAAAATTACCACAGAACAAGATTAATTAACCAAATTTTATTACACAATTCAAAATATTCTCGAATAGAAGCTCTAATGAAGATTAATGTAAAGTTCAAATAATGTAGCGGAAATAAACTAATTAAGCAACTAAGCAAACTAAGCATAAGGGATAGCGCAGCTCCAATAACACCACAGGCAAAGCTGACGGTAGACACGGCCTAGAACTCCGCATTATCGCCATTAAACTCACAATCCTGACCTGCAACTGTTGAGGGGGGGATTGCAGGAGTGAGTACATGTCATACTCAGCATGTGTGGAAAGTATGACATGTGGCTAAATCAAATGACGACAATAATAATGGCTAAGTGCTGAAAAGTACAGTAAAACCATTTTGAAAAGCAATGTATTACATGTATGTGAGGTAATCCCATCACAAACCATAATTAATAACATAGCACCAATCCATATTCCATATCCATCACCATCATACCATTAACCATATTCAATGCTGTAGTTAATCCATAACCAGCCAATACCAGTACCAAACCATAATACCAACCATAACCATCCCAACTACCATCCCAATATAGAGTTCTCTCTAATCATGTGATGGTCCAGGTTGATCATAATCGGTAGCACGACTATCATGATTGTTTTAGACACACTCTGCAGAGGTTGTACCGCTTTACCCACATGTTTGTGATTTCGTCACCTTTCGATGACTATAGAATCTCAATTATGCTGTCTCACACTTCCTTAGGTGTGTGGCCAAGAGATCACAAAATAGCCTTTACAAAGGGATTACTAGCCTATTTAGACCCCACTGAGGTTTCACCGGTGGCGATGTCTCCCAGTGAGCACAGCTTCAACCAAGGGCCCCCTCTTGAGCCATTCGGATCCCAGGGTAGTCCCACCAATCATCAACAAACCCAATTCGACTACCCCTTCCCCGAGCATCCTTAATGGTCCAAATAGCACTGGCAAAGCCCTAATTAGTCAGCTATGCCGCACCCATACTTAGCCACGTGGTGGCACTGTAAATCCTGGATGGTCGCTCCACGAATCGGTCCTTAGATCTATAGCAACCAACACCACCATAACATCCAACCCATCCACATACGAGGCTTGCTTAGATCACCCATTACCATATTATATTGAACCAGTTCATGTCAACTACAATCTCATTAATGCATAATTAAATTGAGTGATATAGTCGTTTTTCCATCCCAATTAATTAAGCGAAGCAAAAAGGTAAAAATACCATCTCGACTCTCTACCATATATCCCAGATGACAAGGGTGGTTAAACAAAGCTAGTAAACTTCCTATCATAGGATTCCCATCGAATTGACACAGGCATGCAGTTATGCAAACAAAACATTTATTTCAAAACAGGATCAATATGCTTCAAGGACACTTGCCTTTCTCTGACGGATAGGGTTGCTCAAGCGCTTCGAAGTCTTGGTTCTCGAAATCCTCGTACACGACTTCTTGAGCACTTCCCTCTACTCCCGATCACACATACAAGAATATATATACAAATCAACATGATGCACACGCACAAATCAACATGCGATGATATGCATGCATTCAAAGATCAATTACTAATTAACTACAGTTGTTTATTAATTAGATGCAACTAGTTCATACATGTTCATACGAGTTTACGGGGTATTTAGCGAGGATTAATGAGGCTGAAAATAAAAAGACGGTGCAATTAAAATCAATTTATGTCTTATTGGATCTAATAGGTCGCTAAAATTAGCATCGGAAAAACGAATCCTATCGTAGATGCGACGGGTTTGAAGATCGCGGAACGGAGGCGACGCGTAGACGAAGTAGATGGCGTAGCGGTCCTCCGGCTGCACGACGATGGCGACACGACAACGATCTCCGGTGGACGACGACACCCTCCTCTTTTTCTTCCTCTTCTTCTCTTCTTTTTTTTTCTTCCCCGCCGGCGGCAGCCTCTGGTCTTTTTTTCTACGGCGGTTCTAGGGTTTTTCTGGCTCTTGCGGTGGCATTTTCTGGCGTTGAGTGAAAATTTACGGTGCCCACTGCTGATTATATAGGCGCGGCAGTTGATCGGCCAGAGGCCGACTCGGTCAGAAAGGGACGCGGGCGCGGGGCGCCTGGGCAAGCTGGCGCGTGGGGCCAGGCGCGGCATCGCGCGGGAGGGCTTGCGCGCGCGAGGGCGTGGGGGTGGGCGGCACCGAGCGGGGCGTGTGGCGCGCAGTGGGGCCAGGGCGGCACGCGGGAGCGACGGGAGGCCGGGGGGCATGGGCGCTGGCGTGCGCTGGCTGGGCCGGCTCAGCCCGGCCGGCGGCGCTGGGTCTTTTTTTACTTTTATTTATTAATTAATTTATTTTTTTTCATTATTATTATTATTTTCATTATTACTATTATTACATATTTTATTATTTATATTTATCTTTTCTATATATATTAGTATTATATATTATTTATTTATATTTCTTATATATATATATTATTTATTCCCTAACACATGGTTTATATTTTTATTTTTTTCTTTTGCTACTCATATTTGTATATGTATACTTTATATTTTATTATCTTTCTTTTACTCCATTAATGTTTAATGCATGAACACGTATGCAATGCATGATGCAAAGATATAGGGTGTTACAATCTCGAACCTATCTGTCATAATCTTGCTAAACTTTTCACAAAATTACTTATTAGTAGAACCAAAGATAATATCATCAACATAGATTTGACATACGAATAGATGACCATCAAAGTGTTTTGTAACAGAGTATAATGAGCTTTACCAATTGTAAAACCATTTTGAGTAGGTCTCTAAGGCACTCATACAAAGCTTGAGGAGCTTGTTTGAGGCTATAGAGAGCCTTACGCAGTTTATAGACATGGTTGGGGTACTCTTGATCTTCAAATCCTGGTGGCTGCTCGACGTACACTTCCTCTGTAATTGAACCGTTGAGGAAGGCACTTTTGACGTCCATTTGATTCAACTTGAAATTATGGTGAGTAGAATATGCCAATAAATTACGAATGGACTCGAGTCTAGATACGGGAGCAAAAGTTTCATCGAAGTCCAAACCTTCGACTTGTGGGTATCCTTTAGCCACAAGTCTTGCTTTATTTCTCGTTACCAATCCATGTTCATCTTGTTTGTTCCAAAAGACCTATTTAGTTCCGACGATGTTCACCTTTGGTCTTTCCACCAGTTCCCACACTTCATTTCTCTTGAAGTTGTTCAACTCCTTTTGCATCGCAATCACCCAGTCTGGATCCTTTAAGGGTTCTTCTACCCTGTATGGTTCCAGAAAACAAACAAAAGAGTAATATTCACAAAAATTTGCTATGCGAGATCTAGTAGTTACTCCCTTAGCAATATCTCCAATGATGTTGTTGACAGGATGATCTCATTTCACACCCCGATGTGCTATAGGGTGAGGGATTTGTGAAGTTACTCGCTCTTCATTGCCTTCAGTGTCATTGTCTCCCCCTAAATCATTGCTTCCATGGTTATATGGATCTTCTTGATCTTCCTGATTTTGACCTTGTGCATGAGATCCCCCTTGATTGTTGCTTCCTTATCAATGTTCATCTTGTGCACTTAAGTCTTATGGTTTCTGTTGAGATAGAATATCACCAAGTGCCATTCTTCTCAACACTTCACATGGGGCTTCTTCTTGATCTAGCACACACTTATCAACTTGCTCGTCTTGGGAGCCGTTAGTCTCATCGAACACTACGTCACGTGCTACTTCAACAAGTCCAGAGACTTTGTTGAAGACACGATAGGCATAGGCGTTAAAACCATAACCGAGCAAGAACCCTTCATCATATTTCGAAGCAAACTTCGAAGTCCTCAGTTTCTTGTTCAGAATAAAACATTTACAACCAAATACTTCAAAATATGAAACATTTGGTTTGTTAATGGTAAGAAGCTCATATGGCGTTTTCGTCAAGAGTCGGTGAAGATACAACCTATTTGTGGCGTGACAAGCGGTGGTTCACCACTTCATCCCAAAATCGGTCTGATGTATTTTATTCATCCAACATTGTCCTCGCCATTTCAATTAGTGTTTTGTTTTTCCTTTCACCCACCCCGTTTTGTTGAGGGGAGTAGGGTGCTAAAAACCCGTGCTCTATTCCTTCTTCATCTAGATACTCCTCAACTTGTGTATTTTTGAATTTTGTCCCCTTGTCACATCGAATATTCTTCACGATTGATGAGAATTCATTTTGAGCTCTTTTCAGGAATTTCTTGAGGATTCCCCGAGTTTTTGATTTACCATACTAGAAAAATACCGAGATGAATCTTGAAAAATCATCAACAATAACTAAACCATATTTGTTACCCCGATGCTTATGTAAGCAATTGGATCAAAAAGGTCCATGTGAAGAAGTTACAGTGGTCTTGTAGTAGTCATCATGTTCTTGGCAGGGTGCAGTGCTCCAACTTGTTTTCCGGCCTGGCAAGCGCTGCACGGCCTGTCTTTCTCAAAAACAACATCCTTTAAACCTTGAACATGACCGCCTTTTAGAAGTTTCTGCAGATTTCTCATCCCAACATGGGCTAGCCTTCTATGCCACAGCCATTCCTTTTTTGTTTTAGCAACTATGTAATTGTTGAGTTCAGTTTTATCTTTGTTAAAATCAACAAGATAAAGCTTTCCCTTCAACATTTCCTTGAATGCAATCGAGCCATCGGTTCTTATAAAAATGGTTCACACCCTCATTAGTGAATAAACAATTATAACCTCTATCGCATAGCTAAGATATTGACAGAAGGTTATAATCTAAAGAATCTACATATAAAACATTCGAGAGAGTATGTTGAGAAGAGATTTCAATTTTACCGCTACCAAGGACCTTTCCTTGGTTGTTGTCTCCAAAGTATATCCCTTCACTTGTATCTGCGTTGCACTCATACTCCACGAACATGTTCCTCTCTCCGGTCATGTGATTGGTGCATCTGCTGTCTAGCACCCATTTTGATCCACTGGAGAAGTAGGCCTGCAAAACAAGATTATTTATTGGTTTTAGGTACCCAAGCTTGCTCGGGTCCTCTCAGGTTAGTCACAAGAGTCTTGGGCACCCACACACAATTTTTTGAATTCTTGTGGCGTGGCCCTGCATATTTAGCAAATAAATTTCCAAATCTGTCTTTCATAAGTACATACAAAGCATCAAAAGTACGAAATCATATTTGCAAGTCAGATTCATGCTATTTTTCCTTAACAAAGATAATTTGCTTCTTAGCATGATCATTTGTGGACATGTGTTTGTTCTTGTAACACCCAAGACCATCTTTGACGTTAGGAGGTCTAGTAACCATATATGCACTTCGTGCATATTTGATCTTCTCCTTGTCAAAGATGCCACTTTGGAAAGGATGCTTTGCATGAGAAGTAGAAGAATCAGATTTGGCAACATTTTTATTAATAGAACATGTGCAGGTTGCAATTGTTGTTGAACTTACACCTTTGGAAGGTGAGCTTTTGGAAGAGGATTCACATTGCTTTAGTGACTCAACTTGCACTTCAAGAATCTTGCTAACTTTTGACAAGTTAGCAAGTTCATCCTTGATTGCAAGGTGTGAGTCTTCTAGCTTTGAGTATGTTTCCGTACTCAAGGCTTGGTCATGCTCAAGTGACTTGCTCTTCTCTCCTTCAAGCTAAATGAGTTCCTGAACCTCTTGATATCTCTTCTTTCACGGATGAGCATATCTTCATGTCAGTTGACAAGCTCCTCCTTCTCAAATATTTCATCCGACAACATTTTCATTTTCTTTAATGTTGTTTTACTCAATCACCTAAACATCTCCTCATTTTCACTAGAACTGTCAAAATGATCAATTGAGGAATTTGGCGAGGGAGGAGTGAGTCGATCCTTTTTCTTGCCTTCCTTAGCCATACGTCAAGTGTGATTGTGAATCTCCCGTCCTCCCATGATTGGGAAGAGTGTAGACCTCTTCGTGGCCTTCTTGATGGCAATGGTGGCCATCTCCTATTCTTCATCGGGGGAGGACTCGTCGTTTGAGTCCCACTCCTTGCCGATGTGCGCTTGATGAGCTTGTCACCTTTTTCTGAAGATCTTCTTCTCTTGAGGCTTCGTTTCCTTCTTCCTCTTGTTCTCTTCATAGGTGCAGTCAATCATAAAGTGACCGTACTCGCCACAGTTATAGCAAGTGCATCGAGCCTTGGATTTTCCTTTCTATTTGCTCTTCCCTTCATTTGAGTTGCTTCCATGTCTTATTTTCATCATGCGCTTGAAATTCTTGATGAAGAGTACCATCTCTTCATCATCTAGGTCAGTGCTCATGTCACTTGTATCTTCCTCGTCTTGATCTTCACTAGTTTCCTTTCCTTTAGGCCTGCATTTTGCTTTGAGGGCAACTTCCTTCTTTTTGTAGGAAGTGAGCTCAACTAGATCTTTGAGGAATTGGGCTTCCTTCTCCATCATCTCATGGTTTATGAACTTGCCCAATAGCTCATTCGGGGTCATTTTGTGGATCCCGGGGCTTTCTCGCATCATTGAGCATAATGTGACATTTCTTGGCATAAAGGCTCTAGTCACCCTTTTCACCACCTCATGGTTAGTCCACTTCTTGCTTCCATCGACTCGGATCTTATTGATGAGAATCCTCATCCAGTCGTACATGTCTTCAGGTGATTCGCCTTCCTCAATAGAAAATCTCCCCAACTCTCCTTCAAGCATCTCAATTTCGGCTTCTCGGACTAACTTATTTCCCTCATGAGCTGTTTTAAGTGTATCCCAGATTTCTTTTGCGCTTTCGAATCCATCAATCTTGGTGAACTCCTCTCTGCTCAGTGATGAGGTAATCACTTGAACTGCTTGTGTGTTGTGTTGGATTTCTTGTTCTTGTTCTGGAGTGAGCTCTCCGTTCGTATCTGGGATATCTACACCTGTGCACACATTATGCCAAAGACCAGGATTCAAATAGATTAGATGCATCTTCATATTGTATGCCCACATGGTGTAGTCGTTTCCATCAAATTGCGGAGGCTTTCCAGTGGAAATAGAAAGATAGTGATTATTTGAATTAAGACAATTGTAATTGTAAGAATATAGGGAGTAGTGGTGATGACCACTCCCCGTTGTCTTCTCTTCTTCTTTTCCCTTTTGTGCCAGCAGTTTCTTTCTCAGAAGTGCCTTCATTTGACGTACTTCTTCATCATCATGTGGTCTCGTTGTTCTTCTCAGAGGCCATTGATCTCTCCAAGTGGTAAGTCTCATTGATGGAGAACCTCGCTCTGATAGCAATTGAATGTGGCCTAGAGGGGGGTGATTTGGCTTTGAAAAATTCTCTGCACACTTAATCAAACAGTCAAAAACATGATTGACCGAACTTGTCCGGTTGTGTGTGCGGACTAGTCCGATTTGTTCGGTGTATGGCGATTTGACTAAGTATCGCTAAAGGATTTTAATTCTTTAAAGCAGTGGAAATGTGAACGATGGATAACATTACTTCAATTTACAATTGATGTCGTGAAGTTACATATGAGAAACAATTGGCAATTCAAGTTATAGTTATAATCAAATATGTGCCCTAATCAAGATGCAAAAGTAAAGAAGCACACGAGACATCAATTTTTACCGCAGTTCGATCTCACCAAGAGATCTTCTCTTCGTTGAGGAAGCCCACACAAAGTCGGGTCTCTTCAAACCCTTTCCTTCATCATGTCACCACACAAGGCCAACTTGATTCCACTATCACGTGCAATAAACGAGTTTATGGGGCAACATGACACGTTGAGAGCTCCCACAAGAATTACAATGAGGAAGTTATCAAATACACTCAAAAGGATTACAAGAAAGAGCACGAGTGTAAATAGATCAAACCCCAAGAGCTCAACGACGTGTAGACGATGATCTCCCGATCCCAATCTAAGTGTTCAATTGATTTTCACCTTTTTCAACTTTAGATGCGTGGGTAGATGTGTTCTTGGGCTCTTGAGATAGATGGCAGCTCTAGGGTTTATGAGTTTGACAGTAGGGATCAAAAGTTATCATTGTGGGGTCATGGATCTGCTATTTATAGGGTTTCCAAAAAGTTACCATTAGAAATCTTGATGATCGGACTAGTTCGTACTGGGTACCGGACTTGTCCGGTGTGCAGTGTAAAAGTCAGCGTGGAATGCAGCACACTAGAAACTCTAATTGTGTGAGGTATGCTGGACTAGTCCGGTTCGTATTCGGACTTGTCTAGTGTAATGTGAAATTGAACTCCAGAGAGTTGAATGGATTAGTCCGATCCAAGAACGGACTTGTCCAGTGCTATGTGTTATTGAACATCAGAGAGTTCAACGGACTAGTCCTGTCCTATGGACTGACATGTCCAGAGTGCACTGAAAAGGATTTACAAAGACATTAGCGGACTAGTCTGGTCCATGATCAGACTAGTCTGATGCACGGTGTTATTGGATTCTAGAAAGGTTAACGGACTAGTCCAGTCCATGGTCGGACTAGTCCGGTGCACAGTGTACTTGGACAACAGAGAGTTTAACAGACTAGTGCGGTCCATGAACGGACTAGTTTGGTGCTCAGTGAATATTAAGGTGTTATTAAGCCCTTACCCGTACGCAGAGACTTGAGCTCTTGGGATGTGTCTCTCACACACATCCTATACGTTTAAATCTACTTTGCGCTTCAGTTGTGAGTTGGACTTTTCACTTTTGTACACCACTTCATTTTTCACGTTTTTCAGTGCACCGAACCATCTCATTTTTCTTAACCTGCAGTCATCTCAACAAATTCATTAGGATCTCATTTGTTTGTCATCAATCATCCAAAACACACAAGCTATTGAAGACATGCGGCCACCAGCTCGCATCAAGGATGTCCAAAAGCTGACTCGAAGTCTAGCTGCCCTCAGCCGGTTCATCTAAAGACTGGTAAAATGGACACTACCCTTCTTCAAGTTGTTGAGGATGTCCGGACCATTCCAATGGTCTGGAGAAGAAGAAAAGGCATTCCATGACCTAAAACAACTCCTCACCACTCTACCAACCTTGGTAGCACCGAATCAAGGTGATCCACTTCTGTTTTACATTTCGGCAACTGACAAAGTTGTCAGCATGGTCCTGGTTGCGGAAAGACCAGAACCATGTCCAGTTCAGGAGTCCAGACCCCTTCGGGAGGGTCTGGAACTACATGAAGTCGAGTCTGGGTCCCAGCTCCCAGAACCTGATCTTCAAGGCGAGATGCCAGAGGATCAACCTCCTTCAAATTAAGAAGTTGCTATTGTTGAGCAACAAGATCCGGACCCCTCCGGGAAGGTCCGATTCGCTGCAGAAGAAGCTCCGGGTTCCTCCAGTAGGAACCCAGAGGTCCCCGAACAAGGTCTGGACCCCTCCGGGAGGGTCCGGATAGTCCAACGCCAAATGTACTTCATCAGCAAAGTACTCCATGAAGCCATGACTCGGTACCTGGAGGAGCATAAGCTGCTCTATGCAGTTCTTATTGCTTCTAGGAAGCTCCGACACTACTTCCAAGTTCACAAGATTTCATTGGTAACTTCTTATCCACTGTGTGCAATCTTGCATAACCCCAACTCTACTGGAATATTGCAAAGTGGGCAGCGGAACTGGCCGAGTTCGATCTTGAATTCGTCTCAAGACAAGCAATTAAGAGTCAAGCACTAGCGGACTCTGTGGCGGAATGCACCCCCTCTCCATCAAATACTGGGGGCCCCAGTGAGCAGAAGCCAGAACCCAAGGTTCCGGTTTTCACCGAACCTCACTGGACTCTCTACTTCGACGGTTCCGTGCAAAAGCAGGGAGCCGGAGTTGGAGTACTTCTCCTCACTCCGACTGGGGAGAAGGTCAAATACATGGTTCACCTTGACTTCATGGCGACCAACAACATGGCGGAGCATGGAGCACGGATCTATGGGCTCAAGGTGGCACTCTTATATGGTGTCAAGCAGCTGTTGGTAAAGGGTGACTCTCAGCTTGTCATAAAACAAATCAAAGGTGAATGCTGCTGCAACAACCCTCAACTAGCCGCATACCTACTTGAAGTCCAGAAGCTTCAGAAGTACTTCGACATCCTGGATCTTTGCCATGCCCAGCATCTCAACAACACTGAAGCCGAGGAACTCTAGACGAAAGCTTCAACCGGAGCTCCGACTCCTGACGGAACCTTCGTCTGGGGATTGTCAAGACCAACAGCTCAGCCTGCCGAACTGAGCGAAGGGGGCGAGACCAGCACCTCGAAGCTGGCGGTCCCGATGGCCCTGTTACCATGGCGTCCATCAAGGGTCGTAGGTACTGCAGGAAGCTCCGAGCAACCCAGCACGCAAGACTCAAATTCTCAAGTTAGCTCCGATGCATGGGTCTCGGAGATCCGGAGCTACATGAAAGACAATTTCCTTCCTGAAGATAATGTATCCGCTGACCGGATAGTCAGATTGGCTAAAAGATAGACACTGGTAGAAGGGGATCACTACCGGCGTGGTGCCAATAGCATCCTAATGCGGTGCAATACAAGGGAAGAAGGCTGCAAGCTCCTCGTAGAAATCCATGGAGGCGAGTATGCAAACCACGCGTCTTCCCGCACACTGGTCGGTAAAGCCTTCCGGCACGGTTTTTACTGGCCTACAGCACTCCAGGATGCAACTGAGCTAGTGAAGAAATGTGAAGCATGCCAGTTCCATGCAAAGCAAATTCACACACCAGCTCAACCTCTACAAATGATACCTCCTACATGGCCATTCGCTGTCTGGGGGATGGATATCCTAGGACCTTTCCCAAGAGCCGTCAGAGGTTACAAGTTCCTGTACGTCGCCATCGACAAGTTGACCAAATGGTCGGAAGCGACTCCAGTTGTGACAATAAACAAGAAATCAACTATCATCTTCTTGCAGTCCATCGTAGGAAGATTTGGAGTCCCAAACAAGATCATAACTGATAACGGGACCCAATTCACAAGCTCTGCATTCTAAGGATATTGCGAAGACCTCGTGCGGCATTCAGGTCAGCTATGCTTCTGCAGCTCACCCGGCAAGCAATGGACAAGCTGAGAGAGCAAATGCAGAAGTCCTAAAAGGACTCAAGACACGAACATATGAGCGCCTGAGAAAACATGGAGCCCTCTGGATCGAAGAGCTTCCGCCCATGCTATGGGCCAACAGGACAACTCCAAACCGGTCAACTGGAGAGACACCCTTCTTCCTGGTGTACGAAGCTGAAGTAGCCCTTCCTCCAGAAATCACCTTGGGGTCGCTCTGGGTCCGGACCTTTGATGATGCCATGTAGGACCAGCTCCGGCGTGAAGACCTTGACCTCCTTGAAGAGGGAATGTGCTGAGCAGCTGTTCGGAATGACCGATACCGCCAAGCTCTTTGGCGCTATCACCAGAGGCATGTTCACAGCCGACAGCTCAAAGAAGGCGATCTGGTGCTACAGAAAATACAAACTAACCAAGGGTTAAACAAACTCCCCCCAATTGGGAAGGACCCATCCGAGTGATCAAAGTATCCCACCCCGTATGCGTTCGCTTGGCAGCCAAGGATGGGACACCTCTCCCTAATTCTTGGAACATTGAGCACCTCCGTAAGTTCTACGCTTAATATCACGGAGGTGAGTCTGTAGTTACATGTGATGTATGTTATAGAGTCATTGTACAAAGTCGGGTAGCTCCTTCAGGAGAACAGCCGGACCTTCCCCGGAAGGTCCACAAAGTTCACTCAACACTTGTCATAGTCTCAGAACTAAAAGTGTAGCTAGATACTTTGGGTCAAATGAGAAACGCAAGACACTTAGCCTGGTTACGTACCCTGAGAGTTTACATGTTTCCCCTGTACCCCGGACCTATAATGAAATACATCATTGTGTGGAAACAGAGTCCACATGCATTTATTTTGTACATGCTCAATATTTTTTATTTTTCTCTTTCTTGTCTATAACAAAGTTGTGCAATTCTTAAGAAACTTTAGCTCGACCAATTCATATATAATTCAAGTTGCATTGTCAATTCTTCCGAGTCTAAACATTGTTAATGGTCTACTCGTCCGAATGCCGCCAAGCCAATCTAGGTCCGGAGTGTGCTATCGACATAGCCTGGTCCTGCACCCTAAGTGCGCCACTCTACCTACACCCCGACAAGCCGAAGTAAGGCGAGTCCAAAAATAATCGGACCTGGAGAAAACAAGCCAGTGCACTCGATTGTATTTAGAATTGCGTTCAACCTAAAGATTTCATTCGGGAATAGTAAGCCGCAAACGAGTTATAGAGAAGAAATGGATTTTACTATTTTTCTTGACTTCAGTCTGCAGGAAAAATAAAGGTCTCATAATGATGGTGGATAAAACCGGAGCTATCAAAGCTCAGACACCCCCTAAGATGGTCTACTGTCGATGTTCCAAACATTGATAGTAGACATCGCCGGAGCCACAAAGTTTTAGCAAATCCAGGGAGCCAATCGTCAACATGAAGAAAGGATGGTGGGAAGACTCCCTAGTGGGGTCTACTGTCGATGCATCGCGTGTTGATAAGAGTCACTGCCGGAGCTACTAAGCCCCGACAACCTCAGGGGGCCCCTACTATCGATGACTTCTTACCTACAAACTACAAGTTCGAAGCATGCAAGTCTTCAACAAAATGTTACATCCTCTCGGTACATGTTCACAATCAAACTGTGTACATCTACCAGGGGGCCAAGTGGGACAAATGTGTTGAAGACAAAATAGAAATTCATAAAATTCTTGGATTTCACTAATCTAGAGACAAGAGATTACAAAATTGGCGAAAAAGAAGAGAAGATACAAGCGGGAGCCACAAAGAGAGAGTACTAGACCCTATGGAAGAACGAGGCGACCTTCTGGGCAACCTCTGACATGCTGGCTTTGGCGGCTTCTCCCTCTCTTTCGATGGGGCCTTCAAGCACCGGGCCAGTGGGAAGTGAGGGTCCCGACTTGTGTAACACGAGAGCATGAACTCTGCGATGTTCTTTGCCAGGGATTGTCCCTCAGTTTCCAGATGGTCTGCGATGATATCGCCCATCTTGATGAGATTGTTTCCCGCCGAGCTCAACGCCTGCAACGCCTGGTGCAGCTCCGGCTCTGGATCATCCGGACGCACGGGGCTAAAACCCATCGGCATCAGCGCGTTGTTGGCTTTGCCCAAGAAATCTCAAACTTGTTGGGACTCCGCAGCCCTTGAGCCTCGCATTTCTTCCAAGGATCATTTGGTCACCGCAAGCTCCGAATTCTCCCGGGCATGGTGCTCGACCTCTTTGGCATTCTGCTGAATCTTTTCAGCAACCTGCCTTTCGATTTTACCTAGCTCCTCCTCCCGGAGGTGGATCTTGTTCCGGCTGTCGACCAAGTCCTTCTCCCAGCCCTGCACCTTCTTCCCCCTGACAGCAATTTCATTCTCCCTTTTGTGGAGGTCTTGTCTTCGCTGCCAAGCCTTCTTCCCCTCTTTCTCGCAACGCTCCTCCAGCTTCTTGGTGTGCTCCGCGAGACTCTTGTCACCTAGAGTCAGCCTCTGAAGAAGCTCCTCCTCCCTCTTCATGAGGTCATCCCGTAGCTCCAGGAGTTTTTGCACATCATCTTCGAGCTATTTATCTTGCTCCTCAAGAGCCTCCTGGCGCTTGACGAGGCTGTCATGGATGTCATTGAGCTTCTCTTGGCACTCATTCGCTGCTTCATTAGCAGCGATGGCCTGCTCGTGGATGGCCTAGGACTGGTCATCGAGGGATCGCGTCATGCGTTCCCTCTCATCCAGCAGCTGACCCCAGTACTCCAGCTGAACCTTCTCCCTTTTCACCCATTCCTTGTCTTCGGCCAGCCTCGTCTGTGCCAGCTTGGTCTCGAATTGGAGCCGGTTGCACCACCTCCTAAGGGTTTGGCGCTCCTCCTCGAGGGCCTTGCTGTCATGGTAGAAGGCCAGCTGAACTTGATGAAGGATGGAGTAGGCATTGTCGATGGACAACGACAAAGGGATTGGCTCCGAACTTGCCAGGGTCCTCTCCGCTGGCTCCAGCGGGTTTTCCAAAACAAGAATCGGGTCCCACTCTACAAGAGAGGTCCCTTGAGCTTCCACGGCACCAGGGCCGCCCTTTGGGATAGCCTCGGCTGCTGCCGAGGAAGGTCCTGCAGCAGAAGTTTCTACTTCTGGAGTCGGCTATGAAGGTCTTGCCGCTTGGTCATCGGCAACTAGTCCGTCAGGCAGGGGACCGGCAGCTTCATCTTGGCACCCTGGCTCAGGCGAGGGCACCTCCAGAACCACCACCTCCGGGGCAGGCGTTGAAGGTTCGGCCGAAGTTGAAGCCACTTCCGGCTTCGACGTTGGCCCCTCCACCACCGCCAGTTTAGGCGCTAATACTTCGACCGCCATTGGCTCGGGCGCCGGCACTTCTGCGACTACCGGCTCAAGCGCCGGAACTTCACCGAGATTGGGCTCCGCCGCCGGAACATCATCAACCACCGGCTCTACCGTCGGGGCTTCATCAACCACCGGCTCTGCTGCTGGGGATTCAACAACATCTGGCTCCAGGACCGGGACCGCAGATACCTCCAACTCTGAGGCCGGAGCGTCCATCATCTCAGCATCCAAACCCGGAGCTTCAACCTCCGGGACTGGTGCCGCTGGCACATCTTCATTCCCATGGTCCGGCGCAACCACGCGAGCTTCGGGGGATGACTCGAGGTCAAGGACCACGACAGCTGGCGCCAGAGCTACCGCGGCCTCAGCCACCTCTTGGGGCAGCGCTGGAACGGGAGCCGGAGTCTCCTTCTGCATAGCATCAGTTGCTGCTACAGGAACCGGAGCTTCAACCCCTTTCTTGGGCACTCTGTGGATGAAGGACGAAGAAACTCAAAACATAGTTACAACAAAAACAATCAACTGAGGTAAAAAATAAAACATACCTTGGAAGAATTTCGCTCCAGCTAGCGCGGAACCTCTTCACCGGACGCTCAGACTGGACCTTGTTGCCACTGGCGTGGTAGCTCCAGAAGGTTCCCCGGAGCTTGCTCCCGCCATCAGCGACATCTTGGTTGAGGCCCCCCTCGAGCGGGAATGACCTTCGGACCTAGAGCCTTCAGCTGGCCCTGGTACCGAAGCCACATGGCCAGAGCTAGCGTCCCGATGAGATGATGATGTTGGAGTGGTCGTCGCCGCCAAAGACCTCCTCCACCGGGGAGAAGGAGCTGTTGCGGAAGGAGCAGGTCTGACGGACCTCTCGTCAGCGTGCTTCAACTTCCTCTTGCGGCTCGAGGGCTCGGCCAACTCCTTGCCTTGCCTATGACTTCAGTTTTTGGCTTCAAGGCGGGAATGGAGCCATCTTCCGAAGCTTCGGGGATCGACACCCCGGAGGTTGATCGCCTCTCCACCAGGCCCTTGTCGTCCAACAACGGCATCTTCCTCTGGAGCTCTCTGCACTCCTCTGGTATCATATTCAGAGGAAGGAAGGCCGCCGGTGGAGACATGTCGCCGGTGCCGATGTTCACAGGCTGGAACTTCTTGAGATGGGTCTTCAAGGCTTCACCGGTCAAGTTGGTGTCCAAGCCGACTTCAATGCGGTTTGTATCCATCTCACTATTGAAGGCCCAGGGAGACCGGCTCCTAGCCCTTAGTGGGGCCCACCTGTTCATCAAGAAGTTTCCGAAGACCATCTGGGGAGTCAACCCACCTTCGACACATTCCTGGATTCTATCCAGAATGGGCCTGTACTCCCTCGACAGCTCCGGCACGTCACTCCATGTGTCGTTGTCGACGTGAGGAAGGCCTTCAGGCAGCTCCATCCTCTCGTGTCCCTCGACGGTGATGTCCACCCAGTCTTTCTTCAAGTTGTACCATTTGCCAGAAGGGAAGGTGTGACACCCGGTTCCGAAAATGAACCAAGTGAACGCATATGTGTGCCCAGGATATTCAAGACACATACACGAGTGCCTCACAAAAGAGTATACAGCAAATTACCACAGAACAAGATTAATTGTCAAATTTTATTGCACAAACCATATTATCCTTGAATACAGCCACTAACAAATATTAATGACAAGTTCAACTAATGCACCGTAAATAAACTAAATAAGCAATCTAAACAGCTAGGAAGCATAAGCGATAGGGTAGCACAGCTCCAATCAACACCACAGGCAAAGCTGATGGTAGACACGGCCTAGAACTCTGCATTATCGCCATTAAACTCCCAATCCTGACCTGCAAATGGTGGGGGGATTGCAAGAGTGAGTACATGTCGTACTCAGCGATTGTGGAAAGTATGACATGTGGCTGATTCAAATGACGACAATAATAATAGCTGAGTGCTAAAAAGTACATTAAAACATTTGAAAAGCATTATATATATTATATGTATACGAATCAAACCCATCATAAGCCATGTAGTAATCATAATACCAGTCCATATTCCATATCCTTCATCATATACCAATATCCATATTCAATACCAGAATTTAGTTCATAACCATCCATAACCATAATACCAACCATAACCATCCCAAATCCCAATTTCCCTCTAACCATGGAAGTTGTCCAGGTGCTCATAACGGGGAGCACGACTATCATGATAGTTTTATTAGACTCTGTAGAGTTTGTACTGCTTTACCCACGTGTTTGTGATTTCATCACCTTTCGGTGAATAACAACCTCCCTTATGCCCATAACCCATCGGTCACATTACACACTTCCGTTGGTGTGTGGTCAAGAGATCACAAAATAGCCTTTACAAAGGGATTACTAGCCTATTTAGATCCCACTGAGGTTTCACCAGTGGCGATGCCTCCAACTGAGCTCATCTTCAACCAAGGGCCCCCTCTTGAGCCATTCGGATCCCAGGGTAGTCCCACCAATCATCAACAAACCCAATCTGACTACCCCTTCCCCGAGCATCCTTAATGGTCCAAATAGCACTGGCAAAGCCCTAATTAATCAGCTATGCCGCACCCATACTTGGCCTCGTGGTGGCACTGTAGTACTGGCTTATTCTCACATGAACCGGTCCTTAGATCTAAAGCAAGCAAATCACCATGACATCCAACCCATCCAAAAGCCAGGCTTGCTTAGATCACCTATTACCATATCATATTGACCAGTTCATGTTAATCATAATCTCATAAATACATCATTAATGTGTAGTATTGTTTTCCCATCCCAATTGATTAAGCGAAGCAAAAGGTAAAAAGGCCATACCGACTCTCTACCATAATTCGAGGGGACAAGGGTGGTTTAACAATTCTAGTAAACTTCCTACCATAGGATTTCCCATCAAATTGACACAAGCATGCAGTTTGCAAACAAAACATTTATTTTAAAACACGATCAATATGCTTCAAGGACACTTGCCTTGCTCTTGCGGTTGATTAGGGTTAAAGCCTTCAAACTCTCGGTGCTATAGATCCTCCGCGGCACTTTGTACTGCAAATCCATCTAATCCACACAATAAACATACAAGACAAGAAACACAATCAAAGAGTGCACAAATATTACTCAATATGACAAGATATGTATGATTGATGCAAATGCAAGGTAGAACTTCTAAATGGATTGCTTTTAATGAAAACTAACTAGTTCTAATAGCTTTTAACAAGTTTATACAGGTTTGGAGTTGATTTGATCTACTTTTAGAATCAATTCAACACAATTTGGTCAGCAAAATCGGACTAGTCTGCAGATGGCCGGACTAGTCCGCACTTCGTAGAACTAGCGAACTAGGGTTTTCTAGATCGACGTAAATTTGGAGATTAGGGTTTGAATTAACGTAAGGAAAAGAGAATAGAAGGTATACCAGGTGTTTAGGACTCCAATGAATCAAGAAACTTGGAGGTAACACTTGGATCTTGATGATCTAGGGTTGGGGATGAACTTGGAGATGAATTGGTGATGAAGAACGAAAGCTTGGTGGAGATCTTGATCCTCTTTCGTTTCCTCCTCTTCTTCTTCTTGCTTGGGATCTTCTCCTCCCTCCTTGATGTTGGCTCTCCACGAACAAGGGTTTGGGTGGGGTGGAAAAGTGGCAAATAGATGTCAAGCAAAGGGGTGGTGTTGTTTATATAGAGGTGGAGGCTTGGGTTAGATGGATTTCGAGTTTGAGAGGAGTAGAGGCCAGTTTAGGGTCCCACATGGGCTCTAAAAGAGTTAGGCACGACATCCCTAGGCACACATAATGTGAAACCCATGAAACAAGTCGTAAAACAAAAGATCAACTTGGAGTCGCGAAATATCGGACAAGTCCGAAGAGGACCGGACTAGTCTGAAGTTGTCCAGAGAGAAAATCAGACAAGTCTGGCCTAAAATTGGACAAGTCCGACTTTAGTCATAGAGGAAAATGGACAAGTCCACTGGAACACCAGACTAGTCTGGAAAAGTCCAGGGACTTAGCAAATTTTCAAGGATTCTTGGAATATCAGACTAGTCCGCACAAAATCGGACAAGTCCGAAAGTTTCCAGAGGCAAAACCAGACTAGTCAGGAGCAAAAACGGACAAGTCCATTTTTAGTCATAGATAAATCGGACTAGTCCTCAGCAAAATCAGACTAGTCCGCACTTTCCTGCATTTTAAGTGCGGTTTTGTTCCAAATCAATTTTAAATGTTCCAAATCAATTTTAAACTCGTTCCTCTTTGTTGTGGGTTAATGTTGAACATGTATATGAGTGTATGCAAGGCATGATGCATGAAAATGAGGGAGTTACAAACCTACCCGCCATAAAATGAATCTCGCCCTTGAGATTCGACGCGGAAGAGAAAATATAGGTAAATTCCTTCTTGAGATCATTCTCCAATTCCCACGTTGCTTAATTTTCTATTTTGTGCTTCCATTGAACTTTACACCATCGAATCACCTTGTTCCTTGTGACTCTCTCCTTGGTTTCCAAGATCTTGACCCGTTGCTCGGCATAAGTCAAATCTTCTTCTAGTTCCAATTCTTCCATTGGCACTTGTTCTTCTGGTACTCCAAGAACTTCTTGAGCTGGGAAACATGAAAGACATCATGGACGTCCGAAAGATGAGCTAGCATCTCCAACTTATACGCTACTTCTCCTCTTTTGTCCAAAATCTTGAATGGTGCAATATAACGAGGTGCGAGCTTGCCTCTTATGTTAAACCTCTTATGACCTCTCATTGGTGACACCTTGAGGTGAACAAAATCTCCTATTTCAAAGTCTAATTTCCTTCTCCTATTGTCCGCATAGCCTTTTTGTCTTGATTGGGCAGCCCTCAAGTTTTCACGAATTATTTGGACTTGCTTTTCGGCTTCTTGCAACACATCCGGACCAAATACTTGTGTTTCTCCTGCCTCATTCCAGAACAAAGGTGTCCTACACTTCCTCCCATAAAGCGCTTCATATGGTGACATTTTCAAGCTAGCTTGGTAACTATTGCTGTATGAAAATTTCGTGTATGGCAAGCTTTTGTCCCAACCTTTCCCATGCTTTAAAGCACAAGCTCTTCACATTTCCTATAAAATCTTGTTGGTCTTCTCAGTTTGTCCATCCATTTGAGGCTGATATGCCGAACTGAAATTCAACATCGTTCCCGGAGCTTCATGCAACTTTTGCCAAAACCTGGAGGTGAATTGAGAACCCCTATCCGAGACTATCTTCTTCGGTACTCCGTGTCAACACACAATATGCTCCATGTATATTTCGGCCAATTGTGCAGCTGTATATTTGGTCTTCACAGGGACAAAATGAGCTGACTTGGATAAGCGATCCACAATTACCCAAATTGAGTCATACCTGGACTGAGTACGCGGTAACCCAACTATGAAGTCCATTCCAATTTCTTCCCACATCCATTCCGGGATCTTCAATGGTTGCAATAATCCAGTTGGCCTTTGATGTTCTGCCTTGACTCGTTGGCACACATCACATAATGCTACGTATTCAGCTACGTCCTTCTTCATGCTATCCCACCAATAGCAAGCCTTCAAGTCTTTGTACATCTTCGTACAACCAGGGTGAATCGAGTACGGCGAGTCATGTGCCTCCTTTAATATTGTCTCCCAGATATGCTTTACATTAGGCACAACAAATCTCTTTCCAAGCCATAAGGTACCATGTTCGTCTTCATCAAGTCTGAATTCTCTCCCTTCTTCGGTCCTTTCCTTGATTTCCTTGATCTCTTCATCCGCAGCCTGTGCTTCTCGAATTTCTTGCTCCAAGGTCGGATTTAACTCCATCATCTCCATCTCAATTACAAACCCGAGGTTGGACCATTCAAACTCCTTACATAACTCGGATGGTAACTCTCAAACTGCGAGTTGATGACTTACTCCCTTTCTACTCAATGCATCGGCCACTACATTGACTTTTCCCAGATGATAGTTGATCCCCAAATCATAATCTATGATGTGCTCCAACAATCTCCATTGTCTCAAATTCTGATCCGTTTGTGTGAAAATATACTTAAGACTCTTGTGATCCGTATAAATTTCACACCTATGTCCAAGGATGTAGTGTCTCCAAATCTTCAGCGCATGTACCATGGCTGCAAGTTCTAAATCATGTGTTGGGTAATTCTGCTCATGTTTCTTCAGTTGTCTTGATGCATAGGCGACCACTTGACCTTCTTGCATCAATACACATCCAAGTCCTTGTCTCGATGCGTCGCAATAAATATCAAAACTCTTGCTCACATCTGGAAGTACTGAAACTGGGGCTGTTGTCAACCTTTTCTTCAACTCCTCAAAACTATTTTTACAAGCTTGAGTCCATTGGAAAGCCGTTCCCTTCATTAGCAACTCCTTCACAGGCTTGGCTATCTTGGAAAAGTCCCTGATGAATCTACAGTAATATCCATCCATCCCAAGGAAACTCCTTATTTCCTTTACATTTTGCGGCAGTTCCCATTTCAACACTTCTCTAGCTTTTCTGGGGTCAACCGATACTCCTCCTCCTGAGATGATATGACCCAAAAACGACACCTCTCTCAACCAAAACTGACACTTGTTGAACTTGGCAAACAATTGATGCTCCCTCAATTTCTGCAACATTAGCCTCAAGTGTTCCTCATGTTCCTTCTCATCCTTCGAGTAGATCATAATATCATCAATAAACACCACAACAAACTTATCCATGTACTCCATGAAGACCTTATTCATGAGGTACATAGAGTAGGTAGGTGCATTTGTCAATCCAAAGGACATCACAGTGTACTCATAAGATCCATACCGTGTTCTAAAAGCTGTTTTGGGTATGTCCGATGGTCTAATCTTCATTCGAAAATATCCGGCCTCAAATCAATCTTATAGAAGATACAAGCACCCTTCATCTGATCAAACAAGTCTTCTATGCGTGGCAAGATGTACTTGTTCTCGATTGTCACCTTGTTGAGAGCTCGGTAATCCACACACATCCTTTTGGTTTCCATCCTTCTTGTCCTCAAACAGCACGTGCACTCCCCAAGGTGAAGAACTAGGGCGAATAAAACCTTTCTCTGGTTGCTCTTGAATCTGCTTCTTGATCTCCGCTAATTCCATAGGAGGCATCCTATACGGCCTCTTACCTATAGGTGCAGTTCCAGGTATTAAATCAATAACAAACTCAATGTATCGATCAGGTGGCATACCTGGCAACTCGTCCGGAAAAACATCGAAAAATTTCACACACCACCGGAATCTCCTCAATTGTGGCACCATCCATATAATTCAGCTCCAATTGCTTCGGTGTGGTTTGAGATGCTTCAAATTCTACGGTGATCCGTTCTTCAACGGTCAACTTCACTGTCTCTGTGGCACACTCAATAACTCCATTGTGCTTCCTCAACCAGTCCATACCAAGTATAATGTCCAATCCTTGAGAATCCAAAACAATGAGGTTGGCGGAGAAGTCTACCACCCTTATTCTAAGGCTTACTTTTGGACATACTATATTTGTCCTCATCTCTCCTCCAGGAGACTTAACCAATAGAGTAAACTTCATATGAGAGATAGGCAAACTATACATGGCAACATACTTCGATGCAAAGAATGAATGCGATGCTCCAGAATCAAACAACATAGTCGCGGGGTTGGAGTTGGCGAGAAACATACCAACAACCACGTCATCCACTTGTTGACCATCCTCCATGGAGACATGGTTCACGTTGCCACGATCAAAATTCTGCTGTCCACGGTTCCCTTGTGGTTGTCCTCCATTGGTTCTTGGGTTTTGCCTCGGTGCATTGCTTCCTTGACCAATGTGGGGACCATAATCCCGACATCCAAGGATCTCATTGGGTGGTGTCGTGCGATGCGACACCCAACAGTATACAAGAATAGAAACTGATTAAAATTACAAGACGAAGTCTTTTATTTATCATACAGCGGAAGTTTGTACAATACTAGCGGAAGTAAAGAAATATATATATATATATATATATATATATATATATATATATATATATATATATATATATATATATATATATATATATATAATAGCTATGCTCTCAGCACTAGCTATGCAAAAGCAAAGTTATCCATGCATTGGATACCTTGCACTAGCAACACTCAATTATGGCGGCGTGCAGGGTTCCCACTCGACTGTACACCCTAGAGGGGGTGCAGCCTCATCATCAAACCCTTCATCAACTGTATAACCTGCAAAAACTCGTTAACTGCAAACATGAGCATAAGGCTCAGCAAGACTAACCCGTCTCACTAGACATATGCAAAGGGGACACTAAACATAGGTAAGGTGAAGCATAAATGACTCGCCTACAAGTGGGTCCTTATAATCAGGTTTTATGTAGCAAATGACATTCTCCGAGCACGGCACATCATGGGATCCACAATCAAACAAGAAACGCTTTACCGATGATAATACATGCCCAGAGCACATAATGCTATTATAGCTAAAGTATGGGGAAACTGCAAACTTTTAATTATACTATCTCTAAATCATACAAGGTTGCAAAGAAATTATAATTAAACACAATGGTATTTTCTGGGTCCTTTAGTATTTACTACGTCACGACACAGTGAACAAGTGGTACTCTATTACTGCGAGGGACAGTGATTGCAATCAGGACACACCCGAACAACACGACACATACGCACTTTTGGAAATGTCAGCGAGTACTTCGTGCAGTACCTACGTAGCACTTCAGCACTAGTCTTATATGGCAACCTTTCGCGAGACACTCAAATGTCGAACCGGTCGATCCGTCACGAGCAGGAGGTCCCTGCGTGGGGCGTACTCTGACGTGCCCACCAGCGGATTTACACCTTGCTGCCCTCAACCCACACCTATAAAACAGAACAACATGCCTCGACACCCAAGTGACCAAGCTACGTCAGTTTATTGGATTCCATATGTCCATTATGTTGCTGGTACAAGTCAAGCTTGTTCAGCGGGGCCGCACACGAAGCGGGCCTTAATCGACACAGGCAGGGCTATGCGACCGAGACTCAATTTTCGCCGCTTCCTATCCATTCCCTGCCTGGTCTCAACTTCATTATATTAATCCATTTTATATCTAACCAATCCTGTGAGATATGTTCTACATCTCTCGCGAGTAGATTCCAACTACTCGACTTCTACTGGATTTCCTATGCATTAGCAAAGCAGTTACTACAGGTCAAATTGTAACTCGTTCCAACCAATCCCTGGGATTTTTGGCTATGCAAGTGGAGTATCAATCATCCTAAACGTAATGCACAATTCATAGACTACTCATCATAGTGATAAAGTAAAATTTTATAAATGACTTAAATGCAAACCAGGGCTTGCCTTGTTGCAGGTCAGAGTCTGAGCTAATATTTGGAAGGTGCTCTTCCAAGTCTTCTAGCTCCTCCTCGACTTCGGTCACTATACGATATGCATATAACATGTATATAAATGACTTTGAAAAATAATTATTACCAAGACCATAATTTAATCCATGGTGATCATTCTATTATAGGGACCTTAATTGGCTTTGGAACTTTGATGGTAGATACTAGGGAATATGATCAAAGCTCTTGCAAAGAACAGGAGATGATCAAAGTATATTGTTGTCTCAAAAATTATGGCAAGTATTAAATTTCCAAGAATTTTAAAGAAGAAACTGTAGCTTGAACATAGCTGCCAGTTGATAATCATGATAGAGGAAGTTGTCTTGGTTCTAGCAAAATTTGTTTCATAATTTTCTAAGCTTTCGTGAAGGAGTTATTGAATTTTTAAGTTGGCAATAATTTCTAGAATTATTTATATTTGAATTTTTAGCTTTTAAATAAATAGTCAGTTTGTAACTGATTTAGAACTATGATATTAGGTCAACTAAATCCATGATTTTTGCAGGAACTAGTATATGACAAATGGAAGGATCAGTCCAAATTTGAGACATAGTAAAGCAACTGAACATCTGTGAAAATTCAATCACTAAAAAAGGTAATTGAGCCATACAGAAGATTACACAGGTGCAATGGCTCCCAAACTATTTCTGGTTGTCAAGAATAGGACACTAAACTTTATGTAAATTTTGGGGATTTTTCCAGTGGCTATTTTGTCTGGAAAAATTGTATAGGCATTTGGAAAGATTATTTCCTACAGAATTTAACTGTGGGTTTCACAGAACGTAATTGGTACTGACAGAAACTAGAGCTCAAGGGCGTTCAAACAAAATTTGTTTGAAGATTTTTGGAGTAGTCTACAGTGAGATATTCAATTTAGAAATTTGAACAATTTTCTGGAATTAATTTAATAACCCATTGGCGCCAGAATTCAAATTCAATCGGGCGGGTCCCATGGGCCACGTGGCGTGCTCTGCAACACCGCGGTGCACAAATTTATTTGAGCGCAGCCGCACGGAATCCCAGCCGCATCGTGGTCCCGCAGCCACTGGCAGGTGGGGCCTTAGGGGGTTTTCTTCTACCTCGGGCCAACGCACGCGCGAGGCGGCGCCCGCTGCGGTGACTCGCCGACGAGCTCGCCGCCGGCTAAACCGATGGGCCAAACTCACTCAAACTCACCGCCTGGGGGTTTTTGGAGTCGCTGAGCACGACGTGAAGTCAATGGGACCGGAAACTCGCCGAAAATGGTCGTGTGACGGTGGCGGCGGCGGTGAGCACTCGGGCAACCTGAATTCGCTCCAGAGTAGCTAAAACCACTCGGGATCTTCTTCAAAACCTTCCTGGGACGACGCAGATCAAGGAACTGGACGTGGAAGAGGAGGAAACATTCGGAAACTATGAGCTCGTTGGCGAACCGATGTTTCCTCACCGGCGGCGAGCAAAACTCGATTTCCTCAATCGTTGCTCGATAACTTTTAGGGGTTTTTGCTACGGTAGGAGCGCTAGGACCTATAGAAACTATCTCTAAGCAATTGCAAAGAATATTTACTTGTAGAAACGGAATTGAAATGGAAACCTAGCGAGTTTCTTCACCTCGGCCGGAAGGGAGAAAACCAATAACTTGCTCATTTCTCAATGAAAAGGGAAACAGTTTGCACCGAGAGTTAGAGCTCGACTAGGCGCACCATTAAGCTCTTGGGATCGAGGATTGAAACTGTGTGGAACAGCGGCGCACCATGGAGCAGAGGGGGGGGTGGCGACGATGGCGCGCGGCAGAGATGAACCAGCGAGAGGTGGAACACCGATCCGGGGAAGGGGGAATACGGAGCGTCGGCCGGCCTTTTATAGCGCCACAGCAAGCAAGCAAGCAGCTCGCTGGAGCTTGCATGCACGTGCGCTGTTGAGCGGGCGAGCGCCGGTGCAGACATGGCAGGCGGCCGACCTGACCCGTTCAGCAGAGGCTGACCTGTGGGGCCC
This sequence comes from Tuctoria greenei, assembly GCA_036927565.1. Classification (NCBI taxonomy): domain Eukaryota; kingdom Viridiplantae; phylum Streptophyta; class Magnoliopsida; order Poales; family Poaceae; genus Tuctoria; species Tuctoria greenei. The sequence goes on from JAYESD010000005.1 coordinate 113,786,838, forward strand.
ACAGGTCAGTCAGACCCCAAAAGCAAAGTTAAAAATTCATTTTAAAATGGAAAATCAACTCCAAAAATCATGAAATTTTGTGGAGATGGTAAATGAATTATTCTGAACACAATGTTGAACTCAAATCTTATGTTCAAATAAGTTGGAAAAGAATTTCAAATTCAGATTTGGATTTGATTCAAATTTGCTAAGCGCCTCAAATAAAATAGCAAATGAGTTCCTAAAATCTTGAAATTTTGCAGGCAAGCTATTGAGAGTATTAGAAGGTCAAGGAAAAATTTAGAGCCTCTAATTTGAATGTTTATGCCAGGGCCAATTAATCCTGCACTTTAAATTGCCTTAATAAACTTCATCCAAATAATTCTAAAATTTGAAGAGGTGTGAATAGAATCATTATAGAATTAGTGGTGAAGTCCAATACTCATGTTAAATAAAATTTAACCATGAGTGCAAGAAAGGTTTGGATGGTATTAAGTTCATGTGTACCACTATATTGGATCTTTAATGTAGTTGATCACAAAACTCATAACTGAATTCACATACCATAAAAGTGGGGTTTTACATTCCTCCCACTTAAGAGAATCTCGTCCCGAGATTACAAAAGAAGGAAATAGGAAAAGATCTAATGAACATATGCCGCTAACAAGTCCGGATAGTTAATTCTAAGATACTCCTCGCTTTCCCACGTGGCTTCTTCAGCACTGTGGTTGCTCCACAAGACCTTGTAGAAACGCAAGGTGCGGCTTCTTGTGGTGCGAGTCCTCTCATCGATGATCTGAGTTGGATGCTCGGAATAAGTGAGATCTGGTTGGAGAGCTTCCAAATCTTCTATACGGACATCAGTGGGAGTTTTAAGACATTTCCATAACTGGGAAATGTGGAATACATTGTGAACCCCTGAATGTGACGGCGGTAACTCCAATTGATATGCCACAGGTCCACATTGTTCTAGGATTGCGAATGGCCCAATAAAACGTGGAGCTATCTTCCCCTTTACTCCAAATCGATGAACCCCTTTCATCGGAGACACACGATGATAGACGGGATCCCCCATGTTGAAGTGAAGCGGTCGACGTCGTTTGTCTGCATAGCTCTTTTGACGAGACTGATCAGCTTTAAGGTTGGCTTGAATAGTGCGAACCTGCTCCTTGGCTTCATTCATCAAGTTGATGCCATATACCACTCGTTCACCGGATTCACACCAGTTTAGAGGTGTGCGACACTTCCGGCCATAAAGAGCTTCATATGGCGCCATCTGAATGCTAGCCTGATAACCGTTGTTGTACGAAAATTTCGCCAATGGTAGACGATCATCCCAATTCCTACCATGGTGGATGACACAGGCGTGAAGCATGTCTTCTAGCACTTGATTCACTTGTTCGATCTGACCATCAGTCTGAGGATGATAAGCCGAGCTCCGAATAAACTTGGTTCCCAGCGCAGCGTGGAGATGCTCCCAGAATCGCGAAACAAATACAGCTCCATGATCTGAGATGTTGGTGCGGGGTATTCCGTGGAGGCATACGATTCTGGCAATATATAACTCTGCGTATCTTGATGAATGATAGTTGGTATTGACGGGAATGAAATGCGCCTTCTTAGTCAGTCGGTCAACTATCACCCAGATTGAATCGTGCTTTCGGAGAGTGAGAGGTAAACCCACAATGAAATCCATGCTGATATCCTCCCATTTCCATGCTGGGATGCTTAAGGGTTGAAGCTGTCCGGCTGGCTGTATATGGTCGGCCTTCACTCACCGGCACGTATCACACTCGGATACGTATTTAGCTACTTCCCTTTTCATCCGAGTCCACTAGAATTTCTTCTTCAAATCCTGGTACATCTTGTTGCTTCCCGGATGAATGGAATACTTGGACAAATGAGCTTCATCCAGTATCTTCTTTCTAAGCTCCATGTTTCAGGGTACCACTATACGGTCTTTGAACCAAATTGTACCTTCATTGTCACATCGGAAACATTTCATCTCCCCCTTTTCCATTCTTTGCTGAATGTGTGACATTCCTTTCTCTTCCTTCTGAGCTACTACAATGTCCTCCCTGATGGTAGGAATGAGAGCGAGATTGTAGACTGCCCCATATGGAAACAAGTAGAGACTCGGTTCTTCTTCTCCTTCCATTGAGGTAATGGAAAGATTGCTGACATGAGACTTGCGGCTCAGAACATCTGCGACTACATTCGCTTTGCCTTGATGGTAGTGGATCTCAATCTCATAGTCCTTGATCAACTCTAACCATCTCCGTTGTCGCATATTCAAATCCTTCTGGGTGAAGATGTATTTCAAGCTCTTGTGATCAGTGTAGAGGTGTACTAGATTACCCAGTAAATAATGCCTCTACATCTTCAATGCCAGTACCACAACAGCGAGCTCAAGATCATGAGTCGGGTAGTGCTGCTCATGGTTCCATTGCTGTCGTGATCCATACGCGATTACTCTTCGCTCTTGCATCAATACACAACCCAAACCAATCCCAGATGCGTCGCAATAGACATAAAATGATTTGGTTGTGTCTGGTTGGGCTAAAACTGGTGCCATTGTAAGGTGTTCCACTAATGCTTTGAAACCTACCTTACATGCCTCAGTCCATACATACTTCTGCCCTTTCTTCAGAAGTTCTGTCATTGGTTTAGCTATCTTGGAGAAATTGGGTATAAACCTCCGGTAATATCCTGCTAAACCCAGGAAACCTCATACTTCATGTACATACTTTGGAGACTCGCATTTGAGGACTTGCTTGATCTTGCTTGGATCAACTGCAATCCCTTCTGCTGATATGATGTGCCCTAAAAATGGCACTTGGCTGATCCAGAATTCACACTTGCTAAACATAGCATATAGCTGGTGGTCCCGTAATCGTTGAAGCACGATACGCAAGTGTTGAGCATGTTCTTCTTCGGATTTTGAATACACAAGTATGTCGTCGATGAAGACTACAACAAACTTGTCTAATTCAGTCATAAACACCGAGTTCATGAGATACATGAAATGAGCCGGTGCGTTGGTCAATCCGAAGGACATAACAAGGTACTCATACAGTCCATACCTCGTTGAGAATGCTGTCTTTGGTATATCTTCTGGTCGGATTCTAATCTGATGATAACCGGAACGAAGATCCATCTTCGAAAATACTTTAGCACCCACCAATTGATCGAAGAGAATATCAATTCATGGCAGTGGATACTTGTTCTTGATAGTGACAGCATTAAGTGGACGATAGTCTACACACAGTCTCAACGTCTTATCTTTCTTCTCTACGAATAGTGTAGAACAAGCCCATGGTGATGAACTTGGACGAATGAAACCTTTGTTCTCAAGTTCAGTTAACTGTTCCTTAAGTTCTGCAAGTTCCTTGGGTGCCATCTTGTAGGGTGGTCATGAGATTGGCACTGTTCCCGGTGCAAGTTCAATCTTGAACTCTATATCTCTTTCTGGGGGCATACCAGGAAGATCTTCAGGAAACATGTCCGGGTATTCACATACTACAGGAATATCCTTAAGTTCCATAACCTCGGTATTGTGAGTAGATGGGTCCAATGGAATGATGTTCTCAAGATTGAGAACTTGGGGCTGATGGAGTGGAGAGTTTAGATAAATCTTTTGAGGAATGATATAAAGAGTAGCACCATGGTATTGCAACCATGCCATTCCTAAGATGATATCTAGCTTTTGAGTCTCTAACATAATGAAGGAGGTAGGATAGATGTTCCAAACTAGGTCAAGAGGTACCCTATGGACCATCTCATATGTTACTACCCTCCCTGCTGGAGTGCGAATCATTTTTAATGACAACAGATTTACTAATGACATTGTGGGAAGCTCCAGAGTCAAAAAGTATGACTACAGATTGATCATAGATAGAGAACGTAACCGTGAGCACGGGCGCGCCTTCCGGAACGTCCTCGATGGCGAGGTGGTGGATGTTGCCGGGTCTGGTGGCTGGCTTCTTGAGCTAGTTGCGGGGTTGGTTGGCCCCCTGGTAGGATGATTGCCCTCCGCCTTGTCAATTCTACGGGCAGTCCTTGGCGAAATGCCCCGTGCGTCCACACGTGAAACACGTGTACGGGGTTTGGGCAGTACGAATGGGAGGACGGAATCCCGGTGCACATGGTGGTTGTGGAAGTGCACGTGGGATCATCCCCTGTTGTTGCTGCGCTCGAAATCCGGAGTTGCTGAACTGGCGACCACTGAACATTGGTGGTCGTGATGGCGGTTGCCACCTCTGGTCGGATGGTGATCGGTACACCATACGGTACTTCTCAGAAGCACCACCTCCGCTGCCCTGCGGAGCACTCCTCTTCTTTTTATCTTAGGACAGCTCGCGCGTAGCGTCCTCCTGCATGATAGCGGCATTGACGATGTCGTTGAAGCTGCCGCGGTTGAACAGGACAAGCTTGTCCTTCAACTTGGGGTTCAAACCCAGGTATAAGCATTCGCGCTTCCGATCTTCGGTATTCACTTGGTCCTGAGCGTATTGGGCCAAGTGGTTGAATGATTTGGAGTACTCGTATGCACTCCTTCCTCCCTGCCTTAGCTCCAAGAACTCTTGAAGCTTCCTCCTCATAATCCCCGAAGGGATCTGGTAGGCGCGGAATGCCTCCCAGAATTCGGCCCAGCTTATGACATGGCCTACGGGGCGTGCGGCAATGTAATTGGCCCACCATGCACCAGCAGACCCCTGCAGTCGCTGCGCTGCAAACAGCTTCTTCTGCTGTTCGGTTACCTCGAGTAAACTGAACTTTCCTTCAATGGTGCGGAGCCAGTTATCTGCCTCCAACGGTTCATCGGCCTCTCTGAAGACCGGTGGATGTGTCGATGAGAAATTAGAGTAGGAACTCTGATATTGTTGACGCGGTCCATCATCTTGTCGTCCCCCTTGACGGGACGAATGCTGCACCAGAGTTCGCAGTAGCTCGGTTTGCTCGTCGTGCGATCCGAGCACTGCAGCGAGAACCTCCACGAGGCTCCTCGGAAGTGTGGGCGAAGGTGGCGGAGGTGGTTGCGTTTGAGGCGTATTCTGCCCCGGGGGTGGTGTGTCATCCCCTTGCCCTCCACTTGAGCCTCCCACTTCTGGGGCTGCACGTGTACGCACCATACTGCAATACAACGATTCACACCATAAGTCTCATTGCCTCAAGTTCATTCTTCCATATAAATAGTAATGCGGTAGGTAACAATGCATGATGCATAACATTCACGTATATTGATAAAGCACAAACTTTATACAATCTATATTATCTTGGTCCCAAGTTTACAATAGAACTCCAAAAATAGACAGACTTCATATAAAGAAGTCGTCTCATCTATGCTTGGTCACCACAAGTCGTCATGTATATGTCATTGTACACCCACCTCGCTACTATTTACAACAAGACTCAAAAAGTCACAAAATACGCGTGGTGTTTACTACACATCATTACACTTGGCCTAAAGTGATAAGTACATCAACACTGCCCTCTACTCATAAAACTCGACCTCCTGAGGATCTTTTTCTTCCTCATCATCCTCAGGATTAGGAACCACTGGTATGGGTGCTGGAGCAGAAGATGATGCCTCGTTCAAAAGTGACGTCCTTTTGGCAATCTTAGCTTGCCAATTTGTCTGTATCATAAACATCCTCCAGGCCTCGTTCTCCTGCTGAGCCTGCTCACAGCCAGTCTTCCAGCTCTGAGCCTCCACTCTAGACTGATCCCGATCTGCAGTCACCGCGCTCAACTGGGTGTCCCGCTGGTGTCCAAAGAGTAGGCTCGCCTCCAAGTCAATTTTCCTTTCTAGAGTCTCCTGGCGAGACGCGGCTAAATCCATAACAGCGTCATGCCATTGATTCTCCCTAAGGTTCAAACGATGGTTGAGAGGAGCCATCATATCCCTAAGTCCGTCATTTGCCCACTCAAAGTGATCCGCTCGAATCATGGCTTGCTTCAGATTGTCCGTCAATTTATGCATGCCCTTTGATTACCCTTCTCGCGATGTGATGCGGATGCATACACCGCTAAGGTTGTCGCGGATGTTTCACCGTGATTGTCCACCTCCGCAAGAAAACGGGTTGCCCAGGCTTCAGAAGCCCTGCCGTTAACTAGAAAGAACTCATACAGAGTACCCACCAGATTACGGTAATGAAGTTTGCAAAACCTCCCTATGGCAACACTTGCGGGGTAGCTCCATGTTTCCTCTAATATCAACCCTTTGATCTTGATGGAGTATGGAGCCCATCCGAGGTGCGGTGGACCAGCAGGCACATCGACGTAGATGGTGCAACTCCACATACCGCTTTCCTGGAACTTCTTTCCCCAATAGCTAGGCAACACCAGGTAGCCAAACTGGCGAAGCAACCTAACAAACACGTCCGGGAAACCGGCTTGCCCGGTGCACGTGGAGAACACCCATCCATTAGGTAACTGAATTCCTGGTGCTGCCATCTGTGGACAAACATACCCGGATGTCACTACACAGTATAGGTATTCAACTCAATCAATGATAATGTTGGACAAAAGAAAATATCCATAATCAATTGATCCAAGAAAATCTGCAAACTGGAAGTGATCACAGTTCTGGTTCAGCTGACCTTCCTGTATCAACCCAAACGTTTCATAAAGGAAATGCCAGAATTCAGAGTTAAGTTGAATATAAAAGTTGTAGTACACTTCAAAACCTTTCCAGATTGTACTCATACAGCTCCATGTGAACTAATATGAGGAATCTATAAAGGTTTTAAGTTTACTCAAGTTTTCTGGAAATTTTGACAGAACCTCCCCTGTATATGGGCTTACCTCCACATTCTATACAGGTTTATCATGATAAGATATTGAGTTAATGACAAAATAAACACTGTATAAAATCACGTTAACAATCCATAAATAAAAGAGTTCCACCCTAAAAACTTTGTTATACAGGTATTGCCTACAAATGCACAACCCTGTGCAAACTGTTCCAAGTTCTGGACTGCAAGAACCAAGTTTGCGCCAACTGCAATTAGGCATAGCTACACCCAGATTCAGGTCAGGAGTGACAAATAAAGTTGATAGAGGACTTCCTAAGCTTTCCAGAAATGTATATAGGTGACCATGTCACTATTCTGGATTACGAGCTATAACTATCCCAACTTAACAGTTGAACTGACTGGTTTGCACCAGCAGTCCTGCAGTTCACTGTGTTGACTTCCCAATTTGGTTTAACTCCAACCTAAATCAGGAAGAACCTCCCATAACAAACTTGTAAAGATCCCCCTGCCCTTTCCAAACATGTATCACAAAAGGCAGTGGATTTTTCTACAGCAAGTTATGGCAAAAATACAGAGACTGGTACAATGGTAAGCTCATCTGGAGCAGTTACAATACACCCCAGATTTCAACAGATTATCAAGATTTTCTGTCTTTATGGTCAACGGGAAAGTTATAGAGATCTTCACGAGATTTCCATCCATATATGATACTCCTATACTCTCTATAAATAACCAAGATTACAACCCGGCGAAGTCGAGCCAACTTCTGCCAGAAATCAAGAATCTTGATTCTATCTACTCTATCGAGTTGGAACCCTTTTTGCGGAGTCCAAACCTACCAGCACCTGATAGTCGGACTTTCCAAAACACAATGCAGCCATTCTGTCGGTGTTGATGGTCTAGTATCATGTTTGATACTGACGGTACTACGTATCTCACCAAGGAAAATTCTATCCGGTATTTCCTGTTACATCTATAGGTGGTTCCTATATCGTTCTCTCGCAAATGACTTCTACACGGTCTTCTACCGTAGTTAATGCTGCAAAAGACAAACAATCCTCTTTTACACATTCACACCTCAAGGGCGGCACGGGGATACACGACAGGCAGCCACAATAATATATATGAAAATAAATGCATACGACTCTGGTGTGAGTCGTCCTCGAGCGAGGCCATGTCTCGAGGTACATGGCTGTGAATACGTCTGTACAGCAAAGACTGCCGTACGATCCGGCTTATACATGCTCAGGCATACGTGTTTCGCATGATCCCATAGAACATGAATAGTTCTAGAGAGGCATACTATCGGGTTATAGACCACCCGATGGGGGCTCCCACTAACTTTGAAGCACGCTGGGGTACTGCGTGTCATAGGTTCTTAGAAACATTGAGAGCTTCGGAGACTCAACTTCCCGTGCCAAGCAACGGAAATTTCACATACAACTCCTCGTACGATGAGCTTACCGAGATTGATCCGCCCTCGATGGCGTACCTTACCTCTTACCTGACGCCGGGGCTTCGTTACAGAATATAATAACACATAGTTAGTTTACCACCTTTATATCTCATACTAATAATACTCCTTATAAAGGCATATAGCTAATTCCTCACTCAAATCCTAATTTTTGAAACTACGTTCTTTTCAAGTACACTGTTCCCAATGATGCTCTGATACCATGTCTGTGGGGACCAGAATCCCGACATCCGAGGATCTCATTGGGTGGTGTTGTGCGATGCGACACCCAACAGTATACACGAATAGAAACTGATTAAAATTACAAGACGAAGTCTTTTATTTATCATACAGCGGAAGTTTGTACAATACTAGCAGAAGTAAAGAAATATATATATATATCATAGCTACGCTCTCAGCACTAGCTATGCAAAAGCAAAGTTATCCATGCCTTGGATACCTTGTGCTAGCAACACTCAATTATGGCGGCGTGTAGGGTTCTCACTCGGCTGTACACCCTGGAGGGGGTGCAGCCTCATCATCAAACCCTTAATCAACTGTATAACCTGCAAAAACTCGTTAACTGCAAACGTGAGCATAAGGCTCAGCATGACTAACCCGTCTCACTAGACATATGCAAAGGGGACACTAAACATAGGTAAGGTGAAGCATAAATGACTCGCCTACAAGTGGGTCCTTATAATCAGGTTTTATGTAGCAAATGACATTCTCCGAGCACGGCACATCATGGGCTCCACAATCAAACAAGAAATTCTTTACCGATGATATGACATGCCCAGAGCACATAATGCTATTACAGCTAAAGTATGGGGAAATAGTAAACTTTTAATTATACTATCTCTAAATCATACAAGGTTGTAAAGAAATTATAATTAAATACAATGGTATTTTCTGGGTCCTTTGGTATTTACTACGTCACGACACAGTGAACAAGTGGTACTCTATTACTGCGAGGGACAGTGATTGCAATCAGGACACACCCGGACAACACGACACATACGCACTTTCGAAAATTCCAGCGAGTACTTCGCGCAGTGCCTACGTAGCACTTCAGTACTAGTCGTATATGGCAACCTTTCGCGAGACACTCAAATGACGAACCGGTCGATCCGTCACGAGCAGGAGGCCCCTGCGTGGGGCGTACTCTGACGTGCCGACCAGCGGATTTACACCTTGTTGCCCTCAACCCACACCTAAAAAACGGAATGGTATGCCTCGACACCCAAGTGATCAAGCTACGTCAGTTTATTGGATTCCATATGTCCATTATGTTGCCGGTACTACTCAAGCTTGTTCAGCGGGGCCGCACATGAAGCGGGCCTTAATCGACACAGGCAGGGCTATGCGACCGAGACTCAATTCTCGCCGCTTCCTATCCATTCCCTGCCCGGTCTCAACTTCATTATATTAATCCATTTTCTATCTAACCAATCCTGTGAGATATGTTCTACATCTCTCGCGAGTAGATTCCAACTACTCGACTTCTACCGGATTTCCTATGCATTAGCAAAGCAGTTACTACAGGTCAAATTGTAATCATTCCAACCAATCCCTGGGATTTTTGGCTATGCATGTGGAGTATCAATCATCCTAAACGTAATGCACAATTCATAGACTACTCATCATAGTGATAAAGTAAAATTTTATAAATGACTTAAATGCAAACCAGGGCTTGCCTTGTTGCAGGTCAGAGTCTAAGCTAATATTTGGAAGGTGCTCTTCCAAGGCTTCTGGCTCCTCCTCGACTTTGGTCACTATACGATATGCATATAACATGTATATAAATGACTTTGAAAAATAATTATTACCAAGACCATAATTTAATCCATGGTGATCATTATATGATAGGGACCTTAATTGGCTTTGGAACATTGATGGTAGATACTAGGGAATATGATCAAATCTCTTGCAAAGAACAGGAGATGATCAAAGTATATTGTTGTCTCAAAAATTATGGCATGTATTAAACTTCCATGAATTTTAAAGAAGAAACTGTAGCTTGAACATAGCTGCCAGTTGATAATCATGATATAGGAAGTTGTTCTGGTTCTAGCAAAATTTGTTTCATAATTTTCAAAGCTTTGGTGGAGGAGTTATTGAATTTTTAAGTTGGCAATAATTTCTGGAATTATTTATATTTGAATTTTTAGCTTTTAAATAAATAGTCAGTTTGTAACTGATTTAGGACTACGATATTAGGTCAATTAAATCAAAAAATTTTACACGTACTAGTATTTGACAAATAGAAGGTTCAGTCCAAATTTAGACATAGTAAAGCAACTGAACATCTGTGAAAATTCAATAACTGAAACAGGTAATTGAACTATACAGAGGGTTAAACAGGTGCAATGGCTCCCAAACTTTTTATGATTGTCAATAATAGGACCCTAAATTTTATGTGAATTTTGGGGATTTTCCCAGTGGCTATTTTGTCTGGAAAAATTGTATTTCCATATGGAAAGATTATTTCCTACAGAATTTAATTGTAAGTTTCACAGAACCTAATTGGTACTGACAGAAACTAGAGCTCCAGAGCTTTCAAAAAAAATTTGATTGAAGATTTTTGGAGTAGTCTACAGAGAGATATTCAATTTAGAAGTTTGAACAATTTTCTGGAATTAATTTAATAACCCATTGGCGCCAGAATTCAAATTCAATCAGGCGGGTCCCATGGGCCACGTGGCGTGCTCTGGTCAATGCAACATCGCGGTCCACAAATTTATTTGCGCGCAGCCGCACGGAATCCCATCCGCGCCGTGATCCCGCAGCCACTGGCAGGTGGGGCCCTACGGGGTTGTCTTCTACCTCGAGCCAACGCCCGCGCGAGGCGGCTCCAGCGGCGGTGACTCGCCGGCGAGCTCTCCGCCGGCTAAACCGACGGGCCAAACTCGCTCAAACTCGCCGCCTGGGGGTTTTTGGAGTCGCTGAGCATGACGTTGAGGTCGGTGGGACCAGAAACTCGCCGGAAATGGCCGTGCGACGGCGGCGGCGGCGGTGAGCACTCGGGCAACCTGGAATTCTCTCCAGAGTAGCTCAAACCACTCGGGATCTTCTTCAAAACATTCCTGGGACGACGCAGATCAAGGAACTCGACGTGGAAAAGGAGGAAGCAGTCGGAAACTTTGAGCTCGACGGCGAACCGAGGTTTCCTCACCGGCGGCGAGCAAAACTTGATTTCCTCGGCCGTTGCTTGATAACTTTTAGGGGTTTTTGCTCAGGTAGGAGCGCTACAACCTATAGAAACTATCTCTAAGCAATTGCAAAGAATATTTACTTGTAGAAACGGAATTGAAACGGAAACCTAGCGATTTTCTTCACCTCGGCCGGAAGGGAGAAAGCCGATAACTTGCTCATTTCTCAATAAAAAGGGAAACGGTTTGCACTGAGAGTTAGAGCTCGACTAGGCGCACCATTAAGCTTTGGGGATCAAGGCTTGAAACTGCACGGAACGGCGGCACACCACGGAGCAGGGGGGGGGGGGCGACGATGGCGCGCGGCAGAGAAGAACCAGCGAGAGGTGGAACACCGATCCGGGGAAGGGGAAATACCGGAGCGTCGGCTGGCCTTTTATAGCACCGCGGCAAGCAAGCAAGCAGCTCGCTGGAGCTTGCATGCGCGTGCTCTGTCGAGCGGGCGAGCGCCGGTGCAGATATGGCAGGCGGCCAACCTGACACGTTCAACAGAGGCTGACCTGTGGGGCCCACAGGTCAGTCAGACCCCAACAGCAAAGTTAAAAATTCATTTAAAAATGGAAGATCAACTCCAAAAATCATGAAATTTTGTGGATATGGTAAATGAATTATTCTGAACACAATGGTGAACTCAAATCTTACGTTCAAATAAGTTGGAAAAGAATTTCAAATTCAGATTTTTATTTGATTCAAATTTGCTAAGCGCCTCAAATAAAATAGCAAATGAGTTCCTAAAATCTTGAAATTTTGCAGGCAAGCTATTGAGAGTATTAGAAGGTCAAGGAAAAATTTAGAGCCTCTAATTTGAATGTTTATGCCAGGGCCAGTTAATCCTGCACTTTAAATTGCCTTAATAAACTTCATCCAAATAATTCTAAAATTTGAAGAGGTGTGAATAGAATCATTCTAGAATTAGTGGTGAAGTCCAATACTCATGTTAAATAAAATTTAACCATGAGTGCAAGAAAGGTTTGGATGGTATTAAGTTCATGTGTACCACTATATTGGATCTTTAATATAGTTGATCACAAAACTCATAACTGAATTCACATGCCATAAAAGTGGGGTTTTACAACCAAGGCCTAACTTAGGACATTGATGCGCAAAGTGTCCAGCTTCTCCACAAGTATAGCACTTCTTAACTCCACCAAAATTATTGGGACGAGCTTGGTTTTGAACATTGGCACCAGGATAGTTGGCACGAGGTGCATAAGACATTAGAGGCCTAGGTGCTTGCATGACAGGGCGCTGCTGCACAATCTGAGTTGGGCGCGGTGCAAATCCAGGGCGTTGAGCAGGAATAGAAGAGCTATAATATGGCGCATTAGGTGGTGCAAGGCGAGGGCGCACATTACTCCCTTGTTGCTGTCCTTGATATGGCGCCTTTCTCTTATTGTCTTGCTCCATCTCACGAATCTTGTTCTCAACCACAATTGCTTTGTCCACAAGCTTCTGAAAATTGGCAAAATCACAGTTGAGTAGTTGCACTTGGATTTCATTGTTCAAGCCCCTCATGAACAAGTATTTCTTCCGACTATCGCGGCTCACATCCTCAGGCGCATACCTTGAGAGTTGAGTGAATTTATTTAGAAATTCACTCACGCTTGATCTTCCTTGTCTTAAGTTCTCAAATTCTTGCCTCCCCAAAATCATAACACCTTCCGGCACATAATGAGAATGGAAACTCTCCTTGAATTCCACCCAGGTAATTCTCTTTTGGTTCTCATGAGCATTGCATAGTGAATCCCACCAATCCGCAGCTGCTCCAACTAGTTGATGTGAAGCGAAAAGCACCTTCTCCCGGTCACTGCATTGGACAATAGCAAGATTCTTCTCCACAGACTTGAGCCAGTCATCCGCATCCATAGGGTCAGCAGCTTGAGCAAAGGTTGGCGGTCTAGTCCTCAAAAACTCTCCCAACCGGTTATGAGGGGTGGGGATGGCGGTGGAGGCATGTGGGGCTGATTGTTGTCCCATAGTTTGTATCATGGTTTGCATGAGCTGCTTTTGCATAGCCAATAGCTGCTCAATGTTGATAGCTCCATGACTAGATCCTTGTCCAATGTTGTTCTGAGGCACTCCATTGTTCTCCTCCTCATCATTGCCATCCCTCTGGTTGCGAGTCCTCACCATCTGGAGAAAAGCAAAAGGTAAGAATTAGAGACGTTACCAACTAAATGCATCAAGGGATATGAAACTAAACAACTAGCTACACTATCCTAGGTGGACATGACAATGCTAAAGCACCCCAAAATCCTCTATTAAGCACACAAGCAACCAATTTATATAGCAACAGCACACCAAGAAAAAACACATCGATTCCTGAGTTCTCCTATGTGGTCTAAAGTGTCCATTCTATTTGGGCTGCATCCCACGGTCAACCTGTGGCTCTGATACCAATCTGTGACACCCGGTTCCAAAATTGAATCAAGTGAATGGATATGTGTGGCCAGGATTGTAAGTGCATCTAGGATATCCCTTGTGGGTTTTGGCTAATTGATGACAAGCATATGAGATCCTAATGAAACTATTGAGATGATTGCAGGACAAACAAAGTGAAACAGCTCGGTGCACACAAAAAGGTGAAAAATGGAGTGGTGTCCAAAGAGGGATACTTTGATGGAACTTGGAAGAACAAATTAGGTTTTAAATGTATAGGGAGTGTATGAAAAATACACTCCAAGAGCTCTCGACTTTGCGCAGGGGTAAGGGTTTTAAAATAAACCTAACTTTCACAGTGCACCGGACTAGTCTGATCATGGACCGGACTAGTCCGATAGACTTTCTGGAGTCTCCCATCTCTAGAGATCGGACTAGTCTGTGTGTCCACCAGACTAGTCCGATGAACTTTCAGGAGTCTCCCATCTCTGGAGACCGGACTAGTCCGTGTGTCTACCGAACTAGTCCGATGAACTTTCTTGAGTCCGTTTTCACAATAGGCCGGACTAATCCGTTTCCAACTGGACTAGTCCGCCAGACTTGCTGGACTTCGAGTTACACTGTGACCGGACAAGTGCAGACTTGCACCGGACTAGTCTGGTATTAGGGTTTTTCAACAGTAACTTTTTGGAAACCATATAAATAGAGAATCCACAGCCTTCCACAGTATACACACGTCGAATACTGCTGAAAACATAAACCCTAGTGCCGCCACCTTGTCCCAAGAGCCCAAAACACATCTCCCCACACATCTAAGGTGCAAAAAGAGTCAAATCATTTGAACACTTGGATTCGGGATTGGGAGATCGTCGTTCCTTCGTTGCGAGATCTTGGGGTTTGATCTTTCTACACTTATACTTGTTATGTATCAACATTGGTTCAATGATGTTTAGGTTAGTCATTGCCTTAGGATGGTTTGTGCTGCAGCTCCTAAGGTATTTACTTAATATGCTAGCATGGTGCTAGGATTGTTATGTAGCATTGGATGTCTCGTAGACCTACGGATTGAAGAGGTAGGCACTAGGTGGTGATAGCCCTATCTATCCTTTGTAATCCTCCATGTTCGACTATGCCACAAGCTCTTGGCAGGAAGCGTCCTAGTATTGCTAGAGGTAAACCTGTGCTCGATATGTTGAACAACTAAGAATAATGTTTCACCATTGACATGCTCATTAGTATCTAACCTAGGGTATGTATATGTATATTAGGAGCAATGTAGGAGCAACTCCCCAACTCTTAGTCTAACCTCCATTACGAGCCATTTACCCTTTAGAGTAGATTGCTTAGGTGTGTGTCACACTACGCATATATTATCAACTTATCCCTGTCTTGATAATTGATTAGTATCCCATAGCTTGATCATAAGAGTACTGTTTACTTTACTCCATTGCCTTCCATTGGGATAAATATGATACCCTTAGGAATACTCTTCGGTGAAATGCTACATGACAGTTTTCATGCGCTTGCGGACCTCATCCCTTACCAGAGAGGATATGTGACGTTAAGAAACGTCAGCACTAGTCTCAATGTGAAAGCAAATAGAATATACATAAGGTTTATCAGTGTGAGACATCATATGGCTTTGGTAGGTATTTCCAATCAAATGAGGGTAACTTAAACCTTTTTAGAATTTCTCTGAAAATCTATGTTTCACATTCCAACTAGGAATAGCAGCCCTATCACTATCTCAAATCTCACAACAACCTAGAATTATATTAAGCTTTTGCAACTCACAATTTCTAAATAAAGGCAAAGCTAATTTATGCCAATGAGAGCAATGTTTGGATAGCAGAAATTTGTAAACTATGGACTTAGGAAAAATAAAACAAAGCAACTACTCATCATTTCATCAATGTGAATTCTAAATCATTCTTGCAGCACATCTTTATTTAATGGAAAGCAAATTACATTACTACTTTTATATTTTTAATTTTTAGATGCAAGGTGGATGAATGGATGGATATTAAAATGCAATGTGTGTGATACAAGTTACCTCAAGTGGGTGTCCTCCCACATGTCTATTATTTGTCAAGGTCCATGATAGGGGTTGAATCCCTAACGATGGAGGAAGGCCACGAGGTCGGCCTATCCTTGTTGCAGCATAGCTTTAACAATGCAGGGTTGAGTGTGGATGTTGTGTTGCCTCCCTCGGGTACAATGAGTGTGGTTGAAGAAAGTGTTATTGTTGTCTCTTATTCGCACTCAAGGTCTCCCTTGCATTGAGTGTACTTTGTTATTCCATGGCCAAGGTAATGATAACCTTTAGCTACAAAGGAATGACATGCACTCAACATGAATTGAGTGTGTTCCGTCATTCTTTAGCTAAGGTGTGTCATACCTTCATGCCATAAAAGAATAACTTGTACCTCTCATGCATTGGGTGTGATCCTTCTTTCCTTGGCTAAGGTAATGACAACCTCTAGCCACAAAGGAGTGACATGTACCTAAAATTTGTTGTGTATGATATGTTGTTCCCTGGCAACGGTACAATATACCTATCACCACAAAGGGACGACGTGCACTAAACATGAGTTGTGTGTGATCCGTTGTTCTTTGGCTAAAGTATAATATACTTTCTAGCCACATAGGAACAACTTGCACCCGGTATACATTGGGTGTGATCTTGTCATTCCTTCGTTAAGGCACATCATATCTTTTAGCCACAAAAGAATAACTTACACCCAATGATGGTTGCAATTACCTAGAGCTTGAATGAGTGCTTAGATTAGTTGAGAGCATAATCCTCTCACATATTCGTAGCAGCCCATTGGTTGCTCATAGAGGGGTTATATTTCAAATCTTCGGTCTCGTAAGTTATGATTAACCTACGGGCTTAAATTGCGATAGGTAGCAACCATCCTCATTTACTCCTTGGCCACAAGATGTTGAAATTGGATCCTCTATTGATTCCAACAATCAGCTCGTTTGAATGCCTGCATAGTAATATTACTCGTGCAAACTTCCTCTCTTTGATAGAGACGAATGGCTATCTCTCGATACATGTACAAATGAATTTTGTGGTTAGGTAACTGAATTTTCATTTGTACATATGGGGATAAACAAAAAAAAAGATACACTACATCCAATTTCAAGCGTATTCATGAGCAATGTATTATTCATTAATAAGAGTGGGGCTTTATGGATAAATCAAGTTGAACATTTTCTAAAGCTCCTACTCATAGCAATGAAATTGATATAAATACACTATATGCACCCCTTCATCTTGCAAAGTTTCTAACTATCATAGTTTTTTACGCAAGATCAAATGTTATCATTTAGATCATGGCAAACAATATTCTAAATTTTATCCTCCTCAACTTTTCTAGGAATTTGAATTTTAGTGAATCCACATGTAATTCAACTTAAGATCAAGGATATCACTTATATTCCTAGGAGTTGAAATCTAGTGACACCATATATGCATGAAGCTCAAATCAAAATATTGGTCATCACTATTCATCTGATACATGCCAATTCACACATAAATTATACCAAAAAGTTTTGTTTCCTAAGCCTAGGCAAAAATGACTGAGTCTACCAAACATTGCTTGAGGGGTTTTAGGTACTTGTTTTAGTTTTTCCATGTAAGGTGGTATTTCCTTTTGAGATCCAAAAGATAATACCAACACTTACTCTTGTGAGGATGCCTGATAATTGAATGATGAGGAAGTAGCAACCTTCCTCAAAACTGCAAGCAAGGGCATTCAATTATAAGGCAAACCAAACAATGAAAAATTGCTAAACTCATACCTCATTTGAAAAGCAATTGGTGATGAAGGCCTTTGTGTGAGAAACTCACAACTTTGGAGTTTGGTGTAGGTTGATGTTCAATGTCAAATGCCAAGTCGAGGTTGGATTTGGTGAAGGATTTGGTTTGAGCTTCATCTTGCTCCTGCATTGGGTCATCATTTTGAACATTTCTCTACCTCAAACTCAAAATGTGTTTGAAAGAGAGACGTGTTCTCAAATCCACCAAACGGTGGCTTGAGCCTGATGTGGCCTCCTCTTTCTTGCCAAACCACCTCTTTACAATTTTTGACCTGGCTGCAATCTCATCAAGAACAAACAAAACAACTCGAAAACGGGTTACATTAGCCAAAAGAAAATTGAAGACTATTGTCAAATTGTCTTGCCCGACTTGAAACAACTTGTGAATGCAACGAGGAATAAAGAAAATCTTTTTGTTTTTAATTATGAAAATAAATTTAAGTGGTCATGCCAATAATTCATATCCAATTAAATTTCTTCCATTATTCAAAGTTTTAGTTTTATATGGTTGGAAATTTTACTTTCCAACATGCAAGTGTGGCAATTCAAAAATTTTAAATGCAAATGCAATATTTGATGGGAAATTCAAATATGCAATTAAGAAAACAAATATGAGATAACTACCAATTAACCTTTTGGCAAGGACTCACTGAATTTTGGAAGTTTGATTAGTGCGACTTACCTCCTTCCTGTTTTGTTTGATAATTTGTTATCCAATCGCGGAGTTGAAGATGTGGACAACTTCTCCTGCTTGACATGCCAAAATTATTATGGTTCTCATTCGTACATGTGGGTTGCATGGTGGCCCTAGCCTCTTTGTTGCCTTGATGAAGACTTGTTGACAACTTTTTCCTTTTTCAAGATATTCTTTCATGAGCATGGTGAGGCTTGTACTTCTTTAGAGGTGCCACTTCAACCTTGTTAATGTTCCTTTCAGTTAACCCATACTTTGATTGTAGATCAAAGACTTCCTTGGGCATGATGACGTGTGGATTCCACAATCAAACAAGAAACGCTTCATCCACAATGTCACTTGCCCTAGGTTTCACGGGCTTGGTCAAAGTGTAGGAATCCCAAAAAGTGATTGTGGGATACCTTGGATCTTGAATTCCTAGCAGACATTTGTTAAGGTATGCCTTGAATCATCTTGCAGTTGAGCACTTGCTTCCTCATTGGCCATCCCATGAAATGGTTTAGACAACACTACCCTGTTTTGACACAAAAGGAGAAAAGAAACTAGGATAATCCGGTCTAATAACTATTAGTATCTATAGCTTTATCACAAGTGCTAGCTATCCTTCACTTCCTTTACCTTCCCCGGCAATAGTGCCAGAAATGCTTGTTGATTGTTCTTAACACCATAGATCATCTCTCGAGAGAGATGAGGTCCGCAAGCGCGCAAAAGATACTGTTGTAGCATTTCACCCAAGAGTATTCCCAAGGGTATCGTATTTACCCCAAAGGAAGGCAATGGAGTAAAATAAACACTATTTTTATGATCAAGCAGGCTATAATAATCAATTACCATGACATGGGTAAGTTAATAATAGGGGTAGTGTGACACACACCTAAGCATTCTATTCTAAGGGGTAAATGGGTCGTAATAGAGGTTAGATAAGAGTTGGGGACTTGCTCCTACATTGCTTCTAATATAAATATACATACCCGAGGTTAGATACTAATGAGCATGTCAAAGGTGAATCGTTACTCTTAGTTGTTCACCACGTCGGGCACGGGTTTACCCCTAGCAATACTAGGACGCTTCCTGCCAAGAGCCTGTGGCATAGGCGAACGTGGAGGATTATAAAGGACAGATAGGGTTGTCACCACCTACTGCCTAATTCTTCAGTTTGTGGGTCTACGAGACATCCAATGCTACTTACTATCTAAGCACCAAAGTTAAATTTTAAGTAAATAGAGGCTCGAGTACAAGTACCTCTCTAAGGCAATGACTAACCTTAACATGGTTGAATCAATGTTGATACGTACATAGCATAAGTTATTCATATTAATATTATCACATCATAACTACTTAGACTATAGTGGGTGTTTATAGTGTTTATTGTGATAGAATAAGATCATTACGGCATAATCATGAAGCCTATTCTTGCCGCATACATGCACTACAGGAATCAATTAATAGGCCGTCAGCCATATGGCTGTCGGTTGGCCACTGTAGCCGACACATATAACATAAAAGCGTCGATTGGCCGACGGTCATATCCGACGGCCTTTACTCGACGTATTTAACTCCTAAAGCCGTCAGGCCCGACGCTTATAGCGCTTAAGACCATCGGTTTAAGGGCACTGAATGTGGCCTAGAGGGGGGTGAATAGGCCTTTTAGAAATTTTTCGGAACCTACAACACTTAACAACCAGTTCAAAACAAGAGATATCGAACTAGTCCGGTAAAGTGCAGACTAGTCCGGTTTGTACGGACTAGGTTTATTATGTTTGATCGATTAATTTGATTCTTCAATGTATGCAGCGGAAATATACAATCAAATGAAGTGTTACAAGGTTACGAACCGGGTTATACCACAATTCAATCTTATATTTAATGACTCAAATCGAGGTAAGCAATAATGATTGAAACCCTAGATTATTTTGAAGGATAAGAACGATGAACACAAAACAAGACACAAGGATTTATCCCATGGTTTGGCTCCCATAGAGGCAACCTACGTCCATGTTGAGGAGTACAAAAGGACCGGGTCTTATCCAACCCTACCCTCGTCGGATCGCCACGAAGGCCAATCCTCTTTCACTTATGACAAAGGGGTGAATAACCGAATTCAAAGGGGCCTTCTCACACGTTGAGAGCTCCCTTAGATTATAACACGAAATACCACCAAGAACACACTCAAAAGATTACAATAAAATCACAGGAGTGTGTTAGAGAATCAAACCCAAAGCTCATTGAGTGTTTAATGTGTCTCTCCAATGATCTAGAGTGAATCCTCAAAGGATTGATCTTTGTTGCACTCAATTTCGCGGAGAGATATGGTTTTTGAGGCTCTTGGGAGGTGTGACGGCGCTAGGGTTCGAGAGAGTTCAAAGTTGGGCCGTGCACCTCTATTTATATGGGGTTTTTAAAAGAGACCGTTATGGTTCAAAAAGATCGGACTTGTCCGTGGTGGACATCGACTAGTCCGGTGTGCTGTGTGTAGCAAACTCTAAGTGTCTCGAAATATCGGACTAGTCCGACTAGAAGCGGACTTGTTCGATTTTGCTTCTTGAAATCTTCGGACTAGTCCGATAGACATCGGAATTGTCCGGACATGTGAAACCCTATGTTGATTGGATGAAAAGTCCGCACTTGGAGGACTTGTCCGATTTAGGTTAGAGGGTTTTTTGGACTAGTCCGTGCCAATATCGGACTTGCCCGATTTGGATCAGAATGGATATCGGACAAGTCCGGTGTTGATCGGACTTGTCCGATTTTGTGTGACTTGTGAAGTGTTTCGAGTACTAGTCTGCATTGCAGAGGACTAGTCCGATTCTAGTCAGAGAGATATCGGACTAGTCCGATAGATATCGGACTTTTCTGAATTTGTGCAAAGAGGATATCGGACTAGTTCGGTGTCAGTCGGACTAGTCCTGTCCTGTATAACTTTGTGCAATGTGTGTGTTTAATTGTGATTGAGCTCTCGGGGTGTGTTTCCTTAACACACTCCATACACAATGATCTACTATTCTTATTCCTTGAGCTCATTTCCACTTTGCTCCTCATTCTCCCTTCTTTTTGGCACTTTGCTTATTTTGCTATTAAAACCCGTGCTCATCGCAACAAATAGGTTAGGATCTCAATTGCTTGTCATAAATCATCCAAAACCCACAAGGCATTCCTAGATACACTTTCAATCTCCCCCTTTTTAGTGATTGATGACAACCAATTGAGATTTCACAAAATGCGATAAAAATTGAGATTTTCATAAAGCATGCACATATGGGTCTCAAATACATCAAGTAGTGAAAACATAATCCATATGTGCATTCTTTTTATGGTGGGATGCATAACTAAGTATGTTGAAACAATGAGAATGACATAAATGACATTAATCAATCAAAAGCAAGCATATATGTCATTCTAGGAGCAAAATCATACAACTCAACAATTACTACTTAAAAGATCATAACATTGCATCACAGAACCATAATGAAGTTAAGAACATAGTTAAAGCTTTACAACCCACAAAATAGTCAAAAAGCATACAAGAGATCTCTCTCCTCGCATCCTACAGCTAAGGCTAAGACTCCCCCTCAATCTCTCCCCCTTTGGCATCAAGACACCAAAAAGAAGGAGAGGAGAGTCCTAAGGTCTTCACTCTTTGCTGTCAGTCCTCTCATCGTTGTCTTCGTCATCTTCATCTTTAGCCTGAGGAGGAGGAGGAGGAGGTGCGGAGCCACTCGGGGCCCCAATGCCAAAGTAGGCAAGCTCGGAGGGGGTCAAGGGCCCGAGCTCAGTGACGTCTGAATCGGAATCTTCAGATATTACCCGAGACCCAATGGGTTCAATCTCAAGTTTCTGGCATATTTGCTTCACATTTGCCTTCACATACTTCATGTCTTCCTTTCTCTTCTTGTTCAGCTTGTGGGCCCTCACTTTGGCCTTCTTGCAGGAAGCAAAGATGGCAGCCAGGTACTTGAAGATCCCACTGGCTGATCCCCTTTGAGGGGCTGCCCTACTAGCAGGGGCAGCTATTGCATCTTCAGATCTTCTTGTCGGTGCCTCAGGACTAGAGGCCGGTGAGGGAGCAGCCTGGATACTTGGCTTCTGAGGCATCTGAGGCCTCAAGGGTTGATGCTCCACATCTTTGACGAATTCAATTCCGATGACCTTCTCGATCACGAAAATCAGATAAGTGGCATACCCACAAGATTTGTTGGGTGTGCAGGATATGTTGACCACATCATTCCAGATGTAGTCCGCCACATCAAACTGGCGGCCCTTGCTTATCACCCTCATCAAGGTCCGGAGGTAACCCTGCACACTCCTGGCATCTCCATCCTTGGCAGCGATGGTCTTCATCAAGACTCTATTAAGCACCACAAAGAATGGCTTCATGTTCTCATGGATGGAGGGTTGAACTTGGAGTTTGGATCATATAAGAACTTCATCTTATCCTTCTCAATGACACCTATGCTGTGGATGATCAGGCAGTCAAATCTTGAGGTGTCAAGGTGAAGCAGGCTTGCAAAGTCTTATTGAGTGATATTGTACTTGGATCCATGAGTCATCCAAGTAACAGTTTCCTCATCTTCACCCAATAAGTGGCAAGTTGCAAAGAATTGCGCAGTCACTTCATCATTCCAATTGTTCCCGAAGGCAAAGAGATCCTTGTGGCCATGCCTTTCAATAGCTTCCACTACTTCGGTGAATGGGGAGCAGCCCTTCTTCTAAAAGTGTGCCCAATCAATCCATTGACTGCGCGCAACTGGTGTCTTCATTGGCAGATAAACATATTTGTAGAAATCTGCATGGAATTTGCACCAAAATCTTCCATCAGCAGCTTGCTTTAGTCGGCCATACCAATCAATGCTTCTAAAATTTGTCGCCGAGTCACTGCCCTTCCCGTTGAACTTTTCTTCAGTGGGGTCCCGGACCCCTTCCCACAGAGCATGGAGCTTCAACGGGCCAACTGGAACCGTCGCTATCCCTTTGCCCTTGCCTTTGGCTAGGCGGGCACTTGTCGAGCTAGGGCCACCACCGGTGGTAGCCCTAGAAGCTGGCACCTTGGAGGCCGGCTTTGCTAGCACTTTCCTCCGAGCCTGTGGAGGAGATGGAGCTGGCTCGGAAGGTCTCTCTTGGCGCTTCTTGCAAAGACCCGTCGAGGTTCGAGGTGCCACCTCGTGATCCATCTCGGCCTCAAAATCGGAAACTTCATTGTTCGAGCTCGACATGACCTGAGAATGAGTGGAATGATTGAGAATGAATGGTACAAGGCATGGGTATGGAAGGATAGCAAGGAATTGCATTGAGGAATTGAGAAGTTAGGTTTTGAATACAAAAAAATCGGACTTCTCCGGTGTACAGGCACGGACTAGTCCTGGGGACCGGACTTGTCCGTGCATGGACCGGACTAGTCCGGTATTTATACTCAAAAACCTAAGTGACTGGACAAATATGGATTCCTAATGCACAACAAGCATACCATAAATGTAATACATCCGGGAGGCATGTATATAGTGAAATATGCTAGGCTATTTGATCAACAATGAAGAAATTTGGGATTTCTAGGGTTAGCATGAAAATTACCGAAGAAATTGATTCATTCTCAAAGAGGGTGGTGTTGAAGTCCGAACTTGTCTGAGAACTTCAATCTTCGAGCAAGGATGCTTGATCTCCACCCAAACGCGGAGCTTTTTTGTGGAGGGGATGCAAAATCGCCTTGGGAGCTCAAGTGGAAGAGAGAACACGTGAGTCAAGAGTCGAGGATGAAGTGATTAGGGTTTGGGGGTGGCTAGGGTTAAGGACACGAAAAATCGGACAAGTCTGGAGATGACCGGACTAGTCTGAACTTTTCCAGAGGACTATATCGGATTAGTCCGTTGTCTACCGGACTAGTCCGGCCTAACCGGCACTCTGTGGACCAGTCTGCATGGGCGGACCAGTCCGGGTAACCACGGACTAGTCCGTGGTCACCAGGAGGAATTGCTTAGCCCATTCATATATATTTGAAGGTACATATTTAGAAAATAGGGAGGCAAATCAAATCAAATAATCTTGATGAATATGACCAGTAAGCATACAAAAATCAAGCAATGATCATAATCCCCAAGATCTAGTAATTGACATAGTTTTCTGAAGAAAATTGAGAGAGATGATTTTCACAATCCAATCAACGTATTTTGAATAATTCATACAGGTATGCAACATTTCAAGCCACACTCCGAGCATCAAGGATATTTAGTTCATATCGGAGTTCACAAAAGCGTTTCTCATTAAGTGGCTTGGTGAATATGTCGGCCAATTGCTTTTGGGTGTTGAAATGGGAAATGGCTATGTCTCCATTCATGGAATGACCACTCAAAAAGTGATGTCTTATATCTATGTGTTTAGTTCTAGAGTGCTCAACTGGGTTGTGGGAAATTTTGATGGCACTCTCATTGTCACAAAGGAGTGGAATACGGTTCATATCGTAATCGTAATCCCTTAGAGTTTGTCACATCCGAAGGAGTTGTGCACAACAACTCCCAGCTGCAACAAACTCCGCTTCGGCTGTGGATAAGGCAATAGAATTTTGTTTCTTGGAGGACCAAGAAATTAAGGATCTCCCTAGGAATTGGCATGTACCATAGGTGCTTTTTCTATCTACTTTGCACCCGGCATAATCTGCATCGGAGTAACCAATGAGATTGAATTTTGAGCCTTTTGGGTACCAAAGACCAAGGTTGGGTTTATGAACTAAATATCTCAAGATCCTTTTGACGGCTGTCAAGTGACACTCCTTAGGGTGGGCTTGAAATCTTGCACAGAAACATACACTCAACATAATGTCTGAACTAGATGCACATAAATAGAGTAGAGATTCAATCATGGAGCAATATACCTTTTGGTCGACGCTGGGTCCATCTTCATTGAGATCCAAGTGGCCATTTGTTGCCATGGGAGTCTTTATAGGCTTTGCCTTGTCCATACCAAACTTCTTGAGTATGTCTTGCATGTACTTGGTTTGGCATATGAACGCCCCTTCCTTTTGTTACCGCACTTGGAATCCCAAGAAGTACTTTAGTTCTCCCATCATTGACATTTCAAACCTATCTATCATGATTTTACTAAATTCCGCACAAAAGGATTGATTAGTTGACCCAAAGAATATATCATCAACATAAATTTGACAAATAAAATGATCATTGTCAAAATTCTTTGTAAATAGTGTATAATCTACTTTGCCAATCTTAAAACCATTATCATCTAAGAAATCTCTAAGACACTCATACCAAGCTCTAGGAGCTTGTTTGAGGCCGTAGAGAGCCTTACACAATTTGGATACGTGGTCGGGAAACTCTTTGTCTTCAAACCCGGGTGTTGCTCCACATACACCTCCTCCTTGATTGGTCTATTGAGGAAGGCGCTTTTCACATCCATTTGATACAGCTTGAAATCACGGTGAGTAGCATATGCAAGTAATATTCTAATAGATTCGAGTCTAGCTACTGGAGCAAAGGTCTCATCGAAATCCAAACCTTCGACTTGTGAATACCCTTTGGCCACAGGTCGTGCCTTGTTCCTTGTCACTACCCCGTGTTCGTCTTGTTTGTTGTGGAAGACCCACTTGGTGCCGAGAATGTTCGCATTGGGTCTTGCCACGAGTTCCCACACCTCGTTCCGCTTGAAGTTGTTCAACTCTTCTTGCATTGCCACCACCCATTTCGGATCTTTCAATGCATCCTCAACCCCATAGCGGTTCCAAAAAGGATACAAACAAATAGTGCTCACAAAAGTTAGCTATATGAGATCTAGTGGTTACTCCCTTTTGGATGTCACCGATGATATTGTCGATTGGGTGATCCCTTTGGATGCATTGGTGTACTCTTGGGTGTGGCACTTGAGGCGTTGTATCTTCATGATCATCTTCTTCTCCCCCTAAATGGTTGCCTTTGTTGACTTGTTGATTATCTTCGTATTCTTGTCGTTGATCTTGTTTGGGAGCTCCCCCTTGATCATTGACCTCCTCTTGTGTTTCCTCTTTCTCATGCACGTGGATAGGTGACTCTTGTGGTTGAACTTCACCTAAGGCCATTCCTTTCAATGCTTGACAGGGAGCTTCTTCTTTACCTAGTACACATGGATCAACTTGCTCCTTTTGGGAGCCGTTAGTCTCATAGAACACTACGTCACGTGCTACTTCAACAAGTCTGGAGGTCTTGTTGAAAACTTGATAGGCGTAGGTGTTCGAATCATAACCAAGCAAGAAACCTTCCTCGGACTTCAAAGGGAACTTTGAAGTTCTGGGCTTCTTGTTCAAAATATAACATGGAGAACCGAAAACACGAAAATATGAAATATTGGGTTTGTTACCAGTGAGTAGCTCATAGGATGTCTTCTTGAGTAGTCGATGAAGATAAAGTCGATTTACGGCGTGGCAAGCGGTGTTAATCGCTTCCGCCCAAAACCGATCCGAGGTCTTGTAGTCATCGAGCATTGTTCTTGCGATCTCTATGAGAGTTTGGTTCTTTCTTTCGGCAACTCCGTTTTGTTGTGGGGAGTACGAAGCTGAGAATTCGCGCTTTATGCCTTCTTCATCAAGGTACTCCTCCACTTGTATGTTCTTGAACTCCGTGCCGTTGTCGCTTTGAATGTTCTTGATTATCAATGAGAATTCGTTTTGAGCTCGCTTGAAGAACTTCTTGAGTATTCCTTGTGTTTCCGACTTATCATGCAAAAATAAAACCCAGGTGAAGCGAGAAAAATCATCAACAACTACTAAACCATATTTGTTACCGCCGATGCTTATGTAAGCAATTGGACCAAACAAGTCCATGTGTAGTAGCTCGAGCGGTCTTGTTGTAGTCATGATGTTTTTGGCGGGGTGAAGTGCTCCAACTTGCTTCCCGGCTTGGCACGCGCTTTAAGGCCTGTCTTTATCAAACACAACATCCTTTAAACGTCGGATGTGATCGCCTTTGAGGAGTTTTTGAAGGTTCCTCATACCAATATGTGCTAGCCGTCTATGCCAAAGCCAACCCATGTTGGTCTTTGCAATCAAGCATGTGTCAAGTTCGGCTTTATCCTTGTTGAAGTCAACAAGATATAGCTTTCCTTTTAACAAACCCTTGAATGCAACAGAACCATCACTCCTCCTAGAAATGGTCACACCCTCATTAGTGAACAAGGAATAATAACCTTTGTCACATAATTGAGATATGGACAGCAGGTTATAATCTAATGATTCAACATGTAAAACATGAGAAATTGTGTGTTTAGAAGATATTGCAATTTTACCGGTACCGAGCACCTTTCCTTGACTATTATCTCCAAAGTAGATGCCCTCGCTTGGATCCTAATTTTCCTCATATCCAACGAGCATTCTTCTTTCTCTGGTCATATGGTTGGTGCAGCCACTGTCTAGCACCCATTTAGATCCACCGAAGGAATAGGCCTGCAAAAACAAATTATGCTTTGGTTTTAGGTACCCAAGCTTGCATGGGTCCTTGGAGGTTAGTTACAATACATTTGGGCACCCACACATGAGACGTGGTGTTCCCATGGCGTGGCCCAACATAATGAGCATAAACCTTGTCAAAATTATTTCTCATTAAGACATACGGGGCATCAAAAGTTCTAAACAATAATTGTTGTTGTTTATGTATCGGACCAGTCTGGGAGGTCGGACTTGTCTATAGGACCGGACTTTTCCGGACCCCGACCGGACTAGTCCGAACTTTTTCAGTTTGAGAGGGTCTTCCCTTTACAAAGTCGATCCTCTCCTTGTTATTCTTATGGCTTTTAGCATGTTGCTTTTCACCATAAGAATAACCAATGCCATATTTGACATTTGGAGGTCTTTGGACCAAGTATGCACTGCGTGCATATTTGATCTTTTCCTTGTCAAATATGCAACTTTGGATAGGATGCTTATCCTTTGTAAAGGTCGGCTTGTCTTTCAAACTGATATTAATTTTATTGCATGTACAGGTAGAAGCAATCTCAGTTTTAGTGAGTTGAGAAGGTGAACTTGAAGAGGATGAAGGTTCACCTTGCTTGAGTGAATCAACTTGCACTTCAAGGATCTCGTTAACCTTGATCAGGTCAGCAAGTTGGTCCTTGACTGTAGCATTTGAGTCGGTTAACTTCAAGCAAGTTTCCTTGATCGAAGCTAACTCAAGCTCTAGTGATTTTCTTCGTTCCTTTTCAAGTTCTAGAAGCTTGTCAAGTTCGACATATTCCTCCTTTTGGGAGATTATCATGTCCTCCTGATGATGTATTAACCTGTCCTTCTCAACAAGTTGATCAAGAAAAAATTTTATTTTTGTGGTTGTTTTCCTATCTAGTCCAATAAGCATATTCTCATTATCACTATTGATTTCATCATCACTAGAATAGGAATGCACGAAAGGGGTTTTAATGGTTACCTTGCGTTTACCTTCCTTTTCCATAAGGCAAGTGCCACATCCCTTCCATGCGCCAAGTGTAGGGAAGAGGGTAGACTTCTTGGATGTCTTCTCAATGGCTATGCTAGCCATATCTTCTTCTTGGGATGATGAGGACTCATCATCTGAGTCCCACTCTTTCCCAATGTGCACTTGTTCGGCTTGTTTCTTCTTCTTGAAGAATTTCTTGGGTTGAGGCTTGGCTTCTTTGGTCTTCTTCTTGTTCTCCTCATATGGGCAATCAACTATAAAGTTGTTATACTCACCACAATTATAGCATGCCCGCCTCAACTTTGGCTTTGTTCTTTCCTTGTACTTTCCTTCGCTTGACTTTGTACCTTGTCTCTTTTTCATTATTTTCTTGAATTTCTTCATGAACAATATCATGTTTTCTTCGTCTAATTCACTGCTCTCATCGTCACTGTCTTCCTCTAGTTGTGCTTCTCTAGCTACTTTGGATAGGGGCTTGAGGGTGGACTTCAAAGCAACCCCTTTCTACATTGCCGAGGTGAGGTCAGCAATCTCCTTGACATGCTTTGCTTGTTTTTCCATCATGTCACAGTTGATGATCTTTCCAAGCAGTTCATCTGGAGTCATCCTTTTGTATCCGGGGCTCTCTCTAATCATGGAGCATAGGGTAACGTTGCGGGGTATGAAAGCTCTAAGGATAAGCTTTACCACCTCGTGGTCATTCCACTTCTTACTTCCGTATGACCTGACCTTGTTGACAAGAGTCTTTAATCGGTTGTACATGTCTTTTGGTGACTCGTCTTCTTCAATTGCGAATCTTCCTAATTCGCCTTAAATCATTTCGATTTTTGCTTCATGCACATGTCGGTCACCTTCATGTGCAGTTTGCAGTGTGTCCCATATCTCCTTAGAATTTTTGTGTCCATCCACCTTGGTGAACTCGTCCCGACTGAGCGAAGAGGTAATTACGGCCACGGCTTGAGCATTTCGGTGAATTGCCTGCTCTTGGCTGGGTGTGAGCTCTTCGTCGTCGTCCAGGATATCTATCCCTGTGCACAAAATATGCCATAAACTTGGATTGAGGAAACTAGATGCATTTTCATATTTTGCCTCCACATTGAGTAATCACTTCCATCGAAGTGTCGGGCTTTTCCAAGTGGGATAGACAAATAATGATTGTTCTTGGAATTGAGATGATCATAGTTAAAAGGATATCGGGAGTAGTCGGCGTGACTACTCCCCTTCTTCTTTTCTTCGATTTTCACTTTTCCTTTTGAAAGTGTCTTCTTTCATAGGAGCGCCTTTAGTTCTAGCGCCTCCTCATCGTCGTCCTCAAAGTCTTGAATGGCTTCGAGGAGCTTCTCCACCTTGAGGTTCTTTTCATCATCAACCTTTTCTTGGTTGTTGCTCTTGTGGGTGACCTTCATGTCTGACATGATCTTCTTCGAGCGATTAGTCTCTTTCTTGAAGAACCTGCTCTGATACCAATTGAATGTGGCCTAGAGGGGGGTGAATAGGCCTTTTTGAAATTTGTCAAAACCTGCAACACTTAACAACCAGTTCAAAACAAGAGATATCGGACTGGTCCGGTAAAGTGCGGACTAGTCCGGTGTGTACGGACGAGGTTGATTAAGTTTGATCGATTAATTTGATTCTTCAATGTATGCATCGGAAATATACAATCAAATGAAGTGTTACAAGGTTTTGAACCACGTTATACCACAATTCAATCTTATATTTAATGACTCAACTTGAAGTAAGCAATAATGATTGAAACCCTAGATTATTTTGAAGAATAAGAAAGATGAACATAAAACAAGACACAAGAATTTATCCCGTGGTTCGGCTCCCACAGAGGCAACCTACGTCCACGTTGAGGAGTCCACAAAAGGATCGGGTCTTATCCAAACCTACCCTCGTCGAATCGCCATGAAGGCCAATCCTCTTCCACTTATCAGAAAGGGGTGAATAACCGAATTCAAAGGGGCCTTCTCACACTTTGAGAGCTCCCTTGGATTACAACACGAAATACCACAAAGAACACACTCAAAAGATTACAATGAAATCACAGGAGTGTGTTAGAGAATCAAACCAAGAGCTCCATGAGTGTTGAACATGTCTCTCTAATGATCTAGAGTGAATCCTCAAAGGATTGATCTCTGTTGCACTTAATTTCGTGGAGAGATGTGGTTTTTGAGGCTCTTGGGAGGTGTGACGGCGCTAGGGTTCCAGAGGGTTCAAAGTTGGGCCGTGCACCTCTATTTATATGGGGTTTCTAAAAGAGACTGTTAGGGTTCAGAAAGATCGGACTAGTCCGTGGTGAACACCAGACTAGTTCGGTGTGATGTGTGTAGCAAACCCTAAGTGTCTCAAAATATCGGACCAGTCCAGCTAGAAGCGGACTTGTCCGATTTCGCTTCTGGAAATCTTCGGACTAGTCCGATAGACATCAGAGTTGTCCGGACATGTGAAACCCTAAGTGGATTGGATGACAAGTCAGCACTTGGAGGACTTGTCCGATTTAGGTCAGAGGGTTTTTCGAACTAGTCCGTGCCAATATCAGACTTGTCCGATTTGGATCAGAATGGATATCGGACTAGTCCGGTGGTGATCAGACTTGTCCCATTTTGTGTGACTTGTGAAATGTTTTGTGGACTAGTTCGCACTGGGGAGGACTAGTCCGATTCTAGTCAGAGAGATATCGGACTGGTCCGATAGATATCGGACTTGTCCGAATTTGTGCAGAGAGGATATCAGACTAGTCCGGTGTCAGTCGGACTAGTCCGGTCCTGTATAACTTTGTGCAATGTGTAAGTTTAATTGTGATTGATCTCTTGGGGTGTGTTTCCTTAACACACTCCATACACAATGATCTACTATTCTTCTTCCTTGAGCTCATTTCCACTTTGCTCCTCATTCTCCCTTCTTTTTGGCACTTTGCTTATTTTGCTATTAAAATATGTGCTCATCTTAATAAATAGGTTAGGATCTCAATTGCTTGTCATAAATCATCCAAAACTCACAAGGGATTCCTAGATGCACTTTCAGGCATCGTCGGTCCTACTTACTTTTCGCATTTATTAACATCGGCCTGGTCCCCGTCGCCTTTAAACCACTATAGACATCAGGCCTTTTGCAACCTGACGGTCATAAGGTCTATGACCGTCGGCTAGAGGGCCCAACCGACACCTTTAATTCGGCTATGACCATCGGTTTCTGACGGCAGGCCGTCAGTTTTAGAGCTAGAGCCGTTGGATTCTGGTGAAACCGACGGCCATAATTCATTTTTTTTACAGTGCAGCTCGTGCTCCCTCCCCGGTTGGGGAGCCTCCAGCCCCAGCAAGCTACAGCAGCATACAGCACCATACAGATTTCATAACACAATAAACACAAATTTCATACCAGCAACAAACACAAATTTCATACCAAATTCAGATTTCATACAAGCACATCCATAACATATCGAGCACATAGTTCATAGACTGGCAGTACAGAACACATAGTTGTTCATAACAAACATCACGTTGTCAACACTTGCACATAGTTAAGTGTGAGTGAAACCACAATAGAAACGACATTGGATCAATCCGTGTCGTTGTTTGAACCTCCGCCACTCGCACCTCCGGCATTAACATTGAGATAACCATCATAATCTTCAAATGTTCCTTGACCACCCTGCAACAAAGAGTATTAAGTCTGGATGTGTCATAAAGAACATAATCTTTTCTTTTTCACAACATTGTTTCTAATCAAATAAAAGAAACTGTGAAGTTCAGGAAGAATTGCTTGGAAACATGTTTCAAGCAAGCTTCGATTTAAAATTTAGCCCAGGCTACAACCATATACAAAAAAAAGTTTTGAGACTCCAATCCAGTGAATATTTGCATGTGACCCCAAGTATGAAGTAGCAATTGTTGAGCCAAACAAAAAACATAACGCCACAACAGAACTGAAACCAATCAGGAGTATTTAACTTCACAGGACATGATCTACAGAAGCATCTGAAAATTGAACTATCCCATATCATTTTTGTAACTAGTTAGTAGCAAACGGAAGGCATTAGACCCAAAATCAACATCATCCGACTTGCCTTGAGAGTAAAATTGCAAAGCATCATACCAAAATGTAGAAGAAATATAAACAATCCGCCCATTTCCCCTGCAAATTAAGACCACAAGTAGCACGGCTAGCATGAACCAACGGAAGAACAGAAAAGCAGCTACACCGATTCAACGAGACATCGAACCTCATTCCTGCTTTACACAGCTCAGGAGGCTCCCGAGAGCACAAATTCCCCGCTAATGCGGAAACCCATTACTTTTTAACACTTTTTAACACATAAAGGGGTCCTTTGATAAAATGCTATGTAGACAATCTTTATCCGGCTAGAATAATTCGAAACTACAGAAATTAATGGTTGAGAAGTCATACCGCTACGACCGGAGGAACTGATGGTTGAGGTTGCTCTGGAGCGAATGGCATCGGTGGGAAAACAGGTGAATAAGGTTGAAATCCAGTTCCGGCCATCATCGCCATGAATCCTTGTTGTTGTGGAACATGTGGTTGACCACTTTGAGAACCCTGTTACATCTATGATTGCAGAATTAATGGTTACAACTTTGTATTATAAGTCGAACTAATAAGACTTGTTATACCCGTGATGAAGAGCCAATCTGAAGTCCTGGCTGGGTGGGACGGGGCATACCGAACTGAGAACTGGGAAACTGCATGAAGTCAAAATGTTTACTTAATTAGTTTAACACACATATGGTAAAGAATGTTCTAATTTTAATAGTACTGACAAGTGTACATGTGACATCATGTCAAATTGGGACGGCATAGCAAACTGAGTAGCAGTGTTGCCATGAGACAAAAACTGCATCAAAAATTTATTCGTGAGATTTTAAACAGAAGTATTTTGGAACTCAATGCATTGCTCCATTGTTAATATTAATTGTTACCTGCGCCATATAAAGATATTGCATTTGTTGTTGCATCTGTTGTATCTGCTCTCGGTTGCGTCTCACTTATTCTTTTAACTGCTCATTCTCTACACTCACCTGCTGAGAATGACTGGAACTGTGAGTGGAGGACCGTCGTCGTCTAGCGTACGTATCGCGCTCCACGTACCCGTCACCCAACCCAAGTCTATAAAAAACAAGTGTGGTAAATTGACATTCATTAATATATAAACCACACATACCTCCCATAAGGTAGACCTCCGCCAGCTTCGTACGCCGCATCCACATCTAACGGCGCTCTTGTGTAATCTGCATCAGCTCCATGATTCTTTTTGAAACAATCAACATATTTTTGCCTGCGTATATATATTTAGTTCACGAATATATGAAACAAAAGGTAACTTGACTGTATAAATAGATATAAAAATCAATGATAATACTTACTAGTTTTTGTATCGTTGTCTCATCATACAACTGCTCCGGGCGATTCGGATCCGGACCTTTATGCCCTAAGGTAAACTTCGAAAAACGAAGGAGCGACTCTAGTTTCAGCTTCCTACAAAACAAAATGCAAAAGTTTAATCAATAGACATATTTGAAACAATGTAAGTATAATTAGAAGAATTCATACCATTCATTGTTCAATTCGAGCATGTCCATCGGGGCCATAATTGTGCTTTCTGGGCTTGCTCTTCCGGTTTTTCCTGTTTCTATCTGAAACATGGTTGAACTCATCTGACGCCCAATACTCACATAACCATTCCCAGGCTTCTGGATCGGCACAAATCCAATCCACGTAGCTGTCCAGGTACTCCCCTTTCGTTAGATGAAGTGTGGTTGCTTCCTTGTTTTTCATGGGCTCAAATGACTTTGTCTTGTAGTACACCGTCACAGCTTTGATCCGTGCATCCGAAAATGAGTCTTTTGCATGTCTTTTCGCTGACTCTTGATAAACTGCTCTTGCATATGGTAAACTTGTACCCTCCTCCAAACGAAACAAACCCTGCATAGAAGCAAAATTTTGTATCAATCAAAACAAGAAGCAATATAATTGAGAAAATAAAAATAAACTTACCCAAAAGATCTCTGAAACTTTGTCCTGACAAGTACCCGAACTGCCATACTCTTTCAGCGCATAGTGATCCCAATAGTGTGCCGCAATTCTTTGACCAGCCGCTATGACCATCCCGGGATAGCAATACCGAATGGCATTCCCCAACACTGTGTTAATTACCCGCCGACGACCCTTGCCGCTCCAACCAGGCTCAATCCAACACCTAGTACACCTAGTTCGCGCATCAGGTGCTTTAGTTGGAGCACATAAAAGGTGCCTTTGTAGCTTGTATAAAAAAATAGATTATATATCAGTTAAAAGATAGCTTATGTATCAATTAATCCTAAATAGTACCGGAAGGGGCATCGAGCGGGCGGCCCCTCTCTTGACTCACGTAGCTCCGCCAGTCTTGCCAACCTCTTATCTCGCGGGATCATAAACCTCTTCTTCATCGCCGCCCTCGTTATCCCCCTCATCACCACCCTTGGAGGAAGCCCCAATCGTGCAGTCTCTCATGCCTGCACTAGAGTCTCCTCCCTGATCTGACGACTGTGTCACAACATTTGCCTCCTCGTTCACCTCCTCCTCGTACATCGGACTCAACTCTCGTGCAGGCTGGCTCGGTGCCTGCTCTGTGACACACTGCATAAGTTGCCTCTGTCTCTCCACACTCGCGCTAGTACCCTGCAAATTCAAATAAACATGTAAGAAATATTTGGTTGATAAATATAATATAATAATGCATTTAAAAACGAATACCTGAAACAAGTCGCTGTGCTCCGAACTACTACTGCGGCGAGACGTGGATGACGGAGTGCCACTGCGCTTTTTCCTGCAAAATTTCACAAATAAGAATAACAAGATTCATATAATAAGAATCAAAATTTAATAGAACGAATACAATACAATTCAAAAATCATCAGCAACAGAATCTGCTTCAGCCACACGTGCATGAAGATGTTCATGTATCTCTTGTTCTTTCGTCTCTTCTTCAAACTCTTCTTCTTCAATATCTTCCTCAAATCTCTCTTGGTCATCAATAATCCTTTTCTGCTTAACAATAATCCTTTGTGACCGCCAAATACGTTTTCTTGAAGGCCCGGCCTGTTCTTCAGGCATTAACTCTATAGTACCACTAGCTAATTCTGCGACTTCTGTCCCACAGTATATCCTAAAATCTTCTACTTCCTCGACTTCATCTTGGTATACACCACCATCATCATCTTCCTGACTCTCTATATACTCATCATAACTACGAGACTACACTTTAGGATTAACTTTGTATACAACCCACCAATTTTTTTTTAAATTTGCATGAGGATAACTTAAATAGTACACTTGTTCCACTTGATGCGCAAGTACAACATTGTTGTTATGGGCTTTGTACCACGAGTTGTGGTTGACCTCCACCATTCCAAAATCATCCACTCGCGTGCCCGATATGGGATCAAACCACTGACAGTCGAAAATCACAAACTGAAGTGTTTTTGGACCGCCAAATGTGTACTCAATTATTTTTGAAGAACACCGTAGTATGCATTCACTTCACCACTACCCTCCGCTGCCGTTGTCATTACTCCAATGTTTGATGTGGCTGCAAGTCGGCGGCTTGCTTCTAAACTTGCCGTTTGAAAACGATATCCGTTGATATTGTATCGGTGAAATTCACTTGCTTCCAATTGACCATGCGCCATTTGTCTCAAGTCATCTGAGATGTTGCAATCTTGCATACACTACATAAATAGACAAAGTTAGCATCTTCTGATAAGCATGTGAACTATGATAGAAGAAAAAAGACGGATATAAATATTACATGATTATGGAACCATGTCACGAAGTTTGGTCCACTATTTATGCCATGCTAACGTAGCTTATCCAATTGACTTTGCGTAGGTCTTCGTAAAGATGTCCAATACAACTTGTCAAACATTTCAGAATATGGTAATACCTCTTCCATGTTGAAAATAGGTAAAGCAAGGTGTAGTTCCTTTCTTGATCCGAAATAAAATGAGAAGTGGCAGCTCCAACACCTTTACCCTTCCAATGGAAAATCTGAAGCTCAGTAATACACTGCTCACCTGCATCATGATATCTTGTCGTAGATGCATTCACGTTGCTAGCACGTGAAAAATATTTTCTGGTAAAGTTCGTAATCTCTTTAGCTGCAAATGCTTCAATAATACATCCTTCAACTCTTGCATTGTTGCGCACTGTAGCTCTATGTTTTTTCAATTCTCTTTCTTGACTATACATCCATCTGAATTGTGCAGGACCTGCTACTAACTCTTCATAAGGGAAATGTACCAACAAATGTTGCATAACATTCATAAAACTAGGTGGGAGGACTTTTTCCATCTTACATACAAGCACAACGATTTCTTTCTCACACTGTCGCATCATCTTTTTTGACACTTCTTTAGCACATATCTACCTGTAAAAGTAGCTAAGTTCAACAAATATATTCCACAAATCAGGTTTCAAGTAGCCACGGAACATTACGGGCACAAGTCTCTCCATCATTATGCGATAATCTTGACTCTTCAACCCATTCAATTTAGCGGTACTGATATTGACTTATGGTTTTATGTTAGCTGCATAGCGATCTGGAAACTTCAATGTTTTTAACCAACTAAGTATTTGCCTCCTTTCTTCTGGCTTGATACAATATGGAGCTCGTGGCCTACTTTCATTTCCACTTGTATTTGTTACAACCTCAAGCCCAGAACGATCGCAAAGATCAGCTAAGTCTTTCCCCGCATTCAAATTATCTTTGCTTTGATAGGTAAAATCAAAACACATACTTATGATGCTTTCAGTGACATTACGCTCCTGGTGCATCAAATCTATGTTTTGCGGTAAAAGCAACGCCTTTGCTTATGGTAACTCCAAAAGAAAAGAAATATGAGTCCAGTTGTGTTCTGTACCATACCCTTTGAAACCACCTTCTCAGGACTCTTTTAACTTGGCATGCCATGCTATTTTTTGTTCGCTTGTCAATCGACGAGGCGATCCTTTTCTAATCGTTCCGCCTTTCCAGAATGATTGTGTATAGCCCCTAAAAGGAAGGTTTGAAGGAAGAAATTGCCGATGACAATCAAAAAAGCTGACTTTTTTTTTCCATACTTCAACTTGATGGCATCAGTGTCAGCCATACATATGGGACAACACAATTTTCCATGGACACACCAACCAGCCCAAATGCCATATGCCAACAAATCATGAATTTAGATGATTGTCATATGATTTTACACCTTGCCATAGCTCTTTTAGCTCTTCAATCAGCGGTTGCATAAAAACATTGATTTTCTTCTGTAGGATCGAAGAGCACATGAAAAGCTACCAGAGGGGGGGTGAATGGTAGATTTAAAAATCTTACGCAGCGGAAACAATTAAACCTCAAACCCTTTGTGCAGAAAAACAATCTGTTAAAGAAATCGTGTGTGAGACTAATCTAAACGTGTTTCACTGTGACAAAAGTGATATATATCAGAGATAATCAATTCACGAAGACAACACAAAAAGAATCACTCAAATCCGTCGAGAAAAACTCAAGTTATGATCGAAAGATCAAACAATAGTCAATCTGCCCTACCAGAGAAAAAACAGTTCTGGAACGCTGCAAAGAAACTCGTGTAGATCAGAAACCACAAATCCAATGACCGTGAAATTTTGAAAGATGATATACAATCAACTTGTGAAGACAACACAAAAAGAATCACGTCAATTGGATCTGTAAAACTCGAGTTATGATAAAACCACCGACGAAAGGTAGTGCTGTCCAGAAACTCGACGAGTAAAACTTGTCTGAAACAAGTCGGACGAACAAGGCACAAAAGTTCCTTCAAACTACGAATTTTATTCAATAGAACACAAGAGGAACAGCCCCAAAGTCGTGTGCCATGAGCTTTGGGCTCCCTTGCCTATATAACCAGCCCTTAGGCCAACCCAATATCAACTAGGTCTCCAATCCAACTCAGATCACGAATCGCAACTTTCCATAACTGCTCAAGATTCTTCTATACGCAGATAGAAGCAATCTTAAGACTTCCAAACACCTTAGGAACGTATCCCACATTCCTAAACAACTCAAATTCATGACCCACACGAAGTCCTATCATAACCAACTCAAATCTTTCCATATTTGAGTCAAACCCGACTCAGCCGCAGCCTGAGTCCATAACCTAGTCGGTTGGACCTTTCCGACCAATTCTTTACGTCCACATCTCTTCATCACGCCTCGGAACCATGTAGCCACGTCCATGCACTCATTTCACACGTGCAAACATCTTCCAATGACGTCCCCGATACCTTCATATGCATTGTTCTTGATTCAATTATGTTGTGCAACCTCCTGATCAGCTCAACAACAATTCCTCCTGAATTTGGTTGTTGGAACCTCATCTCCTCCCTGAGACTAGTCCAATGGATCCCGTCACCAGCCATGTCTTGAACTCGAGCAACACCTGCACATGAATAAACAACCAATCCATACGAGCCCAAGTCCTCGACTTGACTCAAGTTAGTTCCGAACACAACACCCTACGTGAGAACCTCACATAAGCATGTTGCAAAACCACAGTAACACGATATCATTCATATCAACCAAAACACACCAAAAACATAGCAAATGAATACTAAGCAATCTTTCCAACAATGTAAAGCAAGTACAAAACATTGCAAATGAAAAGCAGAAGCACTGCGCTCAAGTTCCGGACCATCCCACAGCAAGCCGGAGCTTGAGCCGGAGCTAACAAAAGCTAGTACAATGAAGCACCTACCGGAGCTTACCAAAACTAGTAGATCCTAGCACCGGAGCTTACCAAAATCTAGTCAAAACTAGTCAACTCAAAACCGGAGCTAGACAAAGTACGTCGGAGCTTAGCAAATGCATTCCGGAGCTATCAAATATATGTCGGAGCTATCAAATATATGCCGGAGCTAAAGATAAAGCTCACCGGAGCTAACCAAAGCTAGTCGGACCTTATCAAGAAGTCGGACCTAGCTTCGAACATAGCCGGAGCTACCCAAAACAAGCCGAACCTATCATCGGACCTTGCTGTAGCTCAAAGCTAGAGTCGGACTTTGATAAAAAGGTGTTTTGGTGATATTCAAAACTTTTATCATCAAAGCCAAGTGTATTCATTACAAGCCAATGTATTCAGCACACATAGGTCTTACAATCTCCCCGTTGATGAATGCATTGGCAACACCATTTAAAATCTGAACATTGGCTTATTCTCATTAAAAGTTTTGAAGAACAATTTCTCCCCCTTTTTAAATCAAAAATAAAATGAGAAGAAAATCCAAAAAAAATTATCTCTCCCCCTTTATTATTTCTCCTTATGCACATATTCTCTTTCTCTTTATGCTTATCTCTCCCCCTTTGACAATGTATTCAGCAAGTCATGATCATATAAACAAATTATCTCTCCCTCTTAGTTGTTATGAGCATATTATAACATATACATATAAACAAAGCTCATCCAAGTCATACTATCAATTACCTTACATTATCACATCAATGAAATATATAAAGTAGTGTAAGCCATGCTAGAGATCAAATGTAATTTTCAATTTAAGCAAGTCATGATCTCACAAACTTAACTATTTCAAAACATGAAAGCATGACACTAGTTGCTGCATTTTATTATTATTTTTCAAAACACAAATTTAGATCATATGATATTTGCAAGAGATTATATGCGCATCTGCCTTATTCTAACCAGCCAAGCCAAGCCTATGTCATTTGACAATCAGAAGCTTAAGGACATGGTTTTAGTCATACACAACTTCTTCCAAGTTCATATCTAAGTGCGATGACAAGCCATCTCAAAAGAAGAAGTGTGATGCATGCATATTCTCTTGATCTTTTCTCAATTAATATTTGTTCATAAAAACTCAACATGTGAGTTGATTACTTGATGAATTCTTAATGATTAAAAGCACTTGTGAACATGTAAGTTCAAAACAGCAAGAAAGTTCGACCATGACCAGTTTTAGTGTAAGTAATTATTCCAATTACTAGACATGGCAAAAACTTTAAAATATATAACACGAGTAATGTAGTAAGAACTTTCAGCATGAAAAAGGAATCACAAAGTCATATATGTATGAAATACTATGGTCATATTATTTTAATTTCAGATTCATACATAGACTTCCCAAGTTTCAAAACTCCCCCTCAATTTAAGCCATGAGGATGCATAACCCCTATTTCACTACGAATGTAACAAAAACGAGTGAAATCCAAAGGTTTTGTAAAAATGTCAGCCAATTGTTGTTCGGTATCTACATGGTGAAGCACAATGTTTCCTTTTTCAACATTATCTCGGAGAAAGTGATACCTAATGTCAATGTGCTTAGTTCTAGAATGTTGCACGGGGTTTTTAGCAATGCAAATGGCACTAGTGTTATCACAAAACAGTGGAACACTATCTAGATCAACCCCATAGTCCGTAAGTGTTTGAACAATCCATAGAATTTGTGAGCAAGCACTAGCAGCAGCTACATATTCAGATTCGGCTGTGGATTGTGCAACTGAATTTTGTTTTCTAGAGGACCAAGCAACAAGAGAATTACCAAGAAAATGACAAGCACTGGAAGTACTTTTCCTATCAATCCTACAACCCCCAAAATCAGCATCCGAAAAAGCTTTCAAAGTAATGGTTGAGTAAGAAGGAAGAAAAATGCCAAATTCTTGAGTTCCATGTAAGTACCTGAGAATCCTTTTGACGGCTTGATGATGTGAAACACGTGGGGAGGCTTGAAACCATGCACAAATATATATGCTGAATTGTATGTTCGGTCTTGATGTCGTAAGGTACAAAAGTGATCCGATCATGCTTCTATATTCTTTTTGATCCACGGGTTCACCATCTTCATCAAGTTCAAGTGTTGTTGCTGTTCCCATTGGTGTCCGAAGAGGCTTGCTTTTGTCCATGTTGAAGCGCCTTAGGAGATCTTTGGCACACTTCATTTGATGCACAAAGGTACCCTCCTTGGTTTGCTTGATTTGCAGCCCCAAAAAGTAAGTGAGTTCACCCATCATACTCATTTCAAATTCGGAACTCATCATTGCTGAAAACTTGGACACAAGATCATGAGAAGCACAACCAAAGATAATATCATCCACATACACTTGAACGAATAATGAGTCATTTCCATGCTTAAGCACAAAAAGAGTTTTATCAACTTTGCCCATGGTAAACCCCTTTTCAAGTAAGAATGTTTTTAACCTATCATACCATGCTCTAGGGGCTTGTTTGAGACCGTATAAGGCTTTGGACAGTTTGTAAACATGATTAGGAAAATCTGGATTTTCAAAACCCGGTGGTTGTTTGACATAAACCTACTCATCTATGTAGCCATTAAGAAAAGAACTTTTAACATCCATTTGATATAGCTTAAAACCTTTAGAAGCTGCAAATCTAACAAACTTCTTATGGCTTCTAATCTAGCAAGAGGAGCAAAAGTTTCATCAAAATCTAGACCTTCAATTTGAGTGAAACCTTGAGCAACCAACCTAGCCTTATTCCTAACCACAACCCCATCCTCACTTTGTTTATTTTTATATACCCATTTAGTTCCAATTAAAGTGTGACTTTGAGGTGGACGTACAAGTTTCCAAACATCATTTCTTCCAAAATTTTCTAACTCTTCTTGCATGGCAATAATCCAAGATTCATTAATGAGTGCGTGTGATATATCATTGGGTTCAAAAGAAGCAACAAAAGCAGAATGAGCATGAGAGTTTGGATCGCAAAACCTGGACCGTGTGGCTCGTTCGTGCAAGCTTCCAATCATCCATTGTGGGGGATGATATTTGTAAAAATGTAGGGGAACAGATGTCTCACAAGCTTCTTCTTCATTAGGTTCATCGTAGATTGATGAGCTTGTGACTTGTGAACGATCAGGACCAACATAGGTGATAGCCGGAGCTTGTTCAATGTCCGGAGCTGGACACGTGTCAACTTCGGAACTACCAGGCAGTATCACCGGCTCTTCTTCATCTTCGAAAATACCCTCCCCCTGAGGATACGGATCTGGTCCTGCAACACCGGAGCTAGTACCTGGGATAGCTTCATCAAAAGACACTTCACAAGTCTCCAAAATTTTGGTAGTGTTAAGTAAAAGCACACGTTAGCCTCTAGTATGAGATGGATAACCAAGAAACATGCCATCAATGGATCAAGATTAAAATTTATCAAGATTACCATGTTTCTTAACAAAGCATTTGCAACCAAAGACCCGAAAGTGTGTAACACTAGGACTATGTCCAAACCGGAGCTCATATGGTGTTTTACCTAGCTTAGCACGCAAGAAAACACGATTTGAGGCATAACAAGCGGTTGCTAACGCATCAGCCCAAAATTTCCTAGGAGTTTTATATTCATCAAGCATAGTCCTAGCCATCTCAACAAAGGTTCTGTTCTCTCTTTCTACAACACCGTTTTGTTGAGGTACATATGGTGAAGAGAATTGATGATCTATTCTATTTTCAGCACAAAAGTGATCAAAAGATTGATTTTCAAATTCAGTTCCATTATCACTTCTAATTGCTTTTAATGATCCTGGGTGATCAATTGATAATCTAAGAAATAAAGTTCTAAAGTGACTAAAAACTTCATTCTTAGACGCCATTAAACCCAAGAGTATCAAGAATAATCATCAACGATAACAAGAACATACCATTTACCTCCGAAGGATTGAACACGTGAAGGTCCTACGGTGTCAAGATGCAAAAGTTGACATGGTCCAGTTGTCATGATCATTGTCAGAGGAGTAAGTGAACCTGCAACCATCTTAGCATGTCTACAAGAAGAGCACACAATTTCTTTGTCCCCTTTAAGCTTAGGCAGCCCACGTATGCGATCAAGAGCACTAACACGTGTTAGGTGATCAAAGCCTACGTGACCAAGTCTACGATGCCAAAAATATAAGTCCTTGGAATCATTAGCAACTAGACACCTATGCTTAGAGGAAGACATATCAAAATCAGCTTTAAAAACTCTTCCAAACCGAGACATGTTAAAAATAAGCTCACTATTTGAACCTAAAACTTTGCAGCAGTTTTTATTTAAAATAATTTCTAGATTTTCATCTAGCAACTGTCAAACAGAAAGCAAGTTGTATTTCAAATTTTTGACAAGTGCCACATCCTTCAAAGTGTAGTGATCATTTACTCTAACCGAACCCTTGGCAATTATAGGAGTTGAAGAATTATCGGCAAAAGTAACATTCTCTACACGTGACACAAAAGAGAGGGAGGAGAACCAATCTTTGTTACCGGTCATGTAGCATGAGCAACCTGAATCCACAATCCAAATGTTCTCCTTCCTCAAACGTGTAACCTACATGAAAGCAAAATACGTCGATGACTCAATACTGGGGTTAGTAAAAAGGCATTTAGGAATGCAATACTGAGTCACGCGACGTGCGGCAGGAAAAACACGCGAAAGCTGAGACAAAACAGCAGGTTTATGAGTCAAAGTTTGAGATTTTTTATTCTCGACTACTGACCTATAAGGTGTTACTTGTGTAGCACAAAAACCAGTAGCTCCGGAGGCAAAAGCAGAAGGTCTGGAGGTAAACTTTGAATGTTTTTGACTCAAAACAGCAGGTTGTACATTCAGTTCAATGTGAGCAGCAATTTTTGCATGAAGGTTATGAGATCTAGCAACCATTCTTTCCCTTTTCTGTTGTTTAGCTAGTCTATAACAAAAATCTATGACATGACCATCTCTACCATAGAAGGTACAATGAAATTTAACTTTGTGTTCATGTCTAGATGAGCAAGCAATATTTTTGTTTGAAACCGAATGAGACAACACTCCTGCAGATTTGAAAACCACTCCTTTTTGTTTTGGAACTGTTTGAAT
Organism: Tuctoria greenei; assembly: GCA_036927565.1. Lineage (NCBI taxonomy): Eukaryota > Viridiplantae > Streptophyta > Magnoliopsida > Poales > Poaceae > Tuctoria > Tuctoria greenei. Next base: position 113,831,407 of record JAYESD010000005.1, read on the forward strand.
CAAACCACTTTCTAATGACTTTACAATTTTAGGTGGATGTGCCTTAGCATGAGCATGAGAATCAAAACCTAAACCAGTTTTATCATTGCAAGACTTGGAAGAATTCAGCAGCAAGTTTAGGTTCTTATTCCCATTACAAAACCGATCTAATGTCCTATGCATGTCATCAAGTTTATTGGACAGATCAAGGCAATTTTCACATGAAGTTTTTCCTTTTAGTTTGCAATTGGAACAAAATTCAACTTCATGAGAACGTAAAGCATTGTTCCATATAGAAATTTCATTCATAGCATCCTGTAGTTTCTTATCAAGATCATCACAAGTAGAACAATGCAAATCAATTGTAGAACAGCTAGCATCTTTCAAGTTTTTATCATTAAGTGCAGCAGGCTCTCTGTTCTTTTCCATTTTTTTCATCAGGTCTATCTAGAGTGGAGGAGTGTGCACTTCTTAATGTGGACAATTGTTCATAGATTAAGTCACATGAGGGACATGCCTAATCACTAGGAATCAAAGTTTTTAAATGGTTAATTTCAGATTCTAGTGATTCAATTTTAGCAGCATTATCCCTAAGCTTTTTGTCCTTTTTTCTTGACAATAATAGTTGCACAAGAAATAGCATCACACATTTCCTTGCAGGTAGAACATACCTCATCGTCTTCACTGTTGTGTTCTGCATCCTCCTGACTTGATCTCGATCTTATTTTGCCCGTCATGAAGCATAAGTTGGCCAGATCTTCATCATCTTCATCAGTTTCAAAGTCTACATCACTTGAACTAAGTTCTTGAAGTGCGGTGATGAAGCTGTTAATCATCTTGCGTCCTATGGTACCCTTCTTTTTCTTGTTGGAATTTCCAGAGGAGGTCCGAACCTTGCTTTGTTTTTCTTCCCGGGTGGTCGGACCTGAAAGGTTAGGGCATTCTGTACGAAAGTGTCCTATTTTACCACATTCAAAACAGCGTTGAGGTCCGGAGCTTCTTCTCCTTCTAGTTCTCACATTTTGCAATGCTTTTGAGAATCTAGTAGAGATGAGTGCCAACTCCTCTTCTGGAAATTCTTCGATCTGCTCCAGGGTTAGTGAGGACAACAAAGCAAGAGTATTGCAGGATGATGATTGGTCGGAGCTAGACATATCACGTTGTGAAACAAATGCAATAGACTTATTGGGGTTCTTACGTGAGATTATGTCAATTTCATGAGTTTTTAACTTGGAATATAGCAAATCTAAAGTAAGTGACCTCATGACAGTAGATTCACGAATAGATGTGACTTTCATCTCCCAAATTGACATATCTAATGCACTTAGCAATTGCCTAGCATTTTCAGCATCTGAAAAATTAACATTGACACTACGCAAGTTGCTGAGAATCTTATTAAAGCGAGCAAAAAGGTCATCAATGGACTCACCGGGTTGCATCTCGAAGCGCATGTATTCTTTCTTGAACATGTCTTGCCTTACCTCTTTGATCCTGTTGGATCCTTCGTGGTAGTCACGAAGTGCTTTCCACACAACGTATGCAGATCGGAGGTGTGCAACACGGTCGAAGTCGCTTTGTGTTAATCCTTGTATGATCAAGTTCCGAGCCTTGTTGTTGTTGTCGACATCTCTCAGATTTGTAGCTGTAACTTGATCGTTTGATGGCACTTCGTAAGGCTTGTATACCTTTTCCCATATTGCAAAGCCTTGTGCCTGGATGAAAGCCTCCATGCGTGCCTTCCAAACCTGAAAATAAATACCAGCAAACACACAAGGTTTGGCGGAGTACTTCTCCATGATGATTAGTCAAAAACAAGCGCAAAACACGAAGATTAGAGCACCGTGGCTCTGATACCAATTTTAGGATTGAAGAGCACATGAAAAGCTACTAGAGGGGGGGGGGTGAATGGTAGATTTAAAAATCTTACGCAGCGGAAACAATTAAACCTCAAACCCTTTCAGCAGAAAAATGATCTGTTAAAGAAATCGTGTGTGAGACTAATCTAAATGTTTTTCACTGTGACAAAAGTGATAGATATCAGAGAGAATCAAGTCACGAAGACAACACAAAAAGAATCACTCAAACCCGTCGAGAAAAACTCAAGTTATGATCGAAAGATCAAACAATGGTCAATCTGCCCTACCCGAGAAAAAACAGTTCTGGAACGCTGCAAAGAAACTCGTGTAGATCAGAAAACACAAATCCAATGACCGTGAAATTTTGACAGATGATATAAAATCAAGTTGTGAAGACAACCCAAAAAGAATCACATAAATTGGATCTGTACAACTCGAGTTATGATAAAACCACCAACGAAAGGTAGTGCTGTCCAGAAACTCGACGAGTAAAACTTGTCTGAATCAAGTCGGACGAACAAGGCACAACAGTTCCTTCAAACTACGAATTTTATTCAATAGAACACAAGAGTAACAGCCCCAAAGTCGTGTGCCATGAGCTCTGGGCTCCCTTGCGTATATAACCAGCCCTTAGGCCAACCCAATATCAACTAGGACTCCAATCCTACTCAGATCACGAATCGCAACTTTCCATAACTGGTCAAGATTCTTCTATACGCAGATAGAAGCAATCTTAAGACTTCCAAACACCTTAGGAACGCATCCCACATTCCTAAACAACTCAAATTCGTGACCCACACGAAATCCTATCATAACCAACTCAAATCTTTCCATATTTGAGTCAAACCCGACTCAGCCGCAGCCTGAGTCCATAACCTAGTCGATTGGACCTTTTCGATCAATTCTTTACGTCCACATCTCTTCATCACGCCTCAGAACCATGTAGCCACGTCCATGCTCTCCTTGCACACGTGCAAACATCTTCCAATGACGTCCATGATACCTTCATATGCATTGTTCTTGATTCAATCATGCTGCGCAACCTCCTGATCAGCTCAACCACAATTCCTCCTGAATTTGGTTGTTGGAACCTCATCTCCTCCTTGAGACTACTCCAATGGATCCCGTCACCAGCCATGTCTTGAACTCAAGCAACACCTGCACATGAATAAACAACCAATCCATACGAGCCCAAGTCCTCGACTTGACTCAAGTTAGTTCCGAACACAACACCCTACGTGAGAACCTCACATAAGCATGTTGCAAAACCACAGTAACACGATATCATCCATATCAACCAAAACGCACCAAAAACTTAGCAAATGAATACTAAGCAATCTTTCCAACAATGTAAAGCAAGTACGAAACATTGCAAATGAAAAGCAGAAGCACTGCGGTCAAGTTCCGGAGCATCCCACAGCAAGCCGGAGCTTGAGTCGGAGCTAACAAAAGCTAGTACAATGAAGCACCTGCCGGAGCTTACCAAAACTAGTAGATCCTAGCACCGGAGCTTCCAAAAACTAGTCAAAACTAGTCAACCCAAAACCAGAGCTAGACAAAGTACATCAGAGCTTAGCAAAAGCATTCCGGAGCTATCAAATATATGCCGGAGCTATCAAATATATGCCGGAGCTAAAGATAAAGCTCACCGGAGCTAACCAAATCTAGTCGGACCTTATCAAGAAGTCGGACCTAGCTTCGAACATAGCCGGAGCTACCCAAAACAAGCCGAGCCTATCGTCGGACCTTGCTGTAGCTCAGAGCTAGAGTCGGACCTTGATAAAAAGGTGTTTTGGTGATATTCAAAACTTTTATCATCAATGCCAAGTGTATTCACTACAAGCCAATGTATTCAGCACACATAGGTCTTACATCTTCCCTGCATGTTTAGGACCAGGAATGACGGCAGCGAGGAATATGTATCCTTCTTTCATGCACATGTTGGGGGGCATATTGTATGGCATGATAAATATAGGCCAACAAGAGTATGGACTGCTACTGTTGCTAAGTGGAGTGAAGCCATTTGTTGACATCCCAAGACGAACATTTCTAGGATCTCTTGCAAACTCCAGATCGAATTGATCTAGAGCTTGCCAAGCCTCGCCATCTGAAGGATGCATCATAATATATTTGTCACCGGTCTCACGTTTTCCTTCAATATTCCACCTCCTCTGCTTCGCTTTTTCTTTGGACAGAAACAACCGTTTTAGCCATGATCTGATAGGCATGTACCGAAGCTGTTTGATCGGTACTTCTGTAGTTATTTCTTCTCCATCATCGTTCACAACCTCCACATATCTAGATGTCTTGCAATGCATACAATGAGTATTGTTCTTGTGTTCCTTCCAAAACAACATGCAATTATTCTCGCACGCATCAATCTTCTCATATTCATGCCCAAATCGGCCAAAACCTTCTTAGAATGGTATATGTCTTTCGGCATCTTATGATTCGACAGAAGGATATCATGAATCAGTTTCAAGATACCATTGTAGCAATTGTTTGCGAAATTAATCTTGTACTGCATCGCCATAAGTCGTGTCACTGCCTGCAAAACGGTCAATTCCGCTCCCTCATACACTTTTTCATCTGCGTTGGCAAGAAGCTTGTAAAACCTCTCCACCTCCTTCGGCAATGGTCGCTCTTCGTGCTCTCTAGCAACATCCACCAACATCTCATCAATCTGATCTCTATCCACATTTTTGTGGAAATCACTTTCATGATCCATCTCCCCATACTCGTGCCACACTAAGTAATCGGGCATAAATCCGTGCTTGCAAAGGTGCACCTCAATTTCAAACATATACAGACGTCGACGATTACGCACTTGGTACACGGACACTTTGCAACGAGGGCACCACTAGAAAAAGCTTGCTTAATGAAAACATCCGCGATACGAGCCCATTCCGTAGTGTGTGCACTAGTTCAACTCGCACCATCATACATCGCCTTATGATCGTCACTCATTTTCAACATATACCTTCAAAGCAGACAAATTATCGTTAGTTTATTTTTATGTTATGTGTCGGCCCCTACAATTAGTCAGATAGGTCCTAAACCCACCCAAGAGTGACCGAGTAAACATGCTAATTACGAGACACAGAGTCTGAATCTGGATGAAATTTCGGCAGCATAACCTCGCTGTTCTCCACTACACGCGCAAAACTGGTGCAGCTGAGAACATCAGAGTTATGCTGTCGAAATCACGTCCAGATCTAGACCCCGTAACTATATCTCGTCCAAAGCACGTCCTCGGTCACTCTCAGGCTGTCCAAAAATGGACAATTACGTACCTACACGTTTTACATGCCTATCGCATGTGAAACGTGCCAATTTGGAATGGGTACTCAAATTTCTATAGGTTACGTAGCTCATTTTCATGATTCAGTCATTTACGAGAGAGAAGAGAACAAGAGAGGGAGGGAGAAAGATGGTCAGAGTTGAAAGTTCCAAGTACGAGTCCATCGTCCACAAGCCTCCGTACTCATCTTAATGTGCATATGTTATGACTATAATCATCTTTTACGACACGAACGCATTTAATGTGTGCCGTGTCGGTTTGAAGCGTAACATGCACTAACGCACGTACGCCATAATACATTAATCAACATACAAACTCTTCAAAATAAACTTTCAAAATCACATAATGTACAAATTAAATTATTACACCTTAAATTAATAGAAGTTATATTATCAAATTACAATGAAGCTTACATTTACACAACAATTATTTCTAATTCAACTTGCATTGTTTGAACATTAATGTGACAGATATATTAGCGTAAAGAATATATATTAGTATGACAATATCAACTCGCATATATATTTAACTCGCTTATAAATTCAATTCACATATACATTTAACCAATACATGCTAAAAAAATCATATTAGTGTGACAATATTAACAAGTTATCATCGTAATCAATCATTAATTAACTTGTAAACAATGGAAAGTAAAAGTTAACTAATAACAATTGAGATTACCATATTCTCTCCGACGGAAGAGGTCTCTGCTTGGGAGGCCGGAGCTTGGGACGACGGGCGGCGGGGCCCGGAATGACAGGGTAGCGGGACCTCGGGGCCTCATGAGGCCGGGCGGCAGGGCCCCGGAGCGGGGCGGCGGGGCCTCGGGAGGCGGGGGCGGAGTGTCCTCGGGAGGTGGGGGCGGCGGGGCCTCGGGAGGTCAGGCGGTGGGAGCACGGGAGGCCGGGCGGCGGGGTCCGGGAGGCCAGGGCAGTGGGGCTTTGGGAGGCCGGGGCGGCGGGGCTCGAGAAGCGGGCGATGGGGCTCAGCGGCGGCGGTGTGGGGAATGACTGTTCGGGATGCGGGAGCGAATACGGTTTCGGGGGAGGTTCAGGGCACGTGGAAGCAAAATCGATCCCCTAGCGGGACCTACAATTATGACCATCGGTATCGGGCCGACGATTTTAATACAAATGTCAGTTCTGTCGGCGGGACCGACGGCTCTTATAGAGCCGTCGATTTTTCCAATGAGCCCGACGGCTATAGTGTATATTCGTCGATTCCTCGGGGCCGACCGACGGCTACAGACTACGTGCGTTGGTTCGTCTAAATCGACAGTATTAACTCCTCTATATCAGTCTGCCCCGACGGCTCTAGGATAACAGACGACCTATTTCCCGTTTCTTGTAGTGATGGATTCCACAATCAACAAGAAACGCTTCATGCGAGCATATGTATAAAGGAAGACTAAAGATAATATCTTTATTATGCAAAAAGTGACAAATACAAGAAGGAATACATGAGCCATACCTTTCCCAATTTGGAAGTGGGAAGAGAGACTCCTTCTACTTCTTTCCCGATTTGGACTTGGGTCTAAAGACTATCCTCTCTACAGCTTAACTCTTCTGACTAAGAAAAGTAGTGTATACAATAGAATGATGTTGAATTGGTGTGTGTGAGAAGTGAGGGGTAGGAGATCCTATTTATAGCTGGAGAAGGGTCGGTTCACACCACCAAAAGCGTGTGAATCAGTCTTCATCGTGATAAGGGCACCCAAGGGAGTCGACACATCGAAGCTGACTCAGTTTGGCACCAGAAAGGCTTCGGCCAAACCACCACATCGGCCACACTGGAATTCTGACCAATTCCAGTTTCGCTTTCTCGTGGTGACTTCCAGGTGGGTCCCATTGACTGATATGAGTGATACATGTGATGCCAATTGATCTCCTCAGATACGTCTGTTTGTAGGACAATTAATCCATGTCATGCCATGTGTTGGCACTTGATTAGCTATGATGATACTTTTTGTGAGACCTATGTGTGCTGAATACATTGACTTTGACGATAAAAGTTTTTAATACTACCAAAACATCTTTTTATCAAGATTCGACGATAGGTCCGACATGTTTTTGTTAGCTTTGGCAAGGTTCAAAGCTTGATCGCAGTGGTTCTGCTTTTATATTGCAATGTTTCAAACTTGCTTTACACTTATGGAAAGTTTGCTTAGTATTCTTTTACTAAGTTTTTGGTGTGTTTTGTTGGTTAAGGCTGATATCATTTTGCTATGGTTTACAGCATGCTTATGTGAGGTGCTCACGTAAGATGTTGTAGTTTCGAAACTAACATGAGTCAAGTCGAGGATTTTGCATGGGTCATGAATGTGAGTTGTTTTAGGAATGTGGGATACATTCCTAAGGTGTTTGGAAGTCTTAAGATTGCTTCTATCTGCGTATAGAATAGTCATAAGCAGTTATGGAAAGTTTTGATACGTGAATTCAGTAGGATTAGAGTCCTAGTTTGAATTGAGTTGGCCTTCAGGCTGGTTATATAAGCAAGGGAGGCCAGAGATCATGGTGTACGACTTTGGGGCTGTTCCTCTTGTGGTTTGATTAATAAAATTCGTAGTTTGAGGGAACTTTTGTGCCTTGTTCGCCCGACTCGTTTTCGTCAAGTCTTTCTCGTCGAGTTTTTGCATAGAACTACCTTTCTTCGGTGGTTTTATAATAACTCGAGTTTTACAAATCTGTTTGATGTGATTATTTTTGGGTTATCTTCACAACTTAATTTTCTATCATCTGTTAAAATTTCACGGTCATTGGATTTGTGGTTTCTGATATACACGAGTTTCTTTGCAGTGTTCTTGAACTGTTTTTCTCGGGTAGGACAGATTGACCATTGTTTGATCATTCGATCGTAACTTGAGTTTCTCTCAACAGATTTTCGTGATTCTTGTTGTGATGTCTTTGTGGCTTGATTCACTGCAGTCTATACTAGATTTGTCACAGTTGAACACGTTTAGATTAGTAGCACACACGGTTTCATTAACAGATATGTTTTCTACCGAGTGGTGTTTTCGTTGCTTCCGCTGAAAAGTTTTTATCTACCATTCACCCCCCTTCTGGTCTTTACTCATTCTCTTCAATCCTTCAATTGGTATGAGAGCTATGATGCTCTAATATTAGTGATTTGCACGTGTTTTTGACTAATCATCATGGAGAAATACTCCGCCAAAACGTGTGTGTTTAGTGGTATTGATTTTCAGGTTTGGAAGGCACACATGGAAGCTTTCATCCAGGCGCAAGGCTTTGCAATATGGGAAAAGGTGTACAAGCCTTACGATGTGCCCCTAAATGATCAAGTCACGGCTATGAACATGAGAGATGTCGACAACAACAACAAAGCCCGCAACTTGATAATCCAAGGACTAACTCAGAGCGACTTCGACCGTGTTGCACACCTCCGATCGGCGTACGATGTGTGGAAAGCAGTTTGCGACTACCACAAATGGTCTAACACGATTAAGGAGGTAAAACAAGATATGTTCAAAAAGCAATACATACGTTTTGAGATGCAACTCAGTGAGTCAATTGACGATCTCTTTGCTCATTTTAACAAAATTCTCAGCAACTTGCATAGTGTCAATGTTAATTTTTTGGATGCTGAAAATGCTAGGAAATTACTAAGTGCATTTGACATGTCAATTTGGGATATGAATGTCACATCTATTCGTGAATCTATTGTCATGAGTACACTTCCTTTAGATGTACTATATTCTAAATTGAAAACTCAAGAAATTGACATAATCTCACGTAAGAACCCCAACAAGTCTTTTGCATTTGTTTCTCAATGTGATATGCCTAGCTCTAGCCAATCTTCATCTTATGGTACACTTTCTTAGTTGTCCTCACTAAGCCTTGAACAGATTGTGGAGTTTCCAGAGGAGGAGCTAGTACTTCTCTCTACTATGTTCTCAAAAGCATTGCAAAATGTGAGAACTAGAAGGAGAGGTAGCTCTGGACCTCAACGGTGTTTCGAATGTGGTAAGACAGGACATTTTTGTTCAGGTTGCCCTAACCTTTCATCTCCTACTTCATGAGATGAAAAGCAAACAAGGTCGAATTACTCCTCTGCAAATGATAAGAAGGAAAAGAAGGGTTTTATAGGACGTCAGTTGGTGAGCAGTTTTATCTCCGCACTTCAAGAACTTAGCTGAAGCGATGTGGACATTGGAAGTGACAAAGATGAAGATGATTTGGCAAACTTGTGCTTCATGGCGGGCAAGTCACGATCAAGTATGGAGGATGCAAAACACAGCAGTGACAACAAAGAGCTATGTCCTACTTGCGAATCAATGTGTGATGCTATTTCTCGTGCCAGTGTTATAGTTAAGAAGTGCGCACACCTTCACACTTCATAAACTAGAGTTAGAAATTGAAAAGAAAAAAAAGCTTGCTGTACTTAATGATAAAAACTTGTAAGATGCTTGTTGTTCTACAGTTGATTTGCATTGTTCTACTTGCGATGATCTTGATAAGAAACTACAAGATACTATGAATGGAATTTCTATATTGAACAATGCTTTACATTCTCATTAAGTTAAATATTGTTACAATTGTAAACTAAAAGAAAAAACTTCATGTCAAAACTGTCTATACTTGTCTAAGAATTTGATAGCATGCATAGGACATTAGGTCGGTTTTGTAATGGGAATAAGAATCTGAACTTGCTGCTGAATTCTTCCAAGTCAAGCAATGATAAAACTGGTTTAGGTTTTAATTCTCATGCTCATGCTAAGGCACATCCACCTAAAATTGTAAATTAGGAAGTGGTTTGATTCAAACAGTTTCTAAACAAAAAGAAGTGATTTTCAAATCTGCAGGAGTGTTGTCTCATTCGATGTCAAATAAAAATGTTGTTTGCTCATCTACATATGAACACAAAGTTAAATTTCATTGTACCTACTGTGGTAGAGATGGTCATGTCATAGATTTTTGTTATAGACTTGCTCATCAACAGAAAAAGGAAAAAATGATTGTTAGATCTCATAACTTTCATGCAAAATTTGCTGCACATGCTAAACCAAAAGATAGGAACATGCACCTTGCTGTAATGAGTCGAAAACATACAAAGTTTGCTCCCAAACCTACTGATTTTCGTGCTACACATGCAACACCTCATAGGTCAGTAGTTCGGTACAAAAAGCCTCAATCTTTGGCTAATAAACCTGTTGTTTTGTCTCAGCTTCTATGTGTTTTTCTTGTTGCACGTTGTGTGACTCAGCACTGGATTCCTAAATGCCTTTTGACTAACCCCAGTATTGAGTCATCGACGTATTGTGCTTCTATGTAGGTTACATGCTTGAGGAAGGAGAACATTTGGATTGTGGATTCAGGTTGCTCACGCCACATGACTGGTAACAAAGAATAGTTCTCCTCCCTATCTTTTGTGTCACGGGTAGAGAACGTTACTTTTGCAGATAATTCTTCAACTCCTATAATTGCTAAGGGCTCGGTTAGAGTAAATGATCACCACACTTTGAAGGATGTAGCACTTGTTAAAAATTAGAAATACAACTTGCTTTCTGTTTCACAACTGCTAGATGAAAATCTGGAAATTATTTTCACTAAAAACTGCTGCAAAGTTGTAGGTTCAAATAGTGAGCTTATTTTTAACATGTCTCGGTTTGTAAGAGTTTTTAAAGCTAATTTTGATATGTCTTTGTCTAATCATAGATGTATAGTTGCTAATGATTCAAAGGACATATATTTTTGGCATCGTAGAGTTGGTCACATGGGCTTTAATCATCTAACGCGTGTTAGTGCTCTTGATCGCATACGTGGGCTGCCTAAGCTTAAAGGGGACAAAGAAATTGTGTGCTCTTCTTTTAGACATGCTAAGATGGTTGCAGGTTCACATACTCCTCTCTCAATGATCATGAAAACTGAACCGGGTCAACTTTTGCACCTTGACACCGTAGGAGCTTCACGTGTTCAATACTTCGAAGGTAAATGATATGTTCTTGTGATCATTGATGATTATTCTAGATAATCTTGGGTTTACTTTATGACATCTAAGAATGAAGCTTTTAGTCATTTTAGAACTTTATTTCTTAGATTTCTTTAAAAACAATTAGAAGTGATAACGGAACCGAATTTAAAAATCAATCTTTTGATCACTTTTGTGCTGAAAATGGAATAGATCATCAATTTTCTTCCCCATATGTACCTCAACAAAATGGTGTTGTAGAAAGAGAGAACAGAACCTTAGTTGAGATGGCTATGACTATGTTTGATGAATATCAAACTCCTAGGAAATTTTGAGCTGATGCAATTGCAACCGTTTGTTATGTCTCAAATCGTGTTTTCTTGTGTGCTAAGCTAGGTAAAATATCATATGAGCTTCGGTTCGGACATAGACCTAGTGTTACACACTTTCCGGTCTTTGGTTGCAAATGCTTTCTTAAGAAACATGGTAATCTTGATAAATTTGAACCTAGATCCATTGGTGGCATGTTTCATAGTTATCCACCTCATACTAGAGGCTACCGTGTGCTTTTACTTGATAGGAACAAAATTGTAGGGACTTGTGAGGTGTCTTTTGATGAATCTAGCCAAGGTACTAGCTCAAACATTGCAGGTCCGGATCCATATCCGCAGGGGGAGAGCATTTTTGTTGAAGATGAGGAAGAGGTGGAGCTGCTGCCTGAAAATTTAGCAGCTAATGACATTGTTCGAGTTCCTGATTTTGATTCACAGCCAGTACCGAGACCACCATTGCTGGTCCAGATCCTCCTCAAGTCACAAGCTCATCGATTTGTGATGAACATGAAGAATAAGAAGCTTGTGAAGTGTCCACTCCACTCCAGGTTCTCAAAAGTCATCCCCCACAACAAATTATTGGAAGCCTGCACGAACGAGTCACACGGTCCAGGTTTTGGGATCCAAACTCTCATGCTCATTCTGCTTTTCTTACTTCTTTTGAACCCAAATATATATCACACGCACTCACTAATGAATCTTAGATTATTGCCATGCAAGAAGAGTTAGAAAATTTTGAAAGAACTAATGTCTGGAAACTTGTACCTCCACCTCAAGGTCACACTTTAATTGGAACTAAATGGGTGTTTAAGAAAAAACAAAGTGAGGATGGGGTTGTGGTTAGACATAAGGCTAGGTTGGTTGCTCAAGGTTTCACTCAAGTTGAAGGTCTAGATTTTGATGAAACTTTTGCTCCTGTTGCTAGATTAGAAGCCATAAGAATTTTGTTAGCTTTTGCTGCATCTAGAGGTTTTAAGCTATATCAAATGGATGTTAAAAGTGATTTTCTTAATGGCTACATAGATGAGGAGGTTTATGTAAAACAACCATCGGGTTTTGAAAATCCAGATTTTCCTAATCATGTTTACAAATTGTCCAGAGCCTTGTACGGTCTCAAACAAGCCTCTAGAGCATGGTATGATAGGTTAAAAACATCCTTACTTGAAAAGGGGTTTACCATGGGCAAGGTTGACAAAACTGTTTTTGTGCTTAAGCATGACATTGACTCATTATTCATTCAAGTGTATGTGGATGATATTATCTTTGGTTGTCCCTCTCATGATCTTGTGTCCAAGTTTTCAACTATGATGAGTTCAGAATTTGAGATGAGTATGATAGGTGATATCACTTACTTTTTGGGGCTGCAAATCAAACAAACCAAGGAGGGTACCTTTGTGCCTCAAACGAAGTATACAAAAGACCTCCTAAGGCGCTTCAACATGGACAAAAGAAAGCCTCTTCGTACACCAATGAGAAAAGCAACAACACTTGAACTTGATGAAGATGGTGAACCGATGGATCAAAAAGAATTTAGAAGCATGATCAGATCACTTTTGTATCTCACGGCATCAAGACCGGGCATACAATTCAGCATATGTCTTTGTGCAAGGTTTCAAGCCTCCCCACGTGCTCCACACCGTCAAGCCCTCAAAAAGATTCTCAGGTACTTAAATGGTACTTAAGAATTTAGCATTTTTCTTCCTTCTTCCTCAACCGTTACTTTGAAAGTTTCTTCCGATGCTGATTTCGTGGGTCGTAGGATTGATAGGAAAAGTACTTCTGGTGCTTGTCATTTTCTTGGTAATTCACTTTTTGCCTGGTCCTCTAGAAAACAAAACTCAGTTGCACAATCCACAGCAGAATCTGAATATGTAGCTGTTGCTAGCGCTTGTTCACAAATTCTTTGTATTGTTTAAACACTTAAGGACTATGGGGTTGGTCTAGATAGTGTTCCACTATTTTGTGATAGCACTACTGCCATTTGCATTGCTAAAAACCCCATGCAACATTCTAGAACTAAGCACATTGACATTAGGTATCACATTATCCGTGATAATGTTGAAAAAGGAAACATTGTGCTTTACCATGTAGATACCGAACAACAATTGGCTGACATTTTTACAAAACCTTTGAATTTCACTCGTTTTTGTTGCATTCGTAGTGAAATAGGGGTTATGCATCCTCATGGTTTACATTGAAGGGGAGTTTTGAAACTTGAGAAGTCCATGTGTGAATATGAAATTAAAATAATACGAGCATAGTATTTCATAAATATATGACTTTGTGATTCCTTTTTACATGTTGAAAGTTCTTACTATATTACTCGTGTTATACATTTGTAGTTTTTGCAATGTCTAGTAATTGGAATAATTACTTACACTAAATTTGGTCATGGTCGAACTTTCGTGCTGTTTTGAACTTGTTGCATGCTCAGAAGTGCTTTTAATCATAAAGAATTAATCAAGTAATCAACTCACATGTTGATTGCTTATGAACAAATATAAATGAGAAAAGATCAAGAGAATATGCATGCATCGCACTTCTTCTTTTGAGATGGCTTATCATTGCACTTAGATATGAACTTGGAAGAAGTTGTGTATGACTAAAATCATGTCCTTAAGCTTTTGATTGTCAAATGACATAGGCTTGGATTGGTTGGTCCGAATAAGGCACATGCGGCATATAATCTCCTGCAAATGTCATATGTTAAAAATTTGTGCTTTAAAGAAAAAATTGCAGCAACAAGTGTCATGCTTTCAGGTTTGAAATAGTTAAGTTTGTGAGATCATGACTTGCTTAAATTGAAAATTACATTTGATCTCTAGCATGGCTTACACTACTTTATTTATCTTATTGTTGTGATATTGTAAGTTACTTGATAGTATGACTTGGACGAGCTTTGTTTTATATGTATATGTTATAATATGCTCATAACAATTAAAATTTCTGTTTTGTACCTAGCTGAATACATTGTCAGGGGGGGGGGATTGATCACATGTTGCACAAATTCACAAGTGTTTCTGGCATGATTGCATGATTCTTCTCAGGGGGAGAAGTATGCAAGGGGGAGAAATATGCATAAAGGAGAGAAATTGATTCTATCTCATTTGGTTTTCAAAAGGAGAGAAATTGTTTTCAGAACTTTTCATGAGGATAAGCCAAATGTTCGGGATTTTAAATGGTGTTGCCATTGCATTCATCAAGGGGAAGATTGTTAGACCGTGTGCTGAATACATTGGCTTTGACGATAAAAGTTTTGAATACTACCAAAACATCTTTTTATCAAGATTCAACGATAGGTCCAGCATGTTTTGGTTAGCTTTGGCAAGGTTCGAAGATTGATCGCAGTGGTTCTACTTTTATCTTGCAATGTTTCAAACTTGCTTTACACTTATAGAAAGTTTGCTTAGTATTCTTTTACTAAGTTTTTGGTGTGTTTTGGTGGTTAAAGCGGATATCATTTTGCTATGGTTTACAACATGCTTATGTGAGGTGCTCATGTAAGATGTTGTAGTTTCAGAACTAACATGAGTCAAGTCGAGGACTTGTGCTCGGAAGTATTGGTTGTTTATTCATGTGCAGGTGTTGCTTGAGTTCAAGACATGGATCTTGATGGGATCCATTGAACTTGTCTTTGGGAGAAGATGAGGTTCAACAACCAAGTTCGGGAGGAATTGTGGTTGAGTTTTATCGGGAGGTTGCGCAACATATTTGAATCAAGAACAATGCATATGAAGGTATCATGGACGGAGTTGGAAGATGTTTGCACGTGTGCAAGGAGTGCATGGACGTGGCTACATGTTTCCGAGGCGTGATGAAGAGATGTGGACGTAAATAATTGTCAGAAAGCTTCAACCGACTAGGTTATGGACTCGGGCTGCGGTTGAGTCGGGTTTTACTCAAATATGGAAAGATTTGAGCTGGTTATGTTAGGATTTCGTGTGGGTCACGAATTTGGGTTGTTTTAGGAATGTAGTATATGTTCCTAAGGTGTTTGGAAGTCTTAAAATTGCTTCTATCTACGTATAGAAGAGTCCTAAGAAGTAATGGAAAGTTTTGATTCATGAATTGAGTAGGATTAGAATGCTACTTTGAATTGAGTTGGCCTTCAGGCTGGTTATATAAGCAATGGAGACAAGAGCTCATGGTGTACGACTTTGGGGCTGTTCCTCTTTTGGTTTGATCAATAAAATTCGTATTTTGAAGGAACTTTTGTGCCTTGTTCGTCCGACTTGTTTTCGTCAAGTCTTTCTTGTCGAGTTTCGGCACAACACTACCTTTCTTCGGTGGTTTTATAATACCTCGAGTTTTACAGATCCGATTGACGTGATTCTTTTTAGGTTGTCTTCACAGCATAATTTTCTGTCATCTTCCAAAATTTCACGGTCTTTGGATTTGTGGTTCTGATCTACACGAGTTTCTTTTCAGTGTTCCAGAACTATTTTTCTCGGGTAGGACAGATTGACCTTTGTTTGATCTTTCGATCGTAACTTGAGATTCTCATGACGGATTTTCGTGATTCTTGTTGTGAAGTGTTTGCGACTTGATTCTCTACAATATATACTAGATTTGTCACAGTTGAATGCTTTAGATTAGTCGCACACATGGTTTCTTTAACAGATCTATTTTCTGTCGAGTGGTGTTTTCGTTGCTTCCGCTGAAAAGTTTTAATCTACCATTCACCCCCGTAGCATTCCATGTGCTCTTCGATCCTACACTTTTTAGGATTTCTCCCCTTCTTTCACCTCATTTCTTGTATAAAAATTCTGCATGCACTATTTTTCCAATGACGGGTGGAAATAGGTTAAGTAGAAAGGTGATGTGTGCAGGAAATGATATTTCCTTCACATAATTGAGTTACAATGACAGGTGAAATTTGTATATAACAGCCGTCAACACACATGACTATGCTAACTGCGAGTACTAGAGCTTAGCAGTCTGACACATTGGGCATGGGTTTACCCCTGACAATATCAGGATGATTCCCACCATGAGCATGCTGCGTAGCCGAACATGGGGGATTACAAAGGAGGGACATGGCTGTCACCACCTGCTGCCTACCCCTACAAACTGTGGGTCTACGAGACATCCAACGCTATTTAATTTTCTAAGAACCGTGCTTACATAATAAGTAAATACCTTGAGAGCCTAGGTACAAGCACCATCCTATAGCAATGAGTAACCTACGCATCGTTGAAACCAATGTAGGAACCAAGCACTACATTACTCATGTTATCATAATCATATTAATACCTAATTAAACTATAGTGGAGGTACGAGATGTTTATGATATAATAATCAGAAAATTATAACTAGATCATAATAACATCTACACTTGTCACATGTATGGAATCCACAACTAAACAAGGAATGATTCATCCAAGTATAGGAATAAATAAAGACTAATAACATTATTATGCATAAAGTCACAATTACAAGAGAATATACATGAGCCATACAAATCCCGATTTGGATTTGGGACTAGAGGCTCCTCTCTACATCCTATCCTCCACCAAGAGACTAAGAGCAGTAGTGTAATATAGGAGATAATGCTTGAGTGGTGTGTGTGAAAAGTAAGGCACCGCCTCTATTTATACAGGGAGTAGAGGTGATTCCTGCCACAATTAGTGCATGAATCAGTCTTCATGGCCTTCAGGGAGCCATGAGGAGCCATGCAACATGTGGAAGAAGACGGGGTTTTGCGCAAGAGCCAAGTCGATGACTAGGGATGTCGGCAGACCTGGTCCTGGCCCCCCATTAGGTGTATTTCCTCAAGGTGATTTCCAGGTGGGTCCTTTCCCCATTCTAGGTGATAAACCGTTGGATCCATGTGGTACCACATGTCATCGCGTGATTGGCTGGGGTGGCACTTTTAAGGATTGCTCCCCTCATTCTCCATCAATTTTGAATAAAAACTCCTGCATGCAGTACTTCTCCAAGTACAAGTGGAATTATGTTAATTCTACTTATGATGCGTGTAAGAAATATTTATTCTTCTACATATTTGAGTTATATTGACAGTCAAAATTGGTATATAACAACTGTGAACAGCCGTCTCTCCCGATGCCTCTCGATGGTGACATGATTGTTCTCCTTCTGAGCTCGATAGTGGTCGAGCTCGGCTCTAAGGTCGGCCGTGGAGAACCTGGTGGAGCGGGAGTCGTCCGTCTAATGGTTGATGGTTGGCGTGCGCGATAGTGACATGTGTTGTCTCCTCTTTTGAGGAGAGTTGATGGAAGCAATGACGAGATGGTCGAAGTCGTTGATCCACTGCTGCACTGCTCCCTAAGAAGCGTTCATTGAAGCTTGGTTGTAGAGGAGAGCTCTGGCTGCAGGCAGAGCGCTCTGCGGACTTGCAGCCGGTGGCTCTATGGGTGTTGATAGAGCCGACATCTATCGTGAAGCGTCGGCCTGGCCAGCTTCAACTGTGAGTGGGCACGATGGATGGGACCGTGCTCTGGAGTGGGATCTGGTCTCGCCGCCACGCGCTGTGTGACGACGACCTCAAGAATCGCAATCCAAAGGCCCGATGTTCACCATTGCGTGATGGCGCAACATCATGGGAGAAAAACCCACTACCTGGTGTGCCAAATTTCAAAGTGTTAGAAACTACGGATTAAATCTTATGACTGGTGAATTGAAGTTGTCTAAGGACTAAAAGATGATCTACAAAGTTTCTAAGGACTTAGGAGGAACTTATTATGGTTTTTACTTAAGTGTTCTAAGATTCTTACTCTACATTAGTTTCGTGTCGTAAGGAATCAATTCTAAGCTTCCTATAAACTATAGAAGACTGGATCATCTAAACATCTTGAGGTTCCTATGATGAGAATGACTATTAACCAATCTACAAGAATTAGATGGACCTTCGATAAGGAGCTTAAGGTCAAAGAAGAGACATCACGAGATAGAAGTAGCAATAGGGACGAACTACCAAGTAGTCAACCCCCGTCACTAAACAATATGTGCAGGATTACAGAACACTAGTCGCACTACCTTGCTATCTTATAAGAATGCTCACCTTGTTCATTTCACCGAATATCTTGGGTGTGTTCTTGATTCGTTCACTTCATCAACATTCAAAGAGCACCTTGGCACATATCCTTGTCGATTGCCACCCCACAACAGACTTGCATCCACAGACCAGCATTGAACGTCAAAAAATCTGGTGTCGCTTTGTAACCATTTCATCGAACACCTTGGTTGCAACACTGTCTCGACCAATTCTTCACAAATCAAAGCTAACCTTGGCCTAATTGTCGTCGCAGCTATGTCAATGATGTGTTCCTTCATTTCATCCATCACACACATCACTTACCTCATTGGTTGTAAACAGGCACCGCTCGGAAAATTGCGATGACACCATGAAGATGATTGCATTGGGACAGCACAAGTCGAACCGGCGCAACCATGTGCACGGGCTTGTCGGTGGCGCTTACATAGACTTGGAACATGCTGCAGTGATGCCGTCAGGTGGATACATGGCGGCGATGGCGCAAACGGTCGGCACCGCTGGGGGAACGATCGTGGACGGCGGTGCGGCCATGGGGCGCGGTCGGCGAGCAGCAAGGAAGCAAGGCGGGATGCCAGCGCGCAGTGGCAGCAAGCTAGGCATGGCAGGGAGCGAACAGAGGCGACCGGCGGCAGGGCTGGTGTTGCGCATGGCTGTCGGCGAGCCTACGTGCGCGGAAGCAGAAGCAGGGCGCAGTTGATGCTGCTGCCGCTGGAGAGCTGCAGCGGCACACGCGTGCCGCTGTGCTGCATTGAGGGACGCGCACTGGCGCTGAGCCAAGGCTGACTGCCATCACCGGCGGCAAGGAGGCGGAGCAGCGCAAGGGGGCAGCGCGCCGACGAGAGGACACGCGGTAACAACACGCTGGAGTACCGGGTAGCAAGACGCAGGGCCATGGTGGCAAGGGCACTGCTGGGTGCCAGTGAGGCGCGGGCTCGAGGCACGCGCGGCGACCGGCAACGTGGCGGTGCAGGCGCGGGCGATGAGGCGAGTGCGGCCTCGGCCAACGCCTTAGGCGGCTGTGGGGAACCAGCGGCAGCAAGCAGGGGCTGGGAGGAGGCGGAGTGCCGTGGCGGCTGGGACCCGGCCGGGAACGCGGGTCGACGGCGCGTGGGGGCGGCGCAGGTGAGGAGGCACGACCGGCACGAGCGGGGAAGAACTGTGGATTGCAGCAAGGAGTCGTGGATTGAAGAAAACCAAACTTCTTTTGGTGAGGGCTGACTGGCCGGCCACCCGATAAGTGGGCCCCACCCATGATATTACTCTTACCGATCCAAACAATATATTAGGATGGAAGTTCTCGAAATACTACACTCGTCAATGTATCTTGGAATTTTATGATGTTGCTCAAGTCGATGTCGGAACTTGAGTTCGAATTAACATTCGAATTGTTAATCTTCTATTTGGAATATTCAAATTAAGGCTTTATGTTTTAACTAGTTAATATTTTTAGTCAACATTGGTTAACTCGCATGGTACATGTGAATTTGGATTTCCAAGTCCACTTTCAAAATTTTTAAGTTCGCATTTTTGTGTTCTTGCGCTACTCAAATGCGGGCTTTTACATTTGCGTAAGGGTAAGGGCTTAAAAACACCAAAAAACTCACTGAGCACCGGACTAGTCTGTTCATAGACCGGACTAGTCTGTTTAGCTCTCTGTTGTCCAAGTACACTGTGCACCGGACTAGTCTGATCGTGGACCGGACTAGTCCGTTTACCTTTTTGGAATCCAATAACACAGTGCACCGGACTAGTCCGATCGTGGACCGTACTAGTCCGTTAATGTCCCTGTAAATCTTTTTAGTGCACTCCGGACAAGTTCATTCAGAGCACAAGACTGGTCTGTTGAACTCTCCGGAGTCCAACTACACATAGCACCAGACAAGTCCGTTCTTGTATCGGACTAGTCCGTTCAACACTCTGGTGTAGAATTACACATCGCACTGGACAAGTGCGAACATCCACCAGACTAGTCTGGTATACCTAAAACAATTAGGGTTTCTAGTGTGCTGCATTCCAAGCAGACTTTTACACAGCACACCGAACAAGTCCGGTACCAAGTACGTACTAGTCCGATCATCGGGATTTCTAACGGTAACTCTTTGGAAACCCTATAAATAGGAGATCCACGTCCCCTCAATGATATATTTCGATTGCTATTGTCAAAACCATAAACGCTAGCGCTGCCACTTGTCCCAAGAGCCCAAAAACACTTCTCCCCACGCATCAAAAGTCCAAAAGATAAAAACCAACTGAACACTTAGATTTGGGATGTGTAGATCGTCGTCTACACATAGTTTAGCTCTTGGGGTTTGATCTCGTGACACTAGAGCTCTTTCGTGTAGTCCTTTTGAGTGTATTTGATCATTCTCATATTGTAATTCTTGTGGGAGCCCTGAACATGTGAAGTTGCTCCATAAAATCGGTGATTGCCCATGATAGTGGATTCAAGTCGGCCTTGTGTGGTGACTTGAAGAGGAAAAGGGTTTGAAGAGACCCGACTCGATGTGGGCTTCCTCAACAAGGAGTAGATCTCCTTAATGAGATCGAACCTCAGTAAGAATCGGTGTCTTGTGTGCTTCTTTACTTTTGCATCTTGATTAGGGCACATAGTTCATCAATATCATAACTTGAATTGCAAATTGTTTTTTCATGTATTACTTCATGACATCGATTGTAAATTCAAGTAATCTTATATGTTTTCCACATTTCTGCTGCTTAAAAGAATATAAATCCTATACCGATACTTAATCAAAACGGCATATACCAGGCACTTTGGAATATTCCGCGCACACAACCGGACAAGTCTGGTCAATCATGTTTTTTATCGTTTGACTAAGTGTGCAGGAAATTTTCAAAGCCTATTCACCCCCTCTAGGCCACATTTAGAAGTAGGACCCGAAAGGTTAGGACAACCCGAACAAATATGTTGTATGGTGCAATGCATATGCACATCGTATGTTGCAAATAGTGCATATGTATGATCCAAATGGTGCACTTGTATGGTGCAAATGGTGAACATGTAGGGTGCAGTAGCTTTTATAGTTTGAGCAAGACTAAATGAACCACACATACAAAACTCAAGTATTGTCTGATGATTTTCAAGGATTGGATACCGTGGTCATGAAAGACACTCAATAGGTGATGTCTCTTCCATAGCTCGACCAAGATCAAAAAATTCACTTTTAAGAGCATTGACAAGGAACGCGAAAAGTATACCACGGTCTTGATCTTTCAAAAGCTTGTTTATGTTCTAATCAACTTAATTGCATCTTCATCTAATTCTTGGATATACCTGTTGACTTGAGGAGTATCTTCATCAAAAGAAAAACAACTAACTATATGTCGAAGGTTATCCCTAGACACCTAGTCGAGATCACTGGACACATCTCTAGTGATACTTCACTTAACCTTCACTTCGATCAGTCAGGAGGAACGGATATCCTTCTCGATCACTTTAGTGGAGTTGAAATCACACTCTTCTTTGTGTAACTCAATCTGGTGGTGGAGGTTGGATCCTCCTGAAGATGTAATCTCACTTGTTTGCGTTGTCATTGATACATCTCAGTGTGTCAAAGAGTGCTAGTTGAACGCTAAAGTTACTTGGGTGCTCACCTTCCCCCTTAAAGTTTTGAACTAGGATATCAAAGCGTACCTCAAACAATCCACATGGGAACACGAGATGCAACTCGAGTTATTGCGACTTGCGCTCAAAATCACAAGAGGTGATGTGACAAATCACATAAATCAAACACTAGTATGTCTATCCAAGGAAAAGAGCTTCAAATGAGTTAAACACTCCATTCTACTTGGTAAATAGTTGAGTCCCAACTATTGGTTTATTACGACACTCCTCGAGTTGAAATCGAGAACCGAATGCCTAACAAAACCCAAAAATTTCAAACAGGCCAAGCTGTTGTGACCAATGACCAGTCTGGACGCAAACTCGATTTTGATCCAGTTAATGGCAAAATCAGATCTTTAGGTGAATAACAAAGTTAAAGTACACTTCAATAAGTTTCTAAAAAAGAATTGGTCTGCCCCTAGATCATTTCTGGTTTGCAAGTTATGCTATTATAAAGTTGGCAGAATTATCTGGCACTTTCAGCATAACATCCTTAAAAAGTAGCAGTTTTGGTCCAATGTTTCCATACAGTTCTATCCCAAATCTGGAGAAATTATTATTGACAAAGTTATAGACACTGTAATAAGATTCCCAGAAAGTACTTATTTGTCTTCATATCAGTTCTTGTTTAAGAGATATGGATTTTTAAGGTTTGCTAAAATTTCAGCATTCAGAATTTGATGTTCAGTTCAGATAGACAACTTTGCATTCAAACTCGATTTAGAATAGGTAGATGATATGTTTAGGTCTTGAGTTGAATAGAGAACTTGTAGATGACTTCTATATATTTCCAAATAGTATTTATTCGACCTCATAGCCCTTCTGGCTGAGGAGATACTGCCTTCGCAAGTTGACAGTTTATCTGAAAATTGGGACAGCACTACTTTGTTTATGGTTGATCTTATCCACAGTTTTCAGATATATAGACATCACATTTGGAAAATTGTTGCATACATACTCCTGATTCCAGAAGTATAAAACACACATTAATCCGATGATTCTATTCGAAACTGAGATCAAAACCATAACTGAATACAAACCTGCGAGATTCTGAACAGCCAATGCACCTTAAACGACACTTTGATTTAAACCCAGTTATTTTGAGATTTAGCCTTAGAGTCAAATAGAAACCTGATAGAGGACTCCTTAAGATTTCCAGAAATGCATAGACTTCCCTAGTCCACATTTCTATATTTGAGGATATGCCAGTTCAAAGTTCACCAATAATCTGAATAGTGTAGTTAGTACCAGCACAGAGTAGCAGTTTCAACTCCCTATTTCAAATAATTCTGTACCGAATTTGGAAATACTTTGAAAAACAAAATGGTAGAATAGATCCTTCCCCTTCCAAAAATGCATCACAATGGCCTAGAAGAGTTTTCTGCGAACAGATGTGGCAAAAATACGGATGCTGATCCATTAAAGCTCAGACCAGCAACAGTTGTAGTTAGAGTGCTTTTTCATCTTCTTCATGTGGTTTTCTGGTTTGGAGTTCAACAGAAGATTTAGAGAAGACTCTCCAAGATTTCTAAAAAGTATTTATTTGCCTCCATATCCCTTCTGGTTGAAGTGATATAGATTTTTGAAATTGGACAATATGCCCAGATTTCTAACGAAATTCTGACAGGACTTTATTTGTGGTGGCTGATTTGGTCACTGATTTCCAGGTAGAGAACATTAAAATTTGACAGCAAGTTATATTACAAACTTATTGTACAGGTCGCAAGGTCTCCGTAAATGCATTATACGAAGTTATTCGACGATTTTTCCACGAGTTATGGTCGAAATCGTAACCATATACAGATCTGTCCCGATCTGGGTAAAGATTTGTTAGAGTTTATTACTTTGAGTTTTTCCTCGAGTTACATAAGGATTATGACCTGGAGTTCAGTAGAAAAATTGTAGAGGATTCTCTAAACATTCCAACCAGGTACTATAAACCTTCATTGGCAAAGTCTACAATGAGTTATAGTTAAAATGGTGAAAGGCTCAAAACAGTTTCAGATTTGGTCCAGGTTCGACAGAGTATAAGAATTAGAGTTTTGGAATAGGTTAGCAATGGAGTTTGCTATCGAGATGAACAGGAAACATCTAAAGGACTTCCTAACCTTTCATAACGTATAACATACTCCTAGATTTGTTGAATAACCTAGGAGATATGGCTCTATGAAATGCACCCAAAATCTGAATAGAGCTGGTCGCAGCTACCTAGTGTACCAACTACCACTCATGATTGGAATTTGCTAAGTGCCGAATTGGAAGACACTTCGCATGACCAACTTGGAGAACATCTTACCCTCTTTCCAGAACTGTATCACAAGGGTCAAGGAGAGTTTTCTACAGGAAGTTATGGCAAAAACACAGAGACTTTTGCCATTGTATAAGCATCTAGAGTAGTTTTTGGTAAAGTTCAAATTTCACCAGATTATCAAATCTTTCTTTCTTAGTGCTCAACAGAAAGTTTGTAGAGGTCTTCAAGAGCTTTTCATCCATATAGCATACCTCTGTGTTCTCTAACAACTAACTAAGATTGCAACCTGGCAAAGTTGAACAAACTTCTGCTAGAAACAAAGAATCTTAGTTCTGTAACTTTCTCGAGCCGATAACCAATGACACAAGTCCAAACATACCAGCAACTGATAGTTGGACTTTGAACACAATGCATCCATTCTGTGAAGGGGTTTGATCAAGTATCAAATGTGATACTGCCAGTACTACGTGCCTCACCAAATTAAAAATCCTAACCGGTATATCCGGATACGTCTATAGGTGGCCCTAGTGTCGTTCACTCGCAAACGTGCTCTACACGGGTCGCTACCATAGTTAGTGTAGCTGCAGAAGACAAACAATCCTATTTCACTCCTTCATACCTAAAGGGCGGTACGGGGAAACACAACAGGCAGTCACAATAATATATATGAATGTAAATGCATACGACTCTGGTGTGAGTCACCCTTGAATGAAGTCATGTCTCTAGGAACATGGTTGTACTACGTCTGTACAGCAAAGACTGCCACACGAACCGGCTTATAAACACTCGGGCATACGTGTTTCCCATGCTCCCATAGAACATGAATAGTTCTAGATATGCATACTATCTGGTTATCCACCACCCGATGGGGTATCCCACAAATTTTGTGTCACGCTGGGGTACCATGTGTCATATGTTTTCAGAAACATGAAATTCTTCAGAGAGTCATATTGACTTTCCGTGCAAAGTCACGGAATCATCACATACCACATCTTGTATGCAGAGCTTACCGATATTGATCCGCTCTTGGTGGCGTACCTTACCTCTTACCTTGAAGACGGAGCGTCATTACAGAATATTATAACAACTAAGTTAGTTCACCACCTTTATAACTTATACTAGTTATAGTCCTTAATGGGCATATAGCTAATCCTCACTCGACTACTTCAGAGTTTTTGAAAATAGGCTCTTTTCGAGCGTGCTATTCCCAATGAAGCTCTGATACCATGTTTGTGAGGACCGAGGTCCCGACATACAAGGATCTCATTGGGTGGTGCCGTGCGATGCGGCACCTAACAACACACACAAACAGAATTACCAAAACATACAAAGTTTTCATTTCATAAATATAATTAGGGTTTACAAAATAGTGTACAACAGAGGTACACACGCAGTGGAACTACATACTCATATTCTCACCTATCTAAGCATGAGAGAAGACGTCCATGCCCTAGGACGCTTCTCACTAGCAACATGATGATCATCCAGCAGCGGCGTGCTCCGCACGAGATTCTTCTCGACACCACGAGGTCTTATGTACAACCTTTGCAGCAGAAATAAACTAATACCTGCAAAAATCATTAAAGCGCAAACATGAGCATAAGGCTCACCAGGACTGACCCGTCTCACTAGACATATGCATGGTAAAGTCTATCCATATGTAAGGAATAGCATACATAGACTCGCCTACAAGTGGATCCTTATAGTCTTGTTTTACGTAGAAAATGACATTCCTCAGGAATGACACATCATACATAGCCACAATCAAACAAGAAACGCTTTGTCGATGATATGTCATGCTCAAAGCACATAATGCTATTACAGATTAAGTATTTGGAAACTATAAACTTTTAATTGTGCTATCTCTAATCCATACATGTTGCAATAAAAAGTAATCATGGCAACAATTTCATAATAACTTCATTACTCTTTATTACTACATCACGGCGCAGTGAACAAGCGGTACTCAAATAACTGCGAGGGACGGTGATTGCAATCAGGACACACCCGAATAACACATCATGTACACCCGAGCCTAAGGAGCATGCCGTGCTCCTCACCATGTCATACACAGTAACCTTTCACAGGACAACTCAAACGCTGAACTGGTCCCACAGTTGCAGGTATAAGGTTCCTGCATGGAGCGTGTCTGTGCCCGTCGGTGAATTTACACCTTACTACCCTAAGCCCACCCCTATCGACAATGGGCTATGCCTCGACATCCAAGTTATCAAGTTACATCAGTTTCCTGGGTTCCATATGCCCAGTATGCATCCGGTACTGTTCAAACTTGTCCAGCAGGGCTGCACACGGATCAGTCCTAAATCGACACAAGCAGTGCTACACACGTGAGACCACGTCTTGCTATATCCTATCCTGCTGCTCGGTCTCAAATCCATATTCATAAACCATTCTTTGATAAACTCCATCCCATGTGATGAAATCCTATGTCGCAAGTAGATTCCAACTACTCGACTTCTACCGGATTCCTCAAAACGTTAGCATGGCATTTTCTACTCGTCAAGCTGTAGACCTACCCAATACTATATTTGATTTGTGTGTCATGCAAGTGGAGTAACAAGCACCTTATCCCTAATGCACAAAATTCATCGTAGACATAGGTGATACAAATAGAAACATTGAAATAGCACTTAAATGCAAACCGGGGCTTGCCTTAGTTTGCGACTCGATTAAATGTCAATGGTCAGTGGTTTTCCTTCGGAGATTCTGCCAAGGAACTTCAAGACGGACACCCTGGTCTTCTCCTCCAAGCGAAGCTCCCCGTCGATCATCTCCATCATGTTTCCTATTGACATGAGTATGCATATAAAGAAATATTGTAATATATTAATAGACTGAACGGGGTTCTAGACACCTTAAGAAGGAGAAGATTGACTTGGGGGGAAAGACATGACTCTCTTCTGAGGAGAAACAGAGGATGAGTCAAGGTGGACATAATAGTGTTGAGGTATGAATTGAAAAGTGCAATGTCAGCACACATTGCAACTTAGCAATCAACACTTGGAGCTATGCCACATAAGATTGATAAGACTGATTTGTGAAGAAGTGTTTGACTGAATAGTGTAAGAATGACTAAGGGATCAAGGTGAAACATAGCACGATTAGGGTATGAGATGACTATGCAAAGCATAAGATTGAAACTACGGATTAAATCTTACGACTGTTGAATGAAGTCGTCTAAGGACTAAAAGAAGATCTACAAAGTTTCTAAGGACTTAGGAGGAACATATTATGGTTTTTACATAAGTGTTCTAAGATTCTTACTCTACATTAGTTTTGTGTCGTAAGGAATCAATTCTAAGCTTCCTATAAACTATAGAAGACTGGATCATCTAAACATCTTGAGGTTCCTATGATGAGAATGACTATTAACCAATCTACAAGAATTAGATGGACCTTCGATAAGGAGCTTAAGGTCAAAGAAGAGACATCAAGAGATATAAGTAGCAATAGGGACGAACTACCAAGTAGTCAACCCCCGTCACTAAACAATATGTGCAGGATTACAGAACACTAGTCGCACTACCTTGCTATCCTTATAAGAATGCTCACCTTGTTCATTTCACCGAATATCTTGGGTGTGTTCTTGATTCGGTCACTTCATCAACATTCAAAGAGCACCTTGGCACATATCCTTGTCGATTGACACCCCACAACAGACTTGCATCCATAGACCAGCATTGAATGTCAAAAAATCTGGTGTCGCTTTGTAACCATTTCATCGAACACCTTGGCTGCAGCACTGTCTTGACCAATTCTTCACAAATCAGAGCTAACCTTGGCCTAATTGTCGTCGCTGCTATGTCAATGATGTGTTCCTTCATTTCATCCATCACACACATCACTAGCCTCATTGGTTGTAAACATGCATTGCTCGGAACATTGCGATGACACCATGAAGATGATAGCATTGGGACAGCACAAGTCGAACCAGCGCAACCATGTGCACGGGCTTGTCGGTGGCGCTTAGATAGACTTGGAACATGCTGCAGTGATGCCGTGAGGTGGAGACATGGCGGCGACGGCGCAAACGGTCGGCACCGCTGGGGGAACGATCGTGGACGGCGGTGCGGCCATGGGGGGGGGGGGGTTGGCGAGCAGCAAGGAAGCAAGGCGGGATGCCGGCGTGTAGTGGCAGCAAGCTAGGCGTGGCAGGGCACGAACAGAGGCGACTTGCGGCAGGGCTGGTGTTGCGCATGGCTGTCGGCGAGCCTACGTGCGTGGAAGCAGAAGCAGGGCGCAGTTGACGCTGCTGCCGCTGGAGAGCTACAGCGGCAGAAGCGTGGCGCTATGCTGCATCGAGGGACGCGCACTGGCGCTGAGCCAAGGCTGACTGCCATCACCGGCGGCCAGGAGGCGGACCAGCGCGAGGGGGCAGCACGCCGACGAGAGGACACGCGGTAACAACGCGCTGGAGTACCGGGTAGCAAGACGTAGGGCCATGGCAGCGAGGGCACTGCTGGGTGCCATGGAGGCGCGGGCTCGAGGCGCGTGCGGCGACCGACACCTTGGCTGTGCAGGAGCGGGCGATGAGGCGAGTGCGGCGTCGGCCAACGCCGTAGGCCGCCATGGGGAACCAGCGGCAACAAGCAGGGGCTAGGAGGAGGCGGAGTGCCGTGGCGGCTTGGACGCGGCCGGGAGCGCGCGTCGGCGGGGCGTGGGGGCAGCGCAGGTGAGGAGGCACGACCGGCACGAGCGGGGAAGAACTGTGGATTGCAGCAAGGAGCCGTGGATTGAAGAAAACCAAACTTCGTTTGGTGAGGGCTGACTGGTCGGCCGCTTGATAAGTGGGCCCCACCCATGATATTACTCTTACCGGGCCAAACAATATATTAGGATGGAAGTTCTCGAAATACTACACATCGTCAATGTAGTTGGGAACTTTATGATGTTGCTCAAGTCGATGTCAGAACTTGAGTTCGAGCTAACATTCGAATTGTTAATCTTCTATTTGGAATATTCAAATTAAGGCTTTATGTTTTAACTAGTTAATATTTTTAGTCAACTTTGGTTAACTCACATGGTACATGTGAATTTGGATTTCCAAGTCCACTTTCAAAATTTTGAAGTTCGCATTTTTGTGCTCTTGCTCTACTCAAATGCGGGCTTTTACATTTGCGTAAGGGTAAGGGCTTAAAAACACCGAAAAACTCACTGAGCACCAGACTAGTATGTTCATGGATCGGACTAGTCCGTTTAGCTCTTTGTTGTCCAAGTACACTGTGCACCGGACTAGTCTGATCGTGGACCGGACTAGTCCGTTTACCTTTTTGGAATCCAATAACACAGTGCACCAGACTAGTCTGATCGTGGACCGGACTAGTCCGTTAATGTCCCTGTAAATCTTTTTAGTGCACTCCGGACAAGTTCGTTCAGAGCACAAGACTAGTCTGTTGAACTCTCTGTAGTCCAACTACACATAGCACCAGACAAGTCCGTTCTTGTATCGGACTAGTCCGTTCAACTCTCTGGAGTAGAATTACACATGGCACTGGACAAGTGCGAACATCCACCAGACTAGTCTGGTATACCTAAAACAATTAGGGTTTCTAGTGTGCTGCATTCCAAGCAGACTTTTACACAGCACATCGAACATGTCCGGTACCAAGTACGTACTAGTCCAGTCATCGGGATTTCTAATGGTAACTTTTGGAAACCCTATAAATAGGAGATACACGTCCCCTCAATGATATATTTCGATTCCTATTGTCAAAACCATAAACGCTAGCGCTGCCACTTGTCCCAAGAGCCCAAAAACACTTCTCCCCACGCATCAAAAGTCCAAAAGGTAAAAACCAACCGAACACTTAGATTTGGGATGTGTAGATCGTCGTCTACACATAGTTTAGCTCCTGGGTTTTGATCTCTTGACACTAGAGCTCTTTCGTGTAGTCTTTTTGAGTGTATTTGATCATTTTCATATTGTAATTCTTGTGGGAGCCCTGAACATGTGAGGTTGCCCCATAAAATCGGTGATTGCCCATGATAGTGGATTCAAGTCGGCCTTATGTGGTGAATTGAAGAGGGAAAGGGTTTGAAGAGACTCGACACGATGTGGGCTTCCTCAACAAGGAGTAGATCTCCTTAATGAGATCGAACCTCAGTAAAAATTGGTGTCTTGTGTGCTTCTTTACTTTTGCATCTTGATTAGGGCACATAGTTCATCAATATCATAACTTGAATTGCAAATTGTTTTTTCATGTATAACTTCATGACATCGATTGTAAATTCAAGTAATCTTATATGTTGTTCACATTTCCGCTGCTTAAAAGAATATAAATCCTGTACCGATATTTAATCAAAACGGCATATACCAGGCGCTTTGGAATATTCCGTCCACACAACTGGACAAGTCTGGTCAATCATGTTTTTGATCGTTTGACTAAGTGTGCAGGAAATTTTCAAGGCCTATTCACCCCCTCTAGGCCACATTAAGAAGTAGGACCCGAAAGGTTAGGTCAACCCGAACAAAAATGTTTTGTCTTACCAAATTCGAAACATTTTTGAGGCTCGGAGCTTCCTCTTCTTCTAGTTCTCACATTTTGCAATGCTTTTAAGAACCTAGCAGAGAGAAGTGCTAGCTCCTTCTCTGGAAACTCTTTAATCTATTCAAGGGTTAGAGAGGACAACAAAGCAAGTGTACCACAAGATGAAGATTGATCGGAGCTAAGCATGTCACGTTGAGAAACAAATGCAAGAGACTTGTTGGGGTTCTTACGTGAGATTATATCAATTTCATGAGTTTTCAATTTAGAATATAGCAACTAATGTAAGTGTACTCATGACAGTAGATTCACGAATAGAAGTGACTTTCATCTCTCAAATCGACACGACTAATGCACTTTGTAATTGCCTAGCATTATCAGCATCTGAAAAATTAACATTGACGCTACACAAGTTGCTGAGAATTTTATTAAAGCAAGCAAAGAGGTCATCAATGGACTCAGCGGGTTGCATCTCGAAGCACATGTATTCTTTATTGAACATGTCTTTCCTTACTTCCTTCAACGTGTTGGATCCTTTGTGGTAGTCAAAAAGTGCTTTCTACACATCGTACGCGGATCAGAGGTGTGCAACACGGTCGATGTCACTTTGAGTTAATCCTTGTATGATCAAGTTCTGAGCCTTGTTGTTGTTGTTGACATCTCTCAGATTTGTAACTATAAATTGATCTTTTGGAGGAACTTTGTAAGGTTTGTACACCTTTTCCCATATTGCAAAGCCATGCGCCTGGATGAAGTCTTCCATATGTGCCTTCCAAACCTGAAAATCAATACAACTAAAGACACAAGGTTTTGCAAAGTATTTCTGCATGATGATTAGTCAAAAACACGTGCAAATCACAAAGATTCGAGCACCGTGGCTCAGATACCAATTGTAGGGTCGAAGAGCACATGAAAAGCTACCAGAGCGGGGTGAATGGTAGATTTAATACTTTTTCAGCGGAAGCAACAAAAACGCCTCGGTACAAAATCAATCTGTTAAGAAATTATGTGCGCGACTAATCTAAACATGATCAATCGTGACAAAACAAGATTAGATTGTCGAGAATCAAGTCACAAAGACACGACAACAAGAATCACGAAAAATCATCGAAAAAAACTCAAGTTACGATCGAAAGATAGAACGAAGGTCAATCTATTGTACCCGTGAAAAACCAGATCTGCAATACTGCAATGAAACTCGTGTATACTCGAAACCACAAATCCACGTGCCAACGATAGTATGTTTTGATTCCTACTGCAAATTCGTAAACCCTAGCGCCACCACTTGTCCCAAGAGACCAAAAACATATCTCCCCACGCATCTAAAGTCCAAAAACGTGAAAACCAATTGAACACTTGGATTTGGGATTGGGAGATCATCATCTAAACGCTGTTGAGCTCTTGGGGTTTGATCTCTTGACAACTGTGCTCTTTCTTTTAGTCTTTTCGAGTGTATTTGATCATTTTTGCATTGTAATTCTTGTGGGAGCCCTCAACGTGTGAGGTTGCCCCATAAACTCGGTGATTGCCCGTTATAGTGGATTAAAGTCGGCCTTGTGTGGTGACTTGAAGAGGGAAAGAGTTTGAAGAGACCCAACTTTGTGTGGGCTTCCTCAACGAGGAGTATATCTCTTTGGTCAGATCAAACCTCAGTAAAAATCAGTGGCTCGTGTGCTTCTTTACTTTTGCATCTTGATTAGGGCACATAGTTGATCAATATCATAACTTGAATTGCAAATTGTTTTTTCACGTATAAATTCACGACATCGATTGTAAATTCAAGTAATCTTATCTGTTTTTCACATTTCTGCAGCTTAAAAGAATTTAGATCCAGTATCGATACTTAATCAAGTTGGCATACACCAGGCACACCGGACTATTCCGCCCACACAACCGGACAAGTCCAGTCAATCAAGTTTTTGGCCTTTTGATTAAGTTTGCAGGAAATTTTCAAAGCCTGTTCACCCCCCCCCTCTAATCCACATTCAGAAGTAGGACCTGAAAGGTTAGGACAATCCGAATGAAAATGTTTTTTCTTACCACATTCAAAACATCGTTGAGGCTCGGAGCTTCCTCTCCTTTTATTTCTCACATTTCGCAATGCTTTTGAGAACCTAGCAGAGAGAAGTGCTAGCTCCTTCAATGGAAACTCCTCAATCTGTTCAAGGGTTAGAGAGGACAACAAAGCAAGTGTACCACAAGATGAAGATTGATCGGAGCTAGGCATGTCACGTTGAGAAACAAATGCAAGAGACTTGTTTGGGTTCTTACGTGAGATTATATCAATTTCATGAGTTTTCAATTTAGAATATAGCACCTAATGTAAGTGTACTCATGACAATAGATTCACGAATAGAAGTGACTTTCATCTCTCAAATCGACAAGATAATGCACTTAGTAATTGCCTGGCATTCTCAGCATCTAAAAAATTAACATTGACGCTACGCAAGTTGATGGGAATTTTATTAAAGCAAGCAAAGAGGTCATCAATGGACTATGCGGGTTGCATCTCGAAGGACATGTATTCTTTCTTGAACATGTCTTTCCTTACCTCCTTCATCGTGTTGGATCCTTTGTGGTAGTCACAAAGTGCTTTCTACACATCGTACACAGATCAGAGGTGTGCAACACGGTCGAAGTCACTTTGAGTTAATCCTTAAATGATCAAGTTCCAAGCCTTGTTGTTGTTGTCGATATCTCTCAGATTTTTAACTATAAATTGATCTACTGGAGGCATTTCGTAAGGTTTGTACACCTTTTCCCATATTGCAAAGCCCTGCGCCTGGATAAAGGCTTCCATATGTGCCTTCCAAACCTAAAAATCAATACAACTAAAGACACAAGGTTTTGCGAAGTATTTCTGCATGATGATTAGTCAAAAACAGGTGCAAATCACAAAGATTCGAGCACCATGGCTCAGATACCAATTGTAGGGTCGAAGAGCACATGAAAAGCTACCATAGGGGGGTGAATGGTAGATTTAAAACTTTTTCAGCGGAAGCAACAAAAACCCCTCGGTACAAAATCAATCTGTTAAGAAATTGTGTGCGCGACTAATCTAAACAAGATCAATCATGACAAAACAAGTCTAGATTGTCGAGAATCAAGTCACAAATACACGACAACAAGAATCACGAAAAACCATCGGGAAAATCTCAAGTTACGATCGAAAGATAGAACGAAGGTCAATCTGTTGTACCCGTGAAAAACCAGATCTGCCATACTGCAATGAAACTCGTGTATACCCAAAACCACAAATCCACATGCCAACAATGGTATCTTTCGATTCCTACTTTCAAATTCGTAAACCCTAGCGCCACCACTTGTGTCAAGAACACATCTCCCCGCGCATCTAAAGTCCAAAAACGTGAAAACGAATTGAACACTTGGATTTGGGATTGGGAGATCGTCGTCTACACGTTGTTGAGCTCTTGGGGTTTGATCTCTTGACAATTGTGCTCTTTATTTTAGTGTTTTCGAGTGTATT
Source organism: Tuctoria greenei (assembly GCA_036927565.1). NCBI lineage: Eukaryota > Viridiplantae > Streptophyta > Magnoliopsida > Poales > Poaceae > Tuctoria > Tuctoria greenei. Next base: position 113,865,684 of record JAYESD010000005.1, read on the forward strand.
TGATCATTTTTGCATTGTAATTCTTGTGGGAGCCCTAAACGTGTGAGGTTGCCCCATAAACTCGTGATTGCCCGTTATAGTGGATTAAAGTCGGCCTTGTGTGGTGACTAGAAGAGGGAAAGAGTTTGAAGAGACCCGGCTCTATGTGGGCTTCCTCAACGAGGAGTATATCTCTTTGGTGAGATCAAACCTCAGTAAAAATCGATGGCTCGTGTGCTTCTTTACTTTTGCATCTTGATTAGAGCACATAGTTGATCAATATCATAACTTGAATTGCAAATTGTTTTTTCACGTATAACTTCAAGACATCGATTGTAAATTCAAGGAATCTTATCCGTTGTTCACATTTCTGCGGCTTAAAAGAATTTAGATCCAGTATCGATACTTAATAAAGTTGGCATACACCAGGCACACCGGACTATTCTGCCCACACAACCGGACAAGTCCAGTCAATCAAGTTTTTGGCTATTTGATTAAGTGTGCAGGAAATTTTCAAAGCCTATTCACCACCCCTCTAGTCCACATTCAGAAGTAGGACCTGAAAGGTTAGGACAATCCGAATGAAAATGTTTTGTCTTACCACATTCAAAACATCGTTGAGGCTCGGAGCTTCCTCTCCTTCTAGTTCTCACATTTTGCAATGCTTTTGAAAACATAGCAGAGAGAAGTGCTAGCTGCTTCTATAGAAACTCCTCAATCTGTTCAAGGGTTAGAGAGGACAACAAAGCAAGTGTACCACAAGATGAAGATTGATCAGAGCTAGGCATGTCAGGTTCAGAAACAAATGCAAGAGACTTGTTGGGTTTCTTACATGAGATTATGTCAATTTCATGAGTTTTCAATTTAGAATATAGTACATCTAATGTAAGTGTACTCATGACATTTGATTCACGAATAGAAATGACTTTCATCTCTAATGCATTTAGTAATTGCCTAGCATTCTCACCATCTGAAAAATTAACATTGACACTACGCAAGTCGCTAAGAATTTTATTAAAGCGAGCAAAGAGGTCATCAATGGACTCAGTGGGTTGCATATCGAAGAGCATGTATTTTTTCTTGAACATGTCTTGCCTTACATCCTTGATCGTGTTGGATCCATCATGGTAGTCACAAATTTCTCTCCACATATCGTACGCAGATCGGAGGTGTGCAACACGATCAAAGTCACTTTGAGTTAATTCTTATATGATCAATTTCCGAGCCTTAATGTTGTTTCTGACATCTCTCGGATTTGTAACTATAACTTTATAGTTTGGAGGCACTTTGTAAGGTTTATACATCTTTTTCCTTATTGCAAAGCCCAGCGCCTGGATAAAGGCTTCCATACGTGCCTTCCAAACCTAAAAATCAAAACAACTAAAGACACAAGGTTTTGCGGAGTATTTCTGCATGATGATTAGTCATAAACAGTTGCAAATCACAAAGATTCGAGCACCGTAGCACTGATACCAATTGTAGGCTCGAAGAGCACGTGAAAAGCTACCAGAGGGGGGTGAATGGTAGATTTAAAACTTTTTCAGCGAAAGCAACAAAAACCCCTCGGTAGAAAATCAATCTTTTAAGAAATTGTGTGTCTGACTAATCTAAACATGACCAATCGTGACAAAACTAGACTAGATTGTGGAGAATAAAGAAACGAAGACACGACAACAAGAATCACGAAATACCGTTGAGAAAAACTCAAGTTACTATCAAAGAATAGAATGAAGGTTAATCTTTTCTACCCGAGAAAAACAAGATCATCAATACTGCAATAAAACTCGTGTAGAGTTGATCTGCTTTTCCACGACTTGTTTTTGGGTTCCACCTTAAGTGGGCCTAAGGACGTCGTGTCTAACTCTTTTGGGAGCTCATGTGAGACCCCACACCGGCCTCCACCCTCCTTAAACTCAAAATCCATCAAACCCTAGCCTTCACCTCTATATAAACAGACCCACACCCTATTTTCACACCTTTTAGACACCTTTGAACCACACCCAAACCCTAGCTCGTGGGTAGCCACCACTAAGGAGGGAGAAGGAGATCCCGAGCAAGAAGAAGAAGAGGTGGAAACGGATGAGGATCAAGATCTCCATCAAGTTTACGTTCTTCGCCAACAAATCACCTTCAAGTTCTTCATCAACCATAGATCGTCAAGATCCAAGTGTTACCTCCAAAGCCCTTGATTCATTGGAGTTCTAAACGCTAGGTATACCTTCTACTTCCTCATTCTCACGTCAATTCAACCCATTTCTCCAAATTCATGTCGAGCTAGAAAACCTCAGTTCGCTGTTTCTGCAGAAGGCCGAACTAATCCAAAGATTGACAGAGGCGAAAACGGACAAGTCCAGACTTGGTCAGAAGAAAACCAAACAAGTCTCGCCAGAACTGGACAAGTCCGATTTTAATCAATGGGAAAACGGACAAGTCCGCTAGAATACCGGACAAGTCCAGAGGCTTAGCAAAATTTCGAAGGAATTGGAATACCGGACTAGTCCGCAATGGACCGGACACGTCCGAAACTGTCCAGAGGCAAAAAACAGAATAGTCCGCATGAAAACGGGGATGTCTGAGCGAGGTCAGAGAGAAATCGGACTAGTCCGTACAAAAACCGGACTAGTCCACACTCCTTAGAACTTTTGAGTGCGGTTTTGCTTCTAATTCATTTTAAACTTGTTCATTTTTATGTGGATTAATGTTAGACATGTATTAGAATGTATTCAATGAATTATGGATGAAAATGAGGGTGTTACAATCCTACCCCCCTTAAAATGAATGTCACCGTCGAGATTCGACGCAGGAGAGAAGAGATAGGGAAATTCCTTCTTGAGTTCATCCTCCAGCTCCCAAGATGCCTCTGATTCTAGATGATGCTTCTATTGTACTTTTCACCATTTGATGACCTTGTTCCTTGTGACTCTCTCCTTGGTTTCCATGATTTTGACCGGTTGCTCGGCATAAGTCAAATCTTCCTCTAGTTCTAATTATTCCATCGGCACTTGTTCTTCTAGTACCCTCAAACACTTTTTGAGTTGGGATACATGAAATACACTACGAACATCTGATAAGTGAGCAGGCATCTCCAACTTATATGCTACTTCTTCTCTTTTGTCCAAAATCTTGAATGGCCCAATGTATCGAGGTGCTAGCTTGCCTCTTATGTTAAACCTCTTTTGACCACTCATTTGTGACACCTGGTTCCGAAAAAGAACCAAGTGAACGCATATTTGTGCCCAGGACGTTCAATACACATACACGAGTGCATTCAAAAAAGGATATATAGAAAATTACCATAGAACAAGATTAATTAAGCACTTTTATTACAAAATTCATAATATCCTCAAATACAAGCTCTAATGAATATTAATGACATGTGTTTAAACTAATGCAACGAAAATAAACTAAATAAGCAAACTAAGCAACTATGCAAATAGGCATAAGGGATAGCGCAACTCCAGTCGACACCACAGGCAAGCTGACGGCAGATACGTCCTAGAACTCCGCATTATCATCGTTGTACTCCCAGATCTGACCTGCAACTATTGGTGGGGGAAATTGCAAGGGTGAGTACATTTCGTACTCAACAAGTGTGGAAAGTATGACATGTAGCTGATTCAAATGACGAATATGATAAAGGCTAAGTGCTAAAAAGTACGTTAAAACATTTGAAAAGCAATAAATTATAAGTATGTGAAGTAAACCAAACATAAACAGTAATAATTACCAAAGTATAAGTCCATATTCCATATCCATCACCATTACCTAGTTATGGCTGGTAATATGGTTATGGCTGGTTATGGAATGAATTATGACGTTGGATATGGTGAATGGCTAGTTATCCCTCCTACGTTGCTACACCAAGTCCAGGGAGGAGGAGCGTGTGTGAAGACACTCCCATGGGTGAGAGAAGCAACCCGCGACAACTTCTCCACGATAACAACCTCGACATAAAAAGTGAAGTTGAAGACCAAGCACGCAATATCCCCCAAAATTGTGAGTTTTATCACACTAAAGCTTATGATCCGGATTTGATCTCACAAATAGGTATGGATTTCGATTTCTTTTCCATTTGGCGTGCATTATAATGGTAAAATTTTGCTCACATAGAGGAGAAAGGTTCACGCCTTATCACTATACAATTCCTTTGCACCCTCAAAATCGGATTTGATGGTATTAGTTTTATATTATTTCTAAAAGAATACAACATCCGATGGAACGAATTAAGTGAAATCCTAGGCTTCTACTTTACGAACAAAGTTTTTGGCATGAATTGAATAGTGAGGTCAGATGTAGTGCTCTTAGGAATAACCACTTGCACAATCCTACATTACGGTTCATGCATAGATTGGTGGCTATGACTATGCTCCCTAGACAAGATGTAAGAATAATCGGTGATGATGAACTGAAAACTTTGTTTGCCATGGTTAAAAAGATAAAAGTTGCTCCAGTTATTGCCATGATGACACAATGGCTAGATTACATTTCAATGATAGGGCCAATTGAATGCACTTCATTGATTACCCGCATTGCTACTAGGGTAGGAGCACTAGAATATACTTCATTTGAATATATTGAAACCAAACAAGAATTAATCAGGTAGATTATCTAGTGCAAGGACATACCCTTAAGCATGATCATGATGGCTCTTTAATATTTTATTATCTTGGCTTTGTCAATGAAATTCGGTTAATTAACCCGGATTTTCATTTGTACAAATGACTGAGGCTAACCATTGATCTTTTTCCTATCGAGGAAGCTCAAAGAAGTAATGCCTCTAGGAGGGTAACTAGAAGCCTTGCAGAGAGAGCGACCACGACCATACCTCTGACAACCTCCACGGTACATGAGTACGAAGAGGAAGAGGAGACAACTTGTGATGCACCCGAATGGACTCAACCTCCATTGTATGAGACCAAAGGACCGTCTTTGCATGGATGGTCGGGCCACGTGGGAGCCATCCTTATCCACTTCAAGCTCTAGAAGTTTGCCTCCAACGTCCATGAGATGATGTTGTTCCTTTTCAGCTACAATTCATCATGACTATAGCCAAGGAATGACAAATCTCACCAGACATATGGGAGATTTTGGAGTGAGGACGGGAGAAATCTACGACACTCTCCAAGAGCATGTCCAAGGTACCCAAGATTGGGAACAACACATGGACACTCAGTTCACTAACTTCACCTCCACACCACAACAACAACAACAAGAGGATCTTGTGGCATACTTCCATCATCAATGGTTTAACCCTTGTCACAGAGATGATTGAAGAACAAGCTTGGGGGAGGACCCTGTTGACGGCTGTTATATACCAATTTCACCCATCAATACAACTCAATTATGTGAACTAAATATCATTTCTTGCACACATCACCTTTCTATTTAACCTATTTCCACTTGTCTTTGGATAAATTAGTGCATGCAGGGATTCTATGCAGAATGGAAGTGAAACAAGGGGATGAATCTTATAAAATATCATTCCATCCAATTAGGTGACGCCAGGTGGCACCACATGGATCAAATGGCCGACAAACAGAAGCATTTGAGGCCATCCAATGGTGTAGCACCAATATCAGTGAATGGGACCGGCCAAGCAGAGACCTGGAGGAAGCACACCGCAAAAGGGGCCAAGACCAGGTCGGTCGACCACCCTAGTCTGCCGACTAGGTCCTGGTGCCTTTCGCGGTCAAACGCCACGTGTTGGCTCCTCCCAGCTTGAAGAGGTCATGGGTGACTGATTCACGTGCTTTTGGTGACATGAACCAACCCTTCTCCAAGCTATAAATAGGACCCCTCACTTCAACACACACCACTTGAGTATTCATCCATTGTATCCATTACTCTCCATAGGTTTAGAGTAGTATAGGCTGTAGATAGGAGAGTCTCTAATCCATAGTCCAAATAGGAGAGGAGTAGAAGGAGTCTCTTCCCAATTTCCAATTGGGAAAGGTATGTCTCCCATATGCCTATTTGTATTTCTGACTTTATTATTAATAAAGATGTTATCTTTAGTCTTCCATTGTTCATAACTTGAATGAAGCGTTTCTTGTTTGATTATTGATTTCATCTACGTGGTAGGAGTAGTATTTGTGATTGTGCTATGCCATTATCAATATGTCATCATATACAGTATAAACCTCCACTATAGTCTAATTAGCTATGATATTATTATGTTAACATGAATCACTTATGCTATGAATTAACATTGGTTCAACGATGTTTTAGTTCATTGCCTTAGGATGGATTGTGCCTAGGCTCTTAAGGTAATTACTTAATATGCTAGCATGGTGCTAGGATAGAGAGTAGCACTGAATGTCTCGTATGCCCATGGATTGAAGAGGTAGGCAGTAGGCGGTGACAGCCCTATCTGTCCTTTGTAATCCTCCATGTTCGGCTATGCCACAGGCTCTTGGCGGGAGTCGTCCTAGTATTGCTAGGGGTAAACCCATTACTGATGTCTTAATCCACTTAGCATGAGAATTCATAATTAACATGATCATAGGGATGAATTGTCAGTAGTGCATAGGAAATATCAATGGACCCCAAGTTCAGGTAAATTATTTCACATTGCATATTTATTTTCCTTTCATCCACTATTCACCTTGCATATAAAAAAGTTAAAATAAGTAGAATAGATTTGCTTTCAAATAAAATAAAATATGTGTGGTAAGAATGGTTTATAATTCACATAGATGAAATGATGAATAGTTGCTCTAATATAATTTCCATAAGTCCCTAGTTTACATCTTAATACCCTCCAAAATATTGCATCCATTGGCTACGATTAAATTTGCCTTGATTTAGAAATTTTGTGTAGCAAAAAGCTTAATCAAATTCTAAAATGTTGTGAAATATGATATAGTAATAGGGCTGCCATTCCTAGTTTGAAAGTGAAACTTAGATTTCCGAAGAAATTCTAAAAATATTTAAGTCACTCTCATTTGATTGAAAATACCTACCAAAGCCATATGATATGTTACGTTGATAGACCTTATGCATATGCTATTTGTCTTACCATTGAGCTTAGTCAAACTAGTATAGTCCTATGTGAGAATTCATTCATTTCTTTTTGAATTCAATACTTCACTTGCAAATGCCATAATTCTACACTAGAAGTTAGCAAAATCTATCAAATCATCATTCCACAATAAAAAGAGAAACTGCATACCTTTCATGTTTAGTAACTGCTTTAAATTTATTGCATAAAAAGGGAGTAGAAGACATGACTACAAAAAAAAAGAAAATGCATTCTTACATCAAAAGCATGAGAAAAAAAAGAAAGAGAAAAGTAGCCATGTTTCATCCCTGCAAATAAGAGTCTACACAAATAGGAGTCATCTCAACATCTGTTTCCACTTCCACTCCATCACACATGCACAAGTCTTAACTCGAATTGTTTTGAATTGATTTCTTTGAAGGCTTACTCTTTTGACTTAGAAATAATATGTGTTGCAGATATGCCACTACATTCCCTACCAAGATCCACATACAAGCCTTATTTAGTGGTAGGATGAGTTTAGGCAAAATGCCTTGGTGAGGATATATTTCCACTACACACAAAGGAGTCAATGAGAGAATAAAATTGAGGTACTTAAAATCTAAATTGAACTCTCTGAAATTTGAGTGGAACTTGATCTCTTGGCTATGCTTGCTCCATTTGCTGTTCTATATTTCAAGAACCCATGGATAGGAGAAGGCATAAGCCCTATGATGACTTAAGATGGTTAAAGTACCATAAGCCAATTTTTGCAATACTAGGTAGAGTATTTTGTTGTGCACATGGTGCTTTTTAAAAATAGAACTATCAAAGTGTTTATGTGACACTTCCTCTGGACCTGCTTTGAGAGGAGCCCACATAGGTTCTTGATCAGTGGGGCTTAGTCCTCAGGTGAGGTTACGCGTATGAGACATGGGTGAGACAGTGGTTTTGCGTTGTTAGGGTCACCGGAGCGTAATACCGTACTCCCTGTTGTGTGTTGTTTTGCTAGAGAGTGTGCTCTCTTGGGTGTGTGAGGTTGGATTGCTAGAGAGTGTGCTCTCTTGGGTGTGTGAGGTTGGATTCGGATCCTTTGAAATGGTGGCGATCTGGTCCTTTTATAGACAAGGTTGGACGCCTTACAAGTGAGGTCTGAGGCCCGACAAGTAGCATCGTGGTGATGTTATCCTAATGATCTAAGTCTCCTCGCATAAGCTTCCTCTGATCGTGACTTGAAGATTTGCATCTTGCTGCCTCAGACACTAGTGGCCCATGCGTAGTCGTTGATGATGGCAGGGAATGTCCCGTCCAACTGTCTTGTCACCGTAAGCTACCCAATTGGTGGAGAGGGGTAGGCCTGCGACATCTTCACCACGTCGTGCGCCCGGGGAATGCGCGTGTCTTCAATGTCAAATTTATACAAGGCGCACCACCTCTTAACTCCCGCAACCCATCATTCAGGGCAAGTTGCAGGACACGTGGCAACATGGGAGCTAGCCTCTACAGGGGTGGCTAGGTCCTGTATTGTGGGCCACGTGGCAGCCCTGCAACCCATGTCTAAGGTGAACTACGGTCCAGATTGCAGGACACGCGGTAGAGCCGGAGTGCGCCTCCGCAGGAGGTGGCTGACCTTGTGATTCAGATCACGTGGCAGCATTGGAGCCGACTCCTTTGGAGGAGCGGGGTCCCATACCGCTAGACACGTGGAAGCTTGGGAGCCCATCTCTTCGAGGGATCTGGGCCCGTTTTGAGGTCCATGTCGCAGCGCAAAACCCATATCTGAGAATGGCTGAGGTTCGGGCCTTCTGGACATGTTGCGCCATCGGACCCTGCCTTAGCAAGGTGGTAGGGTACTTTGGTGATTGTAGTCTATGTGCGAGGGTACCCAGTCTGTTTGGTATTGATAGTGGCCCCCGGGTCCACCCTGGGGGAGGTGATGAGCCCGAGGGTGGAGCCCTAACCATGCTTTTCGGCGCTGCCTTTTGATTTCATCTTGGTCAGCCGAAGCAGTGCTCGCCTCTGCCATCGTGGCCACTTGTTCCCTTCTGGTTTCCCATGGTGGTCTTCGACCAGTTAAACATCACGGAGCTGACTCCAACACCAATGCAGCTCCAGCTGGCTGACTCTTCATTCCATTATCCTGAATGTATTGCTGAGGATGTCCTGGTAAAAATCTGGAACTGCTTCATATCATGGATTTCATGGTGCTCGACATGGATGTTGAGAAGGATACGCCGCTCATTCTTGGGCGCCTATTCCATAGCACCACGGAAGCTCACATAGATGTCTAAGCTAGAGAAATCCACTTCAATATCAATGGGGAGGAGGAGAACTTTAACTTTCCCCCAAAATAGGAGCTATGATCCATGATTCGGATCAAGTATGGGCTGAAAGATAAACACATTCAAGATGTTGAAGTCACACCTCCAAAGGTTGACCCTCTCATTGCATTCCTGAGAAAATTGATATATGCGTGGAACATGTCTTTTCGTCCACACCAACATCCCAAGAAGACGGAGAAGTCCGGGCCTTTCCAAGGGCCCAAGTTCACCAAACCTCCGTAGAAGGAGTGGTGGAGGTAGCAAGACAAGCCGTTCGAGCCCGTTCCTCTGGGCTCGGATGCCAAGAAATGAAGACGGAGGAAAAGTCCATCTCATCGGACTTTGGTGAGACCTTGCTAATAGGTTAATTGGTAGTTATCTTTATTTGATTTTTCTTTTCGCCCCATTTGATTTTTCCCACTTAACTTGAAATTTTTCCACTGCATATTTGATTTTTCTTAGTAAGTTGAGAATCTTATATTCTCAACTATCATTTTTATTTCTTTATTTTCACAAAAAAAGAAAACTTTTTTAGCTTTTGAAGAAGAGTTTTATTCGACAAAAAACAATTTTCTGAGTTATCTACATTTAATTAATAGATGGTACAGAATACTTAATTGTTCCAAATATCTCAGGTTAACTGGTCTAAAACTTTTTTTGTGGCCTATAGGGATGATAAAGAGATTATCTGAATATTTTAAAATTTTTATCATTCCTGGATTGTGCATAAGAATTATTCCAAGTATTAGGCTTCACCGAATATTCAAAAAATTCAAAGGACTGATCATGTCAAATAAACTAGTTCACTCAAAAGTGGCGTTCACTAGGTGTATATAGAATTTTGTTTTGCATTTTCAACATTTGGCTACAAATTACTATGATTTTTCCAAGGTGTTCACATTTTCAGGATTTTTATTTTACTAGAAAATCAACAATGTGGCTGACGGTAGTGTCCACCCGAAAGGTTCTTCTTCAACCTCTAGTTGTGGCGACGGGATCTTTCCTTGCTGTAGTATCTTTACCGCGATGGTTCCCAATGTGGCTTTAGCGCTTCTGCTGCTATTGCTCCGCCTTTAGGGGAACCGCCGGGCTGCCTTCTCACGTGGGTGCTTGATCAGGCCGGTCTTTCTGATAGGGGACCTCGGCCCCGCTGTCATGGACACTATGGGGTGAGTAGCGTGTTTGGGGCCAGGCAACTCGCACGATGCGCTCAAACCTCGCCGGTGTGATTAAAAGGAAACCTTTGAGGGCAAAGGTAGTTCCTTCCTTTCTCACACCCTAGCGCTTGAGCCTTCGTCTTCTTCCTTGAGCACCAGAGCTTCCCCCACCTGCAAAGTTGTTGATTCCTGCTTCAATGGCTCCGATCTTGTCTCCCTCTTGCATCGTGGATGTACCGCCCGTGAGGCAGCTGCTTGGCTGGGAGGACGAGAAGCGGTAGCATCTGATCCGCCCCGGCTCCCTACCTCTCAAGTTGGAGAAGGAAGAGATCGTCTTATTCACCTCGTAAGCATACTCCAGGTTCGTTCCAGCCGTTTCCTCCTTCCATGTGATGCTTTTGGAGGTCTTCAGGCTCCAGCTTCATCACCTGTCGCCAAACTCTATGGTGGTGGTGGCAGTGTTCTTGCACTTCTGCGAGATGTTCGCGGGAGTGTACTCATCCATGTCGGTATTCCTGCAGTTCTTCGTAGTGGGGCGGACTGGGAAGAGAAAGATGAACATCCTCGGCGCCTACTACTTCCAACAGCGGGCCAATAGTCCATTCAGGTACATCACCCCACTTTCTGCCACGAGGTGGGATGGTTGGAGGGGTGAATGGGTGATCCTACATGCTGATGCCCACGATCGCATGGTTCAGCCCACTGTGTGACACTCGGTTCCAAAAATGAACCAAGTGAACACAGGTACATGAGTGCATTCACAAAAGGATATACAAGAAATTACCATAGAATAAGATTAATTCACCACTTTTATTACACAATTTAGAAAAATCCTTGAATACAAGCTTTAATGATTATAAATGACAAGTTTGAACAAGGCAGCAAAATTAACTAAATAAAGCAACTATGCAAAATAAGCAAATATGCATAAGGGTAGTGTGGCTCCAAGCAATCTAGAGGTAAGCTTACTGTAGACACGGCCTAGAACTACGCAGTATCACCGTTATACTCCCAATCTTGACCTGCATATGTTGGTGGGGGAATTGCAAGGGTCAGTACATGTATTACTCAGTGAGTGTGGAAAGTATGAAATGTAGCTGATTCAAATGACGAATATAATAAAGGATAAGTGCTGAAAAGTACATTAAAACATTTAAAAAGCAATATATTGCATGTATGTGAAGTACACCCATCATAAACCATGTAGTTACCATAATACCAGTCCACATTTCATTGCGATCATCCATATTTCAGAATTCTCATTACCATTAACCATATCCATTGCCATAAACCATAATACCATCCCATAACCAATACCAAACCATCCCAAATCCCAATTTCCTTCTAATCATGGAAGTTGTCTAGGTTCTCTTAACTGGGAGCACGACTATCATGATAGTTTTAATACTCTGTAGAATTTGTACCACTTTACCCACATGTTTGTAATTTCATCACCTTTTGATGACAATGGAACCTCTATTATTCCATCTCACACTTCCTTAGGTGTGTGGCCAAGAGATCACAAAATAGCCTTTAAAAATGGACTACTAGTATGTACGAACCCACTGAGGTTTCAAAGATGGCAATGTCTCCAACTGAGCACGTCTTCAACCAAGGGCCCCCTCTTGTGCCATTCGGATACCAGGGAGTCCCACCTCAAATCCAGACCCAATTCAGCTCCCCTTCCCTGGTACACCAAATAATCCATGCAAGACTTGCAATACCCTAATTAATCTGCTACGCCGCACCCATATTTGGCCTCGTGGTGGCACTCTTGTCCTTGCTTATTCTCGCATGAACTGGTGCTTAGATCTAAACCAAGAAACCACCATGTCTTACAACCCATACGCATACCAGGCTTGTTCAGATCACCCATTACCATATCATATTGACCAGTTCGTATTAACCATAATTTCATTAATGCATAATTAAATGATATGGTTGTTTTCCCATCCCAATTATTTAAGCGAAGCAAAAAGGTAAAAAGCCCTTCCCGACTCTCTACCATATATTCCAGGTGACAAAGGTGGTTAAACAAAACTAGTAAACTCCTATCATGGGTTTCCCATCAAATTTACACAAGCAATGAAGTTTTGCGTACAACACAATTATTGTAGAACACGATCAATTTGTTAAAGGACACTTGCCTTGCTCTTGGGCTTGATTGGGATCAAAGACTTCAAATTAATTCCTTGTGCTGGAGGTCCTCTGCAGCACCTTTAGCGTAAATCTGTCTAATCCGTGCAACGGACGTACAAGACATGAATTACAATCAATAAGTGCACATATATTACTAAATATGATATGACATGCCTGATTAATGCAAATGCAAAGCAAAACTAGTTAATCAGTTGTTAATGAGGTTTAATAACTAGTTCTAATAGCTTTTAACAAGTTTGGACAGGTTTGGAGTTGATTCGAATCAATTTAGAATTAATTCAGAAGAAAACTGTCAGACAGATAGGACTAGTCCGCTATAGGGCCGCACTAGTCTGACCTTCGCAGAAACAGCGAATTAGTGTTTCCTAGATCAACGTGAATTTGGGGAAACGAGGTTGATTTCACGTTGGAAATAGAGAGTAGAAGGTATACCAGGTGTTTAGAACTCCAATGAGTCAAGGGTTTTGGAGGTCACACTTGGATCTTGACGATCTGGGGTTGATGAAGAACTTTATGGTGGATTGTTGATGAAGAACGAAAGCTTGATAGAGATCTTGAATCTCTATTGTTTCCTCCTCTTCTTCTTCTTGCTTGGGATCTCCTTCTCCATCCTTGATGGCGGCTCTCTATGAACTAGGGTTTGTGGACTTCCAATTGAGGCAAAAGGATGTAAAGTCAAGTCGTGGGGTTGTTAATATAGAGGTGGAGGGCTAGGGTTGATGGATTTTGAATTTAAGGAGGGTGGAGGCCGGTGTGGGGTCCCACATGGGCTCCAAAAAGAGTTAGACACAATGTCATTAGGCCAACTCAAGGTAAAACCCAAAAACACGTCGTGGAACAAAAGATCATCTCAGAATCATGATCACCAGACAATTGCACAAAAGGCCGGACTAGTCTGAAATTAGTCAGAGAGATATCGCACAAGTCCGGACTGGACATCAGACAAGTCCAAACTTAGTCACAGAGGAAAATAAACAAGTCTGGCCAAAACCGGACAGTCCAATTTTAGTCAGAGGAGAAAATGGACAAGTCCGCTAAATGTCAGACAAGTGGGGACAAGTCTAGGGACTTTGTGAAATTTTCAAGGAATTGGAATACCGGACTAGTCCTCACGGGACCGTACAAGTCCCAAAATTGTATAGAGATGAAACCGGACTAGTCCGCAGCAAGAAAGGACAAGTCCGAAGATGGTTCGAGAGAAATCGGACTAGTCCGCACCAAAAACGGACTAGTCCGCACTCCTCGAAACTTTTGAGTGCGGTTTTGCTTTTAATTCATTTTAAACTCATTCCTTTTTATGTGACTTAATGTTAAACATGTGTATGAACTTATGCAATGCATGATGCATGAAAATGAGGGTGTTACAAACCTACCACACTTAAAATGATCCTCGCCCTCGAGATTTGACGCGGAAGAGAAGAGATAGGGAAATTCCTTCTTGAGATCATCCTCCAACTTCCAAGTGGCTTCTGATTCCGTATGATGCTTCCATTGCACTTTACATCATCGAATCACCTTGGTTCTTGTGACTCTCTCCTTGGTTTTCATGATCTTGACTGGTTGCTCGGCATAAGTCAAATCTGCCTCTAGTTCCAATTATTCCATTGGCTCTTGTTCTTCCAGTACCCTCGAGCACTTCTTGAGCTGTGAAACATGAAAGACATCATGAACATCCGATAAGTGAGCTGGCATCTCCAACTTATATGCTACTTCCCCTCTTTTGTCCATAATGTTGAATGGCCCTATATATCAAGGTGCTAGCTTCTCCGTGATATTAAACCTCTTGTGACCTCTCAGTGGCAACAACTTGAGGTAAACAAAATCTCATCCTACTTCAAAGGCTAGTTTCCTTTTCCTATTGTCGGCATAGCCTTTTTGCCTTGATTGAGCAGCCCTCAAGTTTTCACGGATAATCTGTACTTGTTTCTGAGCTTCTTGTAACATATCAGGTCCAAACACTTGATTTTCTCCTGTCTAATTCCAGAACAAAGGTTTCCTAGACTCCCATATAATGCTTTATATGGTGACATTTGCAAGCTTGCTTGGTAACTATTGTTATATGAAAATTCTGCATATGGCAAGCTCTTGTCCCAACTTTTCCCATGCTTCAAGGCACAAGCCCTTAACATATCCTCTAATATCTGATTGGTCCTCTCACTTTGTCCATCCGTTTGAGGGTCATATGCTGAGCTGAAATTCAACCTTGTCCCCAATGCTTCATGCAATTTCTGCCATAACCTGGGGGTAAACTGAGAACCTCTATCCGAGACTATTTTCTTCAGGACAACATGTCGGCACACAATATGCTACATATATAGGTCTGCCAGTTGTATTGCAGTATACTTGGTCTTGACAGGGATGAAGTGAGCTCACTTGGTCAAACGATCAACAATTACCCAAATTGAGTCATAACAGGACTGGGTACGCGATAAACCAAGTATGAAGTCCATTCCAATTTCTTCCCACTTCCATTGTGGAATCTTCAATGGCTGCAATAATCTAGTTGGCCTTTGATGTTCAACTTTAACTCGTTGGCACACATCATACAACGCCACATATTCAGCTATGCCCTTTCTCATGCTAGCCCACTGTCGGAGGGTGATTCCGGCAATTCTCCTGGCACTACGTTTAGCAGACCGTGGAGTTTTCTAGTTCAGTTAGGGCGCACAGATATTCAGAGAAAGGTGGCGAGTTGACACGAGTATTTACATGGTTCGGGCCGCCTGAGCGTAATACCCTACTCCACGGGTGTGTGTTGTTGTTCTATAGAACGTCTAAGCGCTTGAGTGTGAGAGACTAGAGTGTCTGGGAGTCTTAGGTGCGCGGGTGTGGCCGTCCCCCCCCCCCCCCCCCCCCGTGTATCGCTCGACCAGTCCTTTTATAGTACAAGGACTAGCCGTTACACCATCAGCCCGGCCTGACATGTGGCCCTGGCGGTTACTGATGCTTAATACACAGTTAATGTGCTTAATTACCCTTAATAGCATGGTAACACGCCTTGACAGTGGCGTTACTGGTATTAAGGGTCCTTCGATCGTGTGTCATTAAGATAGCATTAATGACACATAATCAGGTCTTGAAGCTTTAATTGTTCCTTGAAGGTCCAAGACGTTCGAGATCCTCCAATCTGTCTGTTGAAGTTGAAGGTCCGGCGGTTGGACGTGTGGTAGCTCCGGAGCATACTGTCCTGGACGAGTAGGTCAGGTGATGTTGTACATGTGTCAGTACTGGAGCTTCCCTAGTCAGGGGTTAGGTTCGGGGGTGCCACACATATATCTAGTCTGGATCATTACATTGTATGGAATGTAGCTTCGGTTTTACGATACACGATGTGGCACTGGGACTAACCATAGAAGGGAGGCATGTCCAGTTCCGTATGACACGTGGGGCCTTTGGAGGTCTTCAACTCAGATAGGTGGAGTTCCTTTGCAATGTTTGCAATCCCAAGGGGTATCCGGTACGCAGGCTACCGAAAGTGGCCCCCTGGCCCACCTCTGGGAGAGACTTTTTGGATTAAGTCATTTTGCATGAGGTGGGTCCATCTTGTCCTTCAACCACCTGGTCCGCGCTGGCAAGATCCCGTTCAAGAAGGAGCAAGCCGGCGACATGGTGTAGTTTTATGTGTACGCCATGGTGGGACTGCTCCCACGATTCTCCCCTTTTCTCTTGATGCTGATAGACTTCTATGGTCTGCAGTTGTACCACCTTGGCCCCCACTCCATTCTTCTGGTGTCGACCTTCGTCCACTTCTGCGAGATGTGGGTGGGTATTCCCCTCTGCGTCGAGCTCTTCTGCACCTTTTTCACCATCCACACAACCGGCAAGAGTGACAAGTATCTTGGCTTCTACTATTTTGTGAAGCTCAAGAAATGCCCGTACAAGTACCTGAGGTCGTTCCCTTCCGGCAAGTGGGACAACTTGAACAAGGATTGGATTGTCATCACGGCAGAGGAGCATGAGAAGCTGGAGCTGCTCGAAGGCCTTCCCAATGTTGACACTAAAGCCTGGAGTGAAGTTTCGGTGCTGTCGTTGGCCGTCAATCCTGCCTTGACCAGGATCCGCCAATGTGTGGAAGGAGGAGTGACCCCCCAGGTGGTCTTCTATAACTTCCTGGTCAACAGGTGGGCTCCGTTGAAGAAGAGGGAGAAGCTCGCCTGGGCCCTCAACAGTGTGATGGACGATGACCGGATCGATACCGGTTTGACGTCCAACCTGGAAGGCGCAGATTTGGAGCTTCATCATAAGAAGTTCCAGCACGGCATCAACGTCGAGGGCGATGACTTGACTCCGCCAGCAGCTTTCCTCCCTTTGCACATGGAGGTAGAGTTCAGCAGGGAGCTCTTGCGGAAGATGCCGGTGCTTGACAACCTCGGTGAAGTTGAGAGGCGTTTGACCACCAAGCTGGCAATCCTCGGAGCTTCTGACGGTGGCCCTGCTCCTGCCTCGAAACAGAGAGTTGAAGTCATAGGCAAGGGCAAAGAGTTGGCCGAGCCCACGAGCTGAAAGAGGAAGTTGAAGCACTCTGACGGGAGGCTCGTCAGACCTGCTCCTTCCACGACAGCTCCTTCTCCACGACGGGGGAGGTCTTCGACGGCGACAACCACTCTAGCATCAGCGTCTCCCCGGGACGCCAGCTCCGCCCAGGTGACTCCATCATCGGAGCTAGTTAAGGGCTCTAGGTCCGAGGGTCCATCTTAGTCGAGGGGGGCCTCAACAAAGACGTTGCTGGTGGCAGCAACAAGCTCCGGAGGGCCTTCCGAAGCTACTACCCCAGTTGCGATTGGGTCGGGCTCCGAGCATCCGACAAAGAGGTTCCACGCTAGCTGGAGCGGAAGTCTCCCAAGGTAAATGTGCTTTTTTACCTCAGTTGGTTATTTTTTGTTGTAATCATATTTTGAGTTTCTTCGTCCTTCATCCATAGGGTATCCAAGAAAGGGGCTGAAGCTCCAGTTCCCGCGATAGCAACTGATGTTGTACAGGCGGAGGCTCCAGCTCCAGTTCCAGCACCGCCCCAGGTGGTGGCTGAGGTCACGGCAGCTCCGGCGCCAGCTGTTGTGGTCCTTGACCTCGACTCATCTCCCGAAGCTCCCATGGTAGAGCCGGACCATGGGAAAGAAGACGTACCAGTGGCACGAGCTTCAGAGGTTGAAGCTCCGGTTTTCAATGTTGTGATGGCGGACGCTCCAGCCTCAGAACCGGAGGTAGCGGCAGTTCCGGCCTTAGAGCCGGATGTTGTTGAAGCCCCAACGATGGAGTCGGAAGTTGATGAAGTTCCGGTGCCTGAGCCGATTGTCGCGGAGGTGCCAGCGCCCGAACCGGTGGAGGTTGAAGCGCTGGCGCCTGGACCGGCTGTAGGATCGAATAGCACGTGAAAGCTACCAGAGGGGGGGGGGTGAATGGTAGATTTAAAAATTTTACGCAGCGGAAACAATTAAACCCCAAACCCTTCGGCAGAAAAATGATCTGTTGAAGAAATCGTGTGTGAGACTAATCTAAACGTGTTTCACCATGACAAAAGTGATAGATATCAGAGAGAATCAAGTAACGAAGACAACAAAAAAAGAATCACTCAAATCCGTCGAGAAAAACTCAAGTTATGATCGAAAGATCAAACAATGGTCAATCTGCCCTACCTGAGAAAAACATTTCTGGAACGCTGCAAATAAACTCGTGTAGATCATAGACCACAAATCCAATGACCGTGAAATTTTGACATATGATAGACAATCAAGTTGTGAAGACAACCCAAAAAGAATCACGTCAATTGGATATGTAAAACTCGAGTTATGATAAAACCACCGACGAAAGGTAGTGCTGTCCAGAAACTCGAAGAGTAAAACTTGTTTGGAACAAGTCGGACGAACCAGGCACAAAAGTTCCTTCAAACTAAGAATTTTATTCAATAGAACACAAGAGGAACAGCCCCAAAGTCGTGCACCATGAGCTCTGGCTCCCCTGCTTATATAACCAGCCCTTAGGCCAACCCAATACCAACTAGGACTCAAATCCTACTCAGATCATGAATCATAACTTTCCATAACTGCTCAAGATTCTTCTATACGCAGATAGAAGCAATCTTAAGACTTCCAAACACCTTAGGAACGTATCCCACATTCCTAAACAACTCAAATTCGTGACCCACACGAAATCCTATCATAACCAATTCAAATCTTTCCATATTTGCGTCAAACCCGACTCAGCCGCAGCCTGAGTCCATAACCTAGTCGGTTGGACCTTTCCGACCAATTCTTTACGTCCACATCACTTCATCACGCCTCGGAACCATGCAGCCACGTCCATGCACTCCTTGCACACGTGCAAACATCTTCCAATGACGTCCACGATACCTTCATATGCTTTGTTCTTGATTCAATCATGCTGCGCAACCTTCTTATCAGCTCAACCACAATTCCTCCTGAATTTGGTTGTTGGAACCTCATCTCCTCCCTGGGACTAGTCCAATTGATCCCGTCACCAGCCATGTCTTGAACTCAAGCAACACCTGCACATGAATAAACAACCAATCCATACAAGCCCAAGTCCTCGACTTGACTCAAGTTAGTTCCGAACACAACACCTTACGTGAGCACCTCACATAAGCATGTTGCAAAGCATATCAAAACGAAATCATCCATATCAACCAAAATGCACCAAAAACTCAGCAAATGAATACTAAGCAATCTTTCCAACAATGTAAAGCAAGTACGAAACATTGCAAATGAAAAGCAGAAGCACTGCGGTCAAGTTCCGGAGCATCCCACGGCAAGCCGGAGCTTGCCCCGGAGCTTACCTAAACTAGTACAATGAAGCACCTGCCGGAGCTTATCAAAACTAGAAGATCCTAGCACCGGAGCTTACCAAAAACTAGTCAAAACTAGTCAACCCAAAACTGGAGCTAGACAAAGTACGTCGGAGCTTAGCAAAAGCATGCCGGAGCTATTAAATATATGCCGGAGCTATCAAAGACATGCCAGAGCTAACAAAGACATGCCGGAGCTAAAGATAAAGCTCGCCGGAGCTAACTAAAGCTAGTTGGACCTTACCAAGAAGTCGGACCTAGCATCGAATGTAACCGAAGCTACCCAAACCAAGCCGGACCTACCGTCGGACCTTGCCGTAGCTCAGAGCTAGAGTCGGACCTTGATAAAAAGGTGTTTTGGTGATCAAAGCCAAGTGTATTCACTACAAGCCAATGTATTCAGCACACATAGGTCTTACAATCTCCCCCTTGATGAATGCATTGGCAACACCAGTTAATATCCGAACATTGGCTTATTCACATAAAAGTTTTGAAGACAATTTATCCCCCTTTGTAAATCAAAAATAAATGAGAAGAAAAATTATCCCATATTATCTCTCCCCCTTTATTATCTCTCCTTATGCACATATTCTCTCTCTCTTCATGCTTATCTCTCCCCCTTTGACAATGTATTAAGCAAGTCATGAGCATATAAACAATTTATCTCTCCAACTTTAGTTGTTATGAGCATATTATAACATATACATATAAACAAAGCTCATCCAAGTCATACTATCAAGTAACTTACACTATCACATCATTGAGATACATAAAGTAGTGTAAGCCATGCTAGAGAGCAAGTGTGATTTTCAATTTTAGCAGGTCATGATCTCACAAACTCAACTATTTCAAAACCTGAAAGCATGACACTTGTTGCTGCATTTTATTATTTTTCAAAGCATAATTTTAGATCATATGATATTTGCAAGAGATTATATGCGCATCTATCTTATTCTAACCAACCAAGCCAAGCCTATGTCATTTGACAATCAGAAGCTTAAGGACATGGTTTTAGTCATACACAACTTCTTCCAAGGTCATATCTAAGTGCAATGATAAGCCATCTCAAAAGAAGAAGTGCGATGCATGCATATTTTCTTGATCTTTTCTCAATTTATATTTGTTCATAAAAACTCAACATGTGAGTTGTTTACTTGATTAACTCTTAATGATTAAAAGCACTTGTGAACATGTAACAAGTTCAAAACAGCAAGAAAGTTCGACCATGACCAGTTTTAGTGTAAGTAATTATTCCAAATACTAGACATGGCAAAAACTACAAAATGTATAACAAGAGTAATGTAGTAAGAACTTTCAGCATGTAAAAGGAATCACAAAGTGATATATGTATGAATTAATATGCTCATATTATTTTAATCTCAGATTCACACCTAGACTTCCCAAGTTTCAAAAACTCCCCCTCAATTTAAGCCATGATGATGCATAACCCCTATTTCACTACGAATGTAACAAAAACGAGTGAAATCCAAAGGTTTTGTAAAAATATCAGCCAATTGTTGTTCGGTATCTACATGGTGAAGCACAATGTTTCCTTTTTCAACATTATCTCGGAGAAAGTGATACCTAATGACAATGTGCTTAGTTCTAGAATGTTGCACGGGGTTTTTAGCAATGCAAATGGCACTAGTGTTATCACAGAACAGTGGAACACTATCTAGATCAACCCCATAGTCCTTAAGTGTCTCAACAATCCAAAGAATTTGTGAGCAAGCACTAGCAACAGCTACATATTCAGATTCGGCTGTGGATTGTGCAACTGAATTTTGTTTTCTAGAGGACCAAGCAACAAGAGAATTACCAAGAAAATGACAAGCACCAGAAGTACTTTTCCTATCAATCCTACAACCCCCAAAATCAGCATTCGAAAAAAGCTTTCAAAGTAACGGTTGAGGAAGAAGGAAGAAAAATGCCAAATTCTTGAGTTCCATGTAAGTACGTGAGAATCCTTTTTGACGGCTTGACGATGTGAAGCACGTGGGGAAGCTTGAAACCGTGCACAAAGACATACGCTGAATTGTATGTCCGGTCTTGATGCCGTGAGGTACAAAAGTGATCCGATCATGCTTCTATATTCTTTTTTATTCACAGATTCACCATCTTCATCAAGTTCAAGTGTTGTTGCTGTTCCCATTGGTGTCCGAAGAGGCTTGCTTTTGTCCATGTTGAAGCGCCTTAGAAGGTCTTTGGTATACTTCGTTTGATGCACAAAGGTATCCTCCTTGGTTTGCTTGATTTGCAGCCCTAAAAAGTAAGTGAGTTCACCCATCATACTCATTTCAAATTCGGAACTCATCATTGCTGAAAACTTGGACACAAGATAATGAGAAGCACAACCAAAGATAATATCAGCCACATACACTTGAACGAATAATGAGTCATTGCCATGCTTAACCACAAAAAGAGTTTTATCAACCTTACACATGGTAAACCCCTTTTTAAGTAAGAATGTTTTTAGCCTATCATACCATGCTCTAGGGGCTTGTTTGAGACCGTATAAGGCTTTGGACAGTTTGTAAACATGATTAGGAAAATCTGGATTTTCAAAACCCGGTGGTTGTTTGACATAAACCTCCTCATCTATGTAGCCATTAAGAAAAGCACTTTTAACATCCATTTGATATAGCTTAAAACCTTTAGATTCTGCAAAAGCTAACAAAATTCTTATGGCTTCTAATCTAGCGACAGGAGCAAAAGTTTCATCAAAATCTAGACCTTCAACTTGAGTGAAACCTTGAGCAACCAACCTAGCCTTATTCCTAACCACAACCCCATCCTCACTTTGTTTATTTTTATATACCCATTTAGTTCCAAGTAAAGTGTGACCTAGAGGTGGAGGTACAAGTTTCCAAACATTATTTCTTTCAAAATTTTCTAACTCTTCTTGCATGGCAATAATCCAAGATTCATTAGTGAGTGCGTGTGATATATCTTTGGGTTCAAAAGAAGCAACAAAAGCAGAATGAGCATGAGGGTTTGGATCGCAAAACCTGGACCGTGTTACTCGTTCGTGCAAGCTTCCAATCATTTGTTGTGGGGGATGATCTTTGTAAAAACGTAGGGGAACAGATGTCTCACAAGCTTCTTCTTCATTAGGTTCATCGTAGATTGATGAGCTTGTGACTTGTGGACAATCAGGACCAGCATAGGTGATAGCCGGATCTTGTTCAATGTTCGGAGCTGGACACATGTCAACTTCGGAACTACCAGGCAGTATCACCGGCTCTTCTTCATCTTCGAAAATACCCTCCCCCTGAGGATACGGATCTGGTCCTGCAACACCGGAGCTAGTACCTGGGCTAGCTTCATCAAAAGACACTTCACAAGTCTCCACAATTTTGTTAGTGTCCAGTAAAAGCACACGGTAGCCTCTAGTATGAGATGGATAACCAAGAAACATGCCATCAATGAATCTAGGTTCAAATTTATCAAGATTACCATGTTTCTTAACTAAGCATTTGCAACCAAAGACCCGAAAGTGTGTAAAACTAGGCCTATGTCCAAACCGAAGCTCATATGGTGTTTTACCTAGCTTAGCACGCAAGAAAACACAATTTGAGACATAACAAGCGGTTGCTAACGCATCAGCCCAAAATTTCCTAGGAGTTTGATATTAATCAAGCATAGTCTCAGCCATTTCAACTAATGTTCTGTTCTTTCTTTCTACAACACCATTTTTGGTGAGGTACATATGGTGAAGAAAGTTGATGATCTATTCCATTTTCAGCACAAAAGTGATCAAAAGATTGATTTTTAAATTCAGTTCCATTATCACTTCTAATTGCTTTTAATGATCCTGGGTGATCAATTGATAATCTAAGAAATAAAGTTCTAAAGTGACTAAAAACTTCATTCTTAGACGCCATAAAATAAACCCAAGAGTATCTAGAATAATCATCAACAATAACAAGAACATACCATTTACCTCCGAAAGATTGAACATGTGAAGGTCCTACAGTGTTGAGATGCAAAAGTTGACATGGTTCAGTTGTCATGATCATTGTGAGAGGAGTATGTGAACCTGCAACCATCTTAGCATGTCTACAAGAAGAGCACACAATTTCTTTGTCCCTTTTAAGCTTAGGCAGCCCATGTATGCAATCAAGAGCACTAACACGCGTTAGGTGATCAAAGCCTACGTGACCAAGTCTACGATGCCAAAAATATAAGTCCTTTGAATCATTAGCAAATAGACACCTATGCTTAGAGGAAAACATATCAAAATCAGCTTTAAAAACTCTTCTAAACCGAGACATGTTAAAAATAAGCTCACTATTTGAACCTACAACTTTGCAGCAGTTTTTATTGAAAATAAGTTCTAGATTTTCATCTAGCAATTGTGCAACAGAAAGCAAGTTGTATTTCAAATTTTTGACAAGTGCCACATCCTTCAAAATGTAGTGATCATTTACTCTAACCGAACCCTTAGCAATTATAGGAGTTGAAGAATTATCGGCAAAAGTAACATTCTCTACACGGGACACAAAAGAGAGGGAGGAGAACCATTCTTTGTTACCGGTCATGTGGCGTGAGCAACCTGAATCCACAATCCAAATGTTCTCCTTCCTCAAACGTGTAACCTACAAAAAATCACAATACGTCGTTGACTCAATACAAGGGTTAGTCAAAAGGAATTTAGGAATCCAATACTGAGTCACGCGACGTGCAGCAGGAAAAACACGCGAAAGCTGAGACAAAACATTAGGTTTATGAGTCAAAGTTTGAGATTTTTTATTCTTGACTACTGACCTATAAGGTGTTACTTGTGTAGCACAAAAATCAGTAGCTCCGGAGGCAAAAACAGAAGGTCCGGAGGTAAACTTTGAATGTTTTTGACTCAAAACAGCAGGTTGTACATTCGGTTTAATGTGTGCAGCAAATTTTGCATGAAAGTTAAGAGATCTAGCAACCATTCTTTCCCTTTTCTGTTGTTTAGCTAGTCTATAACAAAAATCTATGACATGAACATCTGTACCACAGAAGGTACAATGAAATTTAACTTTGTGTTCATGTCTAGATGAGGAAGCAATATTTTTATTTGAAACCGAATGAGGCAACACTCCTGCAGATTTGAAAACCACTCCTTTTTGTTTAGAAACTGTTTGAATCAAACCACTTCCTAATGACTTTACAATTTTAGGTGGATGTGCCTTAGCATGAGCATGAGAATAAAAACCTAAACCAGTTTTATCATTGCATGACTTGGAAGAATTCAGCAGTAAGTTTAGGTTCTTATTCCCATTACAAAACCGATCTAATGTCCTATGCATGTCATCAAGTTTATTGGACAGATCAAGGCAATTTTCACATGAAGTTTTTCCTTTTAGTTTGCAATTGGAACAAAATTTAACTTCATGAGAACGTAAAGCATTGTTCAATATAGAAATTTCATTCATAGCATCTTGTAGTTTCTTATCAAGATCATCACAAGTAGAACAATGCAAATCAATTGTAGAACAGCTAGCATCTTTCAACTTTTTATCATTAAGTGCAGCAAGCTCTTTGTTCTTTTCAATTTCTAACTCAAGTTTATCAAGTGTGGAGGTGTGCACACTTCTTAATGAGGACAATTGTTCATATATTAAATCACACGAGGAACATGCATCATCACTAGGAATCAAAGTTTTTAAACGGTTGATTTCAGATTCTAGTGATTCAATTTTAGCAGCACTATCCCTAAGCTTTTTGTCCTTTTTCTTAACAATAACAGTGGCACGAGAAATAGCATCACACATTTCTTCGCAAGTAGGACATACCTCTTCATTGTTGCTGTTGTGTTCTGCCTCCTCCATACTTGATCTTGACTTGCCCGCCATAAAACACAAGTTTGCCAAATCATCTTCATCTTCATCACTTCCAATGTCCACGTCACTTGAACTGAACTCTTGAAGCGCGGTGATGAAACTGTTGATCATCTTGCGTCCTATGGTACCTTTCTTCTTCTTGTTGGAATTTCCAGAGGAGGTCCGGACCTTGCTTTTTTTTTCTTCTCGAGTGGTCGGACCTAAAAGGTTAGGGCATTCTGTACGAAAGTGTCCTGTTTTACCATATTCAAAAAAGTGTTGAGGTCCGGAGCTTCCTCTCCTTCTAGTTCTCTCATTTTGCAATGCTTTTGAGAATCTAGTAGAGATGAGTGCCAACTCCTCTTCTGGAAATTCTTTGATCTGCTCTAGGGTTAGTGAGGACAACAAAGCAAGAGTATTGCAAGATGATGATTGTCCGGAGCTAGACATATCACGTTGTGAAAAAAATGCAATAGACTTATTGTGGTTCTTACGTGCTAGGATGTCAATTTCATGAGTTTTAAGTTTAGAATAGAGTACATCTAATGTAAGAGAACTCATGACAGTAGATTCACGAATAGATGTGACTTTCATCTCCCAAATTGACATATCTAATGCACCTAGCAATTGCCTAGCATTTTCAGCATCTGAAAAGTTAACATTGACACTACGCAAGTTGCTGAGAATTTTATTAAAGCGAGCAAAAAGGTCATCAATAGACTCACCGGGTTGCATCTCGAAGCGCATGTATTCTTTCTTGAACATGTCTTGCCTTACCTCTTTGATCGTGTTAGATCCTTCGTGGTAGTCACAAAGTGCTTTCCACACATCGTATGCAGATCGGAGGTGTGCAACACGGTCGAAGTCGCTTTGTGTTAATCCTTGTATGATCAAGTTCCGAGCCTTGTTGTTGTTGTCGACATCTCTCAGATTTGTAGATGTAACTTGATCGTTTGATGGCACTTCGTAAGTCTTATATACCTTCTCCCATATTGCAAAGCCTTGTGCCTGGATGAAAGCCTCCATGCGTGCCTTCCAAACCTGAAAATCAATACCAGCAAACACACAAGGTTTGGCGAAGTACTTCTCCATGATGATTAGTCAAAAACACGCGCAAATCACAAAGATTAGAGCACCGTGGCTCTGATACCAATTGTAGGATCGAATAGCACGTGAAAAGCTACCAGAGGGGGGTGAATGGTAGATTTAAAAATCTTACGCAGCGGAAACAATTAAACCCAAACCCTTCGGCAGAAAAACGATCTGTTGAAGAAATCGTGTGTGAGACTAATCTAAACATGTTTCACCATGAAAAAAGTTATAGATATCAGAGAGAATCAAGTCACGAAGACAACACAAAAAGAATCACTCAAATCCGTCGAGAAAAACTCAAGTCATGATCAAAAGATCAAACAATGGTCAATCTGCCCTACCCGAGAAAAATAGTTCTGGAACGCTGCAAAGAAACTCGTGTAGATCATAGACCAAATCCAATGATCGTGAATTTTTGACATAAGATAGACAATCAAGTTGTGAAGACAGCCCAAGAAGAATCACGTCAATTGGATTTGTAAAACTCAAGTTATGATAAAACCACCGACGAAAGGTAGTGCTGTCCAGAAACTCGACGAGTAAAACTTGTCTGGAACAAGTCGGACGAACCAGGCACAAAAGTTCCTTGAAACTACGAATTTTATTCAATAGAACACAAGAGGAACAGCCCCAAAGTCGTGCACCACGAGCTCTGGGCTCCCTTGCTTATATCACCAGCCCTTAGGCCAACCCAATACCAACTAGGACTCAAATCCTACTCAGATCATGAATCGTAACTTTTCATAACTGCTCAAGATTCTTCTATACGCAGATAGAAGTAATCTTAAGACTTCGAAACACCTTAGGAACGTATCCCACATTCCTAAACAACTCAAATTCGTGACCCACATGAAACCCTATCATAACCAACTCAAATCTTTCCATATTTGAGTCAAACCCGACTCAGCTGTAGCCTGAGTCCATAACCTAGTTGGTTGGACCTTTCCGACCAATTCTTTACGTCCACATCACTTCATCACGCCTCGGAACCATGCAGCTCAACCACATATGGAATGTAGCTCCGTTTTTACGATACACGTGGCGGCACTGGGACTAACCATAGAAGGGAGGCAGGTTCGGTTCCATATGACACGTGGGGCCTTCAGAGGTCTTCAACTCAGATAGGTGGAGTTCCTTTGCACTCTTTGCAATCCCAAGGGGTATCCGGTACGCAGGGTACCGACACCCACCAACAACATGTCTTCATGTCCTTGTACATTTTCGTACAATAGGCGTGAATTGAGTATGGCGAGTCATGTGCCTCTTTTAATTTTGACTTCTGAATATGCTTCACATTAGGCACTATAATCTTTTTTCCAAGACATAAAGTACTATGGTCATCCTCATCAAATCCGAATTCCCTTCCCTCTTGAGTCCTTCCCTTGATCTCTTGAATTTCCTCATCCTGGGTCTGACCTTCTTGAATTTCTTGCTCCAAGGTTAGATTTAACTACATTATCCCCATCTCATTCACATATCCAATATTCAACCATTCAAACTCTTTACATAACTTGGATGGCAACTCTCGGACCATGAGGTGATGACTTACTCCTTTACGACTCAAAGCATCAACCACTACGTTAGCCTTCCTTGGATGATAGTAGATTCCCACATCATAATCCTAGATGAGCTCCAACCATCTTTGTTTTATCAAATTCAGGTCCGTTTGTGTGAATATATACTTGAGACTCTTATGATCCGTATAAATTTCACACCTATGTCCAAAAATATAGTGTGTCCAAATCATCAATGCATGTACCATAACTGCAAGTTCCAAATCATTCGTTGGATAATTCTGCTCATGTTTCTTCAATTGCCTCGATGCATAGTCTACCACTTGACCTTCTTGCATGAGCACACATCCAAGTCCTTGTCTTGATGCATCACAATAAATATCAAAGCTCTTGCTCACATCCGACAATACCAAGGTTGGGGCTGTAGTTAACCTTTTCTTCAACTCCTCATAACTTTCTTGACAAGCTTGGGTCCATTGGAAAGCTTTCCCATTCATTAGCAATTATGTCACTGGCTTGGCTATCTCTAAAAAGTCCTTGATGAATCGACGGTAATATCCATCCGTTCCAAGAAATCTCCTTATTTTCTTGACATTTTGTGGGGGTTCCCATTTCAATACGTCCCTCACTTTTCCTGGGTCGACCGATACTCCTCCTTTTGAGATGATATGACCGAAAAATGACATCTCTTTCAACCAAAACTGGCACTTGTTGAACTTGGCATACAATTTATGCTCCCTCAATTTCTGCAACGTAAGTCTCAAGTGTTCATCATGCTCCTCCTCGCTTCTCGAGTATATCATAATGTCATCAATGAACACAACTACAAATCTATCCAAGTACTCCATGAAGACTTTATTCATTAGGTACATAAAGTATGCTGGTGCATTTGTCAACCCAAAAGACATCACGGTGTATTCATAAGATCCATAACGTGTCCGAAAAGCTATTTTGTGTACGTCTGATTGTCTAACCTTCATTTGAAAGTATCCCGACCTCAAATCAATCTTGGAGAAGACAGAAGCACCCTTCATCTAATCAAACAAGTCTTCTATGCATGGAAAGGTGTACTTGTTCTTGATGGTCACCTCACTAAGAGATCGATAATCTACACACATCCTTTGCGGTCCATCCTTGTTATCCACAAAAAGAACGGGCACTCCCCAAGGTGAAGCACTCCCCAAGGTGAAGAGCTTGGGCGAATAAAACCCTTCTCTTGTTGCTCTTGAATCTGCTTCTTGATCTATACAAACTCCTTAGGAGACATCCTATATGGCCTCTTAGCTATAGGTGCAGTTCTAGGTATTGATTCAATAACAAATTCAATGTATGATCAGGTGGCATACTTAGCAACTCATCCGTAAACACGTCCAAGAATTCACACACCATAGTAATCTCCTCAATTGCGACACCATTCATGTGGTTCAACTCCACTTGCTTCGGTGCGTGTTGAGATGCTTCAAATTCTACGATGACCCCATCCTCATTGGTTAACTTCGCCATCTTTGTGGCACATTCAATAACTCCATTGTGCAGTCCATACTATGTATAATGTCCAATCCTTGAGAATCCAAGACAATGAGGTTGGCAAAGAAGTGCCCCCCCCCCATTCTAAGGCTTACTTTTGGACATACTATATTTGTCCTTATCTCTCCTCCAGGAGACTTAATCCATAGAGTAAACTTCATATGAGAGATAGGCAAACTACACTTGGCAACATATTTTGATGCAATGAATGAATGTGATGCTCCGGAATAAAATAACATAGTCATCGAGTTGGAGTTTGTGAGAAACATACCAATAACCACGTCACCCGCTTGTTGCGCTTCCTCCGCATAGACATGGTTCATGTTGCCACGAACAAAATTCTGTTGTCTACGCTTGCCTTGTGGTGCTCCTCCATTCGGTCTTGGGTTTTGTCTTGGAGCATTGGTTCCTTGACCAAGGCCTGACTTAGGACATTGAATTGCAAAGTGTCCCGCTTCTCCAAATGTATAGCACTTCCTAACTGCACCATAATTATTGGGATGAATTTTATTCTGAACATTTGCACCAGGAAGGTTGGCACAAGGTGCATAAGACATTGAGGGTTTAGGTGCTTGCATGACAGGGCGTTGCTGCACAAACTGAGTTGGGTGCGGTTTATATCAAGGGCACTGTACAGGAGCAGAAGAGCTGTAATAAGGCGCATTAGGTCGTGCAAAGCGAGGGCGCACATTACTTCTGTGTTGCAGTCCTTGATATGGCGCCTTCCTCTTCTTATCTAGCTGCATCTCACAAACTTTATTCTCCACAACAATTGCCTTGTCCACCAGCTTCTGGAAGTTGGTATAATCACCATTCAGCAATTGTACTTGGATCTCATTGTTCAAGCCCCTCATGCACAAGTATTGTTTTTGGCTATCCCGGCTCACATCCTCAGGCGCATATCTCGAGAGTTGAGTGAATTTATTGGGGTATTCACCCACACTTGATCTTCCTTGCCTCAGGTTCTCAAATTCTTGTCTCTTTAGTATCATAACGCCTTTTGGCAAATAATGAGAACGGAAGCTCTCCTTGAATTCAGCCCAAGTAATCCTCTCTTGATTTTCATGGGCGTTGCATAAAGAGTCCCACCAAACGGCAGCTTCTCCAACAAGTTGATGAGATGCAAATAGAACCTTCTCCCGGTCACTGCATTGGACTATTGCAAGTTTCTTCTCCACGGAGTTGAGCCAATCATCAACATCCATAGGGTTAGTGGCTTGAGCAAAAGTCGGTGGCCTGGTCCTCATGAACTATCCCAATCGGTTATGAGGAGGCGGTGGTGGCGGTGCAGGCATGTGGGGCTGATTGTTGTTGTTGCCATCCTGCAGCTGTCCCATAGTCTGTATCATGGTCTGCATGAGCTGGTTTTGCATGGCCAGTAGTTGTTCAAGATTGATAGCTCCCTGGCAAGTGCTTGTCCAGTGTTGTTCTGAGGTGCTCCATTGTCCTCCTCCTTATCATTGGCATTACTCTAGTTGCGAGTTCTCACCATCTGAAGAAAAGCAAGAAATAAGAATTCAGAAAACGTCCCCAACTATATGCATCAAGGGATATTAAACTAAGCAACTACCTATACTAGCATATTGGACATGGCAATGCTAAACCATCCCAAAATCCTCTACTAAGCACACAAGCAGCAATACATAGCAATTAGCACATCAACCGAAAACACATTTGTCGAAGTGTTAGAGCGACACTTCCCCCGGATCTGCTAAGGAGTAGCCCGCAGAGGTTCTTTGTTCGGCGGGGCTTAGGACTCAAACAAGTGTTCTAGCGGATGGAAATAAGACATAATGGTTTTTACGTGGGCTGGGCCGCAAGGAGCGTAACACCCTACTCTACGGTGGACGGTATTGCTAGTATGTGTGTATGTGTGAGTGATGTTTCGCTCTGGTCCTCTATAATGGTGGCGGTACGGGCCTTTTATAGACAAGGCTGGACACCTTACAAGTGGGGTCCCGGGGCCCAACAGGTGGTCCCGAGGCGATCTTATCCTAAAGATCTATGGCTTCTCGCACAAGCTTGCCTGACCGAGGCAGTGTAGACTCGCCATCTTGCCTCCTCTCCTTTCAGTATCCCACGAGTCATTGCTGACGGTGGAAGAAGGTGTCTTGTCAATCTGTCTTGTTGTCGCAAGCTACCCACTTGGCCAAATTGGACAGACCTGCGGCGCCTTCACTGTGAGGTGATTGGTCATAGCGGTCTCTGACCACTGGCGTGCTCCGCTTTTGGCTCTGGAGGTGGATGCACTTCTTCAATGCAGGGCACTCCATCCCTTGTCTCAGTATCTTACTGTCCGAGGTGAGCTGTTGCACACGTGGCAGCATCGGGGTTGGTCTCCGCTGGGGAGGTCAGACCTAGTCCTCCGTGACGCGTGGCAGCTCCGAGGCTCGTCAGAGGACTTGGTAGCTCCAGGCCCTTTCCCTTGGGAGGTGCTCGTCCTTGCGCTCCGTGCCACGTGGCTGTTCCGGGGGCGCTCCGCCAACGTTGGGTGAGGTCCCGTCCCTACACGTGGCGTCTAGGGAGCCCATCACACCGGGTGGGCCAAGTCGCATCTTCAAGGCTTACGTGGCAGCGTTGCAGCTCGATCTTTGAGGGAGGCAAAGGCTTTGGCACCTACAGGACACGGGGCGACTCCGAACGTGCCTTAGTGTCTTCATCCTACGTGCGAGGGTACCCCATCTGCAGGGTACTGACATTGGCCCTTGGGTCCACTTGGGGCGTGGTGACGGGCCCAAAGGTGAAGCCCTTTCCATGTCTTCCCACACTATGATTTGAATTTTGTCTTGGACAGCCAAAGCGGCGGGCGCTTCTGCCAACCATCGCCACACGTCCTCTTCTGGTTGAGAGACTACGACGATGGGATCTATGCTTGCTGTAATATCTCTGTCTTCTACAACGCCTTCAACCGCGACGGTTCCCAATGCAGCTATAGCACTTTTGTTCGCTCCACCATTTTAGGAGTCGCCTCAGCGGCTTCCCAAGGCGGCTGACATACTAGGCCAGTGCGTTAGAGTGGGGACGTAGGACCAGTTGTGATGGGTGCCATGTGTTGAGCAGTTCGGTCTGAACCTTCGCTCGGAGTACTCAGGCATCGTGGGGGTGATCAAAAAGGAAAACCTCCATTAGAGGGAATAATTCCTTCCTTACACAAACCCGGAGCCTGAGTTTACGCCTTCTTCCTCGAGCGCCCGAACCTTATTCACCCATTTGCCAAAGCTTTCATCATAGCTTGCTCCAATGGCTTCCCTGCTGCCTCCTTCCCGCTTCTGATCGGCCAGAGATCTGGTGCTGGTGACGCCGCTCCTTGGCTGGGCGACTTCAGAGTGCAGATGAATGATTCACTGTGGGTCTCCCGATCTTCAGGATCTGCATGAGGATGAGACAGTTCTCTTCGTCTCATATGCCATTTCTAGGATCACACTCCCGTTGTCAAGGTTCTTCCTTGCAGTGCTAGGGGGAGTATGGGCTGAAACTTTACCACCTGTCGCTGAACTCCATTGCCTTAATCGCTTTGTTCGGCCAACTATGCGAGGCGTTCGTGAGCCGCCCGCCCACGGTGGAGCCATTCCGGCATTTCTTCGTAATGAAAACAAATGGAAGGAGTGTGATGATTCAAGTTGTGGCCTACTACTTCCGCCATCGAGACAATACCTCCCGAGGTTACATTGCCTCATTCAAAGGGGGCAAATGGAGCGACTGGAGGGAAGACTGGGCGATTGTGAGGATAGACCCGCATCCCTCGCTAAAGATGTCGTTCAGTGGTCCAGGCCCTGACCCTACCACCTTGGAGGCATCCCAGGGGTTGCCAGAGGAGTATAAGCCTGCCTTGAGGAGGATCCTGTTCTTGGCTGACAAGGGCTTGACCTCCATGATGGTGTTGGCAGACTTCTTGCTCCACTGTACCGCCCCTCTCCAACATCATATGTACAGGGCCTGGGTCTTCAACGATGAAATTGACAAATGCCGACTGGGTCCAGACACCCACTCTCCCAAGATGTCGGAGGAGATGTTGAAAACAGTGACCTGCGACATTGTTGACGATGAGCACGTCTCCATTCCGGATGTTTGTCAGCCGCTCCACATGACTACCGACTCAAGGGCTGAGCTGCGGAGCTCGATGCCAAAGGTCAACGTGTTCGGCCTCGTTCGTCTGCATCGCGAAGATAAGGCAGGGGCCTCAGTCCTAAAGCAGTGTCGTGACGCGACGCATCCAGGGTGGGGTCTTCCTTGCATCCTTCTGCAAGGGCGGAGCTAGAGCCCTCAACTACCTCCAATAGGGCGGGGGTCAGCTAGCTGGCGCTAGCTCCAGAGCTGAGAAAGCATTCCCACACGCTGCCCATGGGCTCAGCTACTTCTATGCCGAAGAAGCAAAAGCTATTTTGGTGGGGGGGGGGTACTCCCATCTCTCTTCACGAGGGAGCCAAAGGCACTGAAGCTTCTGTCGTTGACTTAACCTTCGATTCCTGCAGTGGCCCTAGTTCAAGAGGATGCGCCGAGGGGCCTGTGTAGATGACCACAACGGCGCAGGTTCATCAGGGGTCGGTACAAGAGACGGCGTTGCTGGCCTTATTGTCAGGTCCTAGTGACCTTGATCTATCGCGCGGGGTGGGAGGCCAGGGTCATTGGAGTGGCCCTACTCACCAGTAAGTCGAAGCTTCTCCCTTCGACGGCTGGGACAGGGTCTGCCGCGCCGCATCCTACGCCCGAAGGTGCGTCGGCCTTATGTGCCATTGATGACTTTGCACCCTCATCCGACGAGGCAGGTGTGCCAGAAGTGGTGCCAAGCGTGGAAGTGCCAAGCAATGAGGTGCTTGGCGAGGAGGCGCCCGGCGAGGAAGTGCCAGGCGAGGAGGTGCGTGACGAGGAGGGGGCTACCTTTGTCAAGGCTTCCTCCCTTGGTGGGGCTGACCCACCGGTCGTTGAAGCGGCGTCGGCGCCTGATGTTATTGGCGTGCAACATGGCAACTTTCCACCGGCGGACGGCAATGTCCTTGCAGCGGGGGAGGGGACTTCGACACTGGGCAGCGGCACGGTGGTTCTTGGGGCTCCAGCCGATGAACCATCCGGTCCCCAGAAGCTGGTGCCTGCCGCGCTGTCGGCAGGAGGGGCGAAGGGGCAGCTGTTGGTGGCGACGGTCAAGACAATCCCTCTCGTTGACGCTGTTGCTACGGCCTAGTCCATCTTGCACAAACGCATGCTTCTTTCACCCGAGAGTGGGACCATCTTGCGGAGGAGCAGCACTTGGTGAATCTGGTCGACACCAAGAACAAGGAGCTTGAGGTGAAAGCTTTGAAGGCCCATGCCGCCGCTGATGCTCGCCTGATGTCGTACGAGGACTAGCGGCTGGAGTTGGTTTGCCGCGATGTTGCCGTTGCTGATTTGGAATGGGACTTGGCGGTGAAGGAGGAGGAAATCTCCTGGAGCCTAGAGGAGAAATGTTCGGCATTGCAAGACTTGGAGCTGGCCATCCAGCGCCGAGATGTTGACCTGGAGCATCGTGCTTGGGAGCCCGTTGACCGGGAGGAGACTACTCGGAGGGAGGCAGAGAGCCTCCAGGCCCCCCGCACGCCCGAGGCCCAAGGGGTCCTTGACTTCTCTGCCCGTGCTGGGGTGGTGCTGGAACCCCTCGGCCTTGGTCCCAGGCCACTCGGGGAACCATCTCAGGGGGTGGCTGTTCACGGCTCCTAAGATATACTAACAAATAATCCCCGACAACAGCACCAGAAATGATTGTTGGTATTTATTATGCACCATTAACTAGACATCTCCAACTGATGTGTCAAAAATGCTTGTTAATAGTTCTATTGGATCACATAGTAAGTTCTGCAAGCGCACGGAGATATCATTGTAGCATTTCCTCTTTAGAGTATTCCCAAGGGTGTCATTTATTTGATCCAAAAGGAAGGCAGTGAAGAGATATAACAATCATCAATTGGAAATGGTAGAAAGGTCTAGAAAAGAATCTAGTAAGGATGGATAAAATAATAGTGGAGGTAGTGTGACACACACAAGAGCTTTCAAGTCTATGGGGGGTAAGAGGATCCTAGAGGTTAGTTAAGGTTGAGAGTTATGGAGGTACTCCTACTATGCTCTATTGTACATATACATAGTCTAAACTAATTATTCATAGGCTAGATCAATAGTGAATACTTATGCTATGTGGTTCAACACATCGGGCACGACCTTACCCCTAGCAATACTAGGGCGACTACCGCCAAGAGCCTGTGGCATAGCCGAACGTGGAGGATTACAAAGGACAGATAGGGCTATCAACACCTACTGTCTACCTCTTCAATCCGTGGGTCTATGAGACATCCAATGCTACCTAGCTATCCTAGCACCATGCTCGCATATTAAGTAATTACTCTAAGACCCTAGGCACAATCCATCCTAAGGTAATGAATTGAATCGTCATTGAACCAATGTTGATACACAACATAATTATTCATACTAACCTAGTTATGTTATAATTAACTAGACTATAGTGGGGGTCTATAGGTTCTATGATAATAAGATATGTTCATGATGAAATAGTCATAGAGGCTATACCTTCCACATACATGGACTAAAAAATCAAACAAGAAACGCCTTGTCCGAGTATATGTATAAGTAGAGACTAAAGATACTATCTTTATTATGCATAGAGTCACAAATACAAGAAAGAATACATGAGCCATACCTTTCCCAATGTAGGATTGGGAAGAGAGAGACTCCTTACTCCTTTCCCAAATTGGACTTGGGACTAGAGACTCTACTCTCTACAATCTAACTCCTCTAAGACTATGGATGATAGTGTATAAAATAGAGATGAAGCTCAAGTGGTGTATGTTGAGGTGAGGGGTAGGGGGTCCTATTTATACTAGTGTTGAGGTCGGTTCCCGCCACCAAAAGTGTACGAATCAGTCACCATTGACTCCTTCAAGCCAGGAGGAGCCAACACGCGTCGTTTGACCGCGTTTGGTGCCAGGAAGAGGTCGGCCGAACCCTGGTTCGGCCGACCTGGTCAGCACTCCAAACGTGTAGTGCTTCCTCCAGGTGGCTGCCAGGTGGGCCCCCGTGATGTATATGGGTGATACACCGTTGGATCTCCTCAGATACTTCTGTTTGTGGGCATTTGATCCATGGGATGCCACGTGTCATCGCCTGATTGGCTGGGGTGATATTTTACAGTATTGGTCCCTCTACATTTCTTCCTTTCATGCATAAATGATGAATACACATATCTCTCCATGTCCAAGTGGAATTGGGTTAAATAGAAAGGTGATGTGTGCAAGAAATGACAAATCCTTCACATAATTGAGTTAAATTGACAGATGAAATTGGTATATAACAGCCGTCAACAAACACCCCCAAGCTTATCCTTTGCTCGTCCAAAGCAATGTCAAGACTTTAGATTGATGATCAGGAGTTGCTAATGCACAACAAGGTACTCTACCTAGTATTGCAGAAATTGGCTATGATACTCTACCTTTCTTAAGTTATCATGGGGCTTATGCTTTTTCATATTCACGAGTAGTTGAAAGGTAGAATAGCAATTGGAGCAAACGTAGCCTAGAAATCAAGTTCCACTTAAATCCCGGAGAATTCAATTTAGATATTAAGTACCTCAATTTGATTCTCTGAGTCACTCCTTTGTAGATAGTGGAAATATTTCCTCACCAAAGCATTGTGCCTCTGCTATTCCTACTCATTGAATTTGGCTTGTATGTGGAGCTTGGTAAGGAAGTAAGTAGGCATATTTGCATCACATATACTGCTAAGTCAAAAGAGTAAGCCTTAGGAGAATTCAAATCAAAACTTTTTGATTCGAGACTAGTGCATGTGTGATGGAGTGGAAGTGGATCTGGATACTTGAGATAACTTCTTTTTTGGTAAAATCTCTCTTTCTTTTGCAGGGATGAAACATGACTACTTTTCTTTTCTCTCTCTTTTTTTTTCTCATGCTTATGATGCAAGCATGCTTTTTTTCATTTTCTTTTTTTTTGTAGCCATGACTTCTACTCCCTTTCTTTGCAATGAATTTTTAAGAGAGTGCTAAACGTGAATAACATGGAGTTTCTCTTTTTGTTGTGTTATGGTGGATATGATGGATGTTTTTCTTACTTCTAGTGTAGAAGTATTGCATGTGCAAGTGAAGTCTTCAATTCAAAAAGGGTTGAATGATTTCTCACATAGGTTTATACTAGTTTGACTAGGCTCAATGTGAAAGCAAATAGCATATGCATAAGGTTTTGTCTATGTATGAACATCATATGGCTTTGGTAGGTATTTCCAATAAATTGATGGAAACTTAAACCTTTTTAGAATTTCTCCGAAAATCTAAGTTTTACTTTCAAACTAGGACTAGCAGCCCTATTACCAATTCTAATCTCTCAACAACCTAGAATTAGATTATGCTTTTTCTACCCACAACTTCCAAATTAAGGTAAAAGTATTTCAAACCAATGAAAGCAATATTCGGAGAGTGGCAAGTTGTAAACTAGAGACTTAGGAAAATAAAACTGAGCAACTATTCATCATTTCATCTATGTGAATTCTAAATCATTCTTACCGCACATCTTTATTTGATGAAAGCAAATCTAACCTATATTTTTTAATGCAAGGTGGATGATGGATGGATGGAAAATAAATATGCAAGGAATGAGATACATGTTACCTCATGTGGGGGTCCTCCCCCAAGCTTGTTATTCAACTACCTCCGTGATAAGGGTTGAACCCTTGATGACGGAAGTACGCTGCAAGATCAGCTTGTTGTTGTTGTAGCGCCGTGTTGAAGTTGGTAAATTGAGCATCCATGTGTTGTTGCTAATCCTGAGTACCTTGAACATGCTCTTGGAGTGTGTTGTAGATGTCACCCGTTCTCACTTCAAGTTCTCCCATACATCTAGTGAGGTCCGTCATTCCTTGGCTATAGTCATGATGACTTCTAGCCGAAAAGGAACGACGTCCTCTCATGGACGTTGGGGGCAAGCTGCTAGAGCTTGAAGTGGATAAGGGTGGATCCCTTTGCCATTCTTGCCAAGATGATCCACCAGTCTCATACATCGGAGGTTGAGTCCATCCGGGCGCATAACCCGTTGGGTTCTCTTCCTCTTGGTATTCATTGACCGAAGAGATTATCGGTGGCATGCCTATGGCTGCAGCCCTCGCACGATTCCTTGTTACCTTGCCAGAGACATTACTTGTTCTTGCTTCCTCAAGGGGGAGAAGATTAATGGTTAGCCTCCGGCATGTGTACAAATGAAAATCCGGGTTAGGTAACCGAATTTCATTGACAAAGCCGGGATAGAAAAATATCAAGGACCCATCTTGATTATGCTTAAGGGTATGTCCTTGCACGAAATAGTCTTCATCAATTAATTCTCTTTCAGTTTCAATGTGTTCAAATGAAGAGTATTTAAGTGCTCCTACCCTATCAGCAATATGAGTAATCAATGGAGTGCATTCAATTGGTCCTGATTTTGAAATGTAATCTAACCATTGTGTCATCATGGCTTTGACTGGAGCAACTTTTATCCTTTTAGTCATGGCAAACAAAATTTTCAATTTATCATCTCGCACAACCCTAACATCTCCCCTAGGGATCATAGTCATAGCCACCTATCTATGCATGAAGCGTAAGGTAGGGTTTTGGACGTGGCTATTCCTAGGAGCCCTACATGTGACCTCACTAGTTAGCACATGCCAAAATCTTTGTTTGTTAAACCTAGGAAAATTGTCTAAATCTAGCAAACACCGTTTATGGAAGCCTAGGATGCTACCTAATTCTTTCCATAGGATGTTGTATTCTTTTTGAAAAAATCTAAAAGAAATACCATCAAATCCTATTATTAGCGTGCAAAGGAATTGGATAGTAAGAAGGCGTGAACCATTCTCCTCTATGCGAGCAAAGTCATCAAATCCAATTGCATGCCAAATGAAAAGAAATTCAGAGTCCATACCTATCTTGGAGATCAAATGTGGATCGTAAGCCTTGGTGTGGCGGAACTCACGATCTTGGAGAAGCCTGCGTGCTTGATCTTTAACTTCGCTTCGTATGTCGAGGTCGTTGTCACGAAGAAGTTTGTGTGGGTTGCTTCTCTCTTCCATGGGAGTGTCCTCACACATACTTCTCCTCCTTGGGCTTGTACCCATGGAAGAGAGGCGTGCACTAGAACCTTCACCATGGCTTGAGTTTGCAGCCTCCTTCCCCTTTCCAAACAACCTCTTCATGTCTTTTTGAGTTTAACAACCAAGAACAAAACAAGGCGAGAAAAATCCGAAAAGAAGCGATGTTTGCAAAAAAAAAAACTCTCAACGAATTTTCTTCTCTTGAAAGCTTGAGTGTAAAATGCAAATGCAAACAAAAAAATCTCTTTGGTGATGGATTTGAGAAAGAGTGTTGCAATGAAGAGCAAGAAAAACAAGGTGATCTAGAGAGTGACTTGGGGAGGTGTAAAATGATGTGGTGTGTGAAGAGAGGTGCTCTCCACGGTCACAATTTATAGGGTGCACCCTCCAAAGGTCACTTGGGGTTCAAAATATAGCCGTTGGAGAAAGGAGAGCCAATTTGACTCCACTCCCTGTTCGGCCGACCAGGGGGTTCGGCCGACGTGACAGGTGGCCCCCCTGGTTCCCCTTTTGGCAAGTGGCTCCCCAAGGGCTATAAAGTTAGCACGTTGGCGAAATGCCACATGTGCAGCTCAGAAAAATTGTTTTTCAAAAAAAAAACTTTTTTTCAAATTCAATAAAAATATTTCTTTTGAAAAGAAAGAAAGAAAAATGACAGCTGAGAATATAAGATTCTCAACTTGCTAGCGAAAATCAAATATGCAATGGGAAAAATGCAAAAGGGGTGGAAAAAGAAAGAAAGAAAAATAAAGTGGGATAACTTCCAATTTAACCTATTGGCGTAGGTCTCACCACCGTCCGATTAGATGGACATTCCTCCGTCTTTATTTCACATCCAGGCCTGGAGGGATGGGCTCGGATGGCTTGTCTTGCTTCTTCTTCTGCCATTCCTTCTTTGGCAGCTTGGTGGACTTGGGCCATCGGGAAGGTCCAGATGATTCCGTCGCCTTTGGACATCGGCGTGGTCGAAACGAAGGATTCTCCTCGTAGATTAATCTTCTCATGAATGCAATGAATGAGTCCACCTTTGGAGGTGTGACTTCGACCTCTCTGATGTGTTTATCATTCGGCCCATACTTGATTCGAATCATGGAGCATTGATCTAATCTTGGCTGAGAGTTAAACTTTTCCTCCATGCCATTGATATGGAAGTGGATTTCTCCAGCTCCCGCATCTATGTGAGCTTTTGCAGTGCTTAGGAATGGAAGTCGAAGAATGAGTGGTGTATCTTTCTTTTCCATGTCTAGCACCACAAAATCCACGGGTATGAAGCACTTCCGGATCTTCACCAGGATGTCTTCAGCAGTACCCGTTGGATAACGGACTAAAGAGTCAGCCAGTTGTAGCTGCATTGGTGTTGGAGTCAGCTCTGTGAAGTTCAGCTGGTCGAACACAACCTTGGGCATCACACTAACACTTGCTCCCAGATCACAAAGTGCCTTGTCCAAGTGGTGAGCCCCAATTGAGCATGAAATGGTAGGACATCCAGGGTCCTTCTTCTTTTCAGGAAGCCTATTGAGGATGGCTGCACTGCAGTCTTCCGTAAGCTTGACGACCTCAGTGGTGGGCAATAGCCGTTTGTTGTTCAATATGTCCTTGAGATAGCGAGCATAAGTGGGGACTTGCATTGCGTCAATCAAGGGCACATCGATGTGGATCTTTTGGATGATCTCAACAAAACTGTTGAATTACTCATCCAATGTTGGCTTCCTTTGTCTGTGAGGGAATGGTAATATGTTGGTGTCTTCAAAGTGTTTGTCCATTCTCTCATCATGTAATTCACTTGGGACATCCTCCTTCTCAGGTTCAATTGTCCTCTTTTCTTGTGTGGCATATGGTGGGTCATGAGTGGTCTTTCCTCCACTCATAACCACTGCACTGGCGTTCTCCACTAGGGATTTTGGCTACCCCGGAATTTTGTTGTTTTCTAATGGAGGGACAACTGCAGCAAGTTGTGCCAGCTGAGTCTCCAGCATCTTGTTGAAGCTCAGTTTATTCTTGAATGCTGAGGATAGCCCTTCAATCTTTGCATTAATATTCTCTAGGGTCTTGTCATTAGAAGACAACTTCTTGGATAGGGCATCCTTGATCTCGAGCTGGCTAGTGGCAAGTTCTCTCAAGTTGGGCTGATTTCCAGGGTTGCCATTGTTGTTGTACCCTCCTTGAAAGAATGGTCGTTGTTGACCCCACCCTTTACCTCCTGGACGATAGCCATTGTTGTTGTTGAAATTTCCGTTGTGGGCGAGGTACACGACGTCCTCACAAGTTTCTGGGCAATCATTGCCCATATGACGCGTGTTGCCACAGACTTCACACGTGATGTGAGAATCTAGGGCATAGGCATTGCCAAACACTTCACCACTGGCTTGTCCATCTATTTTTTTCATTAGGAGGTCCAATTTTGCAATGATCATGTCCACCTCGTTCAAGGTGTGCATGCCTCGCTGTCGGGTATGGATACGCTCATAGTTCCATCCCATGTTGGATACCATGTTCTCAATAAGATCTTTAACTTTCGGCACCGTCAATGAGAAGAAGGCTCCTCTGGCCGCAGCATCTAAATGGTCACGAGCTGATGGGATCAGCCTGCTATAGAAATTCTGAATAAGGAGCCAGTCATCTATCCCATGTGGGGACAGGCTAGGATGTACTTCTGAAGCCTTTCCCATGCCTTGGGAATAGATTCCTTGGGCTCTTGCTGAAAGCTGGACATCCTTCCACGTAGAGAATTGGTTTTGCCCAACAGAAAGAATTTGGTTAGGAATGCCGTAGAACACTTCTCCCAAGTGTCTATAGCACTTCGGTTCGCGTAGAACCATTGTTTCGCTCCCCCAAGGAGAGAGAACGGGAACAGTCTCATACAGACCGCATCCGGGGACACGTCCTCGATCTTAAAAGTGTTGCAGATCTCGAGGAATTGTTGCAGGTGAGCACTTGCATCCTCGTTAGCCTTCCCACATAATGGGTTGGCTTGCACCATAGTGATAAGGCCAATTTTGATCTCGAAGTTCACATCTCCTGTGTTAATAGTGGGTCCAATAGGCACATTGTTACCAGAGGGAGCTGAGAACTCACGAAGAGTCTTCTGAGCCATTGGCGTTTGGATTATTGGTGCGGAAATGCTGGCTTAGTTTGCCGCTCGAATCTTCTGAGGAGTAACGACATGAGGTCGGTCTCTAAGAAGAGATTCAGGATCTTCAACAAAGTTTTCCGGCAGGCAGAAACCAGACATACAGTACCCTGTTTTCACATTTAAAATAAATGCGAAAACAAAATATGGCTATCCAACTAAAATCCTACCCAGGGTTCTATCCTATTCACTCACTCATGCTATATATGTATTTGCCTTCCCCGGCAATGGCGCCAGAAATGCTTGTTGACGGCTCCTAAGATATACTAACAAATCTTCCCCGACAACGGCGCTAGAAATGCTTGTTGGTATTTCTTATGCACCATTAACTAAACATCTCCAACTGATGTGTCAAAAATGCTTGTTAATGGTTCTATAGGATCACAGAGTGAGTTCCGCAAGCGCATGGAGATATCATTGTAGCATTTCCCCTTTAGAGTATTCCCAAGGGTGTCATTTATTTGTTCCCAGACAAAGGCAAGGAAGAGATATA
The DNA here is from genome assembly GCA_036927565.1 of Tuctoria greenei. Lineage (NCBI taxonomy): Eukaryota > Viridiplantae > Streptophyta > Magnoliopsida > Poales > Poaceae > Tuctoria > Tuctoria greenei. The sequence goes on from JAYESD010000005.1 coordinate 113,908,749, forward strand.
ACAATCATCAAGTGGAAAGGGTAGAAAGGTCTAGATAAGAATCTAGTAATGATGGATAAAATAATAGTGGAGGTAGTGTGACACACACAAGAGCTTTCAAGTCTAAGGGGGGTATGAGGATCCTAGAGGTTAGTTAAGGTTGAGAGTTATGGAGGTACTCCTACTATGCTCTATTGAACATATACATAGTCTAAACTAATTATTCATAGGCTAGATCAATCATGAATACTTATGCTATGTGGTTCAACACATCGGGCACAGGCTTACCCCTAGCAATACTAGGGCGACTCCCGCCAAGAGCCTGTGGCATAGCCGAACATGGAGGATTACAAAGGACAGATAGGGCTGTCACCACCTACTTCCTACCTCTTCAATCTGTGGGTCTACGAGACATCCAATGCTACTTAGCTATCCTAGCACCATGCTAGCATATTAGGTAATTACCTTAAGAGCGTAGGAACAATCCATCCAAAGGAAATGAATTGAATCATAATTGAACTAATGTTGATAGACAACATAATTATCCATACTAACCTAGTTATGTTATAATTAACTAGACTATAGTGGGGGTCTATAGGTTCTATGATAATGAGATATGTTCATGCTGAGAAAGTCATAGAGGCTATACCTTCCACATACATGGACTCCACAATCAAATAAGAAACGCTTTGCCAAAGTATATGTATAAGTAGAGACTAAAGATACTATCTTTATTATGCATAAAGTCACAGATACAAGAAAGAATACATGAGCCATACCTTTTCCAATGTAGGATTGGGAAGAGAGAGACTACTTACTCCTTTCCCAATTTGGACTTAGGAATAGAGACTCTCCTATCTACATCCTAACTCCTCTAAGACTATGGATGATAGTGTATACAATAGAGATGAAGCTCAAGTGGTGTGTGTTGAAGTGAGGGGTAGGGGTCCTATTTATACTAGTGTTGAGGTTGGTTCCCGCCACCAAAAGCGTGCAAATCAGTCACCATTGACTCCTTCAAGCCAAGAGGAGCCAACATGCGTCGTTTGACCGCATTTGGTGCTAGGAAGAGGTCGACCGAAGCCCTGGTTCGGCCGACCTGGTCAGCACTCCAAACGTGGAGTGCTTCCTCCAGGTGGGTTCCAGGTGGGCCCCCTTGATGTATATGGGTGATACACCGTTTGATCTCCTCGGATACTTCTGTTTATGGGCATTTGATCCATGGGATGCCACGTGTCGTCTCCTGATTGTCTGGAATGGTATTTTATAGGATTGGTCCCTCTACATTTCCTCATTTCCTGCATAAAATGCTACATACACATATTTCTCCAAGTGCAAGTGGAATTGGGTTAGATAGAAAGGTGATGTGTGCAAGAAATGACAAAGCCTTCAAGTAACTGAGTTAAATTGACAGATGAAATTGGTATATAACAACCGTCCACAGTGGCCCAGCTGCTTCCCACCTTGGACTCCCTCTGCTCATCGTTAGGGTCGGTGAACACCATCCTTGCAAGGCGGCTGGAGGTTGAAGGAATGGAGCTAGCTCAGCTAGTGGCCTGCCACGTGCTGGTATGCCTCCAAAGCTGGTACCTGAAGATCCCGCTGTAGTCGGTGGAAAAAGGTCCCCTTGATGAGTGGGAGGATGAGGCTTGGGCCGAATCCAAAACCTTGCCAAGGAGGTGGCTTCTTTGATCCATTGGAGTTGAGGCTGGCGGCACCTAGGCGCAATGCTTTTGTATCCGGGGATGACACCCTTGTATAAATAACTGTTTATGAATTTGGATTCATATTGTTTTGCTTGATGGCTTGTCGCGTGCTTTCAAATTATTGCCCTAATTCCCTCTCTTATGTAAGGTCTTGAAGAGCCTTTGTTGATGCCGTTAGCCTTTTAGGGACCAACGCTTGCAATGTTGATGCGGTCGATTTGTCGCTAGATGACGTACTGCCAGTGGAACCCCCTCAAATTCTCCTTGGTAGGTGTGGCCAGATTGTTGGGTATGCTTGCCACTTGAACGTGGGATGTCTTCGACTGGCCCCCAATGCAGTATGGGAGCATGAGTGACTGGTCTCAGCGTGCCCCTTTCGGAAACACCGGGCTTTTCCTGTGTGTTATCATCGACGGAAGGCCCCCTTAGAGGTGCTATAGCTGGTTGCTCCGACGCCGCCCTCTGTCGTTGTGAAGTCGTCGACGGCAAGCCCCCTGGGAGGTGCTGGAGCTGGGTGCTCCGGCATCGTCCACCATCGTCTTGAGGTCGTTAACTGCGGGCCCTATGGGAGGTGCTATAGTTGGGTGCTCCGGCATCATCCACCATGATCGTGAAGTCGTCGATAGCGGGCCCCTGGTGCACAGGATATTACAAGCAAAATTTGTTTAGCAGCAAGAGCAGGGCAGGAGACTGTACTCACCTGTCCGCGCTTGTTGTTGTCGTTAACATGCTAGGACGTCGACGGCAGACCCCCTGGGAGGTGCCGGAGTTGGATGCTCCGGCGTCACCCACCATTGGCGTAGAAACGTCGATGGCAGGCCCCCTGGGAGGTGCCGGAGCTGGCTGCTCCAGCGTCATCCACCATCATTGTGAAGTTGTTGATGGCAGGCCCCCTGGGAGGTGCCGGAGCTGGATGCTCCAGCGTCGCCCACCATTGCTGTAGAGTCGTCGATGGCCGGATCCCTGGAAGGTGCCGGAGCTATATGCTCTGGCATCACCCATCATCTTCGTAGAAACGTCGACAACAGGCTCCCTGGGAGGTGTCGGAGCTGTATACTCTAGCGTTGCCCACAACCTTCATGGGTACGTTGATGGCAGGTCCCCTGGGGGGTGCCGGAGCTGGATGCTCCGGCGTCGTCCACCATCGTTGTTGAGTCGTCGACGGCTGTCTTCTGGTGCACAGGCTATAGCAAGAAAATCCTGTTAGCGACAAGAGCGAGGTAGGAGAGTTTACTCATTTGTTCGCACTTGTTCCTGGTGTTAATGTGTCGGGACGTCAAAAGCAGGCCCCCTGCAAGATGCCAGAGCTCAAAGCTCCGGTGTCATCCACCATTGTCGTTGAGTCGTCGACGGAAGGCCCCTTGGGGGGTGCCGGAGCTGGATGCATCGGCGTTGGCCACCATCTTCGTAGAAACATCAATGGCAGGCACTCTGGGAGGTGTCGGAGCTGTATGCTCTGGCGTCGCCCACCATCTTCATAGGTACGTCGATGGGGGGAACCTATTGCACAGGCTATCGCAAGAGAACCCTATTAGCAACAAGAGCGAGGTAGTAGAGTTTACTCATTTGTTCGCGCTTGTTGCTGATGTTAACGTGCTGGGATGTCGACGGTAGGCTCCCTGCGAGGTGTCGGAGCTGAATGCTCTGTCATCATCCACCATCGTTGTTGAGTCATCGACGGCAGGCCCCCTGGTGGTGACGGAGCTGGATGCTCTGGCGTCGACCACCATCTTCGTAATAACGTCGACGACAGGCTCCTTGGGAGGGTCCGGAGCTGTATGCTCCAGCGTCGCCCACCATCTTCATAGGTACATCGATGGTGGGCCCCTCGTGCACGGGCTATCGCAAGAGAATCCTGTTAGCGACAAGAGCGAGGTAGGAGAGTTTACTCATTTGTCCGCGCTTGTTGCTGGTGTTAACGTGTTGGGACATCGAAGGCAGGCCTCCTGCGAGGTGCTAGAGCTGAATGCTCCATCGTCATCCACCATCGTCGTTGAGTCATCAATGGTAGGCCCCTTGGGGGGTGCCGGAGACGGATGCTCCGTTATCGCCCACCATTTTCGTAGAAACATCGACGGCAGGCCCCCTGGGAGGTGTCGTTGTTGTATGCTCTGGCGTCGTCCACCATCGTCATGAAGTCGTCAACGGCAGTCCTCTGGTGCACAGGCTATTGCAAGAGAATCCTATTAGCGACAAGAGTGAGATAGGAGTGTTTACTCATTTGTCCACTCTTGTTGATGTCGTTAACGTGCTAGGACATCGACGACCGCCCCCTTGGGAGGTGCCGGAGCTGGATGTTCCGGTGTCATCCACCATAGTTAGTGAGGCATCGACGGCAGGCCCCTTGGGGAGTGCCAGAGCTGACCGTTCAGTCGGAACCTGTACGATCGAAGAGCACGTGAAAAGCTACCAGAGGGGGGGGGTGAATGGTAGATTTAAAAATCTTACGCATCGGAAACAATTAAACCTCAACCCCTTTGGCAGAAAAACGATCTGTTAATGAAATCGTGTATGAGACTAATCTAAACATGTTTCACCGTGACAAAAGTGATATATATTAGAGAGAATCAAGTCACGAAGACAACACAGGAAGAATCACTAAAATCCGTCGAGAAAAACTCAAGTTATGATTGAAAGATCAAACAAAGGTCAATCTGCCCTACCCGAGAAAAACAGTTCTGGAACGCTGCAAAGAAACTCGTGTAGATCAGAAACCACAAATCCAATGACCGTGAAATTTTGAAAGATAATAGATAATCAAGTTGTGAAGACAACCCAAAAAGAATCACGTCAATTGGATCTGTAAAACTCGAGTTATGATAAAACCACCTACAAGAGCTAGTGCTGCATAGAAACTTGACGAGTAAAACTCATCGGGAACAAGTCGGACGAAAAAGGCACAAAAGTTCCTTCAAACTACGAATTTTATTCAATAGAACACACGAGGAACAGCCTCAAAGTCGTGCACCACGAGCTCTGGGCTCCTTGCTTATATAACCAGCTCGAAAGCCAACTCAACTCAGATCAGGAACCTAATCCTACTCTGTTCACGAATTGTAATTATCCATAACTGCTTAGGATTCTTCTATACGCAGATAGAAGCAATCTTAAGACTTCCAAACACCTTAGGAACGTATCCCACATTCCTAAACAACTCAAATTCATGACCCACATGAAATCCTATCATAACTATCTCAAGTCTTTCCATATTTGAGACAAACCCGACTCAGCCGCAGTCTGAGTCCATAACCTAGTCGGTTGGACCTTTCCGACCAACTCTTTACGTCCACATCTCTTCATCACGTCTCGGAACCATGTAGCCACGTCCATGCACTGCTTGCAGACGTGCAAAAATCTTCCAATGACGTCCACGATACCTTCACATGCATTGTTCTTGATTCAATCATGCTGCGCAACCTCCTGATCAGCTCAACCACAATTCCTCCTGAATTTGGTTGTTGGAACCTCATCTCCTCCCTGAGACTAGTCCAGTGGATCCCATCACCAGCCATGTCTTGAACTCAAGCAACACCTGCACATGAATAAACAACCAATCCATACGAGTCCAAGTCCTTGACTTGACTCAAGTTAGTTTCGAACACAACACCTTACGTGACAACCTCACATAAGCATGTTGCAAAACCACAGTTACACGATATCATCCATATCAACCAAAAACGCACCAAAGACTTAGAAAATGAATGCTAAGCAATCTTTCCAGAGATGTAAAGCAAGTACGAAACATTGCAAATGAAAAACACATGCACTGCGGTCAAGATCCAGACCTTGCCAGACCAACCCGGACCTTGAGCCGAAGCTAACAAAAGCTAGTAGAACCTAGTGCCGGAACTTACCAAAACTAGTATAACTCCAAGCTCCCGCCGGAGCTTACAAAACTAGCAGGACCTTAATAAAAAGGTGTTTTGGTGATATTCAAAACTTTTATCGTCAAAGCAAGTGTATTCACTACAAGCCAATGTATTCAACACACATAGGTCTTACAATCTCCCCCTTGATGTATGCATTGGCAACACCATTTAAAATCCAAACATTGGCTCATTAACATAAAAGTTTTGAAGGCAATTTCTTACCCTTTGTAAATCAAAAGTAAAATGAGAAGAAAATCCAAAAATTATCCCATATTATCTCCAAAAATCATCCCATATTATCTCTCCCCCTTTATTATCTCCCCTTATGCACATATTCTCTATTCTCTTTCTCTTCATGTTTATCTCTCCCCCTTTGACAATGTGTTCAGCAAGTCATGATCATATAAACAAATTATCTCTTCCCCTTTAGTTGTTATGAGCATATTATAACACATACATATAAACAAAGCTCATCCAAGTCATACTATCAAGTAACTTACATTATCACATCAATGAGATACATAAAGTAGTGTAAGCAAGGCTAGAGATCAAATGTAAATTTCAATTTAAGCAAGTCATGATCTCACAAACTTAACTATTTCAAAACCTAGAAGCATGACACTAGTTGCTGCATTTTATTATTTTTCAAATAATAAATTTAGATCATATGATATTTGCAAGAGATTATATGTGCATCTGCCTTATTCTAACCAAACAAGCCAAGCCTATGTCATTTGACAATCAGAAGCTTAAGGACATGGTTTTAGTCATACACAACTTCTTCCAAGTTCATATCTAAGTGCAATAATAAGCCATCTCAAAAGAAGAAGTGCGATGCATGCATATTCTCTTGATCTTTTCTCAATTTATATTTGTTCATAAAAACTCAACATGTGAGTCTATTACTTGATTAATTCTTAATGATTAAAAGCACTTGTGAACATGTAACAAGTTCAAAACAGCAAGAAAGTTCGACCATGACCAGTTTTACTGTAAGTAATTATTCCAACTACTAGACATGGCAAAAACTACAAAATGTATAACACGAGTAATGTAGTAAGAACTTTCAGCATGTAAAAGGAATCACAAAGTCATATACATATGAAATACTATGCTCATATTATTTTAATTTCAGATTCACGCATAGACTTCCCAAGTTTCAAAACTCCCCCTTAATTTAAGCCACGAGGATGCATAACCCCTATTTCACTACGAATGTAACAAAAACGAGTGAAATCCAAAGGTTTTGTAAAATGTCAGCCAATTGTTGTTCGGTATCTACATGGTGAAGCACAATGTTTCCTTTTTCAATGTTATCTCGGAGAAAGTGATACCTAATGTCAATGTGCTTAGTTCTAGAATGTTGCACGGGGTTTTTAGCAATGCAAATGGCACTAGTGTTATCACAGAACAGTGGAACACTATCTAGATCAACCCCATAGTCCTTAATTGTTTGAACAATCCAAAGAATTTGTGAGCAAGCACTAGCAGCAGCTACATATTCAGATTCGGTTGTGGATTGTGCAACTGAATTTTGTTTTCTAGAGGACCAAGCAACAAGAGAATTACCAAGAAAATGATAAACATCGGAAGTACTTTTCCTATCAATCCTACAACCCCCAAAATCAGCATCCGAAAAAGCTTTCAAAGTAACGGTTGAGGAAGAAGGAAGAAAAATTCCAAATTCTTGAGTTCCATGTAAGTACCTGAGAATCCTTTTGACGGCTTGACGATGTGAAGCACGTGGGGAGGCTTGAAACCGTGCACAAAGACATACGCTGAATTGTATGTCTGGTCCTGATGCCGTGAGATACAAAAGTGATCTGATCATGCTTCTATATTCTTTTTGATCCACGGGTTCACCATCTTCATCAAGTCCAAGTGTTGTTGCTGTTCCCATTGGTGTTCGAAGAGGCTTGTTTTTGTCCATGTTGAAGCGCCTTAGGAGATCTTTTGTATACTTCGTTTGATGCACAAAGGTACCCTCCTTTGTTTGCTTGATTTGCAGCCCCAAAAAGTATGTGAGTTCACCCATCATACTCATTTCAAATTCAGAACTCATCATTGCTGAAAACTTGGACACAAGATCATGAGAAGCACAACCAAAGATAATATCATCCGCATACACTTGAACGAATAATGAGTCATTTCCATGCTTAAGCACAAAAAGAGTTTTATCGACCTTGCCCATGGTAAACCCTTTTTCAAGTAAGAATGTTTTTAACCTATGATACCATGCTCTAGGGGCTTGTTTGAGACCGTACAAGGCTTTGCACAGTTTGTAAAAATGATTAGGAAAATCTGGATTTTCAAAACCTGGTGGTTGTTTCACATAAACCTCCTCATCTATGTAGCCATTAAGAAAAGCACTTTTAACATCCATTTGATATAGCTGAAAACCATTTGATGCAGCAAAAGCTAACAAAATTCTTATGGCTTCTAATCTTGCAACAGGAGCAAAAGTTTCATCAAAATCTAGACCTTCAACTTGAGTGAAACCTTGAGCAACCAACCTAGCCTTATTCGTAACCACAACCCCATCCTCACTTTGTTTACTTTTAAATACCCATTTAGTTCCAATTAAAGTGTGACCTTGAGGTGGAGGTACAAGTTTCCAAACATTATTTCTTTCAAAATTTTCTAACTCTTCTTGCATGGCAATAATCCAAGATTCATTAGTGAGTGTGTGTGATATATCTTTGGGTTCAAAAGAAGCAACAAAAGCAGAATGAGCATGAGAGTTTGGATCGCAAAACCTGGACCATGTAACTCGTTCGTGCAAGCTTCCAATCATCTGTTGTGGGGGATGATCTTTGTAAAACCGTAGGGGAACAGATGTCTCACAAGCTTCTTCTTCCTCATGTTCATCACAAATCGATGAGCTTGTGACATGAGGATGATTTGAATCAACATCGATGGTTGTCGGTGCTGGTTGAGAATTAACATCCAGAGCTGAACCAAAGTCGTTTGCTGCTGAATTTTCGGGCAGCAGCTCCAATTCTTCCTCATCTTCAACAAAAATGCCCCGCCCCCCTGCGGATATGGATCTGGACCAGCAATGTTTGAGCTAGTACCTGGGCTAGCTTCATCAACAGACACTTCACAAGTCTCCACGATTTTGTTAGTGTCAAGTAAAAGCACACGGTAGCCTCTAGTATGAGATGGATAACCAAGAAACATGCCATCAATGGATCTAGGTTCAAATTTATCAAGATTACCATGTTTCTTAACAAAGCATTTGCAACCAAAGACCCGAAAGTGTGTAACTCTAGGCCTATGTCCAAACCAGAGCTCATATGGTGTTTTACCTAGCTTAGCACGTAAGAAAACACGATTTGAGACATAACAAGCGGTTGCTAACACATCAACCCAAAATTTCCTAGGAGTTTGATATTCATCAAGCATAGTCCTATCCATCTCAACTAAGGTTCTGTTCTTTCTTTCTACAACACCGTTTTGTTGAGGTACATATGGTGAAGAAAATTGATGATCTATTCTATTTTCAGCACAGAAGTGATCAAAAGATTGATTTTTAAATTTAGTTCCATTATCACTTCTAATTGCTTTTAAAGATCCTAGGTGATCAATTGATAATCTAAGAAATAAAGTTCTAAAGTGACTAAAAGCTTCATTCTTAGACGCCATAAAGTAAACCCAAGAGTATCTAGAATAATCATCAACAATCACAAGAACATACCATTTTCCTCCGAAGGATTGAACACGTGAAGGTCCTACGCTGTCAAGGTGCAAAAGTTGACATGGTTCAATTGTCATGATCATTGTGAGAGGAGTATGTGAACCTGCAACCATCTTAGCATGTCTACAAGAAGAGCACACAATTTATTTGTCCCCTTTAAGCTTAGGCAGCCCACGTATGCGATCAAGAGCACTAACACGCGTTAGGTGATCAAAGCCTACGTGACCAAGTCTACGATGCCAAAAATATAGCTCCTTTGAATCATTAGCAACTAGACACCTATGCTTAGAGAATGACATATCAAAATCAGCTTTAAAAACTCTTCCAAACCGAGACATGTTAAAAATAAGCTCACTATTTGAACTTACAACTTTGCAGCAGTTTTTATTGAAAATAATTTCTAGATTTTTATCTAGCAATTGTGAAACAGAAAGCAAGTTGTATTTCAAATTTTTGACAAGTTCCACATCTTTGAATGTGTAGTGATCATTTACTCTAACCGAACACTTAGCAATTATAGGAGTTGAAGAATTATCGGCAAAAGTAACATTCTCTACACATGACACAAAAGAGAGGGAGGAGAACCAATCTTTGTTACTGGTCATGTGGCGTGAGCAACCTGAATCCACAATCCAAATGTTCTCCTTCCTCAAACATGTAACCTCTTCATTATCGATGTTGTGTTCTGCCTCCTCCATACTTGATCTTGACTTGCCCGCCATGAAGCACAAATTTGCCAAAACACCTCCCTCTTCATCACTTCCAATGTCCACGTCGCTTGAGCCAAGTTCCTGGAGTGCTGAGATAAAACTGTTGACCAGTTGGCGACCTGTAAAGCCCTTCTTTTTCTTCTTATCGTTTGTTGAGGAGTGCTTTATCCTTGATTGTTTTTCTTCCCGGGAGGTAGGACCTGAAAGGTTAGGACAATCTGTACGAAAATGTCCTGTCTTACCACATTCAAAACATCGTTGAGGTCCAGAGCTTCCTCTCCTTCTATTGCAATGATTTTGAGAACCGGGTAGAGATGAGCGCTAGCTCCTCCTCTGGAAACTCCTCAATCTGTTCAAGGGTTAGAGAGGACTACAAAGCAAGTGTACCACAAGATGAAGATTGGCCGGAACTAGGCATGTCATGTTGAGAAACAAAAGCAATAGACTTGTTGGGGCTCTTACATGAGATTATGTCAATTTCATTAGTTTTTAACATGGAGTATAGCACATCTAAAGTAAGTGAACTCATGACAGTAGATTCACGAATAGATGTGACTTTCATCTCCCAAATTGACATATCTAATGCACTTAGACATTGCCTAACATTTTCAGCATCTGAAAAATTAACATTGACACTACGCAGTTTGTTGAGAATCTTATTAAAGCGAGTAAAAAGGTCATCAATAGACTCACCGGGTTGCATCTCGAAGCGCAAGTATTCTTTCTTGAACATTTCTTGCCTTACCTCTTTGATCGTGTTGGATCCTTCGTGGTAGTCACAAAGTGCTTTCCACACATCGTATGCAGATCGGAGGTGTGCAACACGGTCGAAGTCGCTTTGTGTTAGTCCTTGAATGATCAAGTTCCGAGCCTTGTTGTTGTTGTCGACATCTCTCAGATTTGTAGCTGTAACTTGATCGTTTGATGGCACTTCATAAGGCTTGTATACCTTCTCCCATATTGCAAAGCCTTGTGCCTGGATGAAAGCCTCCATGCGTGCCTTCCAAATCTGAAAATCAATACCAGCGAACACACAAGGTTTGACAGAGTACTTCTCCATGATGATTAGTCAAAAACATGCGCAAATCACAAAGATTAGAGCACCGTGGCTCTGATACCAATTGTAGGATCGAAGAGCACGTGAAAAGCTACCAGAGGGGGGTGAATGGTAGATTTAAAAATCTTACACAGCGGAAACAATTAAACCTCAACACCTTCGGTAGGAAAATGATCTGTTAAAGAAATCGTGTGTGAGACAAATCTAAACATGTTTAACCGTGACAAAAGTGATACATATCAGAGCGAATCAAGTCACGAAGAAACACATGAAGAATCACTCAAATCAGTAGAGAGAAACTCATGTTATGATCGAAAGATCAAACAAAGGTCAATCTGCCCTACCCAAGAAAAACAGTTCTGGAACACTGCAAAGAAACTCGTGTAGATCAGAAACCAAAAATCCAATGACCGTAAAATTTTGACAGATAATAGATAATCAAGTTCTGAAGACAACCCAAAAGGAATCACGTCAATTGGATCTGTAAAACTCGAGTTATGATAAAACCACCAACGAGAGGTAGTGCTGTCCAGAAACTCGACGAGTAAAACTTGTCTGGAACAAGTCGGACGAATAAGGCACAAAAGTTCCTTCAAACTACGAATTTTATTCAATAGAACACAAGAGGAACAGACCCAAAGTGGTGCACCACGAGCTCTGGGCTCCCTTGCTTATATAACCAGCTCGAAAGCCAACTCAACTCAGATCAGGAACCTAATCCTACTCTGTTCACGAATCGTAACTATCCATAACTTCTTAGGATTCTTCCATACGAAGATAGATGCAATCTTAAGACTTCCAAACACCTTATGAACGTATCCCGTATTCCTAAACAACTCAAATTCGTGACCCACAAGAAATCCTATCGTAACAAACTCAAATCTTTCCATATTTGAGACAAACCCGACTCAGCCGCAGCCTGAGTCCATAACCTAGTCGGTTGGACCTTTCCGACCAACTCTTTACGTCCACATCTCTTCATCACGTCTCGGAACCATGTAGCCAAGTCCATGCACTCCTTGCACACGTGCAAACATCTTCCAATGACGTCCATGATACCTTCACATGCATTGTTCTTGATTCAATCATGTTGCGCAACCTCCTGATCAGCTCAACCACAATTCCTTCCGAATTTGGTTGTTGGAACCCCATCTCCTCCATGAGACTAGTCCAATGGATCCCATCACCAGCCATGTCTTGAACTCAAGCAACACCTGCACATGAATAAACAACCGATCCATACGAGCCCAAGTCATCAACTTGACTCAAGTTAGTTTCGAACACAACACCTTACGTGAGAACCTCACATAAGCATGTTGCAAAAACACAATAACACGATATCGTCCATATCAACCAAAAATGCACCAAAGGCTTAGCAAATGAATACTAAGCAATCTTTCTAGAGATATAAAGTAAGTACGAAACATTGCAAATGAAAAACAGAAACACTGCGGTCAAGTTTTGGACCTTGCCAGAACAACTCGGACCTTGAGCCAAAGCTAACAAAAGCTAGTAGAACCTAGCGCCAGAACTTACCAAAACTAGTATAACCAAGCTCCCGCCGGAGCTTACAAAACTAGCAGGACCTTAATAAAAAGGTGTTTTGGTGATATTCAAAACTTTTATTATCAAAGCAAGTGTATTCACTACAATCCAATGTATTCAGCACACATAGGTCTTAAACCTGCTTTGTATATCTTGCACACATAACAGAGGTGCATATTGTTTTGCTCGCTGGTGATCTTTCGCTATTCTTGAGTATTGTCATGGCTTATAGTCCTGGGCTGTTACACGGGATTTGGGTAATTCAGTGCATTGGCACTCGGGATCCGGCTTCCTTCTTATTCGGTGTGTGAGCGTCCTGGCCTCGGTACTTAGCTGCAACAATGGGAGGCAAAGCGCACACGCTTTGGGTACAGGACCAGGTTAAGCAGGTTGCGCGCTCTGGACCTCCAGCTCAGCATTGGACTTTCGCGGGGGACCATTTGGCACCACAGGACCCCAAGTAAGATGGCAGCCATGAGGTTCCAAGACACCTTGTAGGTACCTCAAACACGTCTGCCTGCAGCAGGGATGCATAACTTTACTAGGGGCAATATAGTAAAAATTTCACCAAGTATATGAAGACAATATACAAAAGATGAGACTAGCTTGATTGACCACAAAATTAACAGGTAATTTAAGTGAACATAAGATAAATCATATGGTAAGATAGTGAATTCTTCTCATTGGTGTTCACAAGAGTGGATTGGCTTTACAACAAGGCAACGACCCACTCCTGTTGGCTAGGGAGGTAGAGTGTTCTTGCTTAGGGTACGGGACCAAGCTAAACGGCTGAACACTCTGGACTTGCCCCCCCTGGAGCTTGGTTGTCCTAAGTGTCGTTCCCTGGCACCATGACACCCTACACTATCCTAAAATTTATGCTTAGGTATAGAACTTATGTAGGTTCTCTATGTTCCAAGGGTTGGGGAGGGGCTCTCCTTCTTTTGTGGCTAGGCGGACACACTCGGGGCGAGATACTTGCGTTACTCAGAAGGGGCCATCCCAGCTGGGGGATAGTTTGTGTGACCCTTCTCGAAAAAGTATGTGCCACAGCACCAGGTTACCTGTCTGGAGCTCTCTACTCCGCACGAACCACTCCTAGCAGTGCCTCACCACTTGTCGGTGGCATGCATTTCTGATGGTGGTATGCCACCTTGCTTCGTCGACGAGGTCAACATCGTCTCGTCAGAGTTGGTCTTGTGAGGCTTCATCGAACGCTCAGACTCATAGTGAACCTAGTTTGATCTCCGGGGGGGGGGGGGGGGGGGGGGGGCGGCCTCAGCCCGGTACACCAGTAAGAAAGGTGTTTCCCCAGTGGCGCGGCTGGGTTGATGTCCGACTTGCCCAAAGTGCACAGGGGAGTTCATCAACCCACTTGGCACCATGCTTGTCCAGGTTTTTTACGTGCGTGTCGGAGGCCCTTGAGGATCTCAGCGTTGACACTTTTGACTTGGCTGTTGCTCTTTGGATGAGCCACGGGTGCATAACAAACTTGTACGCTGAGGTCTTCACAGTAGTCCTGGAAAGCTGCACTGGTGAATTGGGTCCTGTTGTGTGTGATGATTATGCTCGGGACCCCAAACCTGCAGACGATCAACTTGATGAACTTAGCTGCAGACTCCTTATGGATGTTGATCATTGGGGCTGCCTGAGGCCACATGGTGCACTTGTCTATGGAGACATAGAGGAACCGGTACCCTCCGACTGCCCTGGGAAAGGGTCCCAGGATATCTAGCCCCCAGACCGCGAAAGGCCAGGAGGGCGAGATCATTTGCAGCATCTGCGTTGGAGTGTGAATTTGCTTGGTGTGGAACTGGCACGCCTTGCATTTCTTGACCAACCTAACAACATCTTGTAGTGCTGTTGGCCAGTAGAAGCCATGATGGAAGGCTTTGCCAACCAGCGTGCAGGAGGCTGCATGATTCCCGCACTCTCGTTCGTGGATCTCTGCGAGCAAGTCGCAACCTTCCTCCTGAGTTATGCACCTTAGCAGCACGTCGTTGGCACCATGCTGGCAGAGGTCACCTTCTACTAGCGTGTAGCGCTTCACCATACTCACGATCCTCTCAGTGGATACGAGATCTTTCAGGAGGATGTTGTCCTTCAAATAGTCCCGGATCTCTGTGATCCACGCATCAGGACTCTCCTGAGCTTCTAGATCTTGGCCACCGAGTAATATGGGGTCCCTAGTGATGCACAAGATCCTCTGGGGGCCCCATGGTTGCAGGGTCTCCGTGGTCTCCAGCTCTATGGTGCTGGGCTCGCCTTCTTCGTTAGATCCCGCAGGCCTTGCAGTTGGCCACACCAACCTTCTGTCGAAGACCCCTTCAGGGATCGGGGCTCCCGTGGACGCCATGGTTGACAAGGCGTCGGCGATGGAGTTGTCGGCGCGTGGCACATGGCACAGGTCGAAGGCCTCGAAGCTAGCTTCCAACATATTGATGTGTAATAGGTACGCCGTGAGCTTTGGGTCGTTGCTGCAGCACTCTCCGAGGACCTGCTTGATGATTAGCTGGGAGTCTCCCTTGACCAGCATCTGCTGGACACTGAGACTCTGCGCAGCTGTGAATCTGAAGATGAGGGCCTCGTACTCTTCCATGTTGTTGGTCACCTTGAAGTCGAAGAGCACTGCGTACTTGGACTGGTCCCCTGTTGGATAGGTGAGCAGTACACCGACTCCAGCCCCTTGCTTCCGCGAGGATCCATTGAATAATAGTGTCAAGTGAGGCCAGGTAAGCACCGGTGCTCTGGGCTCCAACTCGGTGATTTCTCGAACCCCTCGATTGCTTGGTGAAGGAGTCCAGTCAGCAACGAAGTCTGCCAGAGCTTGGCTCTTGATTGCATGTCATGGTATGAAGTCAAGCTCGAACTTCACCAGTTTGGCTACCCACTTGGCGATATTACCTATTGCATTGGGGTTGCGCAGCAACGCCCCTAGTGGGACGAAGTCACCACTGAGACTCTGTGTGCCTGAAAGTAATGGCAAAGCTTCCTCGACACAATTAGTACCACATAGAGCATCTTGTGCACTTCAAGGTACCTTGTTTTTGCTTCATGTAGGACTTCGCTGATGAAGTAGACTGGGCATTGGATGGTTCAGGATCTCCTTGGAGGAAGCAGGGTATCCTCTTCCATCTGCTCCGGGCCTGGTGACTCCACATCTCTAGGGCCTGGCGTGTCCTTGGGGGATTGGGACGCAAAGGATCCTTGATCTCTGGGGCCCTCTAGGGGGATCCGGTCATCCTCTGGGGGCTAAGACCCAGAGGGTCCTTGCTCTTCGTGGCGCCCTAGGGGGACTCGGACCTCCTCTGGGGTTGGGACCCAGAGGCTCCTTGCTTTCCGGGGCCCCCAAGGGGACCCAGACCTCCTCTGGGGGTTGGGACCCAGAGGTTTCTACCAAAGCATCTATAACATTAAGCATAGCATGGACACATCGAGGACTTAACTATCTACCTTTCTCACATGGGTTCTCTGGTCATGCATGTGGAAAACTCCAAGAAAATCCTAGACTTAATGCGCGTACGTGCTAACCCATAAAGTGTGATACAAATAAATATAGAATGCCGTTAAATGCAAACAGGGGCTTGCCTGGCTGCAAGACAAGATTAAAGTTAGTCTCCGGGTTGATGACTTCCAGTTGCTCCGGGGTCTCCTCGAGCTCGGCAACTATTAGATATGCAGAGAATAATGCAAGTGAATCAATATTGGTATTGTTACATAGCTTAAAAGAAAGCCAGTTAAGTATATTAGGCCACTGGTCCTGGAATTTTTTCACAGAACACTAGGAACTATGTGTGAGGTTGTGGCCAAATTTGGGCTATGCTCATGGAAGTCTCTCTTGTATAAAATTCAATGTATATAAACCCTTCCCAGAATTTTCACGGGCAACCTGGGACTTTAACACGGATAAAGTTAGTTTTATGTTTAGAGGAGGTCAAAAGTGACTCAATAAAAAATGTTTCATAATTTTATAAGCGTTCTACTGTGATATATTGAATTTATAAGTTTGGACAAATTTCTGAAATAGTTCTGGATATTTTGGAATTTTCAGGCACACAGAGATTGAAAATACAATTTGGCTATTCAATTGAACACCAATGGACCTGAAACATTTACTGGTACTCAAGGGATTTTTTCGAAATGATGTGGGCAAATTTGAGAATTTTTGAATGAATGGAGCACCAGTAATTAATTCCAAAGGCATTTTGTTTCATGGAATTATTGAAGACAATTTATGGATTTTCATACAGATTAAAGTGCACCACTTGAAAGTGCAGATCATCCTGGTTCTAACCAAATTTATTTGGGAATTTTTGAACAAGTATCCTAGGAGATATGGATTTTCCAAGTAGGAGCAATTTCTGGAATAAAATTCCAATTGGAAACATTTGAATAAAGGGCTGGGCCCACAGGTTTAAAAAGGGCCAATCGCTGGGCGGCAACACGGAGGGTTACTGGGTTAACCGCGTAGTCACAAACGATCCCCGGGCCGCAGCAGATCGGGGCGCGCAGATCGCTCACTAACGACTGGGCCCACCCGGTCGTCTTCTACCTCCAGCCGCGCGCGCGACCGCCGCGGCGCCTCGCCGGACCTCTCGCCGCCCATCGATCCACGACACGGTTCCTCCCCAAACTCGCCGCCTAACCATTTTTTGAGGCACTGAGCACGACGATGGGGTCAGCGCACGCCGGCCATGGCCAGAAAAGCTTGCGCGACGGTGGCGGCGGTGATTAGGGTTTCGGCCATGTCGGCCGAGCCCTACGGTGGGCTAAATCAGTCGGGAAGACTTCGGGAAGCTTCATGGAAGCATGCAGAACAAGAATCTGGCCATAAGTAGGAGAGAAAAGGTTAAGAAGATGATGGCGACGATGGACCGAGGATGTGAGAACTGGCGGTTGGGGAAAAACGGTATTTCGGCTTGATTTCTTGATGAAACTCAATGATTCATCTTCGAGGTGATGCACCTGGTCATATAGAATAACATAGCACAAGTGTGCAAGGAATAATCAACCGTATAAAAGGAATTTTGCGTGCGAACCAACTCTGCTCATAAACGAAGTTCGTCGGAAGAATTGGAAATACGGGGGCTAGGAGGCATGGCATGGGCTCAAATTTTACGAGCAGCAAGAACGTGAGTAGGTGAACCTCTTGCTTCTAGGACCGAGGCGAGATGACACTTATATCGCCAGGTCGATGGTGGAGCAGAGGCGCGGCAAACGGAGGAGATTCCTGGCGGCCTCGGTTTCGAAGTTAACAACATCGGGTATGGCCTAGCTGCGCAAGAAATGGATCACAAGGCTGCGCAAGAGGTTGGGGAGTGAGGAGAGGCAAAAAAAGTGATCAAACCCTAGTACCTTGGCTCCAATTCGGCTGGACAGAGAAGAAGTCAGGAGAGGAGCAGATATGGTGTTGAGACTTCAGGGAATGAAAAGGGATCAACTCAGGTCCGTGGAGGGGGATAAGGAGGGGTACTGGGCGAGCTAGGGGGAGCTGGAGGTAAGCAGGCAGGCAAGCAGCTGGGTGGCAATTTTGCATGCGTGTGGTGTCACCCTGGGAAAGAACAGAACAGAGCATACTGCATGACATGTGGGTCCCACATCATCCTCATCCTTGCCCCATCAATTCTACCACCTAATTCATTCCAACATTGGCTAGATATTTGTGGGTTGGCTGGATTAATCATATATAATTTGATTTTGCATTCTCAAGGTTATTTGACCAAGTTTCATTTAAATTCAAACTTGAATTTGAATTTGAGTTGAATTCAATGTAGCCATTGAATTAAATAGCAAACTTGCATCAAAAATTATGAAAGTTTGCAGGGAGGCTAATTGACATATTTGGAAACCGTTGGTCAACTCAAATCTTCATGTTAACTTCATCTGAACAGTGGCTAAGTTTATTTTTTTTTTTGAATTCCCTTATTTGGTGTTTGTATTTATTTGTTTTTCTCATATCCTTTTTATTGCTTTTTATTATTCAAAATTTTTTTTCCTAACTGAACTTTGAATTATTGAAATTTCGGCTCTTACATTCCTCCCCCTTAAAAGAATCTCGTCCCGAGATTATAATGAAGAGACGAAAGTATGAGAGAAATTACCTGATATGAGATGATAAGAAATCCGGATAGTTGGAGCGGAGATATTCTTTGGATTCCCAAGTCGCTTCTTCAATAGTATGGTTGCTCCATAACACTTTATAGAACCACAGCGTGCAGTTCCGCGTCGTTCGAGCCTTCTCGTCGAGAATCTGAACCAGATGTTCAAAGTATGTGAGACCCGGTTGTAACTAGCCGATTTCATCCGTGTGGACTGCAGCGGTGAACTTGAGACATTTCCGGAGCTGAGATACGTGGAAAATGTCGTGTATACCAGCGAGAAATGCCAGCAATTCCAATCTATAAGCCACAGGTCTGCACTTCTCCGTGATAGCAAATGGGCCAATAAACCGGGGAGCTAGCTTTGCTTTTACTCCAAACTGGTGAATTCCTTTCGTCGGAGACACGTGGAGGTACACGTGATCCCCGACATTGAAGTGCAGCGGGCGACAACGCTTGTACGCATAATTCTTCTGTCGAGATTGAGCAGCTCTCAAGTTCGCTTGTATGATCCAAACTTGTTCCTCGGCTTCATTGACTAGATCAATCCTGAAAGTCACTCTTTCGCCGGACTCGCACAATTTCAGCGGGGTGCGACATTTTTGGCCATAGAGGGCTTCATATGGTGCCATCTTGATACTCCCTTGATAACCATTGTTGTACAAGAGAATTCCGCCAACGGCAAATGATCGTTTAGATTTTTACCGTAGTGGATGGCGCACGCTCGCAACATGTCTTGAAGTACTTGATTCACCTGGTCAGTTTGTCCATCGGTCTACGGGTGATAAGCAGAGCTTCTAATCAGTTTAGTACCCAACGAGGTATGCAGGTGCTCACAGAAACGAGCAACGAACAGAGAGCCTCGATTTGAAATAATCATGTGAGGAATGCCGTGTAGGCACACAATTCCTTATATGTACCACTCCGCATATTTCTTGGCATTGAATCCGACATTTACCGGAATGAAATGTGCTGATTTGGTTAGTCGATTGACTACAACCCAAATCTAATCATGCTTCCGGAATGTGAGTGGCAATCCGAGATAAAATCCATACTCACATCCTCCCATTTCCATGCTGGAGTTGTGACACCCGGTTCCGAAAATGAACCAAGTGAACGCATATGTGTGCCCAGGAACACACATACACGAGTGCATTCACAAAAGAGTATATAGAAAATTACCACAGAACAAGATTAATTAAGTACTTTTATTACACAACCATATTATCCTCGAATACAAGCTCTAATGAATATTAATGACAAGTTCAACTAATGCAGCAGAAATAGACTAATTAAGCAAACTAAGCAACTAAGCAGCATAAGCAAAGGGTATAGCGCAGCTCACACTCCACAGACAGAGCTAATGGCAGACACGGCCTAGAACTCCGCATTATCATCGTTAAAGTCCCATTCCTGACCCACAACTGAAGTTGGGGGAATTGCAAGAGTGAATACATGTCGTACTGAGCAAGTGTGGAAAGTATGACATGTAGCCGATTCAAATGACGAATATAATAATAACTAAGTGTTGAAAAGTACATTAAAACATTTGAAAAGCAGTATATTATATGTATGTGAATAAACCCATCATAAACCATAAATAATATCATAGTACCAGTCTATATTTCAATATCCATCATCCATATACCAGATTCACCATTACCATTAACCATATCCAACACCAGAATTAATCCATAACCAGCCATAACCATATTATTAACCATAACCATTATCAAATTCCATGTACCCTCTAATCATGGAAGTTGTCCAGGTGCTCATAACTGGGAGCACGGCTATCATGATAGTTTATTAGACTCTCCAGAGTTTGTACCACTTTACCCACGCGTTTGTGATTTCATCACTTTTTGATGACTAGAACCTCTATTATGCCGTCTCACACTTCCATTGTTGTGTGGACAAGAGATCACAAAATAGCCTTTACAAAGGGATTACTAGCCTATTTAGACCCCACTAAGGATTCACCGGTGGTGATTCCTCCAACTAAGCACATCTTCAACCAAGGGCCCCCCTCTTGAGCCATTTGGATCCCAAGGTAGTCCCACCAATCATCAACAAACTCAATCCGACTACCCCTTCCCCGAGTATCCTTAATTGTCCAAACAACACTAGCAAAGCCCTAATTACTCAGCTACACCGCACCCATGCTTGGCCTCGTGGTGGCACTGTTGTCCTGGATTATTCTCACATGAACCGGTCAATAGATCTAAAGCAAGCGAACCACCATAGCATCCAATCCATCCACATACCAGGCTTGCTTAGACCACCCATTATCATATTACATTAACCAATTCATGTTAATCATAATCTCATAAATACATCATTGATGTGTAGTATTGCAAAAGGTGAAAATCCCTTCCCGACTCTCTACCATAATTTCCAGGTGACAAGGATGGTGAGACAAAACTAGTAAACTTCCTATGATAGAAATCCCATCAAATAGACACAAGCATGCAGTTTTGCAATCAAAACATTTATTTTAAAACAGGATCAATATGCTTCAAGGACACTTGCCTTGCTCTTGGGATTGGTTCGGGTCAAAGCCTTCAAACTCTTGCTGCTGGAGATCCTCCACGGTACTCTCTAGCGCAAATCCGTCTAATCTGCACAATAAACATATAAGACAAGAATACAATCAAAGAGTGCACAAATATTACTCAACATGACATCATATACATGATTAATGCAAATGCAAGGTGGAACTTGTTAATGAGTTGCTTTTAATGATCACTAACTAGTTCTAATAATTATTTACAAGTTTATACAGGTTTGGAGTTGATTAGATCAAATTTAGAATTAATTCAAAAGAAATTAACCAGGAAAATCAGACTAGTCTGCTAGGGACCGGACAAGTTCGCACTGCGCGAGAATAACAAATTAGGGTTTTCTAGATCGACGTGAATTTGGATATTTGGGGTTGAATTCATGTAAGGAAAAGAGAATAGAAGGTGTACCAGGTGTCTAGAACTCTAATGAATCAAGAATCTTGAAGGTAAGACTTGGATCTTGACGATCTAAGGTTGATGAAGAATTTGATGGTGGATTGTTGATGAAGAGCGCGAAGTTGATAGAGATATTGGTCCTCTTTCGTTTCCTCCTCTTCTTCTTCTTCTTCTTGTTCTAGATCTCCTTCTCCCTCCTTGGTGGCGGCTACGCATGAGCTAGAGTTTGGATGAGGTGGAAAAGTGGCAAATAGATGTCATGCCAAGGAGTGCAGTTGTTTATATAGAGGCGGAGGCTAGGGTTAGATGGATTTCGAGTTTGAGATGAGTAGGGGTCGGTTTAGAGTCCAACATGGGCTCTAAAAGAGTTAGGAATGACGTCCCTAGGCCCACTTACGTAAAAACTAAGAAACAAGTCGTGAAACCGAATATCAATTCAGAGTCACGATTTAACGGACAAGTCCGCAAAGGGGCTAGACTAGTCCGAAGTTAAACAGAGAGATATCAGACAAGTCCGCACTGAACATCGGACTAGTCCAAACTTATCTAGAGGGGAAAAATAGACAAGTCTGGCCTAAAATCGGACAAGTCTGACTTTAGTTAGGGGGGGGGGGGGGGAACTGACAAGTCCACTTGAGTATTGGACTAGTCCGGAAAAGTCCAGAGACTTAGCGAATTTTCCAAGGGTTTTGGAACACCGGACTAGTCCGCACAAGACCGGACAAGTCCGGAAGTGTCCAGAGGGAAAAACAGACTAGTCCGCAGAAAAACGGACAAGTCTGAGCGAGGTCAGAGAGAAATCGGACTAGTCTGCACCAAAATCGGACTAGTACGCACCTTCCAGAATTCTTAAGTGCAGTTTTGTTTCTAACTCATTTTAAACTTGTTCCTTTTATTTGGATTAATGTTAGGCACATATATAAATGTATGCAAGGCATGATGCATGAAAATGAGGGTGTTACAAACCTACCCCCATTAAAATGAATCTTGCCCTCGAGATTCGACGCGGAAGAGAATAGATAGGGAAATTCCTTCTTGATATCATATTCTAGCTCCCATGTTGCTTCTATTTCTGTGTGGTGCTTTCATTGCACTTTACACCATCTAATAATCTTGTTCATTGTAACTCTCTCCATGGTTTCCAATATTTTGACCGATTGCTCGGCATAAGTCAAATCTTCCTCTAGTTCCAATTATTCCATTGGCACTTGTTCTTCCGATACTCTCAAGCACTTCTTGAGCTCGGAAACATGAAACACATCATGGACATCTGAAAGATGAGCTGGCATCTCCAACTTATACGCTACTCCTCCTTTTGTCTAAAATCTTGAATTGCCCAATATAACGAGCTGCTAGTTTGCCTCTTATGTTAAATCTCTTATGACCACTCATTGGTGATACCTTGAGATAAACGAAGTTTCCCACTTCAAAGGTGAGTTTTCTTCTCCTGTTGTCCGCGTAGCCTTCTTGCCTTGATTGAGCGGGCCTCAAGTTCTCGCGAATAACCTGAACTTGCTTCTCAGCTTCCTGCAACACATCAGGTCCGAATACTTGATTTTCCCCTATCTCACTCCAAAACAAGGGTGTCCTACACTTCCTTCCATATAGTGCCTCACATGGTGACATCTTCAAACTTGCCTGGTAACTATTGTTATATGAACATTCCGCATATGGCAAGCTCTCGTCCCATCTTTACCCATGCTTAAAAGCACAAGCTCTTAAGATGTCCTCCAAAATATGATTGGTCCTCTCGGTTTGTCCATACGTTTGAGGGTGCTATGCAGAACCGAAATTCAACCTTGTTCCCAATGCTTCGTGCAATTTTTGCAAAATCTGGCGGTAAACTGAGAACCTCTATCCGATACAATCTTCTTCAGGACCCCATGTCGACACACAATATGCTCCATGTATATTTCAGCCAATTGGGCAGCTCTATACTTGGTCTTCATGGGAAAGAAATGAGCTGATTTGGTCAACCGATCCATAATTACCCAAATTGAGTCATGATCAGACTGAGTACGCGGTAAAACAACTATAAAGTCCATTCTGATTTCTTCCCACTTCCATTCCGGGATCTTCAATGGTTGCAATAATCCAGCTGGCCTTTGATGTTCCGCCTTGACTCGTTGACACACTTCACACAATGCTACATATTCAGCTATGTCCTTTTTCATGCTACCGCACCAATAGCACGTCTTCAAGTCCTTGTACATCTTCGTACAACTGGGGTGATTCGAGTATGGCGAGTCATGTGCTTCCTTTGGTATTGTCTCCCGATTATGCTTCACATTAGGCACAACATCCTCTTTCCAAGCCATAGAGTACCTTGTTCATCCTCATTAATTCTGAATTCTCTCCCTTCTTGGGTCCTTTCCTTGATTTCTTGAACTTCCTCATTGTTAGTTTGACCTTCCCGGATTTCTTGCTCTAGGGTTGGGTTTAACTCCATCATCTCCATCTCATTTACAAAACCAAGATTCAACCATTCAAACTCTATTCACGACTCGTGTGGTAATTCTCGAACTGTAAGTTGGTGACTTACTCATTTCCGGCTCAAGGCATGAGCCACTACATTAGCCTTCCCAGGATGATAATTGATCTCTAAATCGTAATCCTTGATGAGCTCCAACCATCTTCGTTGTCTCAATTTCAGATTCATTTGTGTGAAAATACACTTAAGTCTCTTGTGATCCGTATAAATTTCACACCTATGTCCAACGATATATTGTCTCGAAATTTTCAATGCATGTACCACTGTTGCAAGTTTCAAATCATGGGTCAAATAATTCTGCTCATAATTCTTCAATTGCCTCGATGCATAGTCGACCACTTGACCTTCTTGCATCAATACATATCCAAGTCCTTGTCTCGATGCGTCACAATAAATATCAGAACTCTTGCTCACGTCCGACAATGTCAAAACTGTGGCTGTTGTTAACCTCTTCTTCAACTCCTCAAAACTTTCTTGACAAGCTTGAGTCCATTGGAAAGCTTTCCACTGCTATCAACTCCGTCATTGGCTTGGCTATCTTGAAAAAGTCCTTGATGAATCGACGGTAATATCCAGCCATCCCAAGAAAACTCCTTATTTCCTTTAGGTTTTGCGGGGGCTCCCGTTTTAACACGTCTCTCACTTTTCTGGGGTCAACCAATAATCCTCCTCCTGAGATGATATGACCCAAAAACAACACCTCTTCCAACCAAAACTGGCACTTGTTGAACTTGGCATACAACTGATGCTCCCTCAATTTCTGCGATGTAAGCCTCAAGTGTTCCTCATGTTCCTTCTCATCCTTCGAGTAGATAATATTGTCATCAATAAACACCACAACGATCTTATCCAAGTACTCCATGAAGACTTATTCATGGGGTACATAAAGTAGGAAGCCGCATTTGTCAATCCAAAGGACATCACGGTGTACTCAAAAGATACATATCGTGTCCTGAAAGCTGTCTTGGGTATGTCCAACGGTCTAATCTTCATTTGAAAGTATCTCGACCTCAAATCAATATTAGAGAAGACACAAGCACCCTTCATCTGATCAAACAAGTCTTCTACGTAGGGAAAGTTGTACTTGTTCTTGATCGTAACCTCGTTGAGGGCTCGGTAATCTACGCACATCCTTTAGGATCTGTCATTCTTGTCCACAAATAGAACGGGTGCTCCCCAAGGTGAAGAGCTTGGGCAAATGAAACCTTTCTCTAGTTGCTCTTGAATTTGCTTCTTGAGCTCCGCAACTCCTTAGGAGGCATCCTATATGGCCACTTTGATATAGGTGCAGCTCCATGTATTAAATCAATAACAAACTCAATGTCTTGATCAGGTGGCATACCTGGCAACTCATCCGGAAAAACATCCAAAAATTCACACACCACTGGAATCTCCTTATTGGTTGTACCATCCATATGATTCAGCTTAATTGCTTCGGTGCGGTTTGAGATGCTTCAAACTCTACGGTGATGCCTTCCTCATTGGTCAACTTCACCGTCTATGGAACATTCAATGACTCCATTGTGCTTCCTCAACCAGTCCATACCAAGTATAATGTCCAATCCTTGGGAATCCAAGACAAAGTCTAACCCCCTTATTCTAAGGCTTACTTTTGGACATACTATATATGTCTTCATCTCTCCTCCAGGAGACTTAAGCAATAGATTAAACTTCATATTAGAGATAGGCAAACTATACTTGGCAACATATCTCAACGCAATGAATGAATGCGATGCTCCAGGGTCAAATAACATAGTCGCGGGGTTGGAGTTTGCGAGAAACATACCAATCACCACGTCATCCGCTTGTTGAGCATTCTCCTTAGAGACATGGTTCACGTTGCCACGAGCAAAATTCTGCTATCCATGATTTCCTTGTGGATGTCCTCCATTGGGTCTCGGGTTTCGCCTCGGTGCATTGCTTCCTTGACCAAGGCCTGACTTAGGACATTGATGCGCAAAGTGTCCAGCTTCTCCACAAGTATAGCACCTCTTAACTCCACCAGAATTATTGGGACGAGCCTGATTTTGATCATTTGCACCAAGAAAATTAGCACGAGGTGCATAAGGCATTGGAGTCCTAGGTGCTTGCATAACAGGGCGCTGCTGCACAAACTGTGCTGGGTGCGGTGCAAATCCAGGGCGATGAGCAGGTGCAGAAGAACTGTAGTATGGCGCATTAGGAGGTGCAAAGCGAGGGCGCACATTACTTCCTTGTTGTTGTCCTTGATATGGTGCCTTCCTCTTGTTGTCTTGTTCCATCTCCCGAACCTTGTTCTCCACAACAATTGTTTTGTCCACAAGCTTCTGGAAGTTTGCATAATCGTAGTTGAGCAATTGCACTTGGATCTCATTGTTAAGACCCATCATAAACAGATATTGCTTCTGGCTGTCCCGCACATCCTCGGGCGCATACCTTGAAAGTTGAGTGAATTTATTGAGATATTCACTCACGCTTGACCTTCCTTGCCTTAAGTTCTCAAATTCTTGCCTCTTCAAAATCATAACACCTTCCGGCACGTAATGAGAACAGAAAAATCTCCTTGAATTTCGCCCAGGTGATCCTCTCCTAATTCTTGTGAGCATTGCAATAAGCATCCCACCAATCTGCAGCTACTCCAACTAAATGATGAGATGCAAAGAGCACATTCTACCGGTCACTGCATTGGACAATGGCTAGCTTTTTTTCCACAGACTTGAGCCAATCATCGGCGTCCATAGGTTAGAGCTAGAGAAAAGTTTGGCGGCCTAGTCCTCATAAACTCTCCCAACCGGTTATGAGGTGGTGGGGGTTGCGGTGGAGGCATGTGGGGCTGATTGTTGATGTTACCAGCCTGCAGCTGTCCCATAGTCTGTATCATGGTCTGCATGAGCTGGTTCTGCATAGCCAACAGATGCACAATGTTGATAGCTCCATGAGTAGGTCCTTGTCCATTGTTGTTCTGAGGTGCTCCATTGTTCTCCTCCTCATCATTGCCATCCCTCTAGTTGCGAGTCCTCACCATCTGAAGGAAAGCAAGAGATAAGAGTTTAGAAACGTCCCCAACTATATGCATCAAGGGATATGAAACTAAACAACTAGCTATACTAGCCTAGGTGGACATGGCAATGCCAAAGGATCCAAAAATCCTCTATTAAGCACAAAAGCAAACAATATATAGCAAACAACACACCAAACAAAAGCACATTGATTCCTGAGTGCTCCTATGTGCTCCAAAGTGTCCATTCTATCTAGGATGCGTCCTACGGTCAACCTGTGGCTCTAATACTAATTTGTGACACCTGTTCCGAAAATGAACCAAGTGAACGCATATGTGTGCCCAGGACGTTCAACACACATACACGAGTGCATTCACAAAACAGTATACAAAAAAATACCACATAACAAGATTAATTAAGTACTTTTATTACACAACCATATTATCCTCGAATACAAGCTTGAATGAATATTAATGACAAGTTCAACTAATGCAGCGGAAATAAACTAATTAAGCAAACTAAGGAACTAAGCAGCATAAGCAAAGGGTATAGCGTAGCTCCAACATCCCACAGGCAAAGCTGACGGCAGACACAGCGTAGAACTCCGCTTTATCATTGTTAAACTCCCAATCCTGACCTGCAATTGTTGTTGGAGAAATTGCAAGAGTGAGTACGTGTCGTACTCAGCATGGGTGGAAACTATGACATGTAGCTGATTCAAATCACGAATATAATAATATCTTAGTGCTGAAAAGTAGATTAAAACATTTGAAAAGTAGTATATTATATGTATGTGAATAAACCCATTATAAACCATAAATAATATCATAGTACCAGTCTATATTTCAATATCCATCATCCATACACCAGATTCACCATTACCATTAACCATATCCAACATCAGAATTAATCCATAACCAGCCATAACCATATTATTAACCATAACCATTATCAAATTCCATGTACCCTCTAATCACGGAAGTTGTCCAGGTGCTCATAACCAGGAGCACGGCTATCATGATAGTTTATTAGACTCTGCAGAGTTTGTACCACTTTACCCACGTGTTTGTGATTTCATCACCTTTCGGTGACTAGAACCTCTATTATGCGGTCTCACACTTCCATTGGTGTGTGGCCAATAGATCACAAAATAGCCTTTACAAAGGGATTACTAGCCTATTTAGACCCCACTGAGGTTTCACCGGTGGCGATGCCTCCAACTAAGAACATCTTCAAACAAGGGCCCCCTCTTGAGCCATTCAGGTCCTAGGGTAGTCCCACCAATCATCAACAAACCCAATACGACTACCCCTTCCCCGAGCATCCTTAATGGTCCAAACAGCACTAGCAAAGCCCTAATTAGTCAGCTACGCCGCGTGGTGGCACTGTAGTCCTAGCTTATTCTCGCATGAACCGGTCCATAGATCTAAAGCAAGTGAACCACCATAACATCCAACCCATCCACATACCAGGCTTGTTTAGATCACCAATTATCATATTACAATAACCAGTTCATGTTAATCATAATCTCATAAATGCATCATTAATGTGTAGTATTGTTTTCCCAACAATATTAATTAAGCGAAGCAAAAGGTAAAAAGCCCTTCCCGACTCTATACCATAAATTCCCGGTGACAAGGGTGGTTAAACAAAACTAGTAAACTTCCTATCATAGGATTCCCATCAAATTGACAGAAGCATGCAGTTTTGCAATCAAAACATTTATTTTAAAATAGGATCAATATGCTTCAAGGACACTTGCCTTGCTCTTGGGATTGGTTCGGGTTAAATCCTTCAAACTATTGGTGTTGGAGATCCTCCATGGCACTCTCTAGCGCAAATCCGTCTAATCCGCACAATAAACATACAAGACAAGAATACAACCGAAGAGTGCACAAATATTACTCAACATGATGTGGTATGCATGATTAATGGAAATGCAAGGTGGAACTTGTTAATGAGTTGCTTTTAATGATCACTAACTAGTTCTAATAGTTATTTACAAGTTTATACAGGTTTGGAGTTGATTAGATCAAATTTAGAATTAATTCAACAAAAATTAACCACGAAAATCGGACTGGTCCACTAGGGACCAGACAAGTCTGCACTGCGCGAGAACAGCAGATTAGGATTTTCTAGATCGACGTGAATTTGGAGATTTGGGGTTGAATTCATGTAAGGAAAAGAGAATAGAAGGTGTACCAAGTGTCTTGAACTCCAATAAATCAAGCATCTTTGAGGTAACACTCGGATCTCGACAAACTAGGGTTGATGAAGAACTTGATGGTGGATTGTTGCTGAAGAAGGAGAAGTTGATGGAAATCTCCTCTTTCTTTTCCTCCTCTTCTTCTTCTCGTTCAAGATCTCCTTCTCCCTCCTTGCTGGCGGAATAGGGTTGTGTGAGGTGGAAAAGTGGCTAAAAGATGTCAAACCAAGGGGTGGGGTTGTTTATATAGAGGTGGAGGCTAGGGTTCGATGGATTTCAAGTTTGAGATGGGTAGGGTTGGTTTAGAGTCCAACATGGGCTCTAAAAGAGTTACGCACGACGCCCCTAGGCCCACTTAACGTAAAACCTAAGAAACAAATCATGAAACGAAAGATCAATTCAGAGTCACGATTTATCGGACAAGTCCGAAAAGGGGTCGGACTAGTCTGAAGTTGAACATTGAGATATTGGACAAGTCCGCACTAGACATTGGACTACTCCAAACTTATCCAGTGGGGAAAAACAGACAAGTATGGCCAAAAACCAGACCAGTCCGACTTTCGTCAGGGGGGAATGGACAAGTCCGCTGGAGTACCGGACTAGTCTGGACAAGTCCAGAGACTTAGTGAATTTTCCAAGGGTTTTGGAACACCAGACTAGTCCGCACAAGAACGGACAAGCCTGAATGTATCCAAAGGGAAAAACAGACTAGTCCGCAGAAAAACAGACAACTCCAAGAGAGGTCAGAGAGAAATCGGACTAGTCCGCACTAAAATCGGACTAGTCCGCACTTTCCAGAATTCTTAAGTGCAGTTTTGTTTCTAACTCATTTTAAACTTGTCCCTTTTTATGTGGATTAATGTTAGGCACATATATGAATGTATGCAAGGCATGATGCATGAAAACGATGGTGTTACAGGAATATTAAGTGGTTGCAGCTGTCCTGCTTTCATCATATGGTCAGCCTTCACTCGCCGTCACGTATCACACTCGGATACATACTTAGCAATCTCACGCTTCATTCTTGACCACCAAAACATAGTCTTCAAGTGTTGATACATTTTATTACTGCCCGGATGAATGGAATATTTGGATAAATGAACTTCTTCCAAAATTTTCTTTCGAAGTTCCATGTCACGGGGCACTACAATCCGATTCTTGAACCATAGAGCACACTGCTCATCTTTTCTAAAGCACTCCATCTCACCACTGTCCATCCTCTTTAGTATGTGAGGTACACCCTTATTCTTCTTTTGAGCTTCTATAATATCATCTTGGATTGTCAGAATGAGAGCCATATTGTATAAAGAACCATATGGAACTAAGTATAGACTTGGTTCATCGTCTTCCATAGGTGTGATGGTCAGGTTTTTGACATGAGATTTGCGACAAAGCGCATCGGCAACCACATTAGCTTTGACAGGATGATAATGAATCCCAATCTCATAATCCTTGATCAACTCAAGCCACCTTCATTGCCTCATGTTCAGTTCCTTCTGAGTGAAGATATATTTCAAACTTTTTTGGTCGGTGTAGAGGTGAACCAAATTTCCAAGCAAGTGATGCCTCCACAATTTTAGAGCAAGCACCACGGCAGCGAGCTCCAAGTCGTGAGTCAGATAATGCTGTTCATGATTGCGGAGCTGTCGTGATCCATATGCGACCACACGTCCTTCTTGCATAAGAACGCAGCCGAGACCGATGTCGGATACATCGCAATAAACATCGAACAGTTTCGTCGTATCCGGTTGAGCTAAAACCGAGGCTGTTGTGAGATTCTTCACTAATGTTTGAAATCCCTTCTCACATGCTTCACTACAATTATATTTGGTACCTTTCTTCAACAGCCCTGTCATTGGTTTAGCAATTTTCGAGAAGCTCGGGATGAACCTCCGATAATATCCCGCTAAACCAAGGAAGCTTCGGACTTCATGTACGGACGTTGGAGATTGCCATTTCAGCACTTGAACAATTTTGCTTGGGTCCACAGCAATGCCTTCACCTGAAATGATGTGTCCCAAGAATGACACTTGACTGATCCAAAATTCACACTTTCTGAATTTTGCATAGAGTTTATGGTCTCACAATCGTTGGAGTACGATATGCAAGTGTTCGACGTGTTCTTCCTCCGGTTTGGAATAAACCGAGATGTCATCGATGAAGACAACGACGAACTTGTCCAACTCCGGCATGAACACCTAGATCATAAGGTACATAAAGTGGACCGGAGCGTTGATGAGACCAAATGACATGATGAGATATTCGTATAGTCCATATCGCATTGAGAATGCCGTCTTCGGTATATTTCCATCCGAATTTTGATTTGATGATATCCGTACCGAAGATCCATCTTGAAAAATACCTTAGCACCCACTAATTGATCGAAGAGAATGTCAGTGTGAGGTAGTGGATACTTGTTCTTGATAGTCATGGCATTTAGCGGACGATTGTCCACACATAACCTCAATGTTTCATCCTTCTTCTCAACGAACAGCGCGGAGCAGCCCCAAGGTGGGGAGCTTAAGCGAATAAATCCTGTGTCCAGCAGGTCCTTGAGATGCTCTTTTTATTCAGCTAGCTCATTGGGTGCCATTAGATAACGTCTTCGAGGGATTGATGTGGTTCCCGGCGCAAGTTCAATCTTGAACTGGACGTCATGTTCGGGCGGCATGCCCGGCAGATCGTCGGGAAACACGTCGGGGTATTCACGGACCACCGGAATGTCTCCCAACTTAAGGGATTCAGAGTGGTACGCTGCTGTGATTTCTTCAACGGGTCGATCAAGATGAAATTATGTGGACTGTGTAGTGGAGAATCCAAATGAACGGTTCGAGGAACGATGTCCAAAACAGCACCGTGGTGATGTTACCATGACATACCTAATATGACATCGATCATTTGGCCATCTAAGACTATGAGAGTGGTTGGATATATTTTTCCTTCCATGCACAGTGGTGCTTTAGGAATCATACCATGAGCTGATATTTTCCCACCCGGTGAACAAATCATGTATGCATATTTAGTAGGAAATATTTGTAGCTGGTGCTTGACAACATATGAACCACTAATGAAATTGTGGGTGGCTCCAGAATTAAAAACTATGATAATGGGGTGATCGATGAGACTGAACGTACCCGCGAGTACGGGTTCGCCTTCCGGTATGTCCTCAATGGCGATGTGGTGGACGTTGCCGGGTTTGGGATTTGGTTTATTGGGCTGGTTCCATTGTTGATTAGCACCATGATACGATGATTGTCCGCTGCCTTGCTTGTCTGGACAGTTATAGGAGAGATGTCCGACACGCCCACAGTTGTAGCACGTGTATTGTGTCGGACCACCATATGCCGGAGGACGGAAACCCGGTGCACGCTGCTGCTGTGGTGGTGCACTAGGTAACAACCTCTGTTGCTGCTGATGTGGCTGCTGTGGCAGGGGTGGTCGGAAGCTGGGTGCGTTGAACGGACGGCCACAAAATATCAGCGGTCGTGCCGGTGGCTGCCACATATGACCGGACGGTGATCGGTACACCATTCAGTATTTTGTGGAGCTCCGCCGAAGCTGCCCTGTGGAGCACTCCTCTTCTTCTCCGTTACCAACTCACGTGTTGCATCCTCTGGTACAATCGCCGCATTGACAAAATCATTGAACGTGCCACGATTGAACAAAGCGAGCTTGTCCTTCATCTTTCCATTCAAACCTCGATAGAAACAGTCCCATTTCCTTTCCTCCGTATTCACATGATGTGGAGCATATTGCACCAAGTTGTTGAAGGCATTGGAGTACTCGTGAGCACTCCTCCCGCCTTGCTTGAGTTCAAGGAATTCTTGAAGCTTTCTCTTCATAATCCCGGGGGTATGTGATAGGCCCGGAACACCTCCCGGAATACAGTCCATGTCATGGCGTGACCATACGGCAGATAGGTGACATAATTCGCCCACCATGCGCCGGCGGAGCCGTGAAGCTGCTGCACCGCGAAGAGCACCTTCTGCTGTTCGGTGCATTGGAGAAACCCGAACTTTCCTTCAATAGTGCGGAGCCAGTTGTCCGCCTCAAGAGGTTCATCGGCCTCCGTGAAGACCGGTGGATGAGTTGCTAAGAAGTCCGAGTTGGTGGTGTGTTGAGGCTGATTATTGCCTCCGTCTGGACGCCGCCACTGACGGGATGTATTCTGCCCGAGGGTCCACAGCAGCTCGGCCTGCTCGTCGCGCGAACCCACCATAGCTGCAATCACATCCGCCAACGTAAGCGGAGGAGGAGGTGGCGGTGGTGGTGTTGGTTGTCGTTGATCATGAGTTCTCTGCTTCTGGGAGTCATCACACCCCCTGGCTCGTGTCACCAATCTCGAGCGTGTTTCGGGTGCGCACCATTCTGCGGTCAGAAGCATGAATCCAACATGAGACATGATATTGTAAGATCACTCAAGGATAACAACAATGGTGTGCGTATTAATAACTAAACTTGCATAACAGTAACATATATTGATAAAGTATAGACTTTATACAAAATACATCATCCATGGACCAATGTTACAATAGCGAGTTCCAAAATAATGAAGTTCATGGATCGAAGTTCATTTCGGCTATCATTGATCTCGAAGAGACGTTATGTGCTTTATCGTGGGAATACACATTTTTATCTTCAATATGACACAAACACGGCCATAAAAGAAAGTGGTTCGAGTGAGTCAAACTCTCAGTTCCACTGGTAAATGGTTGAGCATCGAAAACTGGTCTGTTACGACAATTCTAGAGGTGAATCGAGGACCAGATTCATAACAAGACCAATTTATGCCAAACCGATAAAGTTTCTGTTTAAACCTGACCAGTTTGTACTCAAACTCAAATTTAACCCAGTAAATGGCAGAATCAGATCCTGAGCTGAACTACAAAGTTGAATTACACTTCAAGACATTTCTGATTGAGAAGATATGTCATTGTAAACCTGACAGTTTTTCTGGAATATTTTGACAGCATCTCCTTTGTTTATGCTGATTTTGGGCCACAATTTCCAGATATTAAACTTCACAATTTACAACAGCCACAGATTACAAAATTGTAATAAAAATTACAAGGATTCCAAAATTGTCTTGCACGGCCTGGTTCAAATTTTCGCAAGGGAGATATGGTCAAAACAGTATGGAGTCCAGAGAGGGTTCCAGTTCTGTCCAGTTTGGAAGATTTTGGAACTTTGAGATTTTGAACAGGTTAGAGGGGAAATCAGTTCTGGAGTTGAACATAAAAGTTTTAAAGGACTTCCTAAAATTTCAATCCATGTATGGTACACCTTCATTGGAGTTTTGTACTGGGAGATATGGTTTCTCAAAATCAGGTCTTTTTCTGGCAGAAAACAAACACTCCGTTTTTGGATTGGTGACTTCAAAGCCTTGAAAACATAGTTCAAACTCAGAGCTCAATAGCTAATATAAGTAGTTTACATCTTCACAGTTCCATTTTACAGAAAAGTGGGTAATGCATCAATGGAGTATATGTCGGTACTATGTGCCTCAAAAAGTAAAAATTCTAAGCCGGTATTCCAGCATACGTCTCATCGGTGGCCTTAATGATGTTCACTCGCAAACAATTTCTAAACTCAATACGATCACGTGGCCAGTGTACCTGTCACTACACACAAACTCCTGATCAATCATATGGTGTCGTACGACACAGCCCACACGGGCAATCATGTCACAATAATATATATGAAAGTAAAAACATTCGTCCCGTATCATTCCAAAAAGGCCGCCCCGAGTTAAGCCACATCTCGAGGTACATGACCGGGTTTTCTACCACCCGACGGGGTCCCACGTCTTTGCATAGTGCTGCACCAGTAGAAGGCGCATCGGTTTATGTCCCACCCGACGGGGGCTCCAAGTAATTTTGAAGCACACTGAGGTACCGCATGTCATATGTTCTTAGAAACATGGAAAGTTTCAGAGACTCATATTGACATTTATGTTCCAAGCCACGGAAACAATCACATGCTACCTATCGCATGGTGAGCTTACCGCAATTGATCTGCTTGTGGTGGCGTACCTTACCTCTTACCTAACGTCAGAGCGTCATTACAGAATATAATAACACATAAGTTAGCTTTGCCACCTTAAGGAACTATGCTATTAATAGTGCTTATGTGGGCCACTATCGATTCCTCACTGTAAACCTAAATTTTTCTCGAAATACAATCCTTTTTAATTGTGCTATTCCCAATGTAGCTCTAATACCAGGCTGTGGGGACTGGAGTCCACACATTCTAGGAATCGCAATTGGGTGATGCCGTGCGACGCGGCACCCAACAGCACACGGAAAAAGATATATCGTATTACATAAAACAACATAGTATTATACAAGCTTTGTCTTTTACAAATAATATACATTTAAATACACTACAGAGGAAGATAAGTTCATAGCTCTCGACACTCAAGCCTAAGCTATGCATAAGTCATTCCGTTCAGGCCTAGAATAGAATCACACCGGCAGCACACAGAAAACATCACGGCAATGTGCAGGGTTCCCACTCGGCCGTATACCCCAACGGGGACAACGCCTC
Source organism: Tuctoria greenei (assembly GCA_036927565.1). Taxonomy (NCBI): domain Eukaryota; kingdom Viridiplantae; phylum Streptophyta; class Magnoliopsida; order Poales; family Poaceae; genus Tuctoria; species Tuctoria greenei. The sequence goes on from JAYESD010000005.1 coordinate 113,944,591, forward strand.
ACCAGCGAGCCCTTCATCAAATACGTCATCATCTGCAGCCAAAACTTAAAATAGCAACCGTGAGCATGAAGGCTCAGCAAGACTTAAGCGTCTCCACTAAGCATGGAACTCTATATGAAGGATATACATAAGATAGGACGACAGTTTGCAATAAAAGACTCGCCTAAATATTTGTCCTTACTTTCAGCTTTTAGCAGCAAATTATGGCTTCATGAATCTGAAATTTAGTCAACAATCTGATCTAAACATACAAGCATCAAAACATTATTATTCCATAAAGCATGATTCAATAATATTCGGCTCCAAATAATTAACTACGTCACGACTCAGTGAACAAGCGGTACTCAATAACCGCGAGGGACGGTGACTCAAATCGATATGCACCTGCAGGGATACCCAAATAGCACGACACATACACCTACACTCCGAGCTGCGACGGCACACTCCACTCATGTTGTATATGGAAACCTTTCACCCACTACCTACACGCCGAACCGGTCCCACCGCTACGTGGAGGAGGCCCCCAAACGGAGTACGACGTACCCGCTGGCAGGTTTACACCTTGCTGCCCTCAACTCACACCTATAAGGTTGAAGGGTATGCCTTGACGCTAAGGTGGACAAGTTACATCAGTTTACTGGGTCCCATATATCCAATATGCCTTGGGTACGTTCAAACTTGCTCAACAGGGCCGCACACGGATCGGTCCTTGACTGACACAGGCACAACTACAGCTCACAAGCCCCTATATCCTGCTGCTCTTAATCCATGCCCGGTCTCATATTTAATCAAATGGTGAATCTCTCACTCGACCAATCTCGTGTGAACCCAATTCCTGAACTCGCGAGTAGATTCTAACTACTCGACTTCTACCGAAGCAACTATAACATTAAGCATATCATGGACACATTGAGGACATAACCATCTACCCTTCTCTCATGGGTTCTCTGGTCATGCATTTGGAAAACTCCAAGAAAATGCCAGACTTAATGCACATACATGCTAACCCATAAAGTGTGATACAAATAAAATTTAAAATGCCATTAAATGCAAACCGGGGCTTGTCTAGAGGTGAGACGGGATTTAAGTTGGTCTCCGGGATGATGACTTCCAGTGGCTCCGGGGTCTCCTCGAGCTCAGCAACTATTTGATATGCAAAGAATAATGCAAGTGAATCAATATTGGTATTATTACATAGATTAAAGGAAAGACAGTTAAGTATATTAAATTATGTCCACTGGTCCTGTAAATTTTACAGAGTACACTAGGCACTATGGGTGAGGTTGTAGCCAAATTTGGGCTAAGTTTATGGAAGTCTCTATTGTATATAATTCAATGTATATAAACCGTTGCCAGAATTTTCATGGGCAACCTGGGACATTAACATGGCTAAAAGTTGGTTTTCTATTTAGAGAAGGTATATATAGACTCAACAAAATGTGTTTTAAAATTTTCTAACCATTCTACTAAGATATATTGAATTTAGAAGTTTGGACAAATTTCTAAAATGTTTCTGGACATTTTGGAATTTTCAGGCACATAGAGATTAGAAATACAATCTGTCTATTCAATTAAACTAAATGAATCTGAAACTTTTACTGGAACTTGAGGGAATCATTTGGAATGATGTGGACAAATTTGAGATGTTTTGAATGAAAGGAGCACCTGTAATTAATTCCAAAGACATTTTGGTTCATGGAATTATTGAGGATAATTTATTGATTTTCATACAGATTGAAGTGCACCTCTCAAAAGTATAGATCATATTGGTTCTGAAATAATTTATTTGGGAATTTTTGGACAAGTATACTTGGAGATACGGGTTTTCCAATTTGGAGCAATTTATGGAATAAAATTCCAATTGGAAACATTTTAATAAAAGGCTGCGCCAACAGGTTTAAAAAGGGCCAATCGCTGGGCGGCAACACGGAGGGTTACTGGGTTAACCGCGTAGTCACAAACGATCCCCAGGACGCAGCAGATCCGGGGCGTGCCGATCGCTCACTGACGACCGGGGCCCACCTGGTCGTCTTCTACCTCCAGCCGCGCGCGCGACCACGACAGCGCCTCGCCGGACCTCTCACCGTCCGTTGATCCACGGCACGGTTCCTCCCCAAAATCGCCGCCTAACCATATTTCGAGGAGCTGAGCAGGATGGTGGGGTCAGCGCACGCCGGCGATGGCCGGAAAAGCTTGTGCGACGGCGGCGGCGGCGATTAGGGTTTCAGCCATGTCGGCGAGCCCTACGGTGGGCTAAATCGATAGAGAAGACTTTTGGGAAGCTTCATGGAAGCATGGGGAACAAGAATCTGGCCATAAGAAGGAGAGAAAAGGTTCGGAAGATGGTGGCGACATCGGACCGAGGAGGCGAGAACCGACGGTTGGGGAAAAATGGTATTCTGGCTCGAGGTGATGCGCCTGGTCATATAGAACAACATGGCACAAGTGTGCAAGGAATAATTAACCGTATAAAAGAAATTTTGCGCGCGAACCAACTCTACTCATAACCAAAGTTTGTCAGACGAATTGGAAATACAGGGGCTAGGGGGGCATGGCATGGGCTAAGATTTTACGAGCAGCTAGAACATAAGTAGGCGAACCTTTTTGCTTCTAGGACCGAGGTGAGATGACGCTTGTATCGCTGGGTCAATGGTGCAGTAGAGGCGTGACAAACAAGGGATATTCCCGGCGGCCTTGGTTTCGATGTTAACAACTTCGGGATGGCCTAGCTGGGCAAGATATGGATCACAAGGCTGCACAAGAGGTGGGGAGTAAGGAGAGGCAAAGAAAAGTGGTCAAACCCCAGTACTTTGGCTCCAATTCGGCTGGACAGAGAAGAAGTCGGGAGAGGAGCAGAAACGGCACTGGGACATCAGGGAATGAGAAGGGATCGACTCAGGGCCGTGGAGGGGGATAAGGGGGGTTCTGTGTGAGCTGGGGGAAGCTAGAGTTAAGCAGGGAGGCAAGCAGCTGGATGGCAATTTTGCATGCGTGTGGTGTCACCCTGGGAAAGAACAGAACAGAGCATACTGCATGACAAGTGGGTCAAACCTCATCCTCATCCTTGCCCCATCAATTCTACCTCCTAATTCATTCCAAAATTGGCTAGATATTTGTGGGATGGCTGGAATAATTATATAGAATTTGATTATGAATTCCCAAAGCTGATTTGACAAAGTTTCATTTACATTCAAACTTGAATTTGAGTTGAATTCAATGTAGCCATTGGCTTAAATAGCAAACTTGCATAAAAAATTATGAAAGTTTGCAGGGAGGCTAATTGAAATATTTGGAATCCATTGGTCAATTCAAATCATCATGTTAACTTCATTTTAACAGTAGATAAGTTTATTTTTTTTAATTCCCTCATTTGTAGTTTGTATTTATTTGTTTTTCTCATGTCTTTTTATTGGTTTTTATTATTCAAAATTTTTTGTCCTAACCGAACTTTGAATTATTGAAATTTGGGCTCTTACATTTAACATGGAAACCCTCTGTGAGCAACCAATGGGCTGCTACGAATATGTGAGAGCATTATGCTCTCAACTATTCTAAGCACTCATTCAAGCTCAAGGGAATTGCCGCCATCATTGGGTGTAAGTTATTCCCTTGTGGCTACAAGGTATGATGTACCTTGAACAAGGAATGACAAGATCGCATCCAATATATAATGGGTGCAAATTGTTCCTATGTGGCCAGAAGGTATTTTATACCTTAGCCAAGGAACAACGGATCAAACTCAACCCATGTTGAGTGCACATCATCCCTTTGTGGTTATAGGTATGTTGTACCTTATCCAAGGAATAACGGATCATACTCAAGACATGTTCGGTTCATGTAACTCCTTTTTGGCTAAAGGGTATCATTATCTTAGCCAAGGAATGAAGGATCACACCCGATGCATGAGAGGTACAAGTTATTCCTTTATGGCAAGAAGGTATGATACACCTTAGCCAAAGAATGATCGAACACACTAAACCATGTTGAGTGCACGCCATTCCTTTGTAGCCAAGGGTTATCACTACCTTACCAAGGAACCACAAGGTACATCCAACCTATGGAAACCTTAATGTGTGGATGAGCGACATCAACAACACTCTCCTTGACCTAACTCATGAAATCCATAGAAGGCAACCTAATATCGACACTCAACCCTCCAATGTCAAAGCCATGCTGCAGCAAGGTTAGTCCAACCTCATGGCCTACATCCAACAATAAGGTTTCAGCCCCCTATCGCGGACCTTTACCAAGAACAAGCTTGGGGGAGGACCCCCACTTGAGGTAACTTGTATCACACCCCTTGCATATCTATTTTCTATTCACCCATCATCCACCTTGCATAATAAACAACGTAAACTAAGTAGAGTATATTTGCTTTCCAAATAAAATGAAAGATGTGCGGTAAGAATGACTTGGATTTCACATAGATGAAATGATGAATAGTTGCTCTGTTTTAATTTTCCTAAGTCCCTAGTTTACAATTTACTACTCTCTAAAATATTGCTTTCATTGGCTAGAATTACTTTTTCCTTGATTTAAAAGTTGTGGGTAGCAAAAGCTTAATCTAATTCTAAGTTGTTATGGGATATGATATATTGATAGGGCTGCTATCCCTAGTTTGAAAGTGAAACTTAGATTTTTGGGGAAATTCTGAAAAGATTTAAGTTACTTTCATTTGATTGGAAATACCTACCAAGGCCATATGATATATTACATTGATAGACCTTATGCATATGCTATTTGTCTTCACGTTGAGCTTTGTCAAACTAGTATAGACCTATGTGAGATTTCATTCATTAATTTTTGAATTCAAGACTTCACTTGCACATGATGTACTTCTACACTAGATGTAAGCAAAATCCCATTATACTATCATTCCACAATAAAAAGAGAAACTCCATACCATTCATACTTAGTACTCTCTCCAAACTTATTGCATAAAAAGGGTGTAGAAGACACGGCTACGAGAAAAAGAAAAAAAATGCATGCTCACATCAAAAGCATGAGAAAAAAAAAGAGAAAAGTAGCCATGTTTCATCCTTGCAAAACAAGGGAGTCCACTCAAAAAGGAGTCATCTTAAATATCCACATCCATCTCCATTCCATCACATATGCACCAGTCTTGAATCAAACAATTTTGAATTGATTTCTCCTAAGGCTTGCTTTTTTGACTTAGCAATATTATGTGTTGCAAATATGCCTACTATATTCCCTACCAAGCTCCGCATACAAGCCTTATTTAGTAGTAGGATGAGTGTAGGCAAAATGTCTTGGTGAGGAAATATTTCCACTACACACAACGGAGAGTCTGAGAGAATCAAATTTAGGTACTTAAAATCTAAATTAAACTCTTCGGAATCTGAGTGGAACTTGATTTCTAGGGTATGTGTCCTCCATTTGTTGTTATATCTTTCAACCACCCATGAATAGGAGATGGCATAAGACCCATAATGACTTAAGATGGGTGATGTACCATGCCAATTTTTGCAATACTAGGTAGAGTATTTTGTTGTGCACATGGTAATTTTGGAAAGTAGAACATTGTAGCAACTCCCGATCATCGACCTAAAGTCTTGACTTTGCTCGAGACGAGCAAAGGATAAGCTTGGGGGAGTTTGCTAACGGCTATTATATAGAAATTTCACCCTGTCAATATAACTCAATTATGTGAAGGAATTATAATTTCTAGCACACATCACCTTTCATTTAACCTATTTTCACTTGTCCTTGGAGAATTTGTGTACGCAGACATTTTATGCAGTAATTGAGGAAAAAGGGAGGGAACAATCCAATAAAATACCATCTCGGCCAATCAAGCATCGACACGTGGCACCACATGGATCAAACGGCCCACGAACATAAGTAGCGGAGGCCATCCAATGGTGCAAACCCTATAATTGTCAATGGGACCCACCTAGAAGTCACCCTGAGAAAGCACAGTGGAATTGGTCCACTTTTCCGTTCGCCTGAAGTGGTGGTTCGACCGAAGTGCTTCTGGTGCCAAACTCGGTCAACTTCCACGTGTTGACTCCTCGTGGATTGAAGAAGTGAGTGGTGACTCACTCGCTAACTTTTGGTGGCGGGAACCGACCCTTCTCCACCTATAAATAGGACCCCTACCCCTTGACTTCAACACACACCACTTATGCATCATGCTATTGTATAAATTAGTTCTCTGAGTCCTTAGTGGAGTTAGAATATAGAGAGGAGATCCTTTAGTCCCACGTCCAAGTTGGGAAAGGTATGGCTCATGTATCTTTTCTTATATTTGTGACATTATGCATAATAAGGGTATTATCTTTAGTCTACTTCTATTAATATACTTGGATGAAGTGTTTCTTGTTTGTTTGTGGATTCTATGTATGTGGTAGTGTAGTCTTTATGATTATGCCATATCACTCTTAATCTATCATCATAAACACTATAGACCCTCACTATAGACTAAATAGTTATGATATGATAATGTTAGTATGAATAACTTATGCTATGTATCAACATTGATTTAACGATGATTTAGTTCATTGCCTTTGGATGACTTGTGCCATGGCTCCAACTAAATATGCTAGCATGGCCCTAGGGTAGTTAAGTAGCGTTGGGTGTCTCATAGACCCACAGATTGAAGAGATAGACATTAGGTGGTGACAACCCTATCTGTCCTTTGTAATCCTCCACGCGTTCGGCTATGCCACAGGATCATGGCGGGAGTTGTCCTAGTATTGATAGTGGTAAATCCATGCCCGATATGTTGAACAACTTAGCATAGGTGTTAACCATTGACATGCTCATTAGTATCTTACCTATGCTATGTATATGTATATTAGAAGCATTGTAGGATCAACTCCCCAATTCTTAGTCTAACCTCCATTAGGATTCATCTACCCTTTAGAATAGATTGCTTAGGTTTGTGTCACACTACACATGTATTATCAACTTACCCCTGTCTTGGTAATTGATTAGTATACCATAGCTTGAGCGTAACAGTAGTGTTTACTTTACTCCACTGCCTTACTTTGGGATAAATACGATACCCATGGGAATACTCTTAGGTGAAATGCTACAAGCCAGTTTGCGTGCTCTTGTGGACCTCATCTCTTTTGAGAGATGATCTTCGATGTAAGAAACTTCAATACCGAATAGTGGGTTCGGCTGACCTGGTCATTGCACCGTTGAGGTTGTGCTTTCTCCAGGTCACTGCCAGGTGGGTCCTATTGACTGATATGGGTGATACACTGTTGGATGGCTTCGAATACTACTATTTGTGGGCCATTTGATCCATGTGATGACACATGGCATCGCCAAATTTGTTGGAATCCAATTTAATCGATTACTCCCTGCATGTCTTCGTATTATTGGGTATTAATTCACCTGCATACAAATAAACACCAACACTCGTGGAATTGGTTATTAGTTAACCCTACCACTACGTTGTGTTTCTCTTTTTGGCACATTATGTGGTGAATTGACAGTCTATATATGGCACTTAAGGACCGTCAACAAACTCCCCCACACTTATTCTTTTGCTCGTCCTCGAGTGAAGGCAAGAAAAATAATTAAGGTGTTGTCATAAATTTGTTGTAAGTTAGAAAATGAAAATACTAGATATTTCAACTTATACCTCAGCTCATGAGTTTTCTCTTTGGAATGTGGCTACCACATCGATCTTGGGTGTTTGAAGAGTGGAATGGTTAGCATGTAGTTCCCTTGGATCTTCTGCTGCTGAAATGACTTGACAATTTGCTATATACGAAAAGTCAAAGAAACATTTGCCCTTATCTCTCATTTGAAATCTCTTAAACCTCTGAAAGTGTTTTGATCCTCACCTTGGCATGCTTTGCCATTTTGTCCCTATACTAAGTATGGCTATATCTGGAGCTTGGTAGGGATAAATGTGACACGCATTGCAATTCATATATTACTAAGTTAAAAAATGATCCTATGAGAGACCTATGCGACAAAAAATTTGACAATGAAAATCCTTGTGCACATGAATGGACTGGATAAATGTGGACTCCATGAATTTGCTACTTTTCTCTTATTTTTTTTTTGGCGTACGTCCTCTTTTGAAGAGTAGATGCTTCTTCTCTCTCTTTTTTTCGTAGCCATGTCTTCTAATCCTTTTTTCTATAGAGATTGAAAACCATAGTGTATGGAGTTTCTTTGGATGAATGATGGATTCAAATTCTCAATGTGAGAAATTTTTCATGAATGGGGTGCACAAGAATTTCTAAGTGAAAAGTTCATGCATGTCATTCAATTGGGTCACGAGTTTGACAAAGTTCAATGAAAAGCAAAGTGGCATATGCATTTAGTTTTCAAGAAATTGTATCATATGGCTGTGGTGGGCATTTAAATTTCCAATGTGACAGTTACGCAAAGTTGACTCCAATTTTTTTTTTTTTTTTGCAACTATCAAAATCAATTTCAAGCAAAAAGATATCCCCACGAGTAACTAATTTACCATATCGCACGAGTCAAATACTTAGCTGACGTGTTTTTCATACTTTGATTGTAGGAATCACGACTCAAGGCAATAAATCAAAATATAAAGTATTCTAATTTTCAGCTCAAACAAATTTTGACTACCAAGTTTTAATTTCAAGTGTTGAGTTGATTTATTCTAAATATTCAGTTTGAAATGGTAAATCAATCAAACAGCAGGGTAGCACGTATATTCAGAGATAAGACATACAAACCGAACTTGTGGAGCGAATCGGGGCCATGTGGGGCCCACATCAGTTTGGCCGAATAGGGGGTTTGGCCGAACCCTCTCTGGACTTTCAGGTGCTCCGTTTCGATGTGTCAAATCGTATGTTCGATTGTGACGTGTTTCGAGATGCAACCTAATTTTGCACATTGGGATATCGCGATTTGGGGTGCCTCCCCCACACTTGTTCCCTGAATTCTTTATTCAGCAAAAATAACTAAAGGAGGAACTTTACGTGTGTTAGATGAACCGGTAACTTCACTTTATTGAATTCAAAAATTGAGGATGCTTACATTATTCACACTAAACTGGAAGAATATGTGGGGACCGGGGTCCACACATCTGAGGATCTCATTGGGTGGTGTCGTGCGATGCGGCACCTAACAACACACACAAAAAGGATACCAAAATATATAAAGTTTCCATTTCATAATAAGAAGAGTTTACAAAAGAGTGTACCACAGAAGTACACACGCGGCGGAAAATACATACTCATAATCTCACCTAACTAAGCAGGAGAGAAGACGTCCATGCCCTAGGACGATTCTCACTAGCAACAAGAAGAACATTCAGCAGCGGCGTGGTTCACATGAGATTTATCTCGACACCTCGAGTATCATGTACAACCTGAACGCCAGAAATAAAACTAATACCTGCAAAAATCATTAAAGCGCAAACGTGAGCATAAGGCTCAGCAAGACTTAACCGTCTCACTAGACATATGCAGGGTGAATACTAACATAGGTAAGGAAGGGCATAAAAGACTCGCCTACAAGTGGATCCTTATAATCATGTTTTAAGTAGCAAATGACATTCCCCAAGCACGGCACATCATGGGCTCCACAATCAAATAAGAAACGCTTTACCGATGATATGACATGCTCAGAGCACATAATGCTATTACAGCTAAAGTATGGGGAAATTGTAAACTTTTAATTGTACTATCTCTAAATCATACAAGGTTGCAAAGTAATTATAATTCAATACAATATGATTTTCTGGCTTCTTTAGTATTTATTATATCACGACACAGTGAACAAGTGGTACTCTATTACTGCGAGGGACAGTGATTGCAATCAGGACACCGGGACAACACGACACATACGTCGTTCGGAAGTGTCAGCGAGCACACCCGTACCTACATAACACTTCAGTACTAGGCGTATATGGCCACCTTTCACAAGAAACTCGAACGTCGAGCCCGTCTCACCTCCGCGAACAGAAGGTCTCCGCACGGAACACCTCATGTGTCCGCCGACCGATTTACACCTTACTGTCCTCAGCCCACCCCTATCGATGGTGAGTTAGGGGGCCTCGACATCCCAGTTATCAAGTTACATCAGTTTATTGGATTCCATATGTCCATTATGTTTCCGGTACAAGTCAAGCTTGTTTAGCGGGGCTGCACACAGATGAGCCTTAATCGACACAGGCAGGGCTATGCGACCGAGACTCAATTCTCACCGCTTCCTATCCATTCCCTGCCCGGTCTCCATTTCATTATATTCTGCCATTTTATATCTAACCAATCCTGTGAGATATGTTCTACATCTCTCGCGAGTAGATTTCAAACTACTCGACTTCTACCGGACTTCCTATGCATTAGCAGAGCAGTTACTACAGGTCAAACTGTAACTCGTACCAACCAATCCCTGGGATTTTTGGTCATGGATGTGGAGTGTCAATCATCCTAAACGTAATGCACAATATCAACTGAAGAGGTAAGTGAATAAAATTGGAAAACTTTGAAAAGCTCTTAAATGCAAACCGGGGCTTGCCTTAGTTTGCGACTCGAATAAATGTCAATTGTTAGGGCTTGGTCTTCATCTGGAGAACCTGCCAGGGAACTTCAGAGGAAACACCTTGGCCTTCTCCTCCAAGCGAAGTTTCTTGTCGATCACCTATCAGCACGTTCCTATCGACATGATATGCATATAAGTAATTAAGTAATTTAAGAATAGACTCCATGGGGTTGTGTAAACTCTAAGGACGAGGAGTTTGACTAGGAAGGACAAATATGCCACTGTTGTGTGAATGAACAAAGGATGGAGTCAAGTGGTCATAGTAGTATCGAGATGTGAATTGAAAGGTGCAATGTAAGCACACATTGCAACTTGGCACTCAACACTCGACGCTATGCCACTCAAGGACAATATAGCTGAATGGTGTGGAAGTGTTGGACTAGTAGTGTAAGGATGACCTAAGAGTCAAGGTGGCATCGAAAGCTTGAGTATGAGTGGAGTGTACAAGACGAAGGTTGCGATTTAGCAATCGACCACTGAACTTGACTTAACTCATAAAGGAGTAAACCTAGTTAAGTGTGCAGTGCTGTCGTAGGGTCCTGACTTAGGATGAACCATGATGGAACCTAATGACACTTGGGACTGAATTGAGATCAACATGGCTTGGACTTAAGAAGTCATTACAAGCACTGTTAACCTAGAATGAGTGCCAAGACAACGTCCAATGACTTTTAAGTAAAGTAGTTTCTACGGCAATCTTCTCGAGCATCGTTTAAGTGCTTACATGATGACACTAATGTAGTGTCTCTCGCAAGCCTGTCCAGGTGAGCTCGGTAAGCTCTTGGGACTTAAACATGATGCGAGACCTTGCCGTGAAGGCATGCTTTGCCGTCTTGAGAAGATCGTCTTAGCGACGTCCACATCAACCCAGACTCTTCAATGGGGTGAGCGGAATCCCGAACACCACCTGGTGAGTCCTAAGGCTAGTGATGTCGACTCGGTTGTTGATAAGGGACTCAACGAACCTGCCTTCGATGAAGTGGTACACCAAGTTAACCAATCCTGTGATCGGTTAGGGAACATCCTCGACACAACCAAGGAACTCTTATCCAAGGTTCCCCTTGGTCTAGTTCTCCTTGTTGGTCGCAATGTTCTTGCATACCTCTACCCTAGGTGATCAGTGATCACCAATACCCGTGGTTGACCTAGAAGGCCTTTCATCGAGCACCCTGACTACACCTAGGACTTGACGAGTCTCACCTCGACTAAACCCTAATTTGGCTAAACGACTGTCGACCGTTGTGTCGTGGTTGTGTTCCAGCAACCTGTACGTTACAGGCACCCTTCATCTCGATGCCAGGACACGATGATGGATCGGAACGTCACGACGATGTCATATGGTCAACGACGTTGACGCGGCTCATGGTGGAGCATCACGAGCACGCACAGACATGCCAACGTGATACAAACAATGTATGACTTGACGACACATGAGTAACCTTAGCGATCACGGCGAACGAACGTCGGTGATGTCAAGCAAGGTATTTCAGGGCAAGGCTCACCTTGTAGGCATTTCGTCGAACATCTTGGGTGTGTAATTGATTCGGTTACTTCATCAACATTCCAAGAGTACCTTGGCACATGTCCTTGTCGATTTCCACCCCAGAATAGACCTGCATCCATAGACTAGCATTGAATGGCAACACATTTAGTTTCGCCTTGTAACCATTTCATCGAACACCTTGGCTGCATTCACTGATCCAATCACTCTTGCAAAATAAGAGCTAACCTTGGACTAGTTGTAGATACCATTGTTTCAAAGGTGTGTTCCCGAATTTTATCCATCACACCAAACAATGGCCTTGCTTCCAAGACATAGCCACGGTGCGGAACGGGGTGACGATGCCGGGTGTCGGCGTTGGGTAGGAGACCCAGCGGGTTTTGGACAGTGGTGAGAGCCGGAACGCGGCAGCATGACGCGGACACGCGGGAGGTGTGTGGGCGACGCGGCTAGCACCTCGGTGGCATGGCGAGGACGAGCATTAGGCGGCCATCGACGCAGCAGCAACAGCACCAGGGCACGGCAACAGCGGAGCATGCCACTTTGAGCATGACCATGGCTGGAGGAAGCAGAACGGCGGTGCGGGCACGACACGCACGAGCGGACAGCGGTGAGGCACAGAAAGAGCGGAAGCATGTACCGGCGATGATGCGCGCTAGAGCTGGGAATCGACAGGGCGGCTGGGTTGCTCGGCCAGGGAGCGCGCATGTGCATGGGGGCGAGCAGGAACGACGGCCAGTCGCCAGCCAGGTGCACGGGCGGTGGCATATGTGCGGCACGGCAAGGTGACGCACGAGCAGGGTGCGCGCAGCGTAAGCCGCATGGCCTTGGTGCGTCGGCGGTGATTAGCGGCAAGGAGGTGGACGGCGGCGTGCGTGCTCGCCGCGGCTGGCGCCGGTAAGAGGGGCCGTGGAGCAGGGCGCTGGGGCACGGGCGCGGACAAACGGGTCGGCAGCTGGTGGGGAGGGGGGGCACCGGAGCAGAGGCGGGGCGGTTGCATATGTGGACGCGCGGGCACGGGAGCACGGCGACGGCGTGCGTTGGCAGCGAGCGCAGATGCGCGTGGGGAGGCAGGCGCGCGAGGAGGTGCAGCGCTCGGGGCGGCTCGGCCCGATGGCGAAGCGAGGTGGTGCGCCGGCTTGGTCAGGCGAGCGGGCGGACCGGCGGGGAAACTGGAGAGGCGGTCGTGGAGGCGAGCAGCGCGCACGCTCGCGATGGGGAAGAAAGGAGAGGGAGCGATGCCGTGGATAGGATCGAGTCAGGAGATGGGATAAGGACCGACGTCGTCCATCGCGATGGCGCTGCATGCGTCGGCGTGGAGGTGGGGGAGGAAGTGCCGACCTGACTGGTGGGGACCACCTGTGGGACCCACTTCCCTCTTCTTCTTTCCAAAATTCCAATAGGGCTAGCAAGCATGCTTCAAAAATAGTCAAATTTGGCCCACTGACTAAATAAAATATGAAGAATTTTATGGTGCAACGAGATTTCAAAACTGAGAAAGTTGAATTTCGAACTCAGGTTTGAATTTGAATTCAAGCGGTGATACTCGATTCAATGAAACAAATGGTATATTAGGTTCAAAAATCCTGAAACTTTGAAGTTAACCTTTTTGAACCATAAGGGACCTCAGGAAAAATTTGCAGTTGATTTGGACAAGGTTGAGCACAAAGTTTAAATTTGAAGTCGACGTTGATTAAACACTCAGTACGTGTCCAACAAATGGGAAACGTGCTTCAAAAATTTTGAAACTTTACCGAGAGTCTATTTGGAATATTAGAAGGTCATGGAAAAATTTACGGCATGAGATTTGAATTTCTGTGAATTTGTCATTTTAGGGTTGGAATTATTCCTTTTTCTTCCTCTCTATTTTGTTTTCTTTTCTTCTTTAATTCTTCATTGAAAATGTGAATACTTGGAAATTAATGATTTTACACCTTAAGTTCCGAAATACAATAGCAAACATGTGCTATATGTAAAATTTTAACGAGTTCCTATTTCTAGGGAACATGGGTTAACTCATATGATTCATGTGAGTTTGGATTTCCAAGTCCACTTTCAAAAAATTTTAAGTTCGCATTTTTTCGTTTTTGTCCTCCGAAAAGCGGGCTTTTACAATCCTCCCCCCTTAAAGGAATCTCGTCCCGAGATTCTAAGGAAGAGAGAAAGTTAGGCCGAGTTGTTGATGAGACAAACATCTCTTCTCATGTGATTGGAGAAAGAGACTCTTCGTCTTCTCATTACATCTATGGTTTGGATGCTCGGCGTGAATGGGATCACACCGTAAAGTTTGTAGCTTAGAAAGCTATGTTGATATATTGGGGTCTTCTTCTTTTCGTCAAAAGGAAGTAAGCTTCTGCATTGGAGGACTTTAGAACTCTAAGATAGTTAGGTGTCCTTAACTCTGGGTGTTTCTCTTACGAAGACTATTCTGCCCTGGTCTTGTGGCCAAAGCAATGTCACCATCCATTACGAGTCAAGGAGTTCCAAGACTTGATAATTAACTGATAACCTCGCAAAGAGAAAGATGCAGGGTTTTAGCGAGGTCGAGAAGTCCATAGGAAACTCCTCGCAACAAGAAACAATCAGTTTCCAGGACTCAAGTTGATTTGAGTTTCAATGAGTCAAGGACAAAGGCTTAACAGTGTTTTGGTCACAAGGTGTTAAGTGGTTTCCCTTGTGCCACTCAAGATAATGAAACAAGTTAAAGGCGTTGCGAATGATAAAGTTGATCACAACTCAAAATTGTGAGACACAACATAGGTATTTGAATGGTGTCATATATTCTTGCTCAAAACTCATTGGTAATTACGTTTCATGATGCATCACAAGTGGAATAATGTTATGCATTAATGATGCCATGCTGGCCAGCTAGAATTGTAGACGGTATGATGCATTAATTATTATGCTTTGAGCAAAAGTAGGTAAGACAATCCAAACACAGTCCGAAGTATCCCAAATACAAGAGGATTGAATAAACTTGGTCATGAAAGGCGCTAGACAAGACTTGCTACTTTCATATCTCAACCAAGTTTGATGGTTTCAAGGTAAAAGTATTAGCTAGAAATGGTGAGGTTCATCTCAAGGCAACGAAGTGTATAAAACGGAACAAAGTGATTGAACTTCTTGTTGATCGGAAGTTCCCTAAAGCTTGTTAATCACAACATACATGTAGTTGTGGTTCCTTAACAAAGGGTCAAGTTTTTATCACGTAGGATTCCTAAGGTAGTATGTCTAACCTTTAAAAGGTGCGGTATGGTTGCCTTCAGAAGTGGCAAAGAGAGTAACCTTTGAAGAGTAAGGTTCTCATCACTTTCTTAGGTTACACTAAGTGGTTGACAAGGTATTGTGCTAGGCACGACCTTCGTTAGTGATCCACATTCTTGCTAAAGAATCTCCAGCTCATACTACTCACATATGGCTTCTCGTCTCAGAGACGAAAGCAAGGGAGTGGTTTAGCGTGAAGAATCAACTGACTTATTCAACTCGATGATCGAGTTCCACAAGAAACGGGGCTCGAGGTGATCCGTTACTTAAGCTTCTCATTGACTCAATGAGTCAATGTTGTACTCGGTCCTACTTACTTGAGCATTGCTTCCAGCACGTTGGTTCGGTGTCGATGTACCTTTGTATGACACCTAGGTGAACGTATCACTTTTATTACTAGGTGCACTCCTTCCCCCTTAAGGTTTAAGCTAGGTGAGTGAGAAATTTACCCCAAACGATCCTTATGGGGAGGGCCGTTGACTAGTGGAAGTGCAACACATGCAAAATACACCCTTAAAGTGTGAGGTGCACGGTTACCTAATTAAAACACTAATCATGAGCAACCGAGCCAAAGAGATTTGATTGAGTTTAATGCTCGACTCTAATGGTAATTATTATTGAATCAGAACACCTGGGATGTTATGAAACTCCTCGAGTTGACTCGAGAACCACATCCATAATCACCCTAAAGAGTCATCACCCGATTAAACCCTGGTGGAGGATGAACAGCTTGGACGCAACTTCGATTTTGGCCAAGTAAATGGCAAAATAAGATCTTGAGGTGAACAACAATGTTAAAGCACACTTCATGTCCTTTCCAAAAAGTATTGGTTTGCCTCTATATCATCTCTGGTTTGCATGTTATGAAATTTTAAAATTAGCAGATTTCTCTGCACTTTCAGCAGAATCGGCTTAAAAAGTACCAGTTTTGATCTACAGTTTTCAGACTGTTCTAATGGAAATATGGAAATATTCTTATTTACAAAGTTGTTGCCAATGTAATTAGCTTTCCATAATGTACTTACTTGTATTCATATCAGTTCTGGTTCAAAAGATATGAATTTTTGAAGTTGGTCAAAATTTCAGCATTCAGATTTTGAATTCAGTTCAGATTGACCACTCTGCATTCAAACTCGATTTGGAAAAAGTAGACTACAGATTCAGGTCTAGAGACAATTACAAAAAGTGTAGCTGACTCATTAAAATTTCCAACGGTTACTCACGTGACACCATTGGATGCAAAATCTGCTAGTTATGGGTTACATTCAGAAAAGTTCAGAGTGCTGTCCAGTTTTCTGTAGTCCCGGACAGTTTCTGCGATTTCCAAAATTTCACCCACTTAAGAAAAGCTTTTGGTCTTGAGCTGAATGGAGAGTTTGTAGAGGACTTCCTAAAATTTCTATGGAGTACTTACTTGCCCTTGTAACACTTCTGGTTGAGAAGATATGGCATTTGCATGTTGACAGTTTTTCTGAAAATTTGGACAGCATCTCCTTTGTTTAAGGCTGATTTTGTCCACAATTTTCAGATATACAAACATCAATATTTGCAAAATTAATACATAGAAAACTTGTTTCATACATTCTCAGGATCCCATAAATGTAAAATACGAAGCCATTCGATAAGTCTACTAGGAATTATAATCGAAACAGTAACTGAATAGGTAACGGTCCATATTCTGAACTGTTTCGACACCTTAAACGATACTTCAATTTAGACTTGGTCATTGCGAGTTTTATCCTTTTTGTTGAATAGGATGTTGATAGATTACTCTTTAAGCTTTCCATACATGTATAAACATGCATAGGTTGCATTTCCAGTTTAAGAGTTATGGCCGTTCAAAGTTCAGAATTGTTTCTGACTGTTTCAGATAGCACCTATATACATGTACTATCTTCAACTCTGTTTTTTAATTAGTTATAAACTGAATTTGAGGTATCACTGAATAACAAAGTTGTAGAATAACTCTTACCCTTTCCAGAAATGTATCATTGTGGAATAGAAGAGCTTTCTTCAAGGAAATATGACAAAAGTTCAGATACTGTCTTGTACAGTTTCAGAACAGCAGCTGCAGTCGTTATGGTGCATTTTCATCACCATACAAAGGTCTTTTGGCTTGGAGGTCAATAGAAAACTTATATAAGACTCCAAAAGTTTTCCAAAAAGTATTCACTTGATTCTATAGCCCTCCAGGTTGAAGAGATACGGATTTTTGAAGTGGAACAATCGGTTCAGGTTTTAAAATTTAGTTTGATAGATCATGGTTGTTTATAGCTGATTTGGCCACTGATTTTAAGATGGATAACCTCACAATTTGACAGCAAGTCCCAATACAAACTTGTTGCGCCAGTCACAAGGTTTCCGGAAATGTTTTGCACGAAGCTATCCGACGATTCTGCGAAGAGGTATGGCCGAAACCGTAAAGGTATGCAGAACTGTCCGCTAGGTGTTCAGATTTGATAAAATGTGGAGCTTCGAGTCTTTCGCCGAGTTCCATGAGAACGCTGACCGGAAGTTCAATGGAAAGGTTGCAGAGGACTCTACACTTTCCAACAAGATAGTTTAGACCTTTATTTGTGAAGTCTACAAAGAGTTATGGTCAAAATGCCGAGGCTAGATCATTAGATCCAGGAGGTGAAGAAATGCTAGTTTCTAATGATTTGGACGAGTTTCCAAGTGTTGTTCTGTCCAACTCGTCCATAGAGAAGTCGTCGAGGACTTGAAGATCTTCATACTCCATATAGCACACTATTATGTGCTATGAAGTTTAACTAGAAGCCCATCTTGACATAATCGAGCTAGATTCCGTCAAGAGTACATAGAATCCTTAATCTTCATCCTTCTTCGCATTGCACTAACCATGCCGAAACTTTGACCCAAAACTTACTAGCAACTGGTTGTTGGATCATACAAGATGATGATGAGCCATTCTTTCATGGGGAATGGTCAAAGTATCAAGTGGGATACTGACAGTACTACGTGCCTTACTAAAAAGAAAAGTCTAACCCGGTATATTCGGATACGTCTAGAGGTGGTCCTAATATCGATCACTCGCAAACGTATTCTACACGGGTCGCTACCGGAGTTAGTGTACCTGCAGAAGACAAACAATCCCCTTTCACACCTTCACACCTCAAGGGCGGCACGGGGAAAACACGATAGGCAGTCACAATAAGATATAATCAAAAGTAAATGCATACGACTCTGGTGTGAGTCGCCCTCGAGCGAGGTCATGTCTCGAGGTACACGGCTGTAAATACGTCTGTACAGCAAAGACTCCCGTACGAACCGGCTTATACACGCTCGGGCATACGTGTTCCGCATGATCCCATAGAACATGAATAGTTCTAGAGATGTATACTATCGGGTTATACACCACCCGACGGGGGCTCCCACTAATTTTGTGTCACACTTGGGTACCGCGTGTCATATGTTCTCAGATACATGGAAAGTTTCAGAGACTCATATTGACTTTCTGTGCAAAGCCACGGAAATATCACATACCATATCTCATATGCAGAGTTTACCGAGATTGATCCGCTCTCAGCGGCGTACCTTACCTCTTACCTTGAAGACGGAGCGTCGTTACATAACAATATAACAAGTTAGTTCACCACCTTTATAGCTTATACTAGTAATAGTCCTTAATGGGCATATAGCTAATCCTCACTCGACTACTTTGGAGTTTTCGAACATAGGCTCTTTTCGAGCGTGCTATTCCCAATGAAGCTCTGATACCATGTCTGTGGGGACTGGGGTCCACACATCCGAGGATCTCATTGGGTGGTGCCGTGCGATGCGGCACCTAACAGCACACACAAAAAGGATACCAAAACATATAAAGTTTCCATTTCATAATAAGAAGAGTTTATATAAGAGTGTACAACAGAAGTACACACGCGGCGGAAAATACATACTCATAATCTCACCTAACTAAGCAGGAGAGAAGACGTCCATGCCCTAGGACGATTCTCACTAGCTACAAGAAGAACATCCAGCAGCGGCGTGGTTCACATGAGATTTATCTCGACACCTCGAGTCTTGTGTATAACCTGAACGGCAGAAATAAAACTAATACCGGCAAAAATCGTTAAAGCGCCGAGCCCGTCCCACCTCTGCGAACAGAAGGTATCCGCACGGAACACCTCATGTGTCCGCCGACCGATTTACACCTTACTGTCCTCAGCCCACCCCTATCGATGGTGAGTTAGGGGGCCTCGACATCCCAGTTATCAAGTTACATCAGTTTATTGGATTCCATATGTCCATTATGTTGCCGGTACAAGTCAAGCTTGTTCAGCGGGGCCGCACATAGATGGGCCTTAATCAACACAGGCAGTGCTATGCGACTGAGACTCAATTCTCGCTACTTCCTATCCATTCCCTGCCTGGTCTCCATTTCATTATATTCTACCATTTTATATCTAACCAATCCTGTGAGATATGTCCTACATCTCTCGCGAGTAGATTTCAAACTACTCAACTTCTACCGGATTTCCTATGCATTAGCAGAGCAGTTACTACAGGTCAAACTTCAACTCGTACCAACCAATCCCTGGGATTTTTGGTCATGCATGTGGAGTATCAATCATCCTAAACGTAATGCACAATATCAATTGAAGACATAAGTGAATAAAATTGGAAAACTTTGAAAAGCTCTTAAATGCAAACCGGGGCTTGCCTTAGCTTGCGACTCGAATAAATGTCAATTGTTAGGGCTTGGTCTTCCTCCGGAGAACCTGCCATGGAGCTTCAGTGGAAACACCTTGGCCATCTCCTCCAAGCGAAGTTTCATGTCGATCACCTATCAGCACGTTCCTATCGACATGATATGCATATAAGTAATTAAGTAATTTAAGAATAGACTCCACGGGGTTGTGTAAACTCTAAGGACGAGGAGTTTGACTAGGAAGGACGGATATGCCTCTGTTGTGTGAATGAACAAAGGATTGAGTAAAGTGGACATAGTAGTATCGAGATGTGAATTGAAAGGTGCAATGTAAGCACACATTGCAACTTGGCACTCAACACTCGACGCTATGCCACTCAAGGACGATACAGCTGAATGGTGTGGAAGTGTTGGACTGGTAGTGTAAGGATGACCTAAGAGTCAAGGTGGCATCGGAATCTTTAGATGAGTGGAGTGTAGAAGACGAAGGTCGCGATTTAGCAATCGACCACTGAACTTGACTTAACTCATAAAGGAGTAAACCAAGTTAAGTGAGCAGTGCTGTCGTAGGGTCCTGACTTAGGATGAACCATGATGGAACCTAACGACACTTGGGACTGAATTGAGATCAACATGGCTTGGACTTAAGAAGTCATTACAAGCACTATTAACCTAGCATGAGTGCCAAGACAACGTCCAATGACTTTTAGGTAAAGTAGTTTCTACGGCAAGCTTCTCGAGCATCGTTCAAGTGCTTACACGATGACACTAATGTAGTGTCTCCCGCAAGCCTGTCCAGGTGAGCTCGGTAAGCTCTTGGGACTTAAACATGATGCGAGACATTGCCGTGAAGGCATGCTTTGCCATCTTGAGAAGATCGTCTTAGCGACGTCCACATCAACCCAGACTCTTCAATGGGGTGAGCGGAATCCCGAACACCACCTGGTGAGTCTTAAGGCTAGTGATGTCGACTCGCCTGTTGATAAGCAACTCGACGAACCTGTCTTCGATGAAGTGGTACACCAAGTTAACCAATCCTGTGATCGGTTAGGGAACATCCTTGACACAACCAAGGAACTCTTATCCAAGGTTCCCCTTGGTCTAGTTCTCCTTGTTGGTCGCGACGTTCTTGCATACCTCTACCCTAGGTGATCGGTGATCACCAATACCCGTGGTTGACCTAGAAGGCCTTTCTTTCATCGAGCACCCTGACTACACCTAGGACTTGACGAGTCTCACCTCAACTAAACCCTAATTTGGCTAAACGACTGTCGACCGTTGTGTCGTGGTTGTGTTCCAGTAACCTGTACGTTACAGGCATCCTTCATCTCGATGCCAGGACACGATGATGGCTTGGAACGTCACGACGACGTCATATGGTCAACGACGTCGACGCGGCTCATGGTTGAGCATCACGAGCATGCACGGACATGCCAACGTGATACAAACGGTAAAGGAGGTCAACATAGGGACTCCTATAGGGATGATATCAATGCGAAAACTGGACATACGACTTGACGACACATGAGTAACCTTAGCGATCACGACGAACGGACGTCGGTGATGTCAAGCAAGGTATTCCAGGGCAAGGCTCACCTTGTAGGCATTTCGCCGAACATCTTGGGTGTGTACTTGATTCAGTTACTTCATCAACATTCCAAGAGTACCTTGGCACATGTCCTTGTCGATTGCCACCCCAGAATAGACCTGCATCCATAGACCAGCATTGAATGGCAACACACTTAGTTTCGCCTTGTAACCATTTCATCGAACACCTTGGCTGCATTCACTGATCCAATCACTCTTGCAAAATAAGAGCTAACCTTGGACTAGTTGTCGATACCATTGTGTCAAAGGTGTGTTCCCGAATTTTATCCACCACACCAAACAATGGCCTTGCTTCCAAGACATACCCACGGTGCGGAACGGGGTGACGATGCCGGGTGTCGGCGTTGGGTAGGAGACCCAGTGGGTTATGGACAGTGGTGAGAGCCGGAACGCGGCAGCATGACACGGACACACGGGAGGTGTGCGGGCGACGCGGCTAGCACCTCGGTGGCATGGCGAGGACAAGCAGTAGGCGGCCATAGGCGCGACAGCAACAGCGCTAGGGCACAACAACAGCGGAGCATGCCACTTTGGGCTTGATCATGGCTGGACGAAGCAAAACGGCGGTCCAGGCACGACACAAACGAACGGACAGCGGTGAGGCGCAGCAAGAGCGCAAGCAAGGACTGGCGATGACGCGCGCTGGAGCAGGAATCGGCAGGGCGGCTGGGTTGCTCGGCCGGGGAGCGCGCATGTGCAGGGGGGCGAGAAGGAACGACGGCCAGTCGCAGGCCAGGCGCACGGGCGGTGGCATATGCGCGGCGCGGCAAGGTGATGCGCGAGCAGGGTGCGCGCAGCGTAAGCTCCACGGCCTTGGTGCGCTGGCAGTGATGGCCATCAAGGAGGTGGACGGCGGCGTGCGTGCTCGCCGTGGCTGGCGCCGGTCAGAGGGGTCGTGGAGCAGGGCGCTGGGGCGCGGGCTCGGACAGATGGGCCGACGGCTGGTGAGGGGGGCGCCGGAGCAGAGGCGGGGCGGTTGCGTCCGTGGACGCGCGGGCACGGGATCGCGGCGACGGCGTGCGTTGGCAGCGAGAGCAGATGCGCGTGGGGAGGCAGGCGCGCGAGGAGGTGCGGCGCTCGGGGCGGTTCGGCGGGAAACTGGAGAGGCGGCCGTGGTGGCGAGCAGCGCGCACGCTCGCGATGGGGAAGAAAGGAGAGGGAGCGATGCCGTGGATAGGACCGAGTCGGGAGATGGGATAAGGACCGACGTCGTCCATCGCGGTGGCGCTGCATGCATCGGCGTGGAGGCAGGGGAGGAAGTGCCGACCTGACTGGTGGGGACCACCTGTGGGACCCACTTCCCTCTTCTTCTTTCCAAAATTCCAATAGGGCTAGCAAGCATGCTTCAAAAATAGTCAAATTTGGCCTACTGACTAAAAAAACTATGAAGAATTTTATGGTGCAACCAGATTTGAAAACTGAGCAAGTTGAATTTCGAACTCAGGTTTAAATTTGAATTCAAGCGGTGATACTCGGTTCAATGAAACAAATGGTAGATTAGGTTCAAAAATCCTGAAACTTTGAAGTTAACCTTTTTGAACCATAAGGGACCTCAGGAAAAATTTGGAGTTCATTTGGACAAGGTTGAGCACAAATTTTAAATTTGAAGTCGACGTTGATTAAACTCTCAGTACGTGTCCAATAAATGGGAAATGTTTTCAAAAATTTTGAAACTTTACCGAGAGTCTATTTGGAATATTAGAAGGTCATGGAAAAATTTACGGCATGAGATTTGAATTTTTGTGAATGTCTCGTTTTAGGGTTGGAATTATTCCTTTTTCTTCCCCTCTATTTTGTTTTCTTTTCTTCTTTAATTCTTCATTGAAAATGTGAATACTTGGAAATTAATGATTTTACACCTTAAGTTCCGAAATACAATAGCAAACATGTGCTATATGTAAAATTTTAACGAGTTCCTATTTCTAGTGAACATGGGTTAACTCATATGATTCATGTGAGTTTGGATTTCCAAGTCCACTTTCAAAAATTTTTAAGTTCGCATTTTTGCGTTTTTCTTCCTCCGAAAAGCGGGCTTTTACAGAATAAAAATTTGAAACAAAATTAAAACTAAACTAGTAAGCATTCTATGCTTTTGGGACATCTAAACTATGGTGTGTTGTAGATGTCAGACTCCCCATTGGCATTGCATAAGCGCCGCTGCTTGGCGCTCATGCCACAACGAACACTGTCAATCTCCTCCTTGAGGGAGATGAGTTCATATTTCAGCTCCGCCCTCTCGGTACGCCCCTCAGCCACTAAGTCAGATAGCTTCTTGTTCTCCAGAGGAAGAGAAGCTAACTCCTTGGAGTGTTGTGCCACATTAGGGGCACGAGAATATTTCACGTCACTGTACTCAAATTGGTCAGGTGGCCCTCTGATGGCAGGCGGCGAGAGGTGACACCTAATCTTGGAGGGCGACGAGCTCGTCGACTCCTCCATTGCCAAATTATCCACGTGCTTTAAAAAGCATTTTGCATAGCCTCCTTTAGTCCTGCGCACCCCATGGATAATGAGACGGTCTCCAATATGCTCCGGCGAGGTACACGTAGGTGACGTGTCATGGTGCCTCAATACGTCAACGCCCTTGGTGTTTAGAGTGTACAAAAACTCCTCGTCGGGCTGCAGTATTTGGAGAGACTCATCTTTTTCATGAAAAAGACGAGTCTTGACTGGCTTAAGGACAGCCACAGTCGAACGACGTGTAGGCGTCGTTGACTTCATGGGCGTCCTCCGAGGGGAGAGCGACAGTGCAGCACCACGAGGTGTGGTGCTATGCCCACGTGGAGTCATCATCGGTGGCATGATCATGGCGAGAGGTTTAGCATCTAATGCCATGACGGACTCCAATGCAAGGGTGTTGTTGTGATTGGTCGGCACGATGTCTCCGCTCAGATTGAAGGATCAGATCGAGAAGGCATGAGGGACAATTTTGCTGTCGGCCATGACTTGGTTGGGAGGAACAAGAGATGATTGTTTTCTGGGAGGTGCATGGATCCCCTCTCTGTTCCCGTCATTAAATAAGTGGGGAAAGATACAATAGCATAGAGAATATTGTTCGGATAAGTCAGTAGAGTCCACATGAGAAAACAGAACACCGACGACGTGAAGGAAGCTTCGACTGAACCTAGGGTTCGGCCGAACCCCTTCTAGCTCCGTTCGGGCCAGGTTTTCGTGGGTCAACTAAATGGGCCCATAGATGAATATTTGGATGGGCCCATCAGTTCTATGTGGAGAGTTTAGACCAAATTTAAAGAACCAGCATTAAAATCAATAAGATTTATCACGTCGATTTCTTTTTCCGCCTCCTCGTGGGATTCAAGAAATAATTTGAGTCGGTGTCTGTTCACTTTAAATAGCTAACCATCACCTTGGAGTGTGATTGCTCCATTGGATGAGGTTTCTTCTACAGTAAAAGGTCTTTCTCATTTGCTTCTAAGCTTCCCATGTACGAAGAGTTTAACCCTAGAGTTAAAGAGCAAGACTTTATCTCCAGGTTTGAACTCTTTTGGCGTGATCCTCTTATCATGCCATCTTTTTGTTCTTTCCTTGTAGATTTTGGCACTATGGTATGCGTTATCTCTCCACTCTTCCAACTCGGAAATTTTCTTCAATCTGTCTCATCCCACTTCATGGAGGTTCATGTTCCACCGCTTGATGGCCCAATAAGCCCTGTTTTCCAATTCTATAGGAAGATGAAAAGTCTTCCCATAGACAAGTTGGAATGGAGACATGCCGATGGGTGTTCTGTAGGCAGTACAGTAGGCCCACAATGCGTTGATAACTTATGCTTCCATCCCGTTCCAATTTCCAAGACGGTTGTTGATGGTTCCTGTGCACTACTAACAATTCATCTCTAAAAGTGGTGCCTGAAATGCTTGTTAATATATTTTTGATTATACATGTGAATCTGCAAGCGCACGGAAACTATCGATGTAGCATTTCCACTCTAAGAGTATTCCTAAAGGGTGTAATTTATATTCTCCCAAAGGAAGGCTAGATGGAAGTAAAGCAATCATCAAATGGAGAGGCTAGGTGATATAGGCAAGATTCTAGCAAGGATGGGTAAATGATAGTCAGAGTAGTGTGACACACACAAGAGCATTCTATCCTAAGCGGATAAATGAGGTAAAGAGGGACTAGGATAAGACTAGAGACTCCTACTATGCTTCGAATGTACATATACATAGCCTAAATTAGTTACTAATGATTATGTCAATTATGAATTATCATGCTAAGTGGATTAACATATCGGGCACGGGTTTACCCCTCGCAATACTAGGATGACTCCCGCCAAGAGCCTGTGGCATTGCCGAACATAGAGGATTACAAAGAAAACATAGGGCTGCCACCACCTACAGCCTACCTCTTCAATTAGGAGAGGCTCGGCTGATCTAGGTAGGGTTCTAGCAAAGATGGATAAATGATAAATTAGAGTAGTGTGACACACACAAGAGCATTCTATCCTAAGGAATAAGTGGGGTAAAGAGGGACTAGGCTAAGAGCTAGGTAGAGACTCCTTCTATGCTTCTAATATACATATACATACCCTATGTTAACTAATGATCATGTAAATTAAATTCTCATGCTAAATGGATTAACACATCAGGAACGTGTTTACCCCTAGAAATACTAGGATGACTCCCACCAAGAGCCTGTGGCATAGCCAAACGTGGAGGATTACAAAGGACAGATAGAGCTATCACCACGTACTACCTACCTCTTCAATCCATGGGTCTACGAGACATTCAACACTACTCTCTATCCTAGCACCATGCTGGCGTATTATGAAATACCTTAGAAGCCTAGGCACAAGCCATCCTAAGGCAATGAACTAAATCATCGTGGAACCAGTGTTAATTCATAGCATAAGTTATTCGTGTTAACAAAATCATGTCATATCTAATTAGACTATAGTGGGGGTTTGTAGTGTTTATGATTATATAATGACAATGATATAGCATGATCATAAATACTACTCCTACCACATACATGGAATCCACAATCAAACAAGAAACTCTTCATCCAAGTATGTGAAAAATGGAAGACTAAAGATAACATCTTTATTAAGAATAAAGCCACAAATATAAATAGGAATATGAGAGCCATAAATTAGGAATTGCGAAGAGACTCAATCTACTTCTCTCCTACTTGCACTATGGACTAGAGACTCTCCTCTTTACAGCTTATACTCCTCTAAACCTATGGATAGTAGTGGATACAATGGATGAATACTCAAGTGGTGTGTGTTGAAGTGAGGGGTCCTATTTATAGCTCAGAGAAGGGTCGGTTCCCGCAACCAAAAGCGCTCGAATCCGTCACCCATGACCTTTTCAAGCCGGGAGGAGCCAACTCGTGGCGTTTGACCGTGTTTGGCGCCAGGAACTAGTTGGCCAACTAGGCGGGTCGGTCGACCTGGTCTTGGCTCCTTTTGCGGTGTGCTTCCTCCCGGTCTCTGCCAGGTGGGTCCCATTGACTGATATTGGTGCTACATGGTTGGATGGCCTCTGATACTTCTGTCTGCGGACCATTTGATCCATGTGGTGCCACATGTCGTCGCTTGATTGGCTGGAATGATATTTTATAGGATCCATCCCATTGTTTCACTTCAATTCTCCATAGAATCCCTGCATGCACTACTTTCTCCGAAAACAAGTGGAAATAGGTTAAATAGAAAGGTCATGTGTGCAAGAAATGATGTTTCCTTCGCATAATTGAGTTATATTAATGAGTGAAATTGGTATATAACAGCCGTCAACAAACTCCCACAACCTTATCCTTTGCTCGTCCCGAGCAAAGTCAAGACTTTAGGTTGATCAGGAGTTGCTACTATGTTCTCCTTTTCAAAAGTACCTTGTGCACAACAAAATACTCTACCTAGTATTGTAAAAATTGATATGGTACTTCACCCATCTTAAGTCATTATGGGGCTTATGCCATTTTCTATTCACGGCTGGTTGAAATATAGAACGACAAATGGAGCACACATACACTAGAAATCAAGTTCCACTCAAATTCCAGAGAGTTCAATTTAGATTTTAAGTGTATCAATTTGATTCGCCCGGTCTCTCATTTATGTGTAGTGGGAATATATCGTCACCAAGGCATCGTGCCTAAATTCATCCTACCTCTACAAAAGGCTTGTATGTGGATATTGGTAGGGAATATAGTAGGCATATTTGCAACACATAATATTGCTATGTAAAAAGAGCGAGCCTTGGGAGAAATCAATTCAAAAAAATTGATTCAGGACTTGTGCATATGTGATGTAATGGAGTGGACGTGGATATTAAGATGACTCCTTTTTTAGTGGACTCTCTTATTTTGCAGGGATGAAACATGGTTACTTTTTTTCTTTTTTTTTTCATTTTCTCATGCTTATCATGTAAGCATTCATTTTCCTTTTTTTTTTCTTTTTCTCGCAGCCATGTATTACTCCCTTTTTATGCAATAAATTTTGGAGAAATTACTAAGCATGAATGATATTGAGTTTCTCTTTTTTATTGTGGAATGGTGTTATGGTGGAAATTTGCTTGCTTCTAGTGTAGAAGTTTAGCATGTGCAAGTGAAGTCTCGAATTCAAAACATAATGTATGAAATCTCATATAGGTCTATACTAGTTTGAAAAAGCTAAATGTGAAGACAAATAGCATATGCATAAGGTCTATCAACGTGATGTATCATATGGCTTTGGTAGGTATTTCCAATCAAATGAGTGTAACTTAAATCATTTTAGAATTTCTCCGGAAATCTAAGTTTCACATTCAAACTAGGAATAGCAGCTCTATCACTATATCATATTTCAAAACAACTTAAAATGTATTAAGCTTTTCCTACCCACAATTTCCAAATCAAGGCAAAAGCAGTTTTAGCCAATGAGAGCAATATGTTTGAGAGTAGTAAGATGTAAACATGGGACTTAGGAAAATTAAAACAGAGTAACTATTCATCATTTGATCTATGTGAATTCCAAACCATTCTTACCGCACATCATTTATTTTATTGAAAAACTAATCTATCCTACATATTTTTTTTATGTATGCAAGGTGGATGATGGGTGAGTGGAAAATAAGTATGCAAGGGGTCAATACAATTCACCTTAAGTGGGGGTCCTCCCCCAAGCTTGTTCTTCACTTGCCTCCGTGACGAGGGTTGAACCCTTAATGACGGAAGTATGCCTCGATATCGGCTTGTTGTTGTTGTTGCGTGGAGTTGAGTTGATGAATTGAGAGTCCATGTGTTGTTTCCAATCTTGGATACCTTGGACATGCCCTTGGAGAGTGTTGTATATGTCACCCATTCTCACTTCAAGCTCATCCATACGTCTAGTGAGATCCGTAATTCCTTGGCTATAGTCACGATGACTTCTAGCCGAAGAGGTACGACATATTCTCATGGATGATGGAGGCAAGCTACTAGAGCTTGAAGTGGATAGGGGCGGCTCCCATGTGGCACCTGACCATCCATGCCAAGACAGACCTTCACTCTCATACGATGGAGGATGAGTCCTTTCGGGTGCATCGCCCATTGGGTTCTCTTCTTCATCGTACTCATGGACCATTGAGGTTGTCGGAGGCATGGCCACTCTCCTCGCACGGCTTCGAGTTACCCTGCCAGAGGCATTACTTCTTCGTGCTTCCTCGATGGGAAGAAGTTCAATGGTTAGCATCTGACATTTGTACAAATGATAATTCGGGTTAGGTAACCGAATTTCATTGACAAGCCGGGATAATAAAATAATAAAGAGCCATCTTGATCATGCTTAAGTGTATGCCCTTGCACTAAATAATCTTCATCAATTAATTCTCTTTCATTTCAATATACTCAAAGGAAGAATATTCTAGTGCTCCTACCCTAGTAGCAATACTGGTAATCAATGAAGTGCATTCAATTGGCCTTGTTCTTGCAATGTAATCTAACCATTGTGTCATCATGGCAATAATAGGAGCAACATTTATCTTTTTAATCATAGCAAAAAAAAATATAATCTCATCATCACGCACTACCCTTACGTCTCCTCTAGGGAACATAGTCATAGCCACCCATCTATGGATGAAGCGTAAAGTAGGGTTGTGTAAGTGGCTATTTCTAGGTGCACTTCATCTGATCTCTCAAGTTAATTCTTGCCAAAAACTATGTTTGTTGAACTTAGGCAAAGTGTCTAAATCTAGCAAACATCATCTATGGAAGCCTAGGATTTCACTGAATTCTTTCCATAGGATATTGTATTCTTTTTGAAACAATCTAAAAGTAATACCATCAAATCTTGGAAATGAATTGTATGGGGAGAAGGAGAGAACCTATCTCCTCTATGTGAGCAAAGTTTTCCCATCCTAGTGGATGCCAAATGGAAAAGAATTCGGAATCCATACCTATTTTGGAGATCAAATCCGAATCATAATCTTTCGTATGAGAAAACTCACGATCTTGAAGGAGCTTGCATGCTTGATCTTCAACTTCAATTTGTACGTCGAGGTCGTCGCCGTGAAGAAGTTGACGAGGGTAGCTCCTCTCATCCATGGGATTGTCCTCACCTACACTCCTCCTCCACGAACATGGTGTAGCAATGGAAGAGGGGCGTGCACTTGAGTCTCCACCATGGATCGATCTTGCAGCCTCATTCCTCTTTCCAAACAACCTCTTCATCCCTTTCATGGCCACAACAAACAAGAACACGACAAGGCAAAAACTCGAAAGAGGTGATGCTAGCGAAAGAAAAACCCCGATGAATTTTACCTTGAGGAACTCGAGAGCAAATTGCAAATGCAAGCAAAAGCAAATCTTCTTGAGATTCGAATTGATAAAGAGCAATTCGATGAAGAGCAAGAAAACAATGTGAGCAAGAGTGACTTTAGGGAGATATGAAATGAGGTGAAGTGTGAGGAGAAGAGCCCCTCACGGCCACCATTTATAGTGTACACTTTCCAACGGTCACTAGGATACCAAATGTAGCTGTTGGAGGAGAGAGAGCCAAAATGGTTCCTTCCCCTAATTGGCCGAACAAGGGGGCCGGCCGAACTAATAAGTGGGCCCCCCTGTTCTACCTTTTGGCAGGTGTCTCCCCAACGGCTACGGTATTAGCACATTGGTGAATTTCCACTTTTGCAGCTCAAGAAAATTGTTTTTTGAATAAAAACTCCTTTTTCTAAACCCAACAAATTTTTTTTGTCACAACAAAGAAAAATTGATAGTTGAGAATATAAGATTCTCAAATTACTAAGAAAAGCAAATATGCAGTGGGGGAATGTAAAACTAAATGGGGAAAACCAAATAAAGAGAAAAGAAAAACAAAGAAAAGATAACTAGCAATTTAACCTCTTGGCTAGGTCTCACCACCATCCGATGAGATGGACGTTCCTCCTTCTTCATTTCTTTACATCCAGGCCCGTAGTGATGTGCTCGGACGGCTTGTCTTGCTTCTTCCTCCGTACCTTCTTTGGCGGCTTGGTGGACTTGGGCCTTTGGGGAGGCCTGGACTTCTTCATCTTCTTGGGGTGTCGGCGTGGACGATAAGATGGGTTTTTCGCATAGATTAAATTCCTCATGAATGCAATGAGTAGGTCCACCTTTGGAGGTGTGATTTCGACCTCTTGAATGTGTTTAACATTCGGCCCATACTTGATACGGATCATTGAGCATTGATTCAACTTTGGGTGAAAGTTAAACTTCTCCTCCTTGCCATTGATGGAAGCGGATTTCTGCAGCTCCCACATCTATGCGAGCCTTCGCGGTGCTTAGGAATGGGTGCAGAAGAATGAGCGGCGTATCCTCCTTGACCTCTACGTCGAGCACCACAAGATCCACGGCTATGAAGCAATTTTGGATTTTCACCAGAACATCTTGAGCGATACCCATCGGATGACGGACTAAAGAATCTGCCAGTTGGAGCAGCATTGGTGCTGAAGTAAGTTCCATGAAGTTCAGCTGGTTGAAAACCACCTTGGACATCACACTCACACTTGCTCCAAGGTCACAAAGGGCCTTGTCAATGTGGTGAGCCCTAATTGAGCATGAAATTGTAGGACATCCAAGGATTTTCAGCCAGTTGCCTACTTGTAGAGAAATCATGTTGGCACTTTCCACGGGGGATTTGGGTTGTCGTGGCACCTTGCGATTCTCTACTGGAGGAACAGCAGCTACCAGTTCAGCCAACTGAGTACAACAGCTACCAGTTGAGCCAACTGAGTTTCCAACGTCTTGTTGAAACTCAATTGATCCTTGAAGGCTGAGGATAGTCCTTCAATCTTG
Source organism: Tuctoria greenei (assembly GCA_036927565.1). Taxonomy (NCBI): domain Eukaryota; kingdom Viridiplantae; phylum Streptophyta; class Magnoliopsida; order Poales; family Poaceae; genus Tuctoria; species Tuctoria greenei. The sequence continues at coordinate 113,976,384 of JAYESD010000005.1, forward strand.
GTATTAATGCTCTCTAAGGTCTTGTCATTGGCCAACAACTTCGTGGATATAGCCTGTAACACCCTCATTTTCATCTATCATGCGTTGAATAAATTCTTATAATGTTTAGCATTAAGCAGCATTAAGAGGAACAAGATTAGAATGAATTAGATCAAAAACAACATTCAAATTCTGCAGCGGTGCGGACTTGTCTGGTTGGCACCCCAGACTAGTCCATTTGACTTCGTGTTGTCCTACGAACTTATCCGCTTTCTGCCCCGAATTAGTCCGAATTTGCTTCTGATGATTGTCCAGACTTGTCCGTGGTCTAAGCAAACTAGTCCATCCCGTGTTGAATTTCAGTTCGGAAAACCTTTTCCTTTGCCATCCCGGACTTGTCCTGCCTATAACCCCGGACTTCTCCAGAAATTCCTCTGCTCCAAAACAGACTTGTCCGTACCAAACACCGGTTTTGTCCGTTGATGTCTCTGTTCAATATCTGACTATTCCGGCCCCTAGCAGACTAGTTTGACCTTTAGAAACCAACTCGAATTTTCTTATTTTGCCTAGAACTTTGTGCCCGACCTCAATGGACCCATGTGGACCCCACCCTGGCCTCCACCCACCTTAGACTTAAAATCCATCAAACCCTACCAACTCCACCTCTATATAGACAACACACCACCCCAACTTTTCATCTCTTTGCCACAATTGAAGAACCCCTCAACCCTAGTTTGTGGGAGCCACCATCAAGAGAAGATCCAGCAGCAAGGAGGAGAGGGAGAACACAAAGGAGGATCAATCAAGCAAGATCTTCATCGACTTTTCTTTCTTCATCACCAATTCACCCTCAACTCTCCACCATCAACCCTAATCGTCAAGATTCGAGTTTCACGTCTAATTCTTGACCCTTGGAGCTCTAAGCACGTGGTACACCCTCTACTTCCACTTTTCCATGTGAATTCAATCCCAATTCTTGCTAATCAAGAAAACACTAAATTGCAGATTCTGTATTGGGTGAACTAGTCTGGCCCTGACAGCGGACTAGTCCGATGTCTAAATCTGTTTCAGGCTAAACTAATCCCAATTTGATTCAAATCAACTCGAAACCTGTTCAAACTTGTTAAACAATATTGAAACTAGTTAGTAAACATTAATAGCAACTCATTAACAAGTTTTACCATATAATTGCATTAATCACGCATGTCATGGCATATTGAATAATATATGAGCATTTATTGATTGTAATGGTTGTTTTGTATGTCTATTGCGCGAAATAGGAGGTGTTGCGCTAGAGGGTGTTGCCGAGGTCCTCCAGTACAAGAATATTGAAGATTTTGACCCTAACCAAGCTCAAGAGCAGGGCAAATATCTTTGATCATTTTGATCTTGTTTTTAAAAGTTTTGTTTGCAAAAATGCATGCTTGTGTCAAATTGATGGGAAATACAAGATACGTGTTTACTAGACTTGTTTGACCATCCTTCTCACTTGGATTACATTGTAGAGAGTCGGGAAGGGTATTTTTACCTTTTTTCTTCGCTTTAATTAATTGGGATGGGAAAACAACCTAATGACTTAATTATGAACTAATGGACGATGAGCATTGATGAACATGGTTTATTGGTAACATGAGACTTGGAAGATCTAAGCAAGCATGGTTTGTGGATTGGGTTAGTTGATATGGTGGTTTGCATGTCGTGGATCTAAGGACCGGTTCATGCAAGACTAGGCCAGAACCACAGTGCCACCACAAGGCCAAGTATGGGTGTGGCTTAGCCAATTAATCAGGAGTATTACCAGCATTTATTCGTATCGTTTGGAGGAGCGGTGAATGGGAGTCGGTTGGGTTTGCAATAGTGGTGGACTGCCCTCGGATCCGAACAGCACAAGAGGGGGCCCTTGGTTGGATGTCCTCAGTTGGAGGCATCACCACCGATGAAACCTTAGTAGGTCTGAATATGCTGGTAGTCCTGTTGTAAAGGCTATTTTGTGATATTTTGGCCATACACCTAAAGAAGTGTAATTGGCATAAGGGAGGTTTCTTTAGTTGCTGACGGGTGACGAAATCACGAACTTGTGGGTAAAGTGGTACAACCTTGTAGAGTGTTAAAAACTATCATGATAGTCGTGCAACTGGTTATTGAGAACCTGGACAACTTCCATGATTAGAGGAAACTTGGTATGTTATGGCTGGGTTATTGTAATGGTTATGATTATGGATCGGATGGTAATAAATGGTTATGGTTAATGATGATGGCAAGAATATGGAATATGGATGGATAATGAATGATGGATATAAATTATTACGTTCATTTGGGATATGATGGGATAACTTTCACATAGACATTGTAGGATGCTCTTACATGTTTTAAAAGTACTTTTCAGCAATTAGCCATTACTCATTATCAATACGTCGTTTAAGCTACATGTCATACTTTCCCACACTTGTTGAGTACGACATGTACTCACTCTTGCAATTCCCCCACCAACGGTTTCAGGTGATGTTTGGGAGTATCACGAGGATAATGCGGAGTACTAGGTTGTGTGCTGCCGTCTACTTGCTTGTGGTGTTGCTTGGAGCCGCGCTATCACTTTGCTTAGTTTGCTCAGTTTGCTTAGTTAGATTATTCCTGCTGCAGTAGTATTATCATTAATGATCATTAGAGCTGTAATACGAGGATTATTTGAAAATTGTAATAAAAGTACCTTCCTAATAATCTGTGTTGTGGTAATTATCTGTATATTGATTGTGATGCACTTGTGTATGTGTGTTAAACATCCTAGGTACACATATACTGCACTTTGTTCATTTTCGGAACCGGGTGCCACAAGTTGGTATCAGAGCCACAGGTTGACTGTAGGACGCAACCTAGATAGAATGGACACTTTAAAGCACATAGGAACACTCAAGAAATATTGTGATTTGTTTGGTGTGTTGTTTGCATTGTAATGTTTGCTTGTGTGCTCAGTAGAGGATTGTGGGATGCTTTTGCATTTGCCACATCCATATAGGCTAGTACAGGTAGTTGCTTAGTTTCATATCCCTTGATGTATATAGTTGGGGACGCTTTCTAAACTCTTCTCACTTGCTCTTTCTTCAGATGTCGAGGACCAGCAACCAAAGGGATGCCAATAAGAATGAGGAGAACAATGGGGCACCTCAGAACAGCAACAATGGAACTAGAACTAAAACTGTCAACCTTCAGTAGTTGTTGGCTATGCAAAATTAGCTGATGCAGACCATGATGCAGACTTTGGGACAGCTGCAGGCAAATAATCAGAATCAGCCCCACATGCCTCCACCGCCACCCCTACAGCCTCATAATTGGTTGGGAGAGTTTATGAGGACCAGGCCGCCTACTTTTGCTCAAGCCAATGATACTATGGAAGCTGATGATTGGCTGAAATCTATGTAGAAGAAGCTCGCTATTGTCCAGTGCAATGACAGGGAGAAGGTTCTCTTTACTTCCAATCAGCCAGTTGGAGCAGTCCTGGATTGGTGGGAATTTCTATGCAATGCCTACAAAAACCAAGAGAGGATCACTTGGGCTGAACTCAAGGAGTGTTTCCGTTCTAACTTTGTCCCGAAAGGCGTTATGATCCTAAAGAGGTACAAATTTGAAACCTAAGGCAGGGAAAGTAAATTGTGAGTGAGCATCTCAATAAATTCAATCAACTCTTAAGGTATGCTCCGAAAGATGTTAATCGAGACAGCCGCAAGAAGTATTTATTCATGAGATGCCTAAACAATGAGATTCGAGTACAATTGCTCAACTGTGACTATGCAAATTTCCAGAAGCTTGTGGACAAAGTAATTGTGGTTGAGAACAAGGTCCGTGAGATGGAGCAAGATAATAAGAGGATGTCACCATATAAAGGACAGCCACAAGGAAGCAATGTTCGTCCCCGCTTTGCGCCACCGAATGCATCATACTACAACCCCTCTGCTCTTGCATATCGTGCTCCTATTCCACCGCGCCCAGCTCAACCAATGCAGCAACGCTCGATGTTGATTGTTGTTATATACCAATTTCACTCATTAGAATAACTCAATTATGTGAAGGAAATATCATTTCTTGCACACATCACCTTTCTATTTAACCTATTTCCACTTGTACTTAGAGAAATTGGTGCATGCAGGTATTTTATAGAGAATTGAAGTGAAACAAGGGGGTGGATCCTATAAATTATCATCCCAACCAATCAAGCGCCGACATGTGGCATCACATGGATCAAATGGACCACAAACAGAAGTATCTGAGGCCATCTAACGGTGTAGCACCCATATCAAGGGATGGGACCCACCTGGATGTCACCCAAAGAAAGACTAGACTGTTTGGAGGACTTACTAGGTCGGCCGACCCCCCCTAGTCGGCCGACCTGGTCTTTTGACCTAACTCGGTCAGCTTCCACGTGTTGGCTCCTCCCGGCTTGAAGATGTCTGTGGTGACTGATTCGCGCGCTTTTGGTTGCGGGAACCCACCCTTCTCCAAGCTATAAATAGGACTCCTCACCTCTCACTTCAACACACACCACATGAGCATCACTCTATTGTATACACTAGTTCTCTTAGTTCCTTAGTGGAGGTTAGGCTGTAGAGAGGAGACTCTAGTCCTAAGTCCAAATTCGGAAAGGTATGGCTCATGTATTTTTCTTGTATTTGTGACTTTGTGCTTTATAATAATATCATTATTAGTCTTTATTTACTTATATACTTGGGCAAAGCGTTCCTTGTTTTTTTGTGGAGTCCATGTATGTGCTAGTTGTACATGTTGTTATGATCTATACATAATTCCATTATCAGGTTATCATAAAAATCATACACCGCCACTATAGCCTAATTAGGTAATAATATGATAATGTTAATATGAATAAGTTAGTGCTTGGTCCAAACATTGGTTCAACGATGTTTAGGTTAGTCATTTCCTTAGGTGGCTTGCGCCGCGTCCCCTTAGGTATTTACTTAAAATGCTAGCATGGTGGTTGGATAGTTAAGTAGCGTTTGATGTCTCATAGACCCACAGATTGAAGAGGTAGGCAGTAGGTGGTGACAACCCTATCTGTACGTCGTAATCCTCCACGTTTGGCTATGCATCAGGCTCTTGGTAGGAGTCTCCTAGTATTGCTAGGGGTAAACCCGTGCCCGATGTGTTGGACCACTAAGCCCTAGTATTCACCATTAGCATATTCATGTGTACTTTATTAGCCTATGTATATGAGTAATTAGAGCATAGTAGGAGTATCTCTGTCTTGTAGTATAACCCTCGCTAGGACAACATTACACTTAGAGTAGATTGCTTAGGTTTGTGTCATACTACCCATATTATCAACTTCCCCTGTCTTGATAATTGATTAGTATCCCTTAGCTTGATCATAAGAGTAGTGCTTCCTTTACTCCATTGCCTTCCTTTGGGATAAATACGATACCCTTGGGAATACTCTTGGGTGAAATGCTATGTGATAGTTTCTGTGCGCTTGTGGACCTCATATCTTACTAGAGATGATCTGTGACATAAGAAACGTAAACAAGCATTTCTGGCGCCGTTGCCGGGGAAGGCAAAGAAAGTAAAGGATAGCTATCACCTGTGACTAAGCTATAGGTACTAGTAGTTATTAGACAGGATTACCCTTGCTTGTTTTCTGCTCTTGTGGTTAAAAGAGGGTAGTGATGGCTAGCCCATTTCATTGGATGGCCAACGAGGATGCTAGTGCTCAACTGCAAGATGATTGAAGGCGTGCCTCAACAAATGTCCGCTACGCAACAAAATTGCCTTTCGCGGAAGAATTTCAGCTTCCAATAGAAGCCAATGTCATCCATACCCAAGCTTTGGGGAGGCTCCAAGATTTCTTCTTGGTTTGCCTCCATCATGGGGTGGATAGTTGGCTCCTCATCCAACATTCATGTCTTGTGTTGGTCCACCAATCCATGACCACCTTTGTGTCGGAGCCGAAGGAGTCCTATTCTCATTCATCATGGATGAGGATATGGTCTCTACTCAAGGGGTTGATTCAAGAATAATCTAATTTCCTTAGCTTGGCATGCACACCATTTAACAAGGAGGACATGCTAGCTATGGAACTACACCTCCCATTGAAGTATCATGAAGATCAAGCCAATGGAGAAGTATTTGGATGATCCAAGCCATGGATATTCATATGATTTGTGAAAATCCATGTCGACATGGGCCACTTGCGGAATCTTTTCTCTAAGACCCATGGGGATTCTTCCATCGAAACAAAACTCCAATGACTATCACCTACAAGGTGGTCAAGGGTGGAATCAACATCACTCTTGTAATAAAGGAGGCTATAGGGATTTCATGGGATTTAAGTTCAACTAGCCTACCTTGAAGTATCTTGTCCATGGCCAAGCAAGAAATCAAGACAAGATTCACATGAAGCTCTTGGCCATGGACAACAAACTTAAAGAGCATCCAAGATCCAAGATATGCCACAATCCTTTGTTGGGATTCCTACACTTTGACCAAGCTCGTGCAAATTAGGGTAAGTGACATAGTGGATGAAGCACTTCTTGTTTGATTGTGGAGTCCACATGTCATCATACCCAAGGGATCTTTTGATCCATGATCGAAGTATGGGTTGACCTTAAAGAATAACAGGAAGGTTGAAGTGGCACCCCTAAAGAAGGACAAGCCTCACCATGCTCTTAAAAGAATATCTTCAAGAAGGAAAAGCCGTCACTACATCAACATGTCCTCATCAAGATGACAAAGAGGCTAGGGCCATCATATGGTACACATGTCCAACTAACATGCCAAAGGAGAATTGGCATGTCAATCAAGAGAGGTTGTCCACATCTTCAACTCCGGGATTGGACAATAAATCATCACACTAAAATGGACAAAGGTAAGCCCCACTCATCGGACTTGAAAAATTCGGTGAGTCCTTGCCAATAGGTTAATTGGTAGTTATCTCATAAAATATTTCACAATTGCATATTTGAATTTACCAACAATATCTGCATTTGCATTTAGCATGTTTGAATTCTCACACTTGCATGTTGGAAAATAAAATTTCTAACCATCATAAAACAAAATATTTGAATTATGAAATAAATTTATTTGGATATGAACCTTGGGCTTAACCAGTTGAATTCATGTTCCTAATTCAACTAAAAAATATTTCCCTTAAAATTCATTGCATTTGCAAGTTGTTTCAAGTTGGGCAAAACAATTTGACAAAAGGTACAACATGCTTTTGAGCTGACGTAACCCGTTTTCGAATTGTTTTGTTTGTTCTTGATTTTAGTGCAGCCAAGACAAAATTTGCAATGAGGTTGGAACATCAAACACATATCCCTCCATCGATCTCGTTTTGATTTCATGGTGGAGGAATGCTCAAGATGGTGGTCTAATGGAGGAACAAGATGAAGCTCATTCAACTCCATTCTCAACTTGGCAGGAGATATTGAACATGAAGGCTACAAAAAATCCATAGTCATAAGTTCCTCACACAACGACCATCAACCAAGACTGCTCTTCAATTGAGGTACAAGTTTAAAATTTTTTGTCGTTTGAATTGCATTAGGATTGAATGATTTTTGCATACATTGGTAAGGATGGTTTACACCTTCTCATCATTCAATTCTTATGCATCCTCACGAGAGTAACTATTGACATTACTTTTTTTATTCTTAAAAAAGGAATGTCACCTTACTTGGCAATAAATTTAAACAAGTACCTAAAATTTCATAAGCATTGCTAAAATTGACTTAGACTTTTTCTACCTAGGTAATGCTTATGGAATGACTTAATGGTTGATTTGGTATGTAGGAACCTAGGAATAGTGATGTCCATAATTTTGGTTTGAAACACATTCATGCATGGATCACTATATTTAAAAATCCTAGGCAAGAAATTAAAAATGTTCAGGAGGATAAAATTTTCATCTTGCTTGCCATGAACCACATGATAAATATTTGCTCTTGTAAAAAACTATGATGGTTAGAAATTTTACAAGGTGAAGGGATCCATATAGTGTGTTTATATCACTTGCATTGCTATGAATAGGGGCTTTAGAAAATGTTTAATTTCATTTATCCATAAAGCCCCACTTCTAGCAATATTTCATACATTGTTCATGGATAAATTAGAAATTGGACCCAATGCATCTTTGGTATTGTTCTTCCCTATGCGTACAAATGAAGATTCAGTTACCTAACTCGAAAATTCATTTGTACAAGTACTGGGAGCTAACCATTCCTCTCTATCATAGAGAGGAAGTTGCAGGAGTAAAATAACAATGCAGACATTCAAAGATCCAATTGTTGGAAACCCTAAGAGGATTCCATTTCAACATCTCCTGGCCAAGGAGTAATTTAGGATGGTTGCTGCCTATCAGAAATTAAGCCCGAAGGTCAACCATAACTATTCGAGGCCGGAGATTTGACATGGAAACCCTCTACGAGCAACCAATGGGCTGCTACGAAATTTGTGAGAGCATTATGCTCTGACATATTATAAGCACTCATTCAAGCTCAAGGGAATTTCCACCATCATTGGGTGTAAGTTTTTCCTTTGTGGCTGAAAGGTATGATGTGCCTTAACCAAGGAATGATAAGATCACATCCAATGTATATTGGGTGCAAGATGTTCTTATGTGGCGAGATGGTACTTTATACTTTATCCAAGGAACAATGGATCACACTCAACCCATGTTGAGTGCACGTCATATCTTTGTGGTTATAGGTATGTTGTACCTTAGCCAAGGAATAACGGATCATACTCGAGACATGTTGGGTACATGTCACTCCTTTGTGGCTAAAGGGTATCATTACCTTAGCCAAGGAGTGACAGACCACACCTAATGCATGAGGGGTACAAGTTATTTCTTTATGGCCAGAAGGTACGATACACCTTAGCCAAATAATGACAGAACACACTCAACCATGTTGAGTGCACCTCATTCCTTTGTAGCTAAGGGTTATCATTACCTTAGCCATGGAATAACCAAGTACATCCAACCTATGAAAACCTTAAGGTGTGGATGAGCGACATCAACAACACTCTCCTCGACCACACTCGTGGAATCCATGGAAGGCAACCCAACATCAACACTCAACTCTCCAATGTCAAAGCCATGTTGTAGCAAGGTGAGGCCAACCTCATGGCCTACATCCATGATTATGTTTTTAGCCCCCTATCACGGACCTTGACCAAGAAAAAGCTTGGGGGAGGACCCCCCCCCCCTTGAGGTAACTTGTATCACACCCCTTGCATATTTATTTTCCATTCACCCATCATCCACATTGCATAAAAAAAAGAACTTAAAAAATAGAGTATCTTCGCTTTCAAAATAAAATAAAAGATGTTTGGTAATAATGATTTGGAATTCACATATATGAAATGATGAATAGTTGCTCCGTTTTAAATTTCTTAAGTCCCTAGTTTACAACTTACTACTCTCCAACATATTGCTCTCATTGGCTAAAATTGCTTTTGCCTTGATTTGGAAATTGTGGGTAGCAAAAGCTTAATCCATTCTAAGTTGTTGTGAGATATGATATCGTGATAGGTCTGCTATTCCTAGTTTGAATGTGAAACTTAGATTTTCGGAGAAATTCTAAAATGATTTAAGTTACTCTCATTTTATTGGAAATACCCACCAAAGCCATATAATACATTATATTGATAGACCTTATGCATATGCTATTTGCCTTCAAATTGAGCTTTGTCAAACTAGTATATACATATGTGAGATTTCATTCATTACTTTTTGAATTCAAAACGTCACTTACACATGCTATACTTCTACACTAGAAGTAAGCAAAATTCCACCATATCACCATTCCACAATAAAAAGAGGAACTCTATACCCTTCATGCTTAGTACTCTCTCCAAGTTTATTGCATAAAAAGGGAGTAGAAGACATGGATACAAGAAAAAAAAAAGAAAAAGAAAATTCATGCTTACATCATAAGCATGAAAAAAAAAGAAAGAAAGAAGAAAAAGAGAAAAGTAGCCATGTTTCATCCCTGCAAAACAAGGGAGTCTACATAAATAGGAGTCATCTCAAATATTCACATCCACTTCATTCCATCACACATTCATAAGTCTTGAATCAATTTTTTTTTGAATTGATTTCTCCTAAGGCTTTCTTTTTGACTTACGAATATTATGTGTTGCAAATATGCCTGCTATATTCCCTACCAATCTCCACATACAAGCCTTATGTAGAGGTAGGATGAATTCAGGCAAAATGCCTTGGTGAGGACATATTTCCACTACACATAAAGGAGAGACCTAAGAGAATCAAATTGTGATACTTAATCTCTAAATTGGAATCTCCAGAATTTCAGTGGAACTTGATTTCTAGGATATGTGTGCTCCATTTGCTGTTCTATCTTTCAACCACCCATGAATAGGAGATGGCATAAGCCACATAATGACTTAAGATGGGTGAAGTACCATGCCAATTTTTGCAATACTAGGTAGAGTATTTTGTTGTGCACATGGTACTTTTGAAAAGTAGAACATTGTAGCAACTACTGATCATCAACTTAAGGTCTTGACTTTGCTCGGAATGAGCAAATGATAAGCTTGGGGGAGTTTGGGACAGCTGTTATATACCAATTTCACCCGTCAATATAACTCAAATATGTGAAGGAAATATCATTTCTTGCACACATCACCTTTCTATTTGAACTATTTCCACTTGTACTTGGAGAAATTGGTGCATGCAGGTATTTTATATAGAATTGAAGTGAAACAAGGGGATGGATCCTATAAAATATCATCCCAACCAATCAAGCGGTGACATGTGACACCACATGGATCAAATGGCCCACAAAAAGAAGTATCCATATAAAGGGATGGGACCCACCTGGAAGTCACCCAGAGAAAGCACAAACTGTTTGGAGGACTCATCAGGTCAGCCGACCCCCCTAGTTAGCCAACCTGGTCTTTCCACCAAACTTGATCAGCTTCTACGTGTTGGCTCCTCCCGGCTTGAAGAAGTCAATGGTGACTGATTCATGCGCTTTTGGTGGCGGGAACTGACCCTTCTCCAAGCTATAAACAATACCACTCACCCCTCACTTCAACACACACCACTGGAGCATCACCCTATTGTATACACTAGTTCTCCTAGTTCCTTAGTGGAGGTTAGGCTGTAGAGAGGAGCCTCTAGTACTATGTCCAAATTGGGAAACGTATGGCTCATATGTCTTTTCTTGTATTTGTGACTTTGTGCTTTATAATAATATCATTATTAGTCTTTATTTACTTATATACTGGTGCAAAGCGTTCCTTGTTTGGTTAGTGAGTCCATGTATGTGCTAGGTGCAGATGTTGTTATGATCTATACATAATTCCATTATAATGTTATCATATACATAATACACCACCACTATAGCCTAATTAGTTAATAATATGATAATGTTAATATGAATATGTTAGTGCGTGGTCCCAACATTGGTTCAACGATGTTTAGGTTAGTCATTGCCTTAGAGTAGCTTGTGCTGCAGCCCCTTAAGTATTCACTTAATATGCTAGCATGGTGCTAGGATAGTTATGTAGCGTTGGATGTCTCGTAGACCCACGGCTTGAAGAGGTAGGCGGTAGGTGGTGATAGCATTATCTGTCCTTTGTGATCCTCCACGTTCGGCTATGACATAGGCTCCTGGCAGGAGTCGCCTAGTATTGCTAGGGATAAACCCGTGTCCAATATGTTGGACCACTAAGCCCTACTATTCACCATTAGCATATTCATGTGTACTTTATTAGGCTATGTATGTGAGTAATTAGAGCATAGTAGGAGTATCTCCATCTCGTAGTCTAACCTCGCTAGGACAACCATACCCCCATAGTAGATTGCTTTGGTGTATGTCACACTACTCATATTATCAACTTCCCCTGTCTTGATAATTGATTAGTATCCCTTAGCTTGATCATAAGAGTAGTGTTTGCTTTACTCTGTTGTCTTCCTTTTGGATAAATTCGATACCTTTGGGAATACTCTTGAGTGAAATGTTACGCGACAGTTTCCGTGCGCTTGCGGACCTCATCTCTTACTAGAGATGATCTGTGACGTAAGAAACGTCAACACCCGGCCAGACAAGCTCATTGCCCTCCAATGCCTCGTGCACCCCACGCATTTTTTCATGCTAATGCTCAAAATAAAGTTCGTCCAAACAATATTGGTGCAGCAAGGTCATGCTATACTTGTGGTGAGGTGGGACACTTCGCATCTAAATGTAAGTCACGCCTTTGTCAAGGGAACAATGCTCCAACACAGAACCCAGGACCAAACGGAGGAGCGCCACAAGACAACCGTGGATCGCAAAATTTTGTTCGTGGCAAGGTGAATCATGTCTCTATGGAGGAATCTCAATAAGCAGATGACATGGTGATTGGTATGTTTCTTGCAAACTCCAACCTGACGACTATGTTATTTGATTCTGGAGCATCGCATTCATTCATTGCATCAAAGTATGTTGCCAAGTATAGTCTGGCCATATCTTATGTCAAGTATACCTTGTTGGTTAAATATCCTAGAGGAGAGATGAGGAGGAATATAGTATGTCCAAATAAAGCCTTAGAATAAGAGGGGTAGACCTCTTTGCCAACCTCATTGTTTTGGATTATCAAGGACGGGACATAATAGTTGTTATGGACTGGTTAAGGAAGCACAACGGGATAATTCAATGTGCCACAAAGACGATAAAGTTGACAAGTGAAGAAGGGGTCAACATAGAGTTTGAAGCATCTCACCACCCACCAAAGCATATGGAGCTGAATCAAATGGACGGTGTCACAAATTGAGGAGATTCCAGTGGTGTGCCAGTTTTCAGATGTGTTTCCGGATGAGTTGCCAGGTGCCACCTGATCCTGGCATAATGTTCGTTATTGAATTAATGCCTGGATCTGCACCCATGGCTAAAAGGCCCTATAGGATGCCTCCTATGGAGTTAGCGGAGCTCAAGAAATAGATTCAAGAGCAGCTAGAGAAGGGTTTTATTTGCCCATGTTCTTCGCCTTGGGGAGCACCAGTGCTCTTCATGGATAAGAAGGATGGATCCCAAAGGATGTGCGTGGATTACCGAGCTCTCAACAAGGTCACGATTAATAACAAGTACACATTGCCCCATATGGAGGATTTGTTTGATCAAATAAAGGGCGCCTGTGTTTTCTCAAAGATCGACTTGACATCAGGCTACTTCCAAATGAAGATTAGACCGTCAGACATACCCAAAACGGCTTTTCGGAGACGTTATGGGTCTTATGAGTACACTGTTATGACTTTTGGATTGACCAATGCACCGGCATACTTTATGTACCACATGAATAAGGTCTTCATGGAGTATCTGGATAAGTTCGTGGTAGTGTTCATTAATGACATCATGATCTACTCGAAGAGTGGAAAGGAGCATGAAGAGCATTTGAGGCTCACATTGCAGAAACTGAGGGAACACCAATTATATGCCAAATTCAGAAAGTGCCAGTTTTGGTTAAGGGAAGTGTCATTTTTGGGTCATATCATCTTGGGAGAGGAGTATTGGTTGACCCGGGAAAAGTGAGGGATGTTCTAAATTGGGTACCGCTGCAGGTTGTCAAAGAAATAAGGAGTTTCCGTGGAATGGCTGGATATTACCGTTAGTTCATCAGGGATTTCTCCAAAATAGCCAGGACCATGACTAAGTTTTTGAAGAAGGGAAAAGCGTTCCAATGGACCCAAGCTTGTCAGTACAGTTTTAAGGAGATTAAGAAGAGGTTAACAACAACACTTGTGTTGGTTTTGCCGGATGTGAGCAACAGTTTTGATATCTATTACAATGCAGCAAGACAGGGACTTGGATGTGTGCTCATGCAAGAAGGTCAAGTAGTAGCATATGCATTGAGGTAATTGAAGAAACATGAGCAGAATTATCCTACACATGATCTTTAACTTGCAGCCGTAGTGCATGCCTTGAAGAAATGGAGGCACACATTCACAGTCACAGATGTGAGATTTATACATACCATAATAGCCTCGAGTACATATTCACGCAAACGGACCTCAATTTGGGACGACGAAGATAGTCAGAGCTCATCAAGGATTATGACATGGGAATTGACTATCATCCAGGGAAGGCTAATGTGCTGGCCGATGCTTTGAGTTGGAAAGTAGTAAACCACCCACTCACAATTCGAGAGCTGCCTTATAAGCTATGTAGGGAGTTTGAATGGTTGAATTTTCAGTTTGTTAATGAGATGGGGATAATGCAGTTAAATCCAACCTTGGAGCAAGAAATTCGAGAAGGTCAAACATAGGATGAAGAAATTAAAGAAATCAAGGAATGGACTCAAGAAGGGAGAGAATTCAGATTTGATGAGGATGAGCATGGTACTTTATGGCTTGGGAAGAGAATTGTTGTGCCCAATGTTAAGCATATTCGGGAAACGATATTAAAGGAGGCACATGACTCACCTTACTCAATCCATTCTGGCTATACAAAGATGTACAAGGACTTGAAGACATGTTATTGGTGGGCCAGCATGGAAAACGACATAGCAAAGTACGTTGCACTATGTGATGTATGCCAACGAGTCAAAGCTGAACATCAAAGGACAACTGGATTATTGCAGCCATTGAAGATCCCAAAATGGAAGTGGGATGAAATCGGTATGGACTACATAGTTGCGGTACCATGAACCCAGTTTGACTATGACTCAATATGGGTTATTGTGGATTGGTTGACCATATCATCTCATTTTATACCTGTCAAGACCACATATACCACCGCGAAGCTAGCATAATTGTATATGGAGCATATTGTGTGCCGACATGGAGTTCTGAAAAAAATATTTTTTGGACCGAGGTTCTCAATTCACCTCTAGGTTCTGGCAGAAACTGCATGAAGCTATGGGTACAAGGTCAAATTTAAGCTCTGCATATCACCCTCAGACGGATGGTCAAACTTAGAGGACAAATCAAATATTGGAGGATATGTTGAGAGCTTGTGCCTTGAAGCATGGACACACCTAGGCGAAGAGCTTGTCGTATGATGGGTTTTCTTACAATAACAGTTACCAAGGAAGTTTGAAGATGTCACCATGTGAAGCATTATATGGAAGGAAGTGTAGGACACCCTTGTTCTGGAAGGAGCCAGGAGAAACCCATGTTTTTGGACCTGGTGTGTTGCAAGAAGCCAAAAAGCAAGTTCAGATAATCCTCGAGAATTGGAGGGCCACTCAAACAAAACAAAAGGGCTATACGGATAATAGGCGGAGAAACATAGCCTTTGAAGTGGGAGACTTCGTGTATCTGAAGGTATCACTTATGTGAGGTTATAAGATGTTTAATGTCAGAGGCAAGTTGGCACCTCGCTCTGTTGGGCCATTCAAGATTTTGGACAAACGTGGAGAAGTGGCATATAAGTTGGAGATGCCAGCACATCTTTCCGATGTTCATGATGTGTTTCACGTTTCTCATCTCAAAAAGTGCTTAAGGGTACCGGAAGAACAAGTGCCAATGGAAGAATTGGAGTTAGAGGCAGATTTGACTTATGCCAAGCAACCAGTCAAAATCTTGGAAACCAAGGAGCGAGTCAAAAGAAACAAGGTGATTAGATGGTGCAAAGTACAATGGAAGCATCATAAAGAATCGAAAGAAACTTGGGAGCAGGAAGATGAGATCAAGAAAGAATTTCCCTATCTCTTTCCTTCCACGTCGAATATCGGGGGCAAGATTCATATTAAGGGGGGTTGGTTTATAACACCCTCATTTTTATCCATCATGCACTGCATACATTCATATACATGTTTAGCATTAAGCAACATTAAGAGGAACAAGATTAGAATAAATTAGAAATAATACAATATTTAAATTATGCAGTAGTGCAAACTTGTCCGGTTGGTAACCCACACTAGTCCATTTGACTCCCTGTTGTCCTACGAACTTATCCGCTTTCGGCCCTGGATTAGTCCGAATTTTCTTCTAATGATTGTTCGAACTTGTCCGTGGTCTAAGCGAACGAGTACGTTCCGTGTTGAAATTTAGTCCGGAAAACCTTTTCCTTTGTCATCCCGGACTTATCCGTCCTATAACCCTGAACTTGTCCGAAAATGCCTATGTTCTAAAATGGACTTGTCCGTACCACCCACCGAATTTGTCCGTTGATGTCTCTGTTCAATATCAGACTAGTCCGACCCGCAGAAACCAATTCCAATTCTATTATATCCCAACGATTGGTTTTTGGGTAATTGCCTTAATTGGAACCAAGAACTTTGTGGCCAACCTCAGAGGAGCCCATGTGGACCCCACCCCGGCCTCCACCCACCTTAGACTCGAAATCCATCAAACCCAACCACCTCCAGCTCTACATAAACAACCCACCATCCCAACTTTTCATCTATTTGCCACAATTGAAGAACCCCTTTAACCCTAGTTCTCTGGACACACCATCAAGAAGAGCAGCAAGGAGGAGAGGGAGAACACGAAGGAGGATCAATCAAGCAAGATCTTCATCAACTTTTCGTTCTTCATCACCAATTCATCCTCAACTCTCCACTGTCAACTCTAATCATCAAGATTCGAGTTTCACGTCTAATTCGTGACCCTTGGAGCTCTAAGCATGTGGTACACCCTCTACTTCCACTTTTCCATGTGAATTCAATCTCAATTCTCACTGATCAAGAAAACCCTTAATTGCAGATTCTGTATAGGGTGGACTAGTACTGTGTCTGAATCTGTTTCAGGCTGAAATAATGCCAATTTGATTCAAGTCAACTTGAAACCTGTTCAAACTTGTTAAACATCATTGTAACTAGTTAGTAAGCATTAATAGCAACTCATTAACAAGTTTTACCACACAATTGCATTAGTCATACATGTCATGGCATATTGAGAAATATATGAGAATTTATTGATTGTAATGGTTGTTTTGTATGTCTATTGCGCAAAGTAGAAGGTGTTGCGCTAGAGGGTGCTGCTGAGGGCCTATAGTACCAGAACTTTGAAGCTTTTGAGACTAACCAAGCCCAAGAGCAAGGCAACTGTTCTTGATCATTTTGATCCTGTTTTTAAATGTTTTGTTTGCAAAACTGCATGTTTGTGTCAAAATAATGGGAAACTCAAGATAGGTGTTTACTAGACTTGTTTGACCATCCTTGTCGCTTGGATTACATTGTAGCGAGTCAGGAAGGGTATTTTTACCTTTTTGCTTTGCTTTAATTAATTGGGATGGGAAAACAACCAAATGACTTAATTATGAACTAATGGATGATGAGCATTGATGAACATGGTTCATTGGTAACATGGGACTTGGGAGATCTAAGCAAGCATGGTTCATGGATTGGGTTGGTCGATATGGTGGTTTGCTTGCTTTGGATCTGAGGACCGGTTCTCGCGAGAATAGGCCAGGACAATAGTGCCACTACAAGGCCAAGTATGGGTGTAGCCTAGCCAATTAATTATGAATATTGCCAGCATTGATTTCGATCATTTGGAGGAGCGGGGAATGGGAGTCAGTTGAGTTTGCAATAACGGTGGGACTGCCTTGGGATCTGAACGGCACGAGAGGGGGCCCTTGGTTTGATGTGCTCAGTTGGAGGCATAACCATAAGTGAAACCATAGTGCGTCTAAATATGCTGGTAGTCCCTTTGTAAAGGCTATTCTGTGATCTCTTGGCCATACACCTAAGGAAGTGTAATTGGCATAAGGGAGGTTTCTATAGTCGCTGACGGGTGACAAAATCACAAACTTGAGGGTAAAGTTGTACAACCTCTGCAGAATGTTAAAAACTATCATGATAGCCGTGCTCCCGGTTATTGAGCACCTGGACAACTTCCATGATTAGAAGAAACTTAGGATCAAGGAAGGTTATGGTTGGGTTAGGATAATGGTTATGGTTATGATTATGGATTGGATGGTGATAAATGGTTTTGGTTAATGATGATGGTAAGAATATGGAATATGGATGGCTAATGAATGATGGGTATGAATTATTACATTCATTTGAGATATGATGGGATAACTGAATGTAGCCTATGGGAGGGGGTGAATAGGCTATTTTATTCTTTGTCGATCCCTAAAATACTTAACAGATTGACCAAATACAGGGAGATCGGACTAGTGCGGTACAGTGCGGACTAGTCTGGTATGCATGGACTAGAAAGATCAAGATTGATCAATAATTTCACTTCTCATACCCTATGCAGTGGAAAGTAATTGGGAACATGGATGCATTCCAACAATGGAACAATGTATGGCAAATATCAATTTTAATTCCAATGTTTCAACGTGAGTTACACAAGATTATGCAAACCATGGAATATGATGAATGATGAAACAAAATTCTCGAGGTTTGATTCCACGGAGGAAATCTACATCACCGTCGAGTAGTCCACGGAGGACCAGGTCTTCACCAACCTTACCCTCTTCGAATCACCACGGAGATTGATTCTCTTTCACTAACCACGGAGGGGAAAGTAACTTGTTCAAGGGGGCTTTCTCACACGTTGAGGGCTCCTCAAAGATTACAACTATGAACACCACCAAACACACTCAAAATATATACAATAAAACAATTAGAGTGTGCGAGAGATCAAACCCAAGAGCTCAAGATCGTGTGGAACAATTCTCTCCTTTGTCCAATTGCTAATCCTCAAAGATTTGATCTTTTTAGGCTGACGATGTGTGGAGATATGTTAATTTTGGGCTCTTGGAAGGTGTGATGGCACAGGGGGTCAAGAGGGTTGGTTGTATGGCCATACACCACTATTTATACTATTATTTCCAAAAGTTACCATTAGGGTTTGCGATGTTCGGACTAGTTCGTGGTGGACACCGGACTAGTCTGGTGTGAAGTGTGTGGAAAACCCTAAGTATTGATGGATATCGGACTAGTCTGTTAAAGTGCATACTAGGACTACTCCAGTCGATATCGGACTAGTCCGGTATGATGAACACCGTGTAGGACTAGTACAAGTACGCACTTGGATGTACTTGTACTAGTCCAGTCAATATCAGACTTCTTCGGTGCTGTGCAAATGTGAAGGGTTGCGGACAAGTCCGCACTAGGGAATGTGTCGGTACCCTGGGTACCATATACTCCTTGGGATTGCAAAGATCTCAAGGTAAAGTCATCTACTTGTTTTGAAGACCTTCGGAGGCCCACATGTCAGAAATGTCCGGGCCCGCTTCTCCAACATGGTCAGTCCCAAGGTCGCCACGTGTACTATCAAACCGGAGCTACCGCCCGCAAGGGGGAAGCTCCGGGCTATGTACCGAAATGGCATCCCTGGACCTAACCCCAGACCGAGGGAAGCTCTGGTGCTGACACGTGTCGGGTAACACCGGAGCCATCTGTTCTCCACAATGAGCTCTGGTGCTGCCACGTGTCCAACCGTCGGATCTTCAACCTCTAACCTCCGGAAGACTCCACAACGACTCCGGATCTTCAAAGGGGAATCAAGGACTTCAAGACCTGATCAAGTGTCATTAATACTATATTAGTGACACACAATCGGACGACCTTAATTACCAGTAACGGTGCTGTCAAAGCCCATAACTCGGTCATTAAGGATAATTAAACATGTTGAATGTGTATCAATATCAGTAACCGCCGGGGCCACCTGTCGGGCCAGGCTAACTTGTAACGGTCTGCCCTTGTACTATAAAAGGACATGCCGACGATACATAGGACGAGCACTTCATAGACTCTCTACGCGCCCTGCACACTTGAACACATACGAGACGGACGCTCTAGACATATATCCAATACAACATCAACACACCCCGTGGAGTAGGGTATTACGCTCAGGCGGCCCGAACCACGTAAATTCCCGTGTCTACCGTGTCTTTCACAATTCACCTTCTTGAATCTCCGCGCGCCCACACCGAACCTCAAACTCCTTTAACACTTTAGTAGTGTCGGGAGATCTGCCATATCAAAACCACCGACAGTTGGCGCGCCAGGTAGGGGCGCCTGAGATTTCAAGAATGGTGAACTCAGCCGCTGGATCATCCAATGGTCAACCCGCTGTTCAAGCTGTTGGGGGTAACCCCTCAAATATGCAGCCACCAGCAGGAACCACGGCTCCAGCAGGGGTCACACTCCCACCACCACCGCCTCCACCAGCAAATCAAGCTGGACAACGCGATGGTGCACAGGCATCAATCACTGCGTCGGCAAATCTCAACAACCCGGAACACGCGCTTCATGCAGCACGTGCTCTTCTTCAGCGCCCACCACCTCCAGACGCATCCCGGGATGCAATGGAGCAGTGGAGGGCCGACGTGGAACACTTGGTTGCAGCAGCACCCGACCACATCAGCAACC
The DNA here is from genome assembly GCA_036927565.1 of Tuctoria greenei. Lineage (NCBI taxonomy): Eukaryota > Viridiplantae > Streptophyta > Magnoliopsida > Poales > Poaceae > Tuctoria > Tuctoria greenei. Next base: position 113,996,646 of record JAYESD010000005.1, read on the forward strand.
AGGGTCCTCCTCCTTCAGGACGGGCCCCATCGCAGCGGCGGACCTTGTCTGGCAGACTTGGTCCGCATGTTTCCAACAACAGGAGACATGCTGCATCACAGCAGGTGACGTCGTTGCCCTCCGAGGCGCGACGCACTCACACGGTATCAAGGCTTTTAACTCATGACCTCCGGGCGGAGCTTGATCGCCAATATCGCCAACAAGACGGCCAAGTCCATATTGAGCGTGCTCGTGAAAGACGAGAAGCTCAAGACATTCCTGCTCCTGAAGGAGTAGGAGGAGGCTGTTCAGCCCTGGCCATGCATCTACGTATGGTCAGGTAGCCACAGAAGTTCCAGCCTCACCTGCTGGAGAAGTTTGACGGGACCGTTAATCCTGTTGAATTTCTTCAGATTTACTCCACTGCTATCTTGGCAGCTGGAGGAAATGAGGCCGTAATGGCCAATTATTTCCCCGTGGATTTAATTGGGACCGCCAGGTCCTGGTTTATGAGCCTTCCACCCAACTCCATCAACAGTTGGGAGGAGCTGTGCCGACAGTTCACCGCCAACTTCGGGAGTTCTTACACCCGACCAGGCACTGAACTGGACCTTTTTGTAGTTGTGCAAAAAGGGGGAGAATCCCTGCGATCATTCATTCAGAGATTCTCTCAGGTACGAAACACTATCCCTTCTATCTCTAGCGCCTCTGTCATCGTGGCATTTAGACAGGGAGTGCGGGATAAGAAGATGCTGGAGAAACTGGCGATCAAGGAGATTACCAGTGTCACGGAACTCTTCAGCTTGGCTGACAAATGTGCCAGAGCTGCGGAGGGCCGTGAAATGCACTCCAAACCAACTCCGGAGGGTCACAAGAAATCTTCCAAAGAAGAAGCCGCTACCTCCGGGAACGGCAAGAAGAAGAAAAAGACCAACGGCAAGAAGAAGCCGTCGGTCGGTGCATCCAATGCTGCAGCTGCTGCAGCTCCGGGTGGCCGGGGGCCACGCCCCGAGAAGCGACCTCGACCGTCTTCTGAAGACGGTGGCAAACCCAAGGTGTGGTGTCCAATTCACAAAACGGACAGCCACAGTTTGGAAGACTGTCGGGAGGTCCAAAACCTTGGCGAGCGCTACAACAAGCGCCGAGAAGAAGCTCCTTTCGACAGAGGGAAGGAAAACAAAAAGTTGACGAAGCTCTGGCTGAAGAGGAGTTAGGTTTTCAGGTTCCCAAAAAGGTCCTGAAGGTCTACACCTCCGTCGATGACGATTTTGACATCTCTGACAACGAGCGTCGGAAGACCATGAACACCATTTTTGGTGGATCATGGGACATCACCTCCCGCCGCGTCATCAAGACTATGCATCGGGACATGGCTGCTGTAGCTCCTACAGCTAGGGCAGAGCCTCATCGGAAGTGGATGGACACAGCCATCACTTTTGATGCTTTGTATTGCCCTCGAAGCATGGTTGGAGCAGGTCAGCTACCTTTGATTGTATCTCCTACCATCAGTAATATCCAGCTCCACCATGTTATGATAGACGGAGGTTCGGGGCTCAATCTCATAAGCTTTGAAGCTTTTACCAAGATTCAGCTCCGACCTTCGGATCTCCACCCCTCCCGACCTTTCTCCGGAGTAGGTCCGGGAGCTATTACCCCACTCAGAGCTATTACCCTCCCTGTTACCTTCGGTACCCAGGAGAAGTATCGCATCGAGAAGTTGGTCTTTGACGTTGCTCAGATCAACTTACCCTTCAATGCCATCTTGGGTAGGCCTGCCTTGTACAAATTCATGGCACCTGCTCATTATGGTTACCTGTTGTTAAAGATGCCAACACCAGTGGGCGTTCTCCGGATCTGCGGAGATCGTACTGCCGGAGTAACTGCTCTGGAAGAACTCCATGCACTCACCACGGCGCAAGAGGAGGACTCCAGGCAGGAGCAAGCTCCAAAACCCCCGAGCATTCGTCAGCGAGGCTCGACTTCTGCACCTCGTGTGCAGCCAAGCAGCAACACCGAGATTCCCGTCAAAGTCGTCCAAATCAGTTCCGATGCCGCTCAGACCACCCGTATATCGGGGGGGGGGGGGGGGGGTTGAACGACAAATAGGAACTCGCGCTAATCACTTTCCTTCGGGCTAATGTCGACGTGTTTGCCTGGCAACTGTCACAAATGCCTGGGATCCCCAGGGAAGTGATTGAGCACAATCTGAAGATCTACCCCGATGCACGGCCTGTGCATCAGAAGCCTCGGAAGTAATCCGTAGAGCGGCAGAACTTCATCCGACAAGAAGTGAAGAAGTTGCTCGAAGCTGGATTCATCCGAGAAGTTTTCCATCCAAAATGGCTGGCAAACCCAGTCGTTGTGCCCAAGGCCGGCGGGAAGCTTCGGATGTGTATCGACTACACAACACTAAATAAGGCATGTCCAAAAGATCCATTCCCACTACCTAGAATAGATCAGATAGTGGATTCCACCTCCGGGTGTGAATTATTGTGTTTCCTAGACGCATATTCTGGGTATCATCAAATCAGAATGTCTAGGGAAGATGAAGAGCATACCTCTTTCATCACAGTAGATGGATTGTACTGTTACACAGCCATGCCATTTGGTCTCAAAAATGCAGCTTCAACCTTTGTACGAGCTATGTACAAAACCTTTGAAGAACTCATTAGAGACATATTGGAAGTGTACGTCGATGACATCGTGGTCAGGGTCAAGAACAAGGAGTCACTCCTTGACACCTTGCAAGCTGTCTTCGATAAGCTGCGGGTCACCCGCACAAAGCTAAACCCAGACAAGTGTGTCTTTGGGGTTAGCTCCGGAAAACTTCTTGGTTTCCTAGTAAGTCACCGGGGCATCGAAGCTAATCCGGCGAAGATCAAAGCCATTGAAGACATGCGGCCACCAGCCCGCATCAAAGATGTCCAAAAACTAACTGGATGTCTAGCAGCCCTCAGCCGGTTCATTTCAAGACTGGCGGAACGGGCACTCCCCTTCTTCAAGTTATTGAGAAAGTCCGGACCATTCTAATGGTATGAAGAAGCAGAAAAGGCATTCCAGGAGCTAAAATAGTTCCTCACCACCCTACCAATTCTGGTAGCTCCGAACCCTCGTGAGCCTTTGCTGCTTTACATTTCAGCCACTGACGAAGTCGTCAGTATGGTCCTGGTCGCGGAGAGACCAGAACTACCCCATACTCAGGAATCCAGACCCCTTCAGGAGGGTCCAGAGGATCCTGAAATCGAGTCTGGGTCCCAGCTCCCAGACTTGAATCCAGAAGAAGTCACTTCAGAAGACCCAGACCCCTCCGGGAGGGTCCAGGTTGCTTCTGAAGAAGCTCCGGGTTTCTCCAGCCAGGACCCGGAGGTCCCCGAAGAAAATCCAGATCCCTCCGGGAGGATCCGAGTCAGTGAAGAGGAAGCTCCGGGCCCCTCCGGGAGGGTCCGGACCATTCAGCGCCCAGAGTACTTCATCAGCGAAGTACTACATGATGCCAAGACTCGATATCTAGAGGTGCATAAGCTGCTCTATGCAGTTCTTATTGCCTCCAGGAAGCTTCGCCATTACTTCCAAGCTCACAAAATCTCAGTGGTGACCTCATACCCACTTCGAGCAATCTTGCATAATCCCAACTCAACTAGGAATATTGCAAAGTGGGCAGCGGAATTGGCCGGATTCGATCTCAAATTCGTTTCAAGGCAAGAGATCAAGAGTCAAGCATTGGCGAACTTCGTGGCGGAATGGACTCCCTCTCCATAAAACCCTAGGGGCCCCAGCGAGCAGAAGCCGGAACACAAAGCTCCGGTCTTCACCGAGCCTCACTGGACCCTCTACTTCGACGGCTCCATGCAAAAGAAGGGGGCCGGAGCTAGAATCCTTCTCCTTGCACCAACCGGAGAGAAGGTAAAATATATGGTACACCTTGACTTCAAGGCGACCAACAACATGGCGGAATATGAAGCACTCATTTACGAACTAAGGGTGGCACTGTCATACGGTGTCAAGCAACTGCTGGTCAAGGGAGATTCGCAGCTCATCATTAAGCAAGTGAAGGGTGAATGCTCCTGCAACAATCCCCAGCTAGCTGCTTACCTCCTTGAAGTCCAGAGGCTTCAGAAGGACTTCGAAGTCCTAGATCTCCACCATGTCCAGCGTGCCCACAACGCTGAAGCCGACGAACTCTCGACGAAAGCGTCAACCGGAGCTCCGGCTCCTGACGGAACTTTTGTCCAGAGGTTGTCAAAACCCACAGCTCTGCCTGCCGAACTGAGCGAAGGGGGCGAGATCAGCATCCCGAAGCTGACGGTCCCGATGGACCTGTTACCATGACAGCCATCAAGGGTCGTAGGTGCTGCCGGAAGCTCCGAGCAACCCAGCACGCAAGACTCAAATGCTCAAGTTAGTTCCGATGCATGGATCATGGAGATCCGGAGCTACTTGAAAGACAACATCCTTCCCGATGATGATGTATCTGCTGACCGGGTATTCAGATTGCCTAAAAGATACACGTTGGTAGAAGGGGATCTCTACCGGCGCGGTGCCAATGGCATCCTAATGCGGTGCATCACAAGGGAAGAAGGTTGCGAGCTCCTCACAGAAATCCATGGAGGCGAGTGTGGGAACCACGCGTCTTCCCGCACGCTGGTTGGTAAAGCCTTTCGGCATGGCTTTTACTGGCCTACAGCACTCCAAGATGCATCTGAGCTGGTGAAGAAATGCGAAGCATGTCAATTTCATGCAAAGCAAATTCACACACCGGCTCAACCCCTACAAATGATACCTTCTACATGGCCCTTCGCTCTGCGGGGGATGGACATCTTGGGACCTTTCCCAAGAGCCGTCGGAGGTTACAAGTTCATGTATGTTGCTGTTGACAAGTTCACCAAGTGGCCGGAAGCAACCCCAGTTGTGACAATCAACAAGCAATCTGCTATCAATTTTTTGCAGTCCATTGTATGAAGATTTGGAGTCCCAAACAAAATCATCACTGATAATGGGACCCAATTCACAAGCTCTGCATTTCAAGCATATTGTGAAGACCTCGGCATTCAAGTTTGCTACGCCTCCATAGCTCACCCAGCAAGCAATGGCCAAGCCGAGAGAGCAAATGCTGAAATCCTTAAAGGACTCAAAACGCGCACCTATGAGCGTATGAAAAAACATGGAGCCAACTGGATTGAAGAGCTTCCGCCCACTTTATGGGCCAACAGGACATCTCCAAACCGGTCAACTGGAGAGACACCTTTCTTCCTGGTGTATGGAGCTGAAGCAATCCTTCCTCATGAAATCACCTTGGGGTCACTCCGGGTCCGGACCTTCGACGAAGCCACGCAGGACCAGCTTCGGCGTAAAGACCTAGACCTCCTTGAGGAGGGAAGGTGCCAAGCAGCTGTTCGGAATGCCCGATACTGCCAAGCCCTTCGGCGCTATCATCAGCGGCATGTACACAACCGACAGCTCGAGGAAGGCGATCTGGTGCTACGGAGGATACAATCCAAAGAAGGGTTAAACAAATTCTCCACTAGTTGGGAAGGACCCTTCCGAGTGATTAAAGTATCCCGTCCCGGAAGCGTTCGCTTGGCCACCAAGGATGGGACACCTCTCCCAAATCCTTGGAACATGGAGCACCTCCGTAAGTTCTACACTTAATATCACGGAGGTGAGTCTGTAGTAACTTGAGGTGTATGTTACAGAGTCATTGTACAGAGTCGGGTAGTTCCTCCGGGAGAATAGCCGGACCTTTCCAGGAAGGTCTGCAAGGTTCATGCTACACTTGTCACAGTCTCAGGACTAAAAGTGTGGCTAGCTACCCTGGGTCAAACAAGAAATTAAACACGCTTAGCCTGGTTCTGTACCCTAAGAGTGTACTTGTTTCCCCCGTACCCCAGACCTATAATGAAAGACATCTTCATGTGAAACAGACTTCACGTGCATTTATCTTGTACAGGCTCAACATTCTATTTTATTTTTCTCTTTCTTGTCTATAACAAGGACGTGCAATTCTTAAGAAATTTCAGTTCGACCGGTTCATACACAATTCGAGTTGTATTGTCGATTATTTTGGATTCAAATATTGTTTGTGGCCCACTCGCCTGAATGCCGCCAAGCCAACCTAGGGCCGGAGTGTGCTATCGACTTAGCCTGGTCAAACACCCTAAGTACGCCACTCTACCTACAACCCGGCAGGCCGAAGTAAGGCGGGTCCAAGTACAATTGGATCTGGAAGAAAAGACAACGCATTCGTTAGTATTCAGAATCGCGTTTGACCTAAAATTTTCTTGAGAATCGTAAGCCGCGGTGAAGTTATAGGCAAGGAGCGAATTTTACTGTTTTTCTTGGCTTCAATGTGCAGGAAAAATAAAGAATTCACGTTGATGGAGAAAATCCGGAGCTAACAAAGCTCTGACTTCCCTTAGGTGGCTTGTAATCAATGTTAATCGATGCTCTACGCGTTGATAAGGACTATTACTGGAGCTACTAAGCTCCGACGGTAGTCAATTTGACCTCAGGGGGCCTTCACTATCGAAGACTTCGGACCTACACTCTACAAGTTCGAAGCAAATGAGTCTTCAACAAAACACAATATCCTCTTGGTACATGTTCACAATCAAATTGTGTACATCTACCAGGGGGCCAAGTGAAGACAAGAGTGTTGAAGACCAAAAAGTGAAATTCACAAAAACTTGGGGATTTCATTCATCTGGAGACAGGGGATTACAAAATTGAGGAAGAAAAAGAAGGAATACGAGTGAGAGCTACGGAGATGGTCCTGGACCCTATGGAAGAATCGGGCGACCTTCTGGGCAACCTCTGACACGTTGGCTCGGGCAGCTTCACCTTCTCCTTCAACGGGACCTTCAAGCACCGGGTCCAGAGGAAATTGGGGATTCCGGCTGGTGTAGCACGTCAGCACATACTTTGCGATGTTCTTCGCCAAGGATTGCCCCTCAACCTCCAATTGGTCCGCGATGACGTCGCCCACCTTGGAGAGTTTGCTGCCCGCCGAGCTCAACGCCTGCAATGCCAGGTTCGGCTCCGGCTCCGAATCATCCAGGCGCACGGGACTGAAGCCCATCGGTGTCAGCGCGTCATTGGCCTTGCCCAGGAACTCCCAAATCTGTAGGGAGTCCTCAGTCCTCAAGCCCTTCAATTCGTCCAAGGATCTTCTGGCCGCCACCAGTTCGGAATTCTCACGAGCGAGGCGCTCAACTTCTTTGGAGTTTTGCTGAATCTTTTCAGCAACCCGCTCCTCGAGTTTTCCGAGCTCCTCCTCCCGGAGGTGGATCTTGTTCCGGCGGTCAACCAGGTCCTTCTCCCTGCCCCTCACTTTCTTCTCCCTGGCAGCAAGGGCACACTCTTGCTCGTAGAGTTCCTGCCGTCGCACCCAGGCCTTCTCCTCCTCCTCAGTGTAGCGCTCTTCCAATTTCTTGGTGCGCTCTTCGAGGCCCTTGTCAGCCAGAGCCACCTTCTTGGTGAGCTCCTCCTCCCTCCTCAGGACGTCATCCCGCAGCTCTAGGAAATTCTGCTCTTCATCTTCGAGCCGTTTCTCCCTCTCCTCAAGTGCCCCCCGGCGCTTGATGAGAGTAGTGTTAATGGCCTCAAGCCTTTCTTGGCGTTCATCGGCCGCACTGTTAGTTGCTTTGGTCTGCTCATAAATCTCCCGGGATTGAGCGTCGAGGGTGCGAGTCATGCTCTCCCTGTCATCCAATAATTTGCCCCAGTATTCTAGGCGGACCTTCTCCCGCTTGATCCACTCTTTGTCATCTGCTAGCCTCGACTGCGCCAGCTTGGTCTCGAAGTAGAGCCGGTTACGCCACCGCCTAAGGGTTTGGCTCTCCTCTTTAAGAGCCTTGCTGTCGTGGAAGAAGGCCAGTTGAACTTGACGTAGATTGGAACAGGCGTTGTCAATAGACAATGACAATGGGATAGGTTCCGAACCTGCTGGGGTCTCCTCCGCTGGTTCCAGCGGGTTTTCAGATAAAAAAATTGGGTCCCACTCCACGAGAGTGGTCCCCTGGGTCTCTATGGCACTAGGGCCGTCCTCCGGGATGGCCTCAGTCCCCATCGAGGAGGGTCCGGCTAATGAAGCTCCGACCCCCGGAAGTGGTTCTGAAGGCCCCGCCGCCAGGTCTTCATCTGCCCCCTCCGGCAGGGGGCCAGCAACCTCTTCTGGGCACTCCAGCTCAGCCGCGAGAACCTCCGGCGTCGTCATTCCCAGAGCAGGGGTTGCTTCTGGCTTTGGCCTGGGCACCTCTTCTACCGGGGGCTCGAGCGTCGACGCCTCTGCAACAACCGGCTTGGGAGCTGGAAGGTCTTCAACATCAACCGGCTCTGCGGCCGGAGCTTCAACAACAACCGGCTCTGCGGCCAGTGCTTCAGAGGTAGCCGGCCCAACCGCCGGGACTTCCTCAACATTCGGCGCGCACGCCGGGTCTTCAACTACCTCCGGCTCAATCGCTGGGGCTTCGACAATTTCTGGCTCTGGGGCCGAAATTACTGCTTCCTCCGGCTCAACGGCCGGAGCTTCAATCATCTCTGTACCAGGACCCGGAGCTTCAACCTCCGGAGCAGGTGCCACTGGCGCATCTTCTCTCCCGCGGTCTGCCGCTACCACGGGAGTCTCTGAGGATGAGTCGAGGTCCATGACCACGACAGCTGGCGCTGGAGCTGTCGCAGCTTCAGCCACCACTTGGGGCGACACCGGGACAGGAGCAGAAGCTTCCGCCCTCACATCTTCAGCTGAGGGTGGAGCCTCACACCTCTTCTTGGGAACGCTGCATATGATGGATGAAGAAACTTAAAAAACAATTACTACAACAAAACAACTGTCTGAGGTAAAGATTAAAAATTACCTTGGGAGGCTTCCACACCAGCTTGCGCGGAACCTCTTTCCCGGGCGTTCTGGGCTGGTCATAGCCGCCGCCGGCGTGGAAGCTCCGGAAGGCCCCCCGAAACTTGTTGCAGCCACGGGCATTTCCCTAGTCGAGGCCCCCCATGATCGGGAAGAACCTCCGGACCTAGAGGCCTCAACCGGCCCTGGTGCTGGGGTCGCATGTGTAAGACCTATATGTGATGAATACATTGGCCTGTAGTGAATACACTTGGCTTTGATGATAAAAGTTTTAAATATCACCAAAACACCTTTTTATCAAGGTCCGACTCTAGCTCTGAGCTACAGCAAGGTCCGACGGTAGGTCCAGCTTGTTTTGGGTAGCTACGGCTACGTTAGATGCTAGGTCCGGTTTCTTGGTAAGGTCCGACTAGCTTTGGTTAGCTCCGGAGAGATTTATCTTTAGCTCCGGCATGTCTTTGATAGCTCCGGCATATACTTGATAGCTCCGGCATGCTTTTGCTAAGCTCCAACATACTTTGTATAGCTTCGGTTTTGGGTTGACTAGTTTTTGGTAAGCTCCGGTGCTAGGATCTACTAGTTTTTGGTAAGCTCCGGTGCTAGGATCTACTAGTTTTGGTAAACTTCGGCGCTAGGTTCTAATAGCTTTTGTTAGCTCCGGCTCAAGCTCCGGGTTGCTCTTGCAAGGTCCGGAACTTGACCGAAGTGCTTCTGCTTTTCATTTGCAATGTTTCATACTTGCTTTACATTGTTGGAAAGATTGCTTAGTATTCATTTGCTAAGTTTTTGGTGCGTTTTGGTTGAATACTGTTGATATCGTTTCTACTATGGTTTTGCAACATGCTTATGTGAGGTTCTCACGTAAGGCGTTGTGTTCAGAACTAACTTGAGTCAAGTCGAGGACTTGGGCTCGTGTGGATTGTTTGTTTGTTCATGTGCAGGTGTTGCTTGAGTTCAAGTCATGGCTGGTGACAGGATCCATTGGACTAGTCTCAGGAGGAGATGAGGTTCCAACAACCAAGTTCGGGAGGAACTGTGGTTGAGCGGGTCAGGAGGTCGCGCAGGATGATTGAATCAAGGGCAGTGCATATGAAGGTTGAAGGAAGGTGTTCGCACGTGTGCATGACGTGCATGACGTGGCAATATGCTTCTAGAGACGGATTATGGAAGGAAGATCTGATTGGAAGGATCGGATCATACCGGTTGATGACTTTGGCTGCGGCGAAGTCGGTTATGGCTCGGTATGGAAAGTATCGAGTTGGTTATGTTAGGATTTCGTGTGGTTCACGAATTTGAGTAGTTTAGGAATGTGGGATACGTTCCTAAGGTGTTTTAAGATTGCTTCTATCTGCGTATAGAAGAATCTTGAGCAGTTATGGAAAGTTACGATTCATGATCTGAGTAGGATTGGAGTTCTAGTTGTATTGGGATGGCCTAAGGGCTGGTTATATAAGCAAAGGAAGGCCAAATCTCGTGGGAGACGACTTTGGGGGCTGTTCCTCTTGTGTTCTATTGAATAAAATTCATAGTTTGAAGGAACTTTTGTGCCTTGTTCGTCCGACTTGTTCCAGACAAGTTTTACTCGTCGAGTTTCTGGACAGCACTACCTTTCGTCGGTGGTTTTATCATAACTCGAGTTTTACAGATCCAATTGACGTGATTCTTTTTGGGTTGTCTTCACAACTTGATTGTCTATCATCTGTCAAAATTTCACGGTCATTGGATTTGTGGTTTCTGAGCTACACGAGTTTCTTTGCAGCATTCCAGAAACTGTTTTTCTCAGGTAGGTCAGATTGACCATAGTCTGATCTTTCGATCATAACTTGAGTTTTTCTCGACGGATTTGAGTAATTCTTTTTGTGTTGTCTTCGTGACTTGATTCTATCTGATATCTATCACTTTTGTCACAGTGAAACACGTTTAGATTAGTCTCATACACGATTTCTTTAACAGGCCGTTTTTCTGCCGAAAGTGTTTGGGGTTTTATTGTTTCCGCTGCGTAAGATTTTCAAATCTACCATTCACCCCCCCTCTGGTAGATTTTCACGCGCTCTTCGATCCTACAATTGGTATCAAAGTCACGGTGCTCTAATATTTGTGATTTGCACGTTTTTTTTTTGACTAATCATCATGGAGAAGTACTCTGCCAAACCTTGTGTGTTTGCTGGTATTGATTTTCAGGTTTGGAAGGCACGCATGGAGGCCTTCATCCAGGCGCAAGGCTTTGCAATATGGGAAAAGGTGTACAAACCTTATGAAGTCCCGCCTAATGATCAAGTCACGGACACAAACCTACGGGGCGTCGACAACAACAACAAAGCCCGAAACTTGATCATCCAAGGACTCACTCAAAGCGACTTTGATCGTGTCGCGCACGTCCGGTCAGCATACGATGTTTGGAGAGCTCTCTGTGATTATCATGGAGGCTCCAACACAATCAAGGAGGTAAAACAAGACATGTTCAAAAAGGAATATATGCGTTTTGAGATGCAACCAGGTGAGTCTATCGATGACCTCTTTGCTCGTTTCAATAAAATTCTCAGCAACTTACGTAGTGTCAATGTTAATTTTTCTGATGTTGAGAATGCTAGGCAACTTCTTAGTGCATTAGACATGTCAATTTGGGAGATGAAAGTAACATCTATTCGTGAATCAACTGTCATGAGTTCTCTTACATTAGATGTACTTTATACTAAACTAAAAACTCATGAAATTGACATCCTAGCACGTAAGAACCCAAACAAGTCTATTGCATTTGTTTCACAACGTGAAATGTCTTGCTCCGGCCAATCATCATCTTGCAATACTCTTGTTTTATTGTCCTCACTAACCCTGGAGCAGATCGAAGAATTTCCAGAAGAGGAGTTGGCACTCATCTCTACTAGATTCTCAAAAGCACTGCAAAATGTGAGAACTAGAAGGAGAGGAAGCTCCGGACCTCAATGCTGTTTTGAATGTGGTAAAATAGGACACTTTCATACAGAATGCCCTAATCTTTAAGGTCCGACCACCCGGGAAGAAAAACAAAGCAAGGTCCGGACCTCCTCTGGAAATTCCAACAAGAAAAAGAAGGGTACCATAGGACGCAAGATGATCAACAGTTTAATCACCGCACTTCAAGAACTTAGTTCAAGTGATGTAGACTTTGAAAGTGATGAAGATGATGGCGATCTGGCCAACTTATGCTTCATGGCAGGCAAAACAAGATCAAGATCAAGTCAGGAGGATGCAGAACACAGCAGTGAAGATGATGAGGTATGTTCTACCTGCAATGAAATGTGTGATGCTATTTCTCGTGCAACTATTATTGTCAACAAAAAGGACAAAAAGCTTAGGGATAATGCTGCTCAAATTGAATCACTAGAATCTGAAATTAACCGTTTAAAAACTTTGATTCCTAGTGATGATGCATGTCCCTCATGTGACTTAATCTATGAAAAATTGTTCACATTAAGAAGTGCACACTCCTCCACTCTAGATAGACTTGATGTAGAAATTAAAAAGAACAAAGAGCTTGCTGCACTTAATGATAAAAACTTGAAAGATGCTAGCTGTTCTACAATTGACTTGCATTGTTCTACTTGTGATGATCTTGATAAAAAACTACAGGATGCTATGAATAAAATTTCTATATTGAACAATGCTTTACGTTCTCATGAAGTTAAATTTTGTTCCAATTGCAAATTAAAAGGAAAAACTTCATGTGAAAATTGCCTTGGTCTGTCCAATAAACTTGATGACATGCATAGGACATTAGATCGGTTTTGTAATGGGAATAAGAACCTAAACTTGCTGCTGAATTCTTCCAAGTCTTGCAATAATAAAACTGGTTTAGGTTTTGATTCTCATGCTCATGCTAAGGCACATCCACCTAAAATTCTAAAGTCATTAGGAAGTGGTTTGATTCAAACAGTTCCTAAACAAAAAGAAGTGGTTTTCAAATCTGCAGGAGTGCTTTCTAATTCTCTTTCTAATGTTGGGTGCTCATCGAGACATGATTACAAAATTAAGTTTCATTGTACCTACTGTGGTAGAGATGGTCATGTCATAGATTTTTGTTATAGACTAGCTAAACAACAGAAAAGGGAAAGAATGTCTGCTAGATCTCATAACCTTCATGCTAAACCAAAAATTAGAAACATGTAAATGCTTTAATGAGTCAGAAATTTGAAAAGGTAGCTTCTGGAACTTTTGGCAAGAAATCTACAAAGGCAGCTCCGGTAGTTCTGATAGCTCCGATAGCTCCCGGATCTTCTGTTGTTCCCTCCGGAGCTTCAGCTTTTGCCTCCGGACCTTTTGCTTTTACCTCCGGAGCTACTGGTTTTCACTCTAAACAAGTAACAACTTCTAAATCAACTGTTAAGAACAGAAAACTTCAATCTTTGACTTATAAACCTGCTCTTTTGTCCCAGCTTTCGCGTGTTTTTCCTGCTGCACGTCGTGTGACTCAGTACTGGATACCTAAATGCCTTTTGACTAACCCCAGTATTGAGTCATCGACGTATTGTGCTTCTATGTAGGTTACACGTTTGAGGAAGGAGAATATTTGGATTGTGGATTCAGGTTGCTCACGCCACATGACCGGTAACAAAGTTTGGTTCTCCTCCCTCTCTTTTGTGTCACGTGTAGAGAATGTTACTTTTGCCGATAATTCTTCAACTCCTATAATTGCTAAGGGTTCGGTTAGAGTAAATGATCACTACACTTTGAAAAATTTGGCACTTGTCAAAAATTTGAAATACAACTTGCTTTCTGTTTCACAATTGCTTGATGAAAATCTAGAAATTATTTTCAATAAAAACTGCTGCAAAGTTGTAGATTCAAATAGTGAGCTTATTTTTAACATGTCTCGGTTTGAAAGAGTTTTTAAAGCTGATTTTGATATGTCTTCCTCTAAGCATAGGTGTCTAGTTGCTAATGATTCAAAGGACTTATATTTTTGGCATCGTAGACTTGGTCACATAGGCTTTGATCACCTAACGCGTGTTAGTGCTCTAGATCGCATACGTGGGCTTCCTAAGCTTAAAGGGGACAAAGATATTGTGTGCTCTTCTTGTAGACATGCTAAGATGGTTGCAGGTTCACATACTCCTCTCACAATGATCATTACAACTGAACCATGTCAACTTTTGCATCTTGACACCGTAGGACCTTCACGTGTTCAATCCTTTGGAGGTAAATGGTATGTTCTTGTTATTGTTGATGATTATTCTAGATACTCTTGGGTTTACTTTATGGCGTCTAAGAATGAAGCTTTTAGTCACTTTAGGACTTTATTTCTTAGATTATCAATTGATCACCCAGCATCTTTAAAGGCAATTAGAAGTGATAACGGAACTGAATTTAAAAATCAATCTTTTGATCTCTTTTGTGCTGAAAATGGAATAGATCATCAATTCTCTTCACCATATGTACCTCAACAAAACGGTGTTGCAGAAAGAAAGAAGAGAACCTTAGTTGAGATGGCTAGGACTATGCTTGATGAATATAAAACTCCTAGGAAATTTTGGGCTGATGCGTTAGCAACCGCTTGTTATGTCTCAAATCGTGTTTTCTTGCGTGCTAAGCTAGGTAAAACACCATATGAGCTTCGGTTTGGACATAGGCCTAGTGTTACACACTTTCGGGTCTTTGGTTGCAAATGCTTTGTTAAGAAACATGGTAATCTTGATAAGTTTGAACCTCGATCCATTGATGGCATGTTTCTTGGTTATCCATCTCATACTAGAGGCTACCATGTGATTTTACTAGACACTAACAAAATTGTGGAGACTTGTGAAGTGTCTTTTGATGAAGCTAGCCCAGGTACTAGCTCCGGTGTTGCAGGACCAGATCCGTATCCTCAGGGGAGGGTATTTTCGAAGATGAAGAAGAGCCGGTGATAATGCCTGGTAGTTCCGAAGCTGACACGTGTCCAGCTCCGGACATTGAACAAGCTCCGGCTATCACTTCTGCTGGTCCTGATCGTCCACAAGTCACAAGCTCATCAATCTACGATGAACCTAATGAAGAAGAAGCTTGTGAGACATCTGTTCCCCTACATTTTTACAAAGATCATCCCACACAACAGATGATTGGAAGCTTGCACGAACGAGTCACACGGTCCAGCAATGATGATTTCCGAATTTGAAATGAGTATGATGGGTGAACTCACTTACTTTTTGGTGCTGCAAATCAAGCAAACCAAGGAGGGTACCATTGTGCATCAAACGAAGTATACCAAAGACCTCCTAAGGCGCTTCAACATGGAAAAAAGCAAGCCTCTTCGGACACCAATGGGAACAGCAACAACACTTGAACTTGATGAAGATGGTGAATCCGTGGATCAAAAAGAATATAGAAGCATGATCGGATCACTTTTGTACCTCACGGCATCAAGACCGGACATACAATTCAGCGTATGTCTTTGTGCACGGTTTCAAGCTTCCCCACGTGTTTCACATCGTCAAGCCGTCAAAAGGATTCTCAGGTACTTACATGGAACTCAAGAATTTGGCATTTTTCTTCCTTCTTCCTCAACCATTACTTTGAAAGCTTTTTCGTATGCTGATTTTGGGGGTTGTAGGATTGATAGGAAAAGTACTTCCGGTGCTTGTCATTTTCTTGGTAATTCTTTTGTTGCTTGGTCCTCTTGAAAACAAATTCAGTTGCACAATCCACAGCCGGATCTGAATACGTAGCTGCTGCTAGTGCTTGCTCACAAATTCTTTGGATTGTTCAAACACTTAAGGACTATGGGGTTGATCTAGATAGTGTTCCACTGTTTTGTGATAACACTAGTGCCATTTGCATTGCCAAAAACCCCGTGCAACATTCTAGAACTAAGCACATTGATATTAGGTATCACTTTCTCCAAGATAACATTGAAAAAGGAAACATTGTGCTTCATCATGTAGATACCGAACATCAATTGGCTGACATTTTTACAAAACCTTTGGATTTCACTCGTTTTTGTTACATTCGTAGTGAAATAGGGGTTATGCATCCTCATGGCTTAAATTGAGGGGGAGTTTTTGAAACTTGGGAAGTCTATGTGTGAATTTGAAATTAAAATAATATGAGCATAGTATTTCATACATATATGACTTTGTGATTCCTTTTACATGCTGAAAGTTCGTACTACATTACTCGTGTTATACATTTTGTAGTTTTTGCCATGTCTAGTAATTGGAATAATTACTTACACTAAAACTGGTCATGGTCGAACTTTCTTGCTGTTTTGAACTTGTTACATGTTCACAAGTGCTTTTAATCATAAAGAATTAATCAAGTAATCAACTCACATGTTGAGTTTTTATGAACAAATATAAATTGAGAAAACATCAAGAGAATATGCATGCATCGCACTTCTTCTTTTGAGATGGCTTGTCATTACACTTAGATATGAACTTGGAAGAAGTTGTGTATGACTAAAACCATGTCCTTAAGCTTCTGATTGTCGAATGACATAGGCTTGGCTTGGTTGGTTAGAATAAGGCAGATGCGCATATAATCTCTTGCAAATATCATATGATCTAAATTTATGATTTGAAAAATATTAAAATGCAGCAACGAGTGTCATGCTTTCAGGTTTTGAAGTAGTTAAGTTTGTGAGATCATGACTTGCTTAATTGAAAATTACATTTTATCTCTAGCATGGCTTACACTACCTTATGTATTTCATTGATGTGATAATGTAAGGTACTTGATAGTATGACTTGGATGAGCTTTGTTTATATGTATATGTTATAATATGCTCATAACAACTAAAGAGGGAGAGATAATTTGTTTATATGCTCATGACTTGCTGAATACATTGTCAAAGGGGGAGAGATAAGCATGAAGAGAAAGAAAATATGTGCATAAGGAGAGATAATAAAGGGGGAGAGATAATATGGGAATTTTCTCATTTCTCATTTTACTTTTGATTTACAAAGGGGGAGAAATTGCTTTCAAAACTTTTATGTGAATAAGCCAATGTTCGGATTTTAAATGGTGTTGCCAATGCATTCATCAAGGGGGAGATTGTAAGACCTATATGTGCTGAATACATTGGCTTGTAGTGAATACACTTGGCTTTGATGATAAAAGTTTTAAATATCACCAAAACATCTTTTTTTTCAAGGTCCGACTCTAGCTCTGAGCTACAGCAAGGTCCGACGGTAGGTCCGGCTTGTTTTGGGTAGCTACGGCTACGTTAGATGCTAGGTCCGGTTTCTTGGTAAGGTCCGACTAGCTTTGGTTAGCTCCGGATAGCTTTATCTTTAGCTCCGGCATGTCTTTGATAGCTCCGGCATATACTTGATAGCTGCAGCATGCTTTTGCTAAGCTCCAACGTACTTTGTCTAGCTCTGGTTTTGGGTTGACTAGTTTTGACTAGTTTTTGGTAAGCTCCGGTGTTAGGATCTACTAGTTTTTGGTAAGCTCCAGTGCTAGGATCTACTAGTTTTGGTAAGCTCCGGCACTAGGTTCTACTAGCTTTTGTTAGCTCCGGCTCAAGCTCCGGGTTGCTCTGGCAAGGTCCGGAACTTGACCGAAGTGCTTCTGCTTTTCATTTGCAATGTTTCATACTTGCTTTACATTGTTGGAAAGATTGCTTAGTATTCATTTGCTAAGTTTTTGGTGCATTTTGGTTGAATACGGTTGATATCGTTTCTACTATGGTTTTGCAACATGCTTATGTGAGGTTCTCACGTAAGGTGTTGTGTTCGGAACTAACTTGAGTCAAGTCGAGGACTTGGGCTCGTATGGATTGTTTGTTTGTTCATGTGCAGGTGTTGCTTGAGTTCATGTCATGGCTGGTGACAGGATCCATTGGACTAGTCTCAGGAGGAGATGAGGTTCCAAAAACCAAGTTCGGGAGGAACTGTGGTTGAGCGGGTCAGGAGGTCGCGCAGGATGATTGAATCAAGGGCAGTGCATATGAAGGACGAAGGAAGGTGTTCGCACGTGTGCATGAGGTGCATGACGTGGCAATATGCTTCTAGAGACGGATTATGGAAGGAAGATCTGATTGGAAGGATCGGATCATACCGGTTGATGACTTTGGCTGCGGCGAAGTCGGTTATGGCTCAGTATGGAAAGTATCGAGTTGGTTATGTTAGGATTTCGTGTCGGTCACGAATTTGATTTGTTTAGGAATGTGGGATACGTTCCTAAGGTGTTTTAAGATTGCTTCTATCTGCGTATAGAAGAATCTTGAGCAGTTATGGAAAGTTACGATTCATGATCTGAGTAGGATTGGAGTCCTAGTTGTATTGGGATGGCCTAAGGGCTGGTTATATAAGCAAAGGAAGGCCAAAGCTCGTGGGAGACGACTTTGGGGGCTGTTCCTCTTGTGTTCTATTGAATAAAATTCATAGTTTGAAGGAACTTTTGTGCCTTGTTCGTCCGACTTGTTCCAGACAAGTTTTACTCGTCGAGTTTCTGGACAGCACTACCTTTCGTCGGTGGTTTTATCATAACTCGAGTTTTACATATCCAATTGACGTGATTCTTTTTGGATTGTCTTCACAACTTGATTTTCTATTATCTGTCAAAATTTCACGGTCATTGGATTTGTGGTTTCTGATCTACACGAGTTTCTTTGCAGGATTCCATAAATTGTTTTTCTCGGGTAGGTCAGATTTGAGTAATTCTTTTTGTGTTGTCTTCGTGACTTGATTCTATCTGATATCTATCACTTTTGTCACGGTGAAACACGTTTAGATTAGTCTCATACACGATTTCTTTAACAGATCGTTTTTCTGCCGAAAGGGTTTGGGGTTTTATTGTTTCCGCTGCGTAAGATTTTTAAATCTACCATTCACCCCCCCCCCCCCCTCTGGTAGCTTTTCACGTGCTCTTCGATCCTACAGCATGCCCGGAGCTAGCACCCCGGGAGGACGCTGTTGCGGTTATAGTCGCCGCGGTTGTAGAAGACCTCCCCCTCCGGGGAGAAGGAGCCGATGAAGAGGTGGCAGGCCTGACGGACCTTCCGTCGGCATGCTGCAGCTTCCTCTTCCGGCTCAAGGGTTCGTCCGCCGGTTCTTTGCCCTTGCCGACGACCTCGACTCTTGGCTTCGGGGTAGGGTAGGAGCCACCTTCGGAAGCTCCAGGGATCACCACCCTGGAGGTCGATCTTCTCTCGACGACACCAAGGTCGTCAAGCACGGGCATCTTCCGCCGAAGCTCCCTGCTGAACTCTACTTCCACGTTCAGAGGGAGAAAAGCTGATGGCGGAGTCAAGTCGTCGCCCGCGACGTCGATGCCATGCTGGAACTTCTTGAGATGAAACTCCATGGTTGTCCCCACCATGTTGGACTTCAGCCCGGTCTCGACCCGGTTGTCGTCCATCACACTGTTGAGGGCCCAAGCGAGTTTTTCTCTCCTCCTCAGCGGTGCCCACCTGTTGACCAGGAAGTTGCAAAACACCGCCTGAGGAGTTAATCCTCCCTCCACGCACTGGCGGATCCTGGTCAGAGCAGGGTTGAAGGCTTCCACCAGCACCGGAGCTTCACTCCAGATCGTCGTGCCGATGTTGGGGAGGCCTTCGGGCAGCTCCAGCCTCTCGTGCTCCTCCACCCTGATGACTATCCAGTCCTTCTTCCAATCATCCCATTTCCCAGAGGGAAACGACTGGAGGTACTTGAATGGGCACTTCTTGCGCTTCACGAAGTAGTAGAAGTCAAGGTACTCATTGCTCCTACCGGTGGTATGGATGGTGAAGAAGGTCCGGAAGAGTTCAATGCAGGGGGGATGCCCACCCACATCTCACAGAAGTGGACAAAGATGGACACAAGAAGAATGGAGTGGAGGCCAAGGTGGTACAGCTGCAGACCATAGAAGTCTAGCAGCATCAAGAAAAAGGAGGAAAAAGGTGGAATCAACCCCACCATGGCGTACGAGGAGAAGTACACCATTTCGCCGCTGTGCTCCTTCTCTAACGGGAGCTCTCCCCCGGCGCGGACCGAGCGGTTGAAGAAGTCCGAGGACCATCCCATGAGGGCCCGGACCTTTTTCAGGTCACCGTCGGTCTTCAAACGGCTCTCGCGGAGACCCAACTCCATCGCAGCACATCAAGGCAGGAGAGGAAGAGCAAGCACAAGTTGGGAGTTTGAGCGCAAGATCAAATGAGAGGCATAAAGAACCCCAAACGGTGCGTGCTTTCCTTCTTAAGTAAGCCCTTGCGACGCTTGGATGGAAACCGCAAGGAAGTCAAAGATACTACTCAAAAATTCCACCCAGCCAATGACAAGGGGGCCCGGGACCACCCCGATGATCAAGTCGAGGTTCTTACACAGGCGAATAGTTGTCATCATGAGGCGGGAAGCCCGAAGGCGGCGGCCTGACAAGGCGTGCGGAACCGATACGATTTTCGTATCGGGAACTAGCGACCTTCAATTGCGTGAGATCCGCACGCCAAAGATCTCACCTGCCGCACACGAGAAACGCCATGCGGCGAGGATTTAACTCCAAACCATCGCTAACGGCACATCCGAAGACATTTGAAGACTCAGTTCAAAAGTTGAAGGATGGACCCACCTCCGGCGGAATGACTTCACCCAAGGGGTCTTCCCAGAGGTGGGCCGAGGGAGCCACTGTCGGTACCCTGGGTACCATATACTCCTTGGGATTGCAAAAATCTCAAGGGAAAGTCATCTACTTGATTTCAAGACCTTCGGAGGCCCACATGTCAGACATGTCCGGGCCCACTTCTCCAACATGGTCAGTCCCAAGGTCGCCACGTGTACTATCAAACCGGAGCTACTGCTCGCAAGGGGGAAGCTCCGGGCTATGTACCGAAATGGCACCTCTAGAGCTAACCCCAGATCGAGGGAAGCTCCGGTGCTGACACGTGTCGCGTAACACCGGAGCCATCTGTTCTCCACAATGAGCTCCGGTGCTGCCATGTGTCTAACCGTCGGATCTTCAGCCTCTAACCTCCGGTAGACTCCACAATGACTCTGGATATTCAAAGGGGAATCAAGGACTTCAAGACCTGATCAAGTGTCATTAATACTACATTAATGACACACAATCGAATGACCTTAATTACCAGTAACAGTGCTGTCAAAGCCCATAACTCGGTCATTAAGGATAATTAAATGTGTTGAATGTGTATCAATATCAGTAACCGCCAGGGCCACCTGTCGGGCCAGGCTAACTTGTAACGGCCTGCCCTTGTACTATAAAAGTACAGGCCGACGATACATAGTACGAGCGCTACATAGACTCTCTACGCGCCCTGCACACTCGAAGACATACGAGACGGACGCTCTAGACATATATCCAATACAACATCAACACACCCCGTGGAGTAGGGTATTACGCTCAGGCGGCCCGAACCACGTAAATTCCCGTGTCTAGCGTGTCATTCACAATTCACCTTCTTGAATCTCCGCGCGCCCACACCGAACCTCAAACTCCTTTAACACTTTAGTAGTGTCGGGAGATCTGCCGGATCAAAACCACCGACAGAATGACTTGTCCATTTTTAGTTAGAGAGATATCGGACTAGTCCGGTGTATATTGGACTAGTCCGCTCTTCAAAGTGCAGTGAGTTGAATTATTTATTCACTTGAGCTCTTGGGTTGTTTTTCTGCAACACACTCCATACAAAATAATCTACTCTTTGCAGTCTGAGCTCTTTTCCCTTTAAATCCTCATTCTCTCTCCTTTTTGGGCTTTCTTTCTCATTTCTTTAAAACTCGCGCTCATCTCAACAATTTTGTTAGGATCTCATTTGTTTGTCATTAATCAACCAAAACCAATAAGGTATGCCTAGATGCACTTTCAATCTCCCCCTTTTTGGTGATTGATGACAACCAAATGAAATTTTCATAAACTATGCACATATGACTTTTGAGTAAAAATAGCAAATGTAAGAGTAATATTGTTGGTACCCTACATACTGGGTACCCCACGATACCGCAACAAGAGCAAGAAAGTTCCACCCATCAGAGTTGAAGGCCCTTGCTGGTCCCACATGTCATGCTGCATAGGACCCGCTCACCTCACATCACTGGCTCCCGGGTTAACACGTGTAAGATATGCTCGGAACAAAACTCCCAAGCAAGGCAAGCTCCGGCGACTACACGTGTACAACGGCCCTGGACCTATCCCCCGTCAGAGAGGAGCTCTGGCACTAACACATGTACAACAACACCGCACCTACTCTCCTGTAAGGGAAAGCTCCGAATCCGACACGTGTGGAGCCTCCGGACCTTCGTCACCAACGGAAATACAAGCCGATCATGACCATTACAAACATTCAAGGATGGGTAAGGCGGCAGTTACAAGGTATAATAATGAGTCATTAATACCATATTAATGACACACGATCAGTGTACTGTTAATAGTAGTAACGCTGCCATGAAGGCATGTTACCACACTATTAACTGTACTTAATACTCTTTAGACGGTGTATTAAGACATTAAGCATGCTAGGGCCACATGTCGGGCAAGGCCAGCTTTGTAACGGTCAGTCCTTAGAACAATAAAAGGACTGCACTGCACGAATATTAGGACATTCAGACCCAGGCTCTTGCGACCTAACCGTAGCGAACACACTCGCTCAATACAATTACACAAACCCCGTGAAGTAGGGTGTTACGCTTAGGTGGCCCGAACCACGTAAATCTCTAAAGTCACCATCTTGATATTGATCTTGAGCTCCCTAACCACAAAAGAACCTTCGTGGGCTGTTTCTCAATTGGTCCGAGGGAAGTGTTGTATTCCACACTTCGACATTTGGCGTGCCAGATAGGGGTCTAGCATCGTTTGTTTTGAGATCACAAGATGGCGAATTCAGCTGCTGGATCATCCAATAGCAATCATGCTGAGCAACCTGCTGGAGGCAACCTCTCCAATGTTCAGAAACCAACTTGTGCCAATGCTCCGGCAGGCGCTGTAGCACCACCTATTCTGGCAAACAATGCCGGTCAACGAGATGGGGCATCTGCATCGATCACTGCATCAACAAACAACAACTCCGAGCACGCGCTCATTGCTGCGCGAGCTCTTCTGCAGCATCCACCACCTCGAGGAGCAGCCAAGGGTGCTATGGAGCAGTGGAGGGCTAATGTTGACCATCTAGTCGCAGCTGTGGCTGCAGGCATCAGTAACCAAGGTCCTCCTCCTTTGGTAAGAGCACCTTCACAACGACGGACAATCTCTGTTCAACTTAGTCCACAAGCCTCTCAACAAAGGAGGCGACCACCTCCCAACAGGTGACTTCGTTGCCCCCTGGGGTGCAACGCACCCATACCATCACCAGGATTCCGACCCGTGACCTGTGGTCAGGACCGGATTGCCATTACCAGCAACAGAATGACTGAGTCCACATCGAGCATGCTCGTGAAAGGCGAGAGGCTCGGGACAACCCTGCTCCTCAAGTAGTACGAGGAGGTTGTTTTGCCCTGGCCATGCACCTACGTATGGTCAGGTGGCCACAGGAGTTCCGGCCTCACTTGCTAGAAAAATTCGATGGGACAGTCAACCCCACCGAATTTCTGCAAATCTACTCTACTTCTATATTTGCAACGAGGGGTGATGAGGCTGTAATGGCCAATTACTTCCCGGTGGCCTTAACTGGGACTGCAAGGTCCTGGTTCATGAGTCATCCACCCGACTCCATTAATAGTTTGGCGGAACTATACAAGCATTTCACTGCCAACTTCGGGAGTTCTTACACTCGACCCGACACTAAACTGGACCTGTTTGCTATGAAGCAAACGTCGGGGGAATCGCTATGGTCCTTCATCCAGCGATTCTCTTAGGTAAGAAATACCATCGCATCTATCTCGAGCTTTTCTGTTATCGTTGCCTTCAGACAGGGTGTTCGAGATAAGAAGATGCTAGAGAAGCTGGATATTAAGAAAGTTACCAGCGTCACGGAGCACTTTAGCCTAGTCGACAAATGCGCTAGGGCTGCGGAGGGCTGTGAAATGCACTCCAAGCTAGCTCCAAAGGATAACCAAAAGTCCTCCAAAACTGAAGCCGCTACCTCCGGAAGTAGCAAGAAGAAGAAGAAGAAGCCCAACGACAAAAAGAAACTATCGGCCGGCGCTTCGGCTGCTGCTGTTGTAGCTCCTTGAAGCCGGGGGCCACGCCCCGAGAAGCAACATCATCCTTCATCAGAAGACGGCAACAGTTCCAAAGCATGGTGTTCGATTCACAAGATGAATCGAAACAGCTTGGAAGAGTGTCGGGAGGTCCAGAACCTTGCCGAGCGCTACAACAAGCGCCGAGAAGAAGCTCCTTTTCGTCAAAGGGAAGGAAAAAAAAAAGTCGACAAAGCTCCGACTGATGAAGAGCTAGGTTTCCAGGACCCTAAAAAGGTCTTCAAAGCCGTCTACAACACTGTCAATGACGATTCCGACGCTTCTGACAACGAGCATCAGAAAACCTTAAACACCATCTATGGTTGTTCTTGGGACATCACTTCTCGTCGCATCCTCAAGACAATGTGGCGGGACATGGCCATGGTAGCTCATGCTGCTAAGGCAGAACCACATCGGAAGTGAATGGACACAACCATCATTTTCGATGCTTCGGACTGTCCCCAAAACATGATCGGGTCTAGTCAACTCCCGTTGATGGTTTCACCCACCATTAACACTATCCAAATTCACCATGTGATGGTGGATGCAGGTTCCGGGCTTAACCTCATAAGCTTCGAAGCTTTCGTTAAGCTTCAGCTTCGGCCTTCGGAACTCCGTCCATCCCGGCCTTTATCCGGAGTAGCTCCGGAACCATCACTCCTCTTGGTTCTATTACACTCCCGGTGACCTTCGGGACCCGAGAGAACTACAAAATTGAGAAGTTGATCTTCGACGTTGCGCATATCAGTCTGCCCTTCAACGCCATTTTAGGCAGGCCGGCTTTATACAAGTTTATGGTTGCTGCCCAATATGGTTATTTGGTGTTGAAGATGCCAAGACCTACGGGCATTCTCTGGATCCGTGAAGACCACACCATAGGAGTCACTGCTCTGGAAGAACTCTATGCGCTTACAATAGCACAAGAGGAAGCATCTAGAAAAGAGCCAGCCGTGAATCCTCCGAGCATTCACCACAAAGGCTCTACCTCCGCACCTCGTGTGCAACCAAGCGGCAACGCCGACATTCCTGTCAAAGTCGTCTAAATCGGTTCTGATGCTGCTCAGACTACCCGTATATCGGGAGGTTAGAACAACAAATAGGAACTCGCGCTCATCACTTTCCTCTGGGCTAATGTCGACTTGTTTGCCTTGGCAACCATCACAGATGCCTGGGATCCCTAGGGAGGTGATTGAGCACAATTTGAAGATTTACCCTGATGCCCGGCCTGTACACCAGAAGCCCCGAAAACAATCAATCGAGCGACAAAACTTCATCCGACAGGAAATCAAGAAGTTGATCGAAGCTGGATTCATCCGAGAAGTCTTCCATCCAAAATGGTTGGCAAACCCAGTTGTTGTACCCAAGGCGGATGGGAAGCTTCAGATGTGTATCGACTACACCACCTTAAATAAGTCATGTCCAAATGATCCATTCCCACTACCTAGAATAGATCAGATAGTGGATTCCATCTCCGGGTGTGAACAACTGTGTTTCCCAGATGCATATTCTGGATATCATCAAATCCAAATGTCCAAGGAAGCTGAAGAGCATAATGCCTTCACAACAGTAGATGGATTGCATTGTTACACTGTCATGCCATTTGGTCTTAAAAAATGCTGCTTGAACATTTGTGCGAGCCATGTACAAAACATTTGGAGAGCTAATTAGAGACTTGGTGGAGGTGTATGTTGATGACATTGTCGTGAAGATTAAAAACAAGGAATCACGCCTTGAGAACTTACAAGCCGTCTTTGACAAGTTGCGTACTACGCGCACCAAGCTGAACCCAAACAAGTGTGTCTTCGGGGTTAGCTCCGGGAATCTTTTGGGTTTGTTGGTGACTCGTCGAGGAATCAAAGCAAATCCAGCGAACATCAAGGCTATAGAAGAAATGCGGCCCCCAGCCCGCATTAAATATGTCAAAAAGTTGACTAGATGTCTAGCTGTGCTCAGTCAGTTTATCTCAAGACTGGCAGAACGGGCGCTACCCTTTTGCACACTCTAGAGGAAGTCCGGGCCATTTCATTGGTCTGAATAAGCGGAAAAGACATTTCAAGAGCTGAAGCAGCTGCTCACCACACTACCAATTCTGGTAGCTCCGAACCCTGGTGAGCCTTTACTGCTTTATATTTTGGCAACTACAGAGGTTGTCAGTATGGTCCTGCTCACAAAAAGACCGGAGCCATCCCCAATTCAGGACTCTAGACCCCTCTGGGAGGGTCCAGGACTACCTGAAGGCGAGTCTGGGGACCAACCCTCAGGCACATATTCTCAAGGTGATATGCTGGAGGATCAACCTCCTTCAAACAAAGGAGTAACTGTTGCTGAACAAGAAGGTCCGGACCCCTCCGGGAGGGTTCCGGTTGATGAGGAGGAAGATCCGGGCCCCTCCAGGAGGGTCCGGATAGTCTAGCGCCCAGTGCACTTAATCAGTGAAGTACTCCACGACGCCAAGACAAGATACATTGAGGTGCATAAACTGCTTTACGCAGTTCTCATTGCCTCAAGAAAGCTTCGTCATTACTTCCAAGACCACAAAATATCAGTGGTAACTTCTCTTCCACTACATGCACTTTTGCATAACCCTAATTCTACTGGGAATATTGCAAAGTGGGCAGCGGAGCTGGCAGAATTCGATCTAGAATTCGTGTCAAGCAATTAAAAGTCATGCCTTGGCTGACTTTGTGGCGGAGTGGACTCCCTCTCCATCAAACCCTGGGGGCCACGGTGAGCAGAAACCACAACTCAAAGTTTCGGTATTCACAGAGCCTCACTGGACCATCTACTTTGATGGCTTCGTGAAGATGCTGGGGGCCAGAGCTGGAGTCCTTCTCCTAGCTCCGACCGGAGAGAAGGTCAAGTATATGGTACACCATGACTTCAAGGCAACAACCTATATGGCGGAGTATGAAGCCCTCATCTATGGACTCAAGGTGGTACTATCTTATGGTGTCAAACAGCTGTTGGTGAAGGGGGATTCACAGCTCATCATCAAGCAGGTGAAAGGTGAATGCTCCTGTAACAATTCTCAATTAGCTGCTTATCTCCTTGAAGTCCAGAGGCTTCAGAAGGACTTCGAAGTCCTGGATCTCCATCATGTTCAGCGCCTTCATAACTCCGAAGATGATGAACTATTGACGAAAGCCTCAACCAGAGCTCTGGCTCCCGACGAAATCTTCGTTCGAAGGTTATCAAAACCAACAGCTCAACCTGCCAAACATAGCGAAGGGGGTGAGACCAGCACCTCGAAGCTGGCGATCCCGGTGGCCCTGTTACCATGACGTTCACCAAGGGTCGTAGGTGCTGTTGGAAGCTCTGAGCAACCCAGAACGGAAGACTTAGAAGCTGAAGTTAGCTCTGATGCATGGATCTCGGAGATCCGGAGCTACTTGAATGACAATATCCTTCCTGAAGACAGTGTATCCGCTGACCGGATTGTTAGATTGGCTAAAAGATACACGTTGGTAGAAGGGGATATCTACCGACGCGGTGCCAATGGCATCCTATTGCGGTGCATTGCAAGGGGAGAAGGTCGCGATCTCCTCGAAGAAATCCATGGGGTGAGTGTGGGAGTCACGCATCTTCTCGCACACTGGTCGGTAAAGCTTTCCGGCATGGCTTTTACTGGCTTACAGCACTCCAGGATGTGGTTGAGCTAGTGAAGAAATGTGAAGCATGTCAGTTCCATGCAAAACAAATTCATACACCAAATCAATCACTACAAATGAGACCTCCTACATGGCCTTTCGCTGTGTGGGGCATGGATATCTTGGGACCTTTTCCCAAAAGCTGTCGGAGGTTACAGGTTCCTATATGTCTCCATTGACAAGTTCACCAAGTGGCCGGAAGACACTCCAGTAGTAACAATTAACAAATAATCAGCAATCAAGTTCTTGAAGTCCATTATATGCAGATTTGGAGTTCCAAACAAAGTCATAACTGACAACATAACTCAATTCACAAGTGTTGCATTCCAAGAATATTGCAAAGACCTCGGCATTCAACCTAGCTATGCTTTAGTAGCTCATCTAGCAAGAAATGGCCAAGCCAAGAGAGCAAATGCAGAAATATTAAAAGGACCCAAGACACGCACATATGAGCGCTTGAAAAAACACGGAGCTAACTGGATTGAAGAGCTTCCATACACACTTTGGGCCAACAGGACAACACCTAATCGTTCAACTGGGGAGACTCCATTTTTCCTGGTGTACGGAGCTGAAGCATTCATTCTTCCGGAAATCACCTTGGGGTCCCTCCTGGTCCAGACCTTCGATGAAGCCACGCAGAACCAACTCCAGCGTGAAGACCTTCACCTCGTTGATGAAGGAAGGTGCCGAGCAGCTGTTTGAAATGCACGTTATCGCCAAGCGCTCCGGCGCTACCATCAAAGGAACGTGCGTGACCGACAGCTCGAAGGTGACCTGGTGCTCTAGAAGATACTAACTCGTGAAGGGATGAACAATCTTCCCCCAGCTGGGAGGGTCCTTTTCGAGTTATTAAAGTATCCTGACCAGGCTGCGTTCGCTTGGCAATTGAGGATGGGATCACACTCCCTAATCGTTGGATCATCAAGCACCTACGTAAGTGTTATGCTTAGAATCACGGAGGTGAGTCTGAAATTACACACAATGCATGTTATAGAGTCATTATACAGAGTCGAGCAAGTCCTCCGGGATAACATTCGGACACCTCCGGGAGGGTCCGGAAAGTTCAAGTAACACTTGACACAATCACAGTACTAAAACTATAACTACTTGCTCTAGGCTAGCACAAGATGTATAGCACATTTAGCATGGTCCAACACCCTAAGTGTGTCCTTGTCTCCCCTGTAATCTGTACCTATAATGAAAAGCATTATTGTGTGAAAACAGACTCCACGTGCATTTACTTTTTGTACAAGGCTCAATATATCAAATTATTTTTACCCTGCTTGTCTATAATGAAGTTGTGCAAATCCTTTTCAATTTTGTTCCAAGTAATTCACATCCATTACAAGCCTTGTTGATAGTCTTTTTGGATCTTAACACCGCCGCATAGTCCAACCTAGGTCCGGAGTGTGCTATCGACTTAGCCTGGTCCTGCACCCTATGTACGCCACTCTACCTACACCCCGGCGGGCCTCAGTGGGGTGAGCACTAAAAAGGCACGTGGATCTAAGAAGATTCTATCAAAATGCCTGTTACCATGTTGAATTTATTCGAATCTAAAAGTTCAAATAAGAACAATAAGTCACAACAAATTTATAGACAAGAGGACGAATTTTACTTTTTCTCTAGCCTTTAATGTGCAGGAAAAGAAAAAATTCATAGTCATGGTGGACAACACTGGAGCTACTGAGCTCCGACATCTCCCAAGATAGGTCTGCCGTCAATATCTAATATATTGACATCGGAGTTACCAAGCTCCGACCCTTGCAGGGGGCATGTTTTTGACGGTTCAAAATTGAGGACTTCAACATACTGTCATAACCTTTGGTATATGTACACATCTCAACTGTACACATGTACTAGGGGGCCAACAAGACACGACATAATATATTGAAGACAAAGCGAAATTCAAAGCAAAAAGGAGGATTTCATTAATCAGAGGACTTAAGACCTACAAAATTGAGATTACAAGGGACAAAAGGAGAAAATTCCAAGCTACTGGAAGACTTAAGACCTACGGAACAACGAAGCTACTTTTTGGGCAACCTCTTGGACACTGGCTTTGGCGGCATCTTCCTCTTCAGCAACGGGACCATCGAGCACCGGGTCTAGTGGGAATTGGGGATCTCAGCTTACATAATACGTCAGCAAATACTCTGCGACGTTTGTAGCTAGAGTTTTCCCCTCTGTCTCCAGCTGATCCGTGATGACATCGCCCATTGCATAAAGTTTGCCGCCAGCACCATTGAGGGCCACCAGTGCTCAGTCCAGATCAAGCTTCGGGTTGTTCGGACATACTGGAATGAAACCTAGCAGTGTCAGCGTGTCATTCGCTCGTCCGAGGAAGTCCCACACTTGAATAGCTTCGGTCTCCTTCAAGCTCCGCAGCTCCTCCAGTGTCCTCTGCACGGCCACAAGCTCCGAACCTTCACGGCCAAGACGCTCAGCCAACTTAGCATGTTGCTGCTTGACTTTAGCAACCCTCTTCTCTTGGTCGGCTAGCTCAGTCTCCCGGATGTGGATGCGGTTCCGCCTCTCAGCAAGGTCCTTCTCCCTGCCCATGACTATCTCCTCCCTAGCGGCGATGTCTGACTCCCTTTCCGAGAGCTCTTCCCCACCTTCAAGTTCTTCTTCCTCTCTTCCTCCTTCCATAGATCCAGCTTTTTGCCGTGATCCGCCAAATTTTTCTCACCCAGAGCCAACTTCTGGGTGACCCCTGCCTCCCTCCTCACCACATCCTCCTGCTGCCCCAAGAGCTTTTCTTCCCTTGCCTCCAGGTCCGCTCGATGCTTCATGAGAGTTTCATTCAACTTTGCAAGCTTTTCGTAGCGCTCGTCAGCAGCATTACGTGTCTCTTTGGCTTGCTCCAGAATTTCCCTGGAGTTAGCGTCGAGCGCCCGGATGGCGGCCTCCTTCTCCTCTACCAACTTGTCCTAGTACTCTAACCAGGCCTTCTCCCCTTGTATTCACTCCTTCTGGTCAGCCAACCTCGTCTGAGCAAGCTTGGTCTCAAAATGGAGTCTGCTGTGCCAACGCCTTAAGGTGTTGAGCTCCGCCTCCATAGCATTGCTCTCATGGTCGAAAGCAAGCTGGACCTTTCGAAGGCTTGAGCAGGCATTGTCTATGGACAACGCTAGAGGAATAGGTTTCGGGCCTGCTGGGATCATTTCCGCAGGCTCGCGCAGGTTCTCGTAACAAAAATGGGGTCCCACTCTTCAATAGTGGTCCCCTGTGCTCCTACGGTGCTAGGGCCGCTCTCCTGGAGCCCTTCAGTGGAAACAAAAGAACCCACGGGGGAACTTCCACCTCCGGAGCAGGTGAAGGCACCACTTCCGGGTCTTCAGTCGACGGCTCCGATGTTGAAGGACCTATTACTGGCCCTGCGAGCTGCTCTGGCTCCAGTGCTGGTATCTCCGGGACCACCACTTCCGGAGCAGCAACAGGAGCTTTAACTGGGGCCTCGACCTCCACTGGTTCGGGCCCCGGTGCGTCGACCACCTCCGGCACAGCCGACGGACCTTCGACTACCTCTGGCACAATTGTCGGACCTCCAACCTCCTCCAGTTCAGCACCCGGATCCTCTACAACTTCTGGCTCTGCCGCCGGACCTTCAACCGTTCCAGGCACAAGGGTCGGAACCTCGACAATCTCCGGCTCAACAGCCGGGACTTCAGCTACCTCTGGCTCAACTGCCAGGGCTTCGACAACATCAGACTCGGAAGCCGGAACTTCTGGCATCACCAGTGATGGAGCACCGGCCCCTGCCGCTGGGGGCACCTCTTCATCTTCCCCCCCCCCCCCCCCCCCCCCCCCCCCCCCCCGCGGTTCGGTGCTACCATAGGAGCTTCAGGTGAGGACTCCGAGACCAGACTCACAACAGCTGGCGCCGGAGCTGCCGCGGCTTCCACCTCTGCTTGACGAGGAGGCTCAACAATCGAAGCTGGAGCTTCGATAGGTGCAGCCCCACCCATTGCAACAGGCATTGAAGCTCTAGGTCCCTTCTTTGATATCCTAAAAACGAAGGGTAGAGAAGATTAAAGACATATCCAAAAGCAAGATTAACATTTCAGAGTGAGAAATCAATGCTTACCTCGGGATGCTACCACCCCAGTCACCTCAGAACCTCTTCTTCTGAGGCTCGGAGCTACAGCCCACCAAGTTTGGTGAGGCAACTGCTTCATACCTCGGTTGAGGAACACTCGCAGCCGCCGGAGTTATTTTGGCGGGAGCTTCCCTTCGCCGGGACAAACCCCCGGACTTGGAGCATCTAGTCGGCGCTGCAGCCAGAGTCGACTGCCCGGAGCTTACGCCTCTCGAAGATGTTTGCACCAGAGCTTGAGTAGTAGCAGAAGACCTCCCCCTTTTGGGGAAGCAGCCGTCGTGGAAGGAGCAGGCCTGACAGACCTCCCGTCAGCGTGCTTCAACTTCCTCTTCCGGCTGAAAGGCTCAGCTAGCTCTGTGCCCCTGCCTTTGCCGACGTCTTCAGTCCTTTGGCATGGGGCGGGGGCAGGACCACCCTCGGAAGCTCCAGGGATCGCCAATTCTGTGGTCAGAAGCCTTTCCACCTAACCAAGATCGTCAAGCGTCGGCATACTCCGCTGGAGCTTCCTGCTGAACTGCGCCTCCATGTTCAGAGGGTGGAAAGCCGCTGGTGAAGTTAAGCTGTCGCCTTCAACGTCAATTCCATGCTGGAAATTCTTGAGATGAAGCTCCAAAGTTGCGCCATCCAAGTTAGATTTCAGACAAATTTCAATCCGATCTTCATCCATCACGCTGTTGAGGGCCCACGCAAGCTTCTCCCTCTTCTTTAGCGGAGCCCACATGTTGACCAGGAAATTGTGGAAGACCATATGGGGGGTCACTCAACCTTCCATGCATTCGCGGATCCTGGTCAAGGCAGGGTTGTAGGCCTCTGACAGCACCGGAACCACACTCCATGCGTCAGTATCAACATTTGGGAGACCTTTGGGTAGCTCCAACTTCTCGTGCTTCTTTGGCGTGACGATGATCCAATCTTCCTTCCAGTCGTCCCACTTGCCGGAAGGAAACGACCTCAAGTATTTGAAGGGGCATTTCTTGAGCTTCACGAAATAGTAGAAGCCAAGAAATTCAGACCCCTTCCTGATGGTGTGGATGGTGAAGAAAGTGCGGAAGAGATCAAGGCAAGGGGGGATACCCACCCACATCTCGCAGAAGTGGACAAATGTCGACACAAGAAGAAGAGAGTGGTGGCCAAGGTGGTACAGCTGCAGACCATAAAAGTCCAGCAACATCAAAAGGAAAGTTGAGAAAGGTGGGATCAACCCCACCATGGCGTACGCAGAGAAATACACCATGCTGCCGCCGCGCTCCTTTTTCAATGGGAGCTTGCTGGCGCAGACCAGATGGATGAAGGAGTCACTGGACCACCCCATGTAGGTCCTGAACTTCTTCAGATCATCATCGCTCTTGAGGCGGCTCGTGGGGAGACCCAACTCCACAGCGGCAAAGTAGAGCAAAAGATGGAAAGTTAGGCGGAGTTTGGGAGGCTCTGAGCACAAAGATGATCGAAGGCGTAAAGAGTCCTCGATCCGTGCGCACTTTCATTCTTAATTAAGCCTCTGCGACGCTTGGATGGAAACCACAATGATATCAAGAGTACTTTTCCAAAATCTACCCCGTTAATGACGAGTGGGCCTAGGGCCACCCCGACGAAGAGATCGAGGTCCTTACCCAAGGCCAACTGTTACCATGATGAGCGGAAGGAAACCCAAAGTCGGTGCTCTGATAGGGCGCGTGGAACCGATACAATTTTCTTATTGGGAACCGGCGACCTTCAATTGCATGAGTCCACACTGAAAGATCTCATCTGCCGTATTCATGACAAGCCACGCGTCGAAGGTTCACCCATGAACCGCCATTCTATCGGCGCACCAGAGGACTTTTTGAAAATCGAAACGCGGGAATCGAGAATGGCCCCACCTCCAGCAGAAGAACTAAACCCAAGGGGTTTCTCCCAGACTTACCGGGTACCCCACGATACCGCAACAAGAGCAAGAAAGTTCCACCCGTTAGAGTCAAAGGCCCTTGCTGGTCCCACATGTCACACTGCACCGGACCCGGTCCCCTCACATGACTGGCTCCCGGGTTAACACGTGTAAAATAAGCCCGGAACAAAACTCCCAACCAAGGAAGCTCCGGCGACTACACGTGTACAACAGCCCCGGACCTAGCCCCCATCAGAGAGCAACTCCATTACTGACACGTGTACGGCAACCCCAGACCTACTCTCCTTCAAGGGAAAGCTCCGTATCCGACATGTGTGGAGCCTCTGGACCTTCGTCACCAATGAAAATAGAAGCCGATCATGACCATTATAGATATTCAAGGATGGTTAAGGCGGCAATTACAAGGTCTAATAATGTGTTATTAATACCATATTAATGACACACGATCATTGTACAGTTAATAGTAGTAACGCTGCCATGAAGGCATGTTACCACACTATTAACTGTACTTAATACTCTTTAGATGGTGTATTAAGACATTAAGCATGCTAGGGCCACATGTCGGGCCAGGCCAGCTTTGTAACGTCAGTCCTAAAACAATAAAAGGATTGCACCGCACGAATATCAGGACATTCAGACCCATGCTCTTACGACCTAACCCTAGCGAACACACTCGCTCAATACAATTACACAAACTCCGTGGAGTAGGGTGTTACACTTAGGCGGCCCGAACCACGTAAATCTCTAAGGTCACCATCTTGATATTGATCTTGAGCTCCCTAACCACAAGAGAACCTCTGCAGGCTGTTTCTCAACGGGTCCGGGGGAAGTGTTGTATTCCACACTTTGACAAATACATATGTGCACTCTTTATTGTGGGGTGCAAACTATGTGTGTGAGCAATAATATTGATGTGGGGATCATAAGAGGCAAAATCATAATAACATCAAGAATCTCAAGCATACATAACAGTTTTAAACATAAACCATTGATCATAAGCATAACATAGTCATCATATTACAACACATGTCCAAAAGCATGAGAGGGCATAATTAAAGTTTTACAAACTCAACAGCATGATAGAGTAGGAACAAAAGTATAAGAGAGGAATAGAGCTCTCTCTCTCAACCTAATGCTATGACCTAAGACTCCCCTTCAATCTCTCCCCGCTTGGCATCAAGGCACCAAAAAGAAGGAGAAGAGGGATCTACTCGTCGTTGTCGGTTCACTCAGCGCTATTGGTCCTTTCATCATCTTTGTCGTCAGCTTGAGGAGGAGGAGGAGAGGAACCTCTCATCGTGCCCCGATCGCCAATGTAGGGAAGCTCAGAAGGAGAGAGAGGTGGAAGCTTCAAGAAGTCAGAAGTGGAGTCCTTTGAGATAAACGGAGACCCAATAGGCTCAATCTCCAGTTTTTGACAAATTGCTCTAACATTGTCCTTCATGTATCTCATTTGCTCTTTTCTTGCCTTTTTCACCTTATGAACCTTCACCTCAGTTTTGCGGCAAGAACCAAATATGGTAGCCAAGTACTTCATGATTCCACTAGCGGACCCTTTGCTATATGGAGGGGCCCTAGTGCCAAAGGAAGGCATTGTATCTTCTTGAGCTCTCTCTGGATGCTCCTCACTTGAGGTAGGTGAGGGAGCAGCTGGGAGAGAGGCTTGAGGAGGCTTTTGAGGCTTTAGAGGAGTGTGCCCTACATCCTTCACAAACTCACTTCTTGTGACTTTTTCAATCATGAACATCAAGTGTGCATGAGACACACGAGCGGTTTCGTGTGCATGAGATGTTCACCATGTCATTCTAGATGTAGTCGAAGATATCAAACTTCCTCCTCCTGCTAACTTTCATCAAGGTTCTCAAGTAACCTTGGACACTCCCATCATCTCCATCTTTTGTAGCAATTTCCTTCCGGAGCACTATATTGAGAACCATGAAGAAAGGCTTCATGTTCTTTGTAGAGTGAGGATTGTATTTGAGGCGAGTATCACTAAGAAAATCCATCTTGTCGTTCTCCAATACACCAAAATTGTGAATCATAATCTCAATGCTGCCGGTGTCCTCAAGGTGCAGCAGCCTGGCAAACTCAGCATAAGTAACTGTGTACTTGGATCCATGTGTCATCCAAGTCACTATCTCTTCTTCATCACTGGCAAAATAACAAGTTGCATGGAACTAAGCAATGACTTCATCGTTCCAATTGTATCTGAAAGAAAACAAGTCCTTTAAACCACGCCTCTCTGCAGCCTCTACCACCACATTAAAAGCACCAAGGCTCTTTCTTTCAAAGTGGCTCCAGTCAATCCATTGGCTGCAGACTACTGGAGTCTTCATTTGGAGGTACACGGTGCTATTGTAGTCCGAGTGGAAGTGGCTCCAAAATCTGGGCTCAGATGCCTTTTTCCCACTACTATAGGCATTAGTCTTCCTTAGATTCCATGCTACATCACTTCCTTTGCCATTGAACTTCTCTTCTGAGGGGTCCCTATTTCCTTGTCTTGGAGCTAATATCTTAAGGGGGCCAATCGGGCCGGGCATAATTCCTTTTCCTTTTCCCTTAGCTTGGCGATGAGCAGCCGAGCTAGGACCAACCATATCGTTCACTGTGGATGCTGGT
Organism: Tuctoria greenei; assembly: GCA_036927565.1. NCBI lineage: Eukaryota > Viridiplantae > Streptophyta > Magnoliopsida > Poales > Poaceae > Tuctoria > Tuctoria greenei. The sequence goes on from JAYESD010000005.1 coordinate 114,032,791, forward strand.
TTCTTAGCTAGAACCTTTCACCGCACCGTAGGTAGAGTGGGCGAGGAGTCAGCGGTACGGTCTTGCCTTTTCTTGGCGTGGCCCGTCGAAACACGAGGCAAAGTCTTTGGGTCCGATTCAGCCTCAAAAGCGGAGAAATCCTTGTTTGAGTTCGACATTGTCCTGACAAGAAGGTGATATATGACATAGATAAGAATTGGTTGCAAGGGAAATCATCGAGTTGAAGAATGTTGGGGTCTTGTTCAAAAAACACCGGACTTGTCTGTGGCTCATGTGCCGACCAGTCTAGAGTACCGGACTTGTCCGCACTGATAACGGACTAGTCTGATATTTGGCTACTTAAACACTAGGCAACGAAGTAATGGAATTTCTCAATGCAAAAGTGAAGTAGTATAGTTGTAATACAAACAGTGAGGCATGTATTGACTAGAGGAGCTAAGCTATTTGAGCAAAAACAAGGAAAATCAAAGGTTACAGGGTGTGGAGAGAAATTTACCAAATCCTTCTATTCGAGGTGTTGAAGGAGTTCTTGATGTGGACTAGTCTGGGGTCTTCGATCCCCTTGCAGTGGAGATCGGTTCCCATAAGATTTGATTGGATTTGATGGATAAGTCACAAAATCGCCTTGGGAGCACTTGAGTGAGCAGAGAGAATGTGATAGGAGTTGTGAGAGTGAAGAATATTAGGTTTGCGCCGGCCCTAGGGTTATGGAGTCAAAAAATCGAACTAGTCTGTGGTCAGACGGGACTAGTCCGGACTATAGGAAAACTCAGCAGACTAGTCTGCAATGTGCGGACTAGTCCGGGGTAACCACAGACTAGTCCATGGTCACATGGATAGAAAAATATAGTCCTTTCGTATATATTCGAAGGTGCTTAAAAAGAAAAATAGGTGGCAATAACACACAAATAATCTTGACCAATATGATCGGTAAACATACAACAATCAAGCTATGACGATAATTCACCAAGATCAAGTAATTGACATAGTTTTTTGGAGAAAATAGAGAGACACGATTTTTCAACACAATCAACATGATTTTGAAGGTGGCATACAGGTATGCAAGTTTTCAAGCCACATTCCAAGCATCAAGGATGTTTAGTTCATTTCGTAGCTCACAAAAATGTTTTTCATCAAGAGCTTTGGTAAAGATATCAGGTAGTTGTTTTTCAGTGTTGACATGGGAAATGGCTATGTCCCCTTTCATTGAGTGATCTCTCAAAATGTGATGCCGGAAGTCTATGTGTTTGGTTCTAGAGTGCTCAACAGGGTTATGGGCAATTTTAATGGCACTCTCATTATCACAAAGGAGCGGAATACAGTTCATATTGTAACCATAGTGCCTTAGAGTTTGTCGCATCCAAAGGAGTTGCGCACAACAACTCCCGGTTGTAACATACTTGGCTTCGGCCGTGGATAAGGCAATTGAATTTTGTTTCTTGGACGACCAAAAAACTAGGGATCTACCTAGGAATTGGCAAGTACTGGAGGTACTTTTTCTAACTACCTTGCGTCCTGCATAGTCTGCATCTGAATATCCAAAGAGATTGAATTTTGAACCTTTGGGATACCAAAGGCCTAGGTTGGGTGTATGAACTAAATATCTCAAGATCCTTTTAACGGCTGACAAATTACATTCCTTAGGATTAGCTTGAAACCTTCTTCAAAAACATACAGTCAACATAATATCTGGCCTAGATGCACATAAATATAGTAAAGAGCCAATCATGGAATGATATACCTTTTGATTCACGTTTGGTCTGTCTTCATTGAGATCCAAGTGTCCATTTGTCGCCCTGGGAGTGTCTATGGGATTCACTTTGTCCATTCCAAACTTCTTGAGAATGTCTTGAGGGTACTTTGTATGGCTTATGAATTTCCCTTCCTTTTGTTGCTTCACCTATGTGACATCCTGGCTCAAGGATTAATAGGATTGATAGAATAACTCATACCACCATGGTATACCTTCTTTTCCTTGATCCCACCCGGAAATAACTCCGAGGTTAAGCGTGCTTGGGCTTGAGAAATTTACGGATCAGTGACGGACCGGGAAGTCTTCTCGGGTGCGCACGAGTGAGGACAAAATGCGCAGAAAAGACTAGTGTTGGTCTGTGGGGCTAGTATGTGATCCTAGAGAGCTGCCAGAAGTAACGACCGTCAGGCCCGTAATGGTTGGGGTGTTACAAAATGGTATCAAAGCCGACCCTCGCGGTTTCACAGGTGCGTACGGGTCAAGGACGTGGGTACATAAGCATGAAGTGGGTCCTCAAGGAGGGACACGGTATGGTTTGTACGCCAGTACTGAACGTATGGACGTGGCCAAGAGGGGACGTTCCCGGCTCAGGAGCGGACCGACGAGGACGTCCGTCTTCAACAGGGGTGGATTGTGACATCCTGACTCAAGGTTTATTATGATTGATGGAATAACTCATACCACCAAGGTATACCTTCTTTTCCGGGAGCCCACCCGCAAAGAACTCTGAGGTTAAGCGTGCTTGGCCTTGAGCAACTTACGGATGGGTGACCTACCGAGAAGTCTTTCCAGGTGAGCACGAGTGAGGACAAAATGCGCAGAATAGACTAGTGTTGGTCTGTGGGGCTAATCTATGATTCTAGAGAGCTGCCAGAAGTAACGACAACCTGCCTCGTAGTGGCTGGGTTGTTACAACTTGGAATCTTAAAAAGTATATCAACTCTCCCATCATGGACATCTCAAATCTATCTGTCTTAATCTTACTAAATTCTTGACAAAAAGAATTGTTAGTTGAACCAAATATGATGTCATCAACATAGATTTGGCAAATGAACATATCATCGTTTGGTAAACAAGGTGTAATTAGCTTTACCAATTTTGAAGCCATTTTCAATCAAAAAAATCTCTAAGACACTCTGTAACACCCTAAATTTTCGCATCCTGCATTGCATACATGATCATGCATTAAACATTAGTATGATAGAAAAAATAAAAGAAAATAATTATAGCCTAAAACTTGTAATAGGGAATAAGTATAAAAATTATAATAATAATAAAAAAATATAAAAGATATAAATAAATAATATATATAATAAGAAATATATATAAAAAGTAAATAAATAAAATAGATAAGATAAATAAAAATAATAAAACATAGATAATAATATAATAATATATATAAAATATATAGAATAAAATATATAAATAAATAAAATATAAATAATAATATATTTATAAAAAAAAAAGAAAAGAAACACTTGCCGCTCCCATGCCCCGACCAGCCCACGGTACCGGCCCAGCCAAAGGTGACCGCGCGCGCCTCCCACGCGGCGCTCACGCGCCCGGGCCCCACCCGCCGCCCTCCCGCAGCGCTCGCCCACGCGGCCCCGCACCGCCGACAGCGCGGCGCGCCAGCGCGCACGAGTCCCCCGACCCCACGCCCCGTCGCCTGGCCCACCCCGCCGCCTGCCCCGACGCCCGCGCTCCCGTGCTGCGTGCGACTCCCGCGCGATCCCCACGCGCGCGACCCCGCTCCCACGCCCCGACCCTGGCCCCGCCGCCCCCTGGGCCCCACCCGACCGACTCCCGCGCCGAAACCCGCACCGCCCGCCTGATTTTCCCGCCTCCCGCACCGAATCCCACGCGCGCTCGCCCCGATTCCCGCTCGATCGCGCTTCCGCGCGGGCCGGCCCTAGTACCGCGTGCCGCCGGTTATAAAAGGGACCGAGGCCCTCGTGTTTTCCCCGATCCCAGAAAGCGCCGCTGCCCCCAGGGAAAAAAAGGATCCCGCCGCCGGTACAGAGGAGAAAAAAAGCACCAGAAGGCTGCGCCGCCAGGAGAAGAAAAGGAAGAAAAAAAGAGGGGAAGAAGAGGAAGAAAAAGAGGAGGGTGCCGTCGTCCACCGGAGATCGTCGCCATCATCGTGCCGCCGAGGGACTGCTGCGCCATCCACTTCGTCTACGCGTCACCCTCGTCCCTCGATCTTCGAAGCCATCACATCTACGGTAGGATTCGTTTTTCCGATGCGAATTTTAGCGACGTATTAAATCTAATAGACATAAATTGATTTTAGTTGCACCATAATTTTATTTTCAGCAGCATTAATCCCCGCTAAAACCCCCCTAAACTCATATGAACACGTATGAACTAGTTGCATCTAATTAATAAATAACCGTAGTTAATCAATTATTAAACTTTGCATGCATGCATATCATCGCATGTTGATTAATGTGTGTGCATCATGTTGATTTGTACGTATTTTCTTGTATGTGTGATCACGAGTAGAGGGAAGTGCTCAAGATATCGTGTAAGAGGATTTCGAGAATCAAGATTTCGAAACGCTTGAGCAACCCTATCCGCCGGAGCAAGGCAAGTGTCCTTGAAGCATATTGATCCTGTTTCTAAAATAAATGTTTTGTTTGCGAACTTGCATGCTTGTGTCAAATTGATGGGAATCCTATGGTAGGAAGTTTACTAGTTTTGTTTGACCACCCTTGTCACCTGGAATTTATGGTAGAGAGTCGGGAAGGGTTTTCACCTTTTTGCTTCGCTTAATTAATTGGGATGGAAAACAACACTACACGTTTAATTATGCATCAATGATATTCTGGTTAACGTGAACTGGTCAATATGGTATGGTGATGGGTGATCTAAGCAAGCCTGGTATGTGGATGGGTTGGATGTTATGGTGGTTTGCTTGCTTTAGATCTAAGGACCGGTTCATGCGAGAATAAGCCAGGACTACAGTGCCACCACGAGGCCAAGTATGGGTGTGGCATAGCTGATTAATTAGGGCTTTGCTAGTGCTGTTTGGACCATTGTGGATGCTCGGGGAAGGGGTAGTCGGATTGGGTTTGATGCTGATTGGTGGGACTACCCTGGGATCCGAATGGCTCAAGAGGGGGCCCTTGGTTGAAGATGTGCTCAGTTGGAGGCATCGCCACCGGTGAAACCTCAGTGGGGTCTAAATAGGCTAGTAATCCCTTTGTAAAGGCTATTTTGTGATCTCTTGGCCACACACCAACGGAAGTGTGTAATGTGACTGACGGGTCATGGGCATAAGGGAGGTTCGTAGTCGCCGACGGGTGATGAAATCACAAACACGTGGGTAAAGAGGTACAAACTCTGCAGGGTTAATTAAAACTATCATGATAGCCGTGCTCCCGGTTATGAGCACCTGGACAACTTCCATGATTGGAGGAAAATTGGGATTTGGGATGGTTATGGTTTGGTAATGGTTATGGTTGATATTTTGGTTATGGTTATGGGATGGAATTATGGTTTATGACATTGATTATGGATATTGACAATGGTAAATTATGGACTGGTATTATGATGGTTATATGGTTTATGATGGGTTTACTTCACATAAATATGATGCATTGCTTTTCCAAATGTTTTACTATACTTTTCAGCACTTAGCCATTATTATTGTCGTCATTTGAATCAGCCACATGTCATACTTTTCACACTTGCTGAGTACGACATGTACTCACTCTTGCAATCCCCCCAACAGTTGCAGGTCAGAATTGTGAGTTTAATGGCGATAATGCGGAGTTCTAGGCCGTGTCTACCGTCAACTTTTGCCTATGGTGTTATTGGAGCTGCGCTATCCCCTTTGCTTAGTTTGCTTAGTTGCTTAATTAGTTTATTTCTGCTGCAATAGTTGAACTTTTCATTAATATTCATTGGAGCTTGTATTCGAGGATAATATGGTTTGTGTAATAAAATTTGATAATAAATCTTGTTCTGTGGTAATTTTCTGTATACTCTTTTGTGATTGCACTCGTGTATGTGTGTTGAACATCCTGGGCACACATATGCGTTAGCTTGGTTCATTTTCGGAACCGGGCGTCACGGATTGGTATCAGAGCAACAGGTTGACCGTAGGACGCAGCCTGGATAGAACGGATACTTTAGAGCACATAGGAGCACTCAGGAATCGATGTGTTTTGCTTGGAGTGTTGTTTGCTATATATATTGTTTGCTTGTGTGCTTAATAGAGGATTTTGGGATGCTTTAGCATTGCCATGTACACCTAGGCTTGTATAGCTAGTTGGTTAGCTTCATATCCCTTGATGCATATAGTTGGGGACGTTCTCTAATTCTTACCTATTGCTTTTCTTCAAATGGTGAGAACTCGCAATCAGAGGGATGTCAATGATGGGGAGGAGAACCATGGAGCGCCTCAGAACAACAATGGACAAGGACCTGCTCATGGAGCTATCAATATCGAGCAGCTATTGGCCATGTAAAACCAGCTCATGCAGACCATGATACAGACTATGGGACAGCTGCAGGATGGCAATAACAACAATCAGCCTCATATACTGCCCCCGCCACCACCCCAGCCTCCTCACAACCGTTTGGGAGAGTTCATGAGGACCAGACCGCCTACCTTTGCACAAGCCACAGACCCAATGGAAGCTGATGATTGGCTGAAGTCCGTTGAGAAGAAACTTGCTATTGTCCAGTGCACTGATAGGGAGAAGGTTCTCTTTGCATCACATCAACTAGTTGGAGTAGCCGCCGACTGGTGGGAAGCTCTTTGCAACGCTCATGATAATCAGGAGGCAATCACTTGGGCTGAGTTTAAGCAGAGTTTCCGTTCTCACTATGTACCTGAAGGAGTTATGATACTGAGAAGACAAGACTTTGAAAATCTCAGGCAAGGAAGGATGAGCGTGAGTGAGTATCTCAACAAATTCACTCAATTATCAAGATATGCTCCAGAAGACATCAAAACTGATAGTAGGAAGCAATATTTGTTCATGAGAGGCCTCAACAATGAGATCCAAGTGCAATTGCTCAGTTGTGACTATGCCAATTTTCAGAAACTTGTGGACAAAGCAATTGTGGTTGAGAACAAGATCCATGAGATGGAGCAAGAAATCAAGAGGAAGGCGCCATATCAAGGACAACAACAAGGAAGTAATGTGCGCCCTCGCTTTGCGCCGCCCAATGCGCCTTACTTCAGTTCCTCTATTCCTGCTCAGCGCCCTGGTTATGCACCACGCCCAACTCAGTTTGTGCAGCAGCGCCCTGTCATGCAAGCAATGCCTTACGCGCCTCGTGCTGATTTTCCTGGAACCAATGCTCAAAACCAAGCTCGTCCCAATAATTCTGGTGGAGTTAAGAGGTGCTATACTTGTGGAGAAGCTGGACACTTTGCGAATCAATGTCCTAAGTTAGGCCTTGGTCAAGGAAGCAACGCGTCGAGGCAAAACCCAAGACCCAATGGAGGACAGCCACAAGGAAGCCGTGGACAGCAGAATTTTGCTTGTGGCAACGTAAACCATGTCTCTACGGAGGATGCTCAACAAGCGGATGACGTGGTCATTGGTATGTTTCTTGCCAACTCCAACCCCTCGACTATGTTATTTGATTCTGGAGCATCGCATTCATTCATTGCATCAAAGTATGTTGCCAAGTATAGTTTGCCTATCTCTCATATGAAGTTTACTCTGTTGGTTAAGTCTCCTGGAGGAGAGATGAGGACAAATATAGTATGTCCAAAAATAAGCCTTAGAATAAGGGGGGTAGACTTCTCAGCCAACCTCATTGTTTTGGATTCACAAGGAATCAGATGATCCGTTGGTGCAAAGTGCAATGGAAACACCATACGGAAACCGAAGCTACATGGGAACATGAATAAGACTTGAAGGCAGAATTCCCTCACCTTTTCTCCACGCTATCGAATCTCGAGGGCGAGATTCACTTTAAGGGGGGTAGATTTGTAACACCCTAAATTTTCGCATCCTGCATTGCATACATGATCATGCATTAAACATTAGTATGATAAAAAAAATAAAAAAAATAATTATAGCCTAAAACTTGTAATAGGGAATAAGTATAAAAATTATAATAATAAAAAATATATATAAAAGATATAAATAAATAATGTATATAATAAGAAATATATATAAAAAGTAAATAGATAAAATAAATAAGATAAATAAAAATAATAAAACATAGATCATAATATAATAATATATATATAAAATATAAAGAATAAAATATATAAATAAATAAAATATAAATAATAATATATTTATAAAAAAAGAAGAAAAAAAAACACTTGCCGCTGGCCAGGCCATACAGGCCCAGCCAGCGGTGACCGCGCGCGCCTCCCACGCGGCGCTCACGCGCCCGGGCCCCACCCGCTGCCCTCCCGCAGCGCTCGCCCACGCGGCCCCGCACCGCCGACCGCGCGGCGCGCCAGCGCGCACGTGTCCCCCGACCCCACGCCCCGTCGCCTGGCCCACCCCGACGCCCGCGCTCCCGTGCTGCGCGCGACTCCCGCGCGATTCCCACGCGCGCGACCCCCCTCCCACGCCCCGACCCTGGCCCCGCCGCCCCCTGGGCCCCACCCGACCGACTCCCGCATCGAAACCCGCGCCGCCCGCCCGTTTTTCCCGCCTCCCGCACCGAATCCCACGCGCGCTCGCCCCGATTCCTGCTCGATCCCGCTTCCGCGCGCGCCGGCCCTAGTACCGCGTGCCGCCGGTTATAAAAGGGACCGAGGCCCTCGTGTTTTCCCCGATCCCAGAAAGCGTCGCCGCCCCTAGGGAAAAAAAAGGATCCTGCCGCCGTTACAGAGGAAAAAAAAAGCTCCAGAAGGCTGCGCCGCCAGGAGAAGAAAAGGAAGAAAAAAAGAGGGGAAGAAGAGGAAGAAAAAGAGGAGGGTGCCGTCGTCCACCGGAGATCGTCGCCGTCATCGTGCCGCCGAGGGACTGCTGCGCCATCCACTTCGTCTACGCGTCACCCTCGTCCCTCGATCTTCGAGCATCTACGGTAGGATTCGTTTTTCCGATGCAAATTTTAGCGACGTATTAGATCTAATAGACATAAATTGATTTTAGTTGCACCATAATTTTATTTTCAGCAGCATTAATCCCCGCTAAAACCCCCGTAAACTCATATGAACACGTATGAACTAGTTGCATCTAATTAATAAATAACCGTAGTTAATCAATTATTAAACTTTGCATGCATGCATATCATCGCATGTTGATTAATGTGTGTGCATCATGTTGATTTGTACGTATTTTCTTGTATGTGTGATCACGAGTAGAGGGAAGTGCTCAAGAGATCGTGTACGAGGATTTCGAGAATCAAGATTTCGAAACGCTTGAGCAACCCTATCCGCCGGAGCAAGGCAAGTGTCCTTGAAGCATATTGATCCTGTTTCTAAAATAAATGTTTTGTTTGCGAACTTGCATGCTTGTGTCAAATTGATGGGAATTCTATGGTAGGAAGTTTACTAGTTTTGTTTGACTACCCTTGTCACCTGGAATTTATGGTAGAGAGTCGGGAAGGGTTTTCACCTTTTTGCTTCGCTTAATTAATTGGGATGGAAAACAACACTACACATTTAATTATGCATCAATGATATTCTGGTTAACGTGAACTGGTCAATATGGTATGGTGATGGGTGATCTAAGCAAGCCTGGTATGTGGATGGGTTGGATGTTATGGTGGTTTGCTTGCTTTAGATCTAAGGACCGGTTCATGCGAGAATAAGCCAGGACGACAGTGCCACCACGAGGCCAAGTATGGGTGCGGTGTAGCTGATTAATTAGGGCTTTGCTAGTGCTATTTGGACCATTGTGGATGCTCGGGGAAGGGGTAGTCGGATTGGGTTTGTTGATGATTGGTGGGACTACCCTAGGATCCGAATGGCTCAAGAGGGGGCGCTTGGTTGAAGATGTGCTCAGTTGGAGGCATCGCCACCGGTGAAACCTCAGTGGGGTCTAAATAGGCTAGTAATCCCTTTGTAAAGGCTATTTTGTGATCTCTTGGCCACACACCAACGGAAGTGTGTAATGTGACCGACGGGTCATGGGCATAAGGGAGGTTATTAGTCGCCGACGGGTGATAAAATCACAAACACGTGGGTAAAGAGGTACAAACTCTGCAGAGTTAATTAAAACTATCATGATAGCCGTGGTCCTGGTTATGAGCACCTGGACAACTTCCATGATTAGAGGGAAATTGGGATTTGGGATGGTTATGGTTTCGTAATGGTTATGGTTGATATTATGGTTATGGTTATGGGATGGAATTATGGTTTATGACATTGATTATGGTTATTGACAATGGTAAATTATGGACTGGTATTATGATGGTTATATGGTTTATGATGGGTTTACTTCACATAAATATGATACATTGCTTTTCCAAATGTTTTACTGTACTTTTCAGCACTTAGCCATTATTATTGTCGTCATTTGAATCAGCCACATGTCATACTTTCCACACTTGCTGAGTACGACATGTACTCACTCTTGCAATCCCCCCAACAGTTGCAGGTCAGAATTGTGAGTTTAATGGCGATAATGCGGAGTTCTAGGCCGTGTCTACTGTCAACTTTGCCTGTGGTGTTATTGGAGCTGCGCTATCCCCTTTGCTTAGTTTGCTTAGTTGCTTAATTAGTTTATTTCCGCTGCAATAGTTGAACTTATCATTAATATTCATTAGAGCTTGTATTCGAGGATAATATGGTTTGTGTAATAAAATTTGATAATAAATCTTGTTCTGTGGTAATTTTCTGTATACTCTTTTGTGATTGCACTCGTGTATGTGTGTTGAACATCCTGGGCACACATATGTGTTAGCTTGGTTCATTTTTGGAACCGGGCGTCACACACTCATACCAAGCTCTAGGAGCTTGTTTGGGGCCATAGAGAGCCGTACGCAGATTGTACACGTAGCTGGGGTACTCTTGATCTTCAAAACTGGGAGGTTGCTACATGTACAGCTCCTCCTTGATCAGTCCGTTGAGGAAGGCGCTTTTCACATCAATTTGATAAAGCTTGAAATCATAGTGAGTAGCATATGCAAGTAATATGCGAATCAATTCAAGCCTAGCTACGGGAACAAAACTCTCGTCAAAATCCAAACCTTCGACTTCTGAGTACTCTTTGGCCACAAGTCGTGCCTTGTTCCTTGTTACCACTCCATGTTCATCTTGCTTGTTGTGGAAGATCCATTTAGTGCCAACGATGTTGGACTTGGGTCTTTCAACAAGCTCCCACACTTCATTCCTTTTGAAGTTGTTCAATTCTTCTTGCATCGCAAAACCCAATCCGGATCTTTTAACGCATCTTCAACCCTGTACGGTTCCAAAGTGGATACAAAAGAGTAGTGTTCACAAAAATTAGCTATGCGAGATCGAGTTATTACTCCACTTTGGATGTGACCGATTATGTTGTCGACAGGATGATCTTTTTAGATGCTTTGATGTACTCTTGGATGTGGCACCTGTGGTCTTGAATCTTCATTATTATCATCTTCTTCTCCCCTTGGACAGTTGCCCTCATTGATTTTTTGATCACCTTGATCTTCATGAGGTTGATCTTGTGTGGATGCTCCCGTTGATAATTTTCCTCCACTTGTTGTTCATCTTCTTGATTCGCATTTGGAAGTGGCACATGTGGTCGAACATCACCCAAAGCCATTCTTCACAATGCATGACAGGGAGCTTCTTCTTGATCTAGCACACATTGATCAACTTGCTCTTCTTGAGAGCCGTTAGTTTCATCAAGCACTACATCAAGTGTCACTTCAACAAGTCCGGAGGCCTTGTTGAAGACATGATAGGTGTAGGAGTTTGAATCATAGCCATGTAAGAAACCTTCATCGGCCTTCGAATCGAAATTCGAAGCCCTGAGCTTCTTGTTTAAAATGTAACATTTTGAACCAAAGACTAAAAAATATGACATTTTCAGTTTGTTACCCGTGAGTAGATCATATGAGGTTTTCTGGAGTAGAGGATGAAGATATAGTCGGTTTATGGCGTGTGAGACGTATGTGTGCTGAATAAATTGGTTATGGCGATAAAAGTTTTTAATACTACCAAAACACCATTATCATCAAGGTCCGACTCTAGGTCCGAGATCCAGCAAGATCTGACGATAGGTCCGGCCTGTTTCAGGTAGCTCCGGCACTACGTCCTGCTAGCTTTGGTAATTTCTGGTGCTACATCCTATTAGTTTTGGTAAGCTCGTGTTCAAGGCCCGGTTGGCTTTGGCAAGGTTCAGAGCTTAATCACAGTGGTTCAGATCTTAATTTGCAATGTTTCGAAATTGCTTTTTGGATTATGGAAAGTTTGCTTAGTTTTCTTTTACTATGTTTTTGGTGTGTTTCGGTAATTATTGTTGATATCTTTTTGCTAAGGATTGCAACATACTTATGTGAGGTGCTCACGTATGGTGTTGTGGTTTCGGAACTAATGTGAGTCAAGTCGAGGACTTGTGATGGGAAGTATTGATGGTTTATTCATCTGCAGGTGGTGCTTGAGTTCAAGACATGGCTGGTGACGGGATCCATTGAACTAGTCTTAGGGAGAAGATGAGGTTCAACAACAAAGTTCGGGAGGAATTGTGGTTGAGTTGATCGGGAGGTCGCGCAGCATGTATGAATCAAGAACAATGCATATGAAGGTATTGTGGACGTCATTGGAAGGTGCTTGCACGTGTGCAAGGAGTGCATGGACATGGCTAAGTGGTTCCGAGGCGTCATGAAGAGATGTGGACGTAAAATAAATTTCGGAAAGGTCCAACCGACTAGGTTATGGACTCAGGCTATGGCTGAGTCGTGTTTGACTCAAATATGGAATGTTTTGAGTTGGTTATGATAGTATTTCGTGTGGGTCACGAATTTGAGTTGTGTTAGGAATGTGGGATACATTCCTAAGGTGTTTCGGAGTCTTAAGATTGCTTCTATCTGCGTATAGAAGAGCCTTGAGCAGTTATGCAAAGTTTTGATTCGTGAATTCAGTAGGATTAGAGCCCTAGTTAGGTTTGGGTTGGCCTAAGGGCTGGTTATATAAGCAAGCGAGGTCAGAGCTTGTGGTGCACGACTTTGGGGCTGTTCCTTGTGAGTTTTGATCAATAAAATTCATAGTCTAAAGGAGCTTTTGTGCCTTGTTCATCCGACTTGTTTTCTTCAAGCCTTTCTCGTCGAGTTTCTGCACAGCACTACCTTGCTTAGGTGGTTTTATCATAAATCTAGTTTTACATATCCGATTGACATGATTCTTGTTGGGTTATCTTCATAACTTGATTGTCTATCATCTGTTAAAATTTCACGGTCATTGGATTTGTAGTTTCTGATCTACACGAGTTTCTTTACAGTGTTCTGGAACTATTTTTTTGGGTAATGCAGATTGACCTTTGTTCGTACTTTCGATCGTAACTTGAGTTTTTCTCAACGGATTTTCCTGATTCTTATTGTGACGACTTCGTGACTTGTTTCTCTACAATCTATACTAGTTTTGTGACAGATGAATGTAAAAGATCTAAATTCAAAGTACAAAGTTCATAAAGGAGAAATTTAATTTGGATGGGGAAAAAACCAAATTGGAATTTGAATAATTCAAACCAATAATTCGAAAATTTAAACCATGCTCCAGTTCAAACTTTGCCAAAATAAATATTTGAGTTCATAATTAGCTTCCAAATGTTCCAAATAGCATCTCTGTCAATTTTCATAAAATTTGGAGCTCAAATTCTAATTAATTCAATAGGTACATTGAATTCTATTTGAAATCCATCTGAAACTGAACCAGTTGGGAAATCAAATTCCAGAATCTGAATCTACACATTTAAATTGGCCTCTCCACAAAAATCTGGAAATTTTTGTCAATTCTAGGTGGTGGAGTTAAGTTACCAGAAAAGGATTGACTTGCGGAGAGCTGTGAAACCCACTGGTCAGTGGGACTTCTACGGGAGTGCTCTGCACGCCGTTTTTCCAGCGCTGCCCCGCTCGACACCGCACGGCATGCACCATGCCAGCGAGCTGCTTGCCTGCCTGCATCATGGCGTGCTCCCTACACCTCCCCCTCTCTATCACTGCTCCGTTGACCGTGTGGAAATGCAGCGCCATTCTTCACCTGTTCTCTTCCGAGCTCTCCTCGTCGCCCTTGCTGCCTCCCCGTGTAGCTCCGCTTCCAGGCCGAGTTGGCGCTCAAGTGCAACAGCAATAAGGTGCACCAAGTTCCCCCCTAGCCTCTGGAACCATCGGTTCCTTCGTCCCTTATGTTTTGCCTTGGTATTTTGATGTTTCCTCGGAGCTCGCGGATGAAGCCACCGGGAAACCTTCTGCTCCACGAGGACAGGCCACTACAAGCAAGTTCTCTTCTCCTTCCTTAAAGCAATTAGGTGCGCAAAGGTACATAGATGCTTCTGGAAAAGTTTCAGCCCCTATCGCGCCTCCTAGCTTTCGTATCTCGATGTTCACCGTAGCTAGTCCATACCAAGGTCACTAGATCATCGGTTTAATTTCATTTTTACGTGCAACAATTTTTCAATCCAATCAAGTGTAATCCTCTAGATCTCCCGGCACTTCATCTCACCAAAAATGAAGGGAAGTCATCGAGAGACGAGGTCGGATTTCGAGTTTTCGCGACTGCCAATGAAAATCCGTCGGTCCGCCGTCGAACCCGTAGTTGTCAGCTGTTCCACCACTTTTGCACCTCCCAATCATCTTCCTCATGCTCCCAGGAACATTCCCAGCCTTTCCCCGAATTTCTTGCGCCATTTCCGAGCGATTCCCGCCATCGTCGAAACCCTAGCTCCGCAGCCGCCATTGTACGCTCACCTCCGATCATCGCCGTCGCGATTGGACCTCACCAGCGTGTAGCACGCCCAATTTTAGGGTTTGGCGGCCACGGCCAAGCCGAGAGAAGGTCGACACAGCGAGTCCAGCACGCGCCGCCCCTGGCGCGAGGTAGACGAAGGGTGGCGGGCCCCGCATGTCAGCGACTCATTCTCTCACTGGGATCAGCTGTGGTCGCGGATCCGGTGTGGCTGCGTGGGTTAATCCTGTGGCCCTCGGTGTGGCCAGATGCGATTGGCTTAATTCAAATGAGAGGTCCGGCCTGGATTATTTGAACTTGCCCATTGGAAATTTATTCTGGAACTTGAGCCAACTTCTAAATTTAATTTCTCCTAGCATACTTGCTCAAATAATTCCCAATAAATTCTTGTAGACTAAACTTGATCTAAGCTTTTCAGTAGTGCATCTTTTGGGACATGAAAGTCCCATAATTATTATAGTTAATTCCTTTGAGCTAACTGCTCGGGAAATTAATAACTCCTGTTCTGTTCATTGGAAAATTCCCAATTTCTGTCAGAATGCTCTTAAAAATACACTTGATCCCCAGTAAAAATTTCAAGTTCATTGGACTTCATTTACTTGACCAAATAGTGTTCAAATCACCTATGTCAATTGAAAAATGGAAAACATACAGAAACATTTTCAAAATTTCTTGCAAAATTGTAAAATCAATTTCTCCCTGTAGGAAGCTTAGAAAATTATGAAACAAATTTTCCTAGAACTAGTGAGACAGCCTCTACGTTGATCCTCGACTTTTAGCCATGAAAAAGCTTTAGAATTAAAACCAAATTTCAGAGAATGATTTTATTTGTTGGAATTTTAGAGACAACAACCTTCCATGAACATCTCCATTTTTTGGTCTAGATATTCCAAATAGAACCTAGTATCCAATGTAAAAATCCCAAAGCCAATTGAAGTAATTTACATACCTGATCAGTAATTATAAGATCTTTTCTATAGTTTCTATATCACTCATGTACTTTATATATTGCATATCATATAGTAACCGAGATCAAGGAGGAGCTGGAGCCATTGCAGAGTATTCTTCTAGAAGCTAACTATCTCTTTAACTCACAGCCAGGCAAGCCCCGATTTGCATTTAAGTGCTATTTCAAATTTCTATTTGTATCACTTATGTCTAGGATCAGTTTTGCGCATTAGGGCTAAGGTGCTTGTTAATCCACATGCATGACCCACAAATCCCATGGAGTATTGTGTAGTCCTACAGCCCGACGATCAGAAAATGCCATGCTTATGTTCATAGGAATCGGGTAGAAGTCGAGTATTTGGAATCTACTCGCGAGATAGGATTTTATCACACGAGAAAGATTTGATTGGAGAATGGTTTATGAATGTGAAATTGAGACCGAGCAGCGGGTTGCATGCAGCGAGACGAGGTCTCACCTGCGTAGCCCTGCTTGTGCCGATTGAGGACCGATCCGTGTGTGGCCCTGCTGGACAAGTTTGAACTGTACCAGATGCATACTGGGCATATGGAACACAAGAAACCGATGTAACTTGATAACTTGGATGTTGAGGCATAGCCCACTGTCGATAGGGGTGGGTTGAGGGTAGCAAGGTGTAAATCGGCCGGTGGCAAAGACACGCTCCGTGCGGGGACCTTGTTTACGCAATGGTGGGACCAGTTCGGCGTTTGAGTTTCTAGTGAAAGGTTGTTGCGTATGACGCTGTGAGGCGCACGGCATGCTCCTTAGGCACGGGTATACGAGACATGTTATTCGGGTGTGTCCTAATTGCAATCACCATCCCTCATAGTTATTTGAGTACCACTTCTTCACTGCGCTGTGATGTAGTAATATTGAAGAAGTTAGGAGAATACGATGTATTGAAATATAATTGCTTTGCAACTATGATTGCTATAGATTATGCTCACTAAAGTCACTGTCATTAAACATTTAAGCTGCTGCTATTAACTTGAAAAATGATGATCAATATATAAGCGAGTCATTTACTGCTATATCTATTCCTATGTTAATTATCTCTGCATGTAGAGTTCCATGTTTAGATGAGACGATTAAGTCTTGCTGAGCCTTCGTGCTCATGGTTGCTATATTAAGTTGTATGCAGGTGAGACGTATGAGAAGGGACCGAGGATGAGGCGATGCCCCAGTCGGGGTATACCACCGAGTGGAAGCCGTGCACGCTGCCGTAAAATTGTGTGTTGCTAGTGTGCTGCGTCTGCAGGCTAGACGGCTGTACTTTTGCATAGCTAGGCTGAGAGTTTAGCTATAAGTATTATCTTCCGCTGTACATTAAGTATTGTTAAAGACTTCTGCTGTTTATATAAATAAAACATTGTATTTTGTCGTATTCTTTTTGTGTGTGCTGTTGGGTGCCGCATCGCACGGCACCACCCTCTGCGATTCTTGGAATGTGTGAATCCCAATCCTCATTACCTGGTATCAGAGCAGCATTGGGAATAGCACGCTCAAAAAGAGCCTATTTTGAAAACTTAAGAGTAGTCGAGTGAGGATTAGTTACTATGCCCACATAAGGTCTATTATAGTATTAGTTATTTAAGGTGGCAAGCTAACTTATATGTTATTATATTCTGTCACGACGCTCCGACGTTAGGTAAGAGGTAAGATATGCCACCGCAAGCGGATCAATTGCGGTATGCTCACCATGCGAGAGGTAGCATGTGATTGTTTCCGTGGCTTGGAACGGAAATGTTAATATGAGTCTCTGAAACTTTCCATGTTTCTGAGAACATATGACACGCAGTACCCCAGCGTGCTTCAAAGTTAGTTGGAGCCCCCGTCGGGTGGGACATAACCCGATGTGCCCCCTACTGGTGCAGCAGTATGCAAAGACGTGGGACTCCGTTGGGTGGTAGAAAACTCGGTCATGTACCTCGAGACGTGGCGTAGCTTGGGGCGGCCCGTATGGAATGATAGGGGGCGAATGTTTTTACTTTAATGTATATTATTGTGAACTGTTCACCTGTGCGGGCTGTGCCGTACGGCACCATATGATTGATCTATCATTTCTTTGTAGATGCAGTACACTAACCACGTTTAAGTAGCTCGAGTAGAAGGCGTTTGCGAGGGAACATCATTACTGCCACCGTTGAGACGTATGCCGGGATACCGGCTTAGGATTCTCTTTGGTGAGGGCGTAGTACTGGCATTGCATTCGAGTTTTATCAGGCACGTCGACGACGCTATCCGTGCTGGTGTTGTGACTCGACAACAAGTAAAAATTTCCAACGTAGGACTAAGTTTGAATTTGTAATCTTCCATTTGGAGCGTGCTGGTCAGATTTACAATTGATCGTGTGGTCACTTGGATAAGCGGACATATAGTTTGGAAACTTGAGGAAGTCATCCACAAGTTTCATTTTCAGCTCCAAGATAGATTTAAAGATTTAAAACTTGAAAACTTCACTTGAACTTCAATTGCCCAGTTCCCAGTTCAAACTGTAAACTGGACAGAAAATTGACTAAGTTTGGAACAGCATAACGTCCAGTATATTTCACCCCTTAAGGTCTACCATAAATGGTTGGAAAGCTTAGAGAGTCCTCTAAAACTCTTATGTTCAACTCCAGATCAGAATCTCCTTGTAAACTAATGAAAATTCAAATTACCAAACTCCATTAAATATGGACAGAGACTGGACTGTTTCTATTCCCTGTCACTGTCTTGGTCATATCTCTTTGTAGAATCAACGAATGACTTCATATAATACATTTGTGTAATCCTGATGGTGTACAAAACAATGTTGTAATTTATGATTTTCGCATATCTTGATCTTTTGTATCTGAAAAAATGTGGACAAAATCAGCCTTAGACACTGGAGGTGCTGTCAAAATTTTTCTAGAAACACTGTCAAGTTGCAAAAATCATATCTCCTTATACAGAAATGATCTGGAAGCAAATAAATACATCATGGAATGAGCACTGAGTTTACTACAATTTTGTAGTTGAACTCATGTTCTTAAAGTTCTTCTAACTGGATGAAAATTTCATGTTTCTCCAGACTGGTAAAAAGGAACAGAAACTGTGACGGAATTCCAATGTTATGTTTCCTTTGGCATTTGAATTTGAATTCACTTTCATAATTGAATTTTCACATCCATGATCAGTTTATCAACGATGTTTATTGAATTTGAGTATTTGACTCATTCGAATACTTGTTTTATAGATGACGGATGTGATGCTATTGCCGGACGGTTGGGTGTTCTCCACGTGCGCCAATTGTCCAGACTTCCCGAGCATGCTGCGGGAGGTGCTCCAACAGTTTTGCTTCTTCGAGATGACATGATATTGGGGTCAAGAGGCGGTTGACAGAGGCGTACTGTCATGTACCGTCCTGGTCTACATCCCGGCTAGTCCAAGTATTTATGGATGTGCTCCTTTTTCGGTCACTATCCAAGGAGCTCGTTTGGAGGACACGTGGGCCATTGCAACGGGTGAAGCGCTTATGAAGCTTTGTGAGCTTCATCAAGATGCCATGGCCGGGACACAATCTGCTCTTCTCCCGGTCCGTGGTGCTGCTGGTTTTGAGTGGCAACATCGTATGGTTGCGTCCTATCAACCATATGGCGACACAACCTCAACAACACTTGGGACGTATGCCGCTGCATCCAGCATGGTGGTTCTCGCACAGGGTGCAATTCTTCGGGAGCAGATCGAAGCCTTGAGGCAAGCGATGGAACGGGGTGACACTCTTGATTATATCAATGAGAACCTTTGTAGGGTCAAAGAGCACGTGAAAAGCTAGGGGGTTAATGGTATATTAAAAAATCTTACGCAGCGGAAACAACTAAATCCCAACCCCTTCGGCAGAAAAACGATCTGTTAAAGAAATCGTGTGGGAGACTAATCTTAAACGTGTTTCACTGTGAAAAAATTGATAGATATCAGAGAGAATCAAGTCACGAAAATGACACACCAAGAATCACTCAAATCCGTTGAGAGAAACTCAAGTTACAATTGAATGATCGAACAAAGGTCAATCTGTCCTACCAGAGAAAAACAGTTTTGGAACGCTGCAAAGAAACTCGTGTATATCAGAAACCACAAATCCAATAACCGTAAAATTTTGATAGATGATAGATTCTCAAGTTTTGAATACATCTTAAAAAGAATCACGTCAATTGGATCTGTAAAACTCGAGTTATGATAAAACCACTGAAGAAAGGTAGTGCTGTGCAGAAAACTCGACGATAAAAACTTGTCTGGAACAAGTCAGATGAACAAGGCACAAAAGTTCCTTCAAACTACGAATTTTATTGATCAAACAACAGGAGGAACAGCCCTAATGTCGTCACCCACGAGCTCTAGCCTCCCATGCTTATATAACCAGCCCTTAGGCCAACCCAATCTCAACTAGGAATCTAATCCTACTCAAATCACAAATTGAAACTTTCCATAACTGCTTAGGACTCTTCTATACGCAGATAGAAGCAATCTTAAGTCTTTCAAACACCTTAGGGACGTATCCCACATTCCTAAAAAACTCAAATTCGTGACCCACACGAAATCCTATCATAACCAACTCAAAACTTTCCATATTCGAGTCAAACACGTCTCAGCCGCACCCCGAGTCCATAACCTAGTCGATTGGACCTTTCCGACAATTTCTTACGTACACATCTCTTCATCACGCCTCAGAACCATGTAGCCACGTCCATGCACTCCATACACACGTGCAAACATCTTCCAACGATGTTCACAATACCTTCATATACATTGTTCTTGATTCAAACACGTTGTGCGACCTCCCGATCAACTCAATAACAATTCCTCACGAACTTTGTTGTTGAACCTCATCTTCTCCCTAAGACTAGTTAAATGGATCCTGTCACTAGCCATGCCTTGAACTCAAGCAACACCTGCACATGAATAAACAACCAATACTTCCGAGCACAAGTCCTCAACTTGACTCTCGTTAGTTCCAAACACAACACCTTACGTGAGCACCTCACATAAGCTTGTTGCAAAGCATAGCAAAACGATATCAGCCATATCAACCAAAACGCACCAAAAACATAGCAAATGAATACTAAGCAATCTTTCCATCAGTGTAAGGCAAGTACGAATCATTGCAGCATAAAAGCAGAACCACTGCGATCAAGTTCCAAACCTTGCCAAAGCTAACCAATCCTTGAACTGGAGCTTACCAAAGCTAGCCGGACCTAAGCGCCAGACCTGGATGATAAAGGTGGTATTCAAAACTCTTGACGAAAACTTTTATCACATTGGTCTCACAATGTATTCAAAACATAGGTCTCACAATGTATTCAAAACTTTTATCGCCATAGCCAATGTATTCAGCACACATAGGTCTCACAATCTCCCTCTTGATGAATGCATTGGCAACACCACTTAAGATGCGAACATTGGCTTATTCACATTGAAAGTTTTGAAAACAATTTCTCCCCCTTTGTAAAACAGAAATAAAATGAGAAAAAGAAATTCTTCCTTTGAGAAGAATCGTGCCAAAAACAATCGTCAATATGTGAAATGTGTAATAAATTTCTCCCGCTTGCATACTTGTCTTTAAAAATTCACATATTATCTCTCCCCATTTGACAATGTATTCAGCAGGGTTCAAAAGAGAAATTTCAAATGTTATGAGCATATTATAACATATATATATATATATATATATATATATATATATATATATATATATATATATATATATATAAAGCTCATCCAAGTCATACTATCAAGTAACTCACACTATCACGTCAATGAGTTACATAAAGTAGTGCAAGCCATGCTAGAGATCAAATGTAATTTTCAATTGAAACAAGTCATGATCTCACAAACTTAACTATTTCAATACCTGAAAGCATGACACTTGTTGCTGCATTTTATTATTTATAGCACAAACATTTAATATATGACATTTGCAAGAGATTATATGCCGCATCTGCCTTATTCGAACCAACCAAGCCAAGCCTATGTCACTTGACAATCAGAAGCTTAAGGACATGATTTTAGTCATACACAACTTCTTCCAAGTTCATATCTAAGTGCAATGATAAGCCAGCTCAAAAGAAGAAGTGCGATGCGTGCATATTCTCTTGATCTTTTCTCTATTTATATTTTTTCATAAAAACTCAACATGTGAGTTGATTACATGATTAATTCTTGATGATTAAAAGCACTTGTGAGCATGCAACAAGTTCAAAACAGCAAGAAAGTTTGACCATGACCATATTTAGTGTAAGTAATTATTCTAATTACTATACATGGAAAAAACTACAAAATGTATAACACGAGTAATGTAGTAAGAACTTTCAGCATGTTAAAGGAATCACAAAGTCATATATGTATGAAATACTATGCGCATATTATTTTAATTCTAGATTCACACATAAACTTCTCAAGTTTGAAAACTCCCCCTCAATTTAAGCCATGAGGATGCATAACCCCTATTTCACTACGAATGTAACAAAAACGAGTGAAATCCAAAGGTTTTGTAAAAATGTCAGCAAATTGTTTTTCGGTATCTACATGGTGAATCACAATGTTTTCTTTTTCAACATTATCACGGAGAAAGTGATATCTAATGTCAATGTGCTTAGTTATAGAATGTTGCAGGGAGTTTTTTGCAATGCAAATGGCACTAGTGTTATCACAAAACAGTGGAACACTATGTACATCGACCAAATAGTCCTTAAGTGTTTGAACAATCCAAAGAATTTGTGAGCAAGCACTAGCAGCTGCTACATATTCAGATTCAGCTGTGGGTTTTGCAACTGAGTTTTGTTTTCTAGAGGACCAAGCAACAAGTGAATTACCAAGAAAATGACAAGCACCACAAGTTCAATTCCTATCAATCCTACAACCTACAAAATCAGCATCCGAAAAAGCTTTCAAAGTAACAGATGAGGAAGAAGGAAGAAAAATGCCAAATTCATGAGTTCCATGTAAGTACCTGAGAATCCTTCTAACGGCTTGATGATGTGAAGCACGTGGGGAGCTTGAAACCATGCACAAAGACATAAGATGAATTGTATGTCAGATCTTGATGCTGTGAGATACAAAAGTGATCCAATCATGCTTCTATATTCTTTTTGATCCATGGGTTCACCATCTTCATCAAGTTCACGTGTTGTTGCTATTCCCATTGGTGCCCGAAGAGGCTTGATTTTGTCCACGTTGAAGCGCCTTAGGAGGTCTTTTGTATACTTCGTTTGATGCACAAAGGTACCCTCCTTGGTTCGCTTGATTTGTAGCCCCAAAAAGTACGTAAGTTCTCCCACCATACTCATGTCAAACTATGAACTCATCATAGCTGAAAACTTGGACACAAGATCATGAGAAGCACAACCAAAGATAATATCATCCACATACACTTGAACGAATAATGAGTCATTGCCATGGTTAAGCACAAAAAGAGTTTTATCAACCTTTCTCATGGTAAACCCCTTTTCAAGTAAGAATGTTTTTAAACTATCATACCATGCTCTAGGGGCTTGTTTGAGACTGTACAAGGCTTTGGACAGTTTGTAAATATGATTAGGAAAATCTGAATTTTAAAACCTGGTGTTTGTTTGACATAAACCTTCTCATCTATGTAGACAATAAGAAAAGCACTTTTAACATCCATTTTATAAAGGTTAAAACCTTTAGATGCAGCAAAAGCTAATAAAATTCTTATGGCTTCTAATCTAGCAACAGGAGCAAAAGTTTCATCAAAATCTAGACCTTCAACTTGAGTGAAACCTTGAGCAACCAACCTAGCCTTATTCCTAACCACAACCCCATCCTTACTTTGTTTATTTTTCAACACCCATTTAGTTCTATTTAAAGTGTGACCTTGAGGTGGAGATACAAGTTTCCAAACATTATTTCTCTCAAAATTTTCTAACTCTTCTTGCATAGCAATAATCCAGTATTCATTAGTGAGTGCGTGTGATATATCTTTGGGTTCAAAAGAAGCGACAAAATCAGAATGAGCATGAGAGTTTGGATCGCAAAACCAGGACCTGTGACTCGTTCGTGCAAGCTTCCAATAATTTTATGTGGAGGATGACTTTTGAACCCGGGAGGGGGGGCGGAGTGGACACTTCACGAGCTTCTTCTTCATCGTGCTCATCACATATCGATGAGCTTGAGACTTGAGGAGGATCTGGACCAGCAATGGTGGTCGTCGGTGGTGGCTGTGAATCAAAATCAGGAGCTGGAACAATGTCATTAGCTGCTGAATTTTTGGGCAGCAGCACCACTTCTTCCTCATCTTCAATGAAAATGCTCTCCGCCTGCGGATATGGATCCAGACCTGCAATGTTTGAGCTAGTACCTGTGCTAGCTTCATCAAAAGAGACCTCACATGTCTCCAAAATTTCGTTAATGTCAAGTAAAAGCACACGATAGCCTCTAGTATGAGATGGATAACCAAGAAACATGCCATCAATGGATATAAGTTCAAATTTATCAAGATTACCATGTCTCTTAACAAAGAATTTGGAACCAATGACCCGAAAGTGTGTAACACTAGGCCTATGTCCAAATCGGAGCTCATATTGTGTTTTACCTAGCTTAGCACGCAAGAAAACACAATTTGAGACATAACAGGCGGTTGCAATTGCATCAGCCCAAAATTTCCTAGGAGTTTGATATTCATCAAGCATACTCCAAGCCAACTCAACTAAGGTTCTGTTCCTTCTTTCTAGAACAACATTTTGTTGAGGTACATATCGTGAAGAAAATTGATGATCTATTCCATTTTCAGCACAAAAGTGATCAAAATATTGATTTTTAAATGCGGTTCCGTTATTACTTCTAATTGCTTCTAAAGATCCTAGGTGATCAATTAATAATCTAAGAAATAAAGTTCTAAAGTGACTAAAAGCTTCATTCTTAGACGCCATAAAGTAAACCCAAGAGTATCTAGAATAATCATCAACAATCACAAGAACAAACCATTTACCTCCGAAGTATTGAACACGTGAAGGTCCTACGGTGTCAAGGTGCAAAAGTTGACCCGGTTCAGTTGTCATGATCATTGTGAGAGGAGTATGTGAACCTGCAACCATCATAGCATGTCTACAAGAAGAGCACACAATTTCTTTGTCCCCTTTAAACTTAGGCAGCCCACGTATGCAATCAAGAGCACTAACACGCGTTAGATGATCAAATCCTACGTGACCAAGTCTACGATGCCAAAAATATAAGTCCTTTTAATCATTAGCAACTACACACCAATGCTTAGAGGAAGACATATCAAAATCAGCTTCAAAAACTCTTCCAAACCGATACATGTTAAAAATAAGCTCACTATTTGAACCTACAACTTTGAAACAGTTTTTATTGAAAATAATTTACAGATTTTCGTCTAGCAATTGTGAAACATAAAGCAAGTTGTATTTCGAATTTTTAACAAGCACTGCATCCTTCAAAGTGTAGTGATTATTTACTCTAATCAAACCCTTAGCAATTATAGGAGTTAAAGAATTATCGGCAAAAGTAACATTCTCTACACGTGACACGAAAGAGAGGGAGGAGAACCATTCTTTGTTACCGGTCATGTGGCATGAGCAACCTGAATCCACAATCCAAATGTTCTCCTTCCTCAAGCGTGTAACCTACATAGAAGCACAATACATCGATGACTCAATATTGGGATTAGTCAAAAGGCATTTAGGAAACCAGTACTGAGTCACACGACGTCCAGCTGGAATAACACGCAAAAGCTGAGATAAAACAGCGGGTTTATGAGCCAAAACTTGAGGATTTTCGTACCCAACTACTGTCGTACGAGATGTTACATGTGTAGCACAAAAAACAATAGGTTTGGTAGCAACCTTTGCATGTTTTCGACTCATTACAACAGATTGCATGTTCCTATTATTCGGTTTAGCAAGTGCTGTAAATTTTGCATGAAAGTTATGAGATCTAGCAATCATTCTTTCTTTTTTCCGTTCTTTAGCTAGTCTATAACAAAAATCTATGACATGACCATCTCTACCAAAGTAAGTAGAATGAAATTTAACTCTGTGTTCATGTCTAGATGAGTGAGCAACATTTTTATTTGAAACCAAATGAGACAACACTCCTGCAGATTTGAAAACCACTTCTTTTTGTTTAGGAACTGTTTGAATCAAACCACTTCCTAATGACTTTACAATTTTAGTTGGATGTGCCTTAGCATGAGCATGAGAATCTAAACCTAAACCAGTTTTATCATTGCAAGACTTGGAAGAATTCAGCAGCAAGTTTAGGTTCTTATTCCCATTGCAAAACTGATCTAATGTCCTATGCAAAACCGATCTAATGTCCTATGCATGTTATCAAGGCAATTTTCACACGAAGTTTTTCCTTTTAATTTGCAATTGGAACAAAATTTAACTTCATGAAAACGTAAAGCATTGTTCAATATAGAGATTTCATTCATAGCATCTTGTAGTTTCTCATCAAGATCATCACAAGTAGAACAATGCAAATCAAAAGTGGAACAGCTAGAATCTTTCATGTTTTTATCATTAAGTGCAGCAAGCTCTCTATTCTTTTCAATTTCTAACTCAATTTTATCAAGTGTGAAGGTGGGCACACTTCTTAATAAGGATAACTGTTCATATATTAAATCACATGAGGGACATGCAGCATCACTAGGAATCAAAGTTTTTAAACGGTTAATTTCAGATTCTAGTGATTCAATTTTAGCAGGACTATCTCTGAGCATTTTGTCCTTTTTCTTAACTATAATAGTGCCACGGGAAATGGCATCACATATTTCTTCGCAAGTAGGACATACCTCTTCATTGTCGTTGTTGTGTTCTGCATCCTCCAGACTTGATCTTGATTTGCACTCCATGAAGCACAAGTCTGCCAAATCATCTTCATCTTCATCACTTCCAATGTCCACATCTCTTGAACCAAGTTCTTGAAGTGCGGAGATAAAACTGCTCACCAATTGACGTCCTGTAAAACCCTTCCTTTTCTTCATAGATTTTGCAGAGGAGTGTTTCGTCGTTGTTTGCTTTTCATTCCGGGAAGTAGGATCTGAAAGTTTTGGGCAATTTGAACAAAAATGTCCTGTCTTACCATGTTCGAAACATCATTGACGTCCGGAGCTTCCTGTCCTTCTAGTTCTCACATTTTGCAAAGCTTTTGAGAACCTAGTAGAGAGAAGTACTAGCTCTTCCCCTGGAAACTCCTCAATCTGTTCAAGGGTTAGATAGGACAACAAAGCAAGTGTACCACAAGATGAAGATTGACCGGAGCTAGGCATGTCATGTTGAGAAACAAAAGCAATAGACTTGTTGGGGTTCCTACGTGATATTATGTCAATTTCACGAGTTTTTAACTTGGAATATAGCACATCTAAAGTAAGTGTGTCGGTACCCTGCGTACCATATAACCCTTGGGACTACAAAAAGACCGAATGAACTTCACCTGTCTGAGTTGAAGACCAGCGAAGGCCCCACGTGTCATACGGGACCGGACCTGCCTCCCATCTATGGTTAGTCCCGGTGCTGCTACGTGTATACTGCAACCGGACCTACATACCACACATGGGATAGCTCTGGTGCTAAACACCTGTGCGGCACCCGCGGACCTAACCACCGGCAGAGGGAAGCTCCGGTACCGACACATGTACATCTACACCGGACCTACCTATCCCAGACGGAAAGCTCCGAAGCTGCCATGTGTCCAACCGCCGGACCTTCAACCTCAGCAGTCAGACTGGTGAACCCCCAACGGCTCCGACCTTCAAGGGGCAATCAAAGACTTCAAGACCCGATTAAGTGTCATTAATACCTTATTAATGACACACGATTGGATGGCCCTTAATACCAGTAACAGCACTGTCAAGGCCCATTACCACTCTATTAAGGGTAATTAACCTCGTTAATTGTGTACTAAACATCAGTAACCGCCAGGGCCACGTGTCAGGCCAGGCTAACGATGTAACGACCAGCCCTCGTACTATAAAAGGACTGGTCAACGATACACAAAGGGACGGACTCTCTCTCTCTTCTGGGGGACTCGCTCTCTCTGATCTCGAACTCTCTAAGGCCCGAAGCTAGAAGCTTTGGACTCTTAGACGCTCAATAAAACAACTACACACCCCGTGGAGTAGGGAATTACGCTCAGGCGGGCCGAAGCACATAAATCCTTGTGTCTATTTGCCATCGTCTTTTGAATCCTTGCACGTGCAATACCGAACTACAAACTCCGTGGGATACCAACGGTACTACCAGGAGAATTGCCAAAAAACACTCTGACAGTTGGCGCGCCAGGTAGGGGGAGCACGAGATTCGAAGATGGTGAACTCTGCTGCTGGATCGTCCAACGGCAACCCGCAGTGCAACCTGCTGGAGGTAATCCCTCCAATGTGCAGGAGCTAGCAGGTGCCGTGGCTCCAGCAGAAGTCATGCCTCCGCCGCCACCATCCGCACCGGCAAATCAAGCTAGAAAGCGGGACGGGGCATCTGTGCCGGTCACGGCATTGGCTAACAAGAACCATGAACACGCACTCCATGCAGCGCGTGCTCTTCTCCAACGCCCACCACCTCCAGGTGCATCCCAGGGTGCAATGGAGCAGTGGAGGGCTGATGTGGAACATTTGGTTGCAACAGCAGCCGATCGCATCAGCAACCAAGGTCCTCCCCCCTCGGGGCGAGCCTCATCGCAGCAACAGACTATGTCGGGCAGACTTGGTCTGCACGCTTCCCAACATAGGGGGCGTGCTGCGTCTCGACAAGTGACGTAACTACCTTCCGGGGCAAGACGCACCCATACGGTAACCAGGATTTCAACTCACGACCTCCGGGCGAAGCTTGATCGCCGTTACCGTCAACAGGACGGCCGCGTCCATATCGAGCGTGCTCGTGAAAGGCGAGAGGCTCAAGGCAGTCCTGCTACCGAGGGAGTAGGAGGAGGCCGTTCTGACCTGGCCATGCACCTACGCATGATCATATGGCCACAAAAGTTCCGGCCTCACCTGCCGGAGAAATTTGATGGGACCATCAATCCCGCTGATTTCTCCAGATTTACTCCACCGCAATCCTTGCAGCCAGAGGCAACGAGGCTGTAATGACCAACTACTTCCCCGTGGCTTTGACTGGGACCGCCAGGTCCTGGTTCATGAGCCTTCCGCCCGACTCCATCAACAGTTGGGCAGAACTGTGCCAACAATTCACCGCCAATTTCGGGAGTTCATACACCCGACCTGGCACCAAACTGGACCTTTTTGCTGTCAAGCGGAAGGGGGGAGAATCACTGCGATCCTTATTCCAGAGGTTCTCCCAGGTACGAAACACTATTCCTTCTATCTCCAGTGACTCTGTTATTGTGTCATTTAGACAGGGCGTACGAGAGAAGAAGATGCTGAAGAAGCTGGTGACCAAGGAGATCACCAGCGTCACGGAGCTCTTCAGCTTGGCAGACAAATGCGCCAAAGCTGCGGATGGCCGTGAAATGCACTCCCAACCACCTCTGGAGGACAATAAAAAAACCTCAAAGGGTGAAGCCACTACCTCCGGTAGTGGAAAAAAGGAGAAAAAGTCAACGGCAAGAAAAAGCCATCGGCCGGCACACCTACTGCTGCAGCTGCCGCAGCTCCGGGTGGCCTGGGGCCATGCCTCTGAAGACGGTGGCAGCTCCAAGATGTGGTGTCCTATACATAGATCGAATAGCCACAACCTGGAAGACTGCCGAGAGGTCCAGAACCTTGCCGAGCGCTACAATAAACGCCGGGAAGAAGATCCTTTCCGTGAAAGGGAAGGAAAACAGAAAGTCGACGAAGCTCCGGCTGAAGAGGAGTTAGGCTTTTAGGACCCTAAAAAGGTCTTGAAGGCTTTTTACACCTCTGTCGACGACGACTCCGACGTCTCTGACAATGAACATCAGAAAACCATGAACACCATCTTTGGTGGTTCGTGGGACATCACCTCCCGCCGTGTCCTCAAGACCATGCGGCAGGACATGGCCTCAGTAGCTCCCACCGCCAGGGCGGAGCCGCACCAGAAGTGGATGGATACTGCCGTCACTTTCGATGCATCAGTGTGCCATCAGAATATGATCGGAGCTGGCCAACTCCCATTGATGGTATCTCCGACCATCAACAACATCCAACTCCAACTTGTAATGGTGGACGGAGGTTCGGGGCTGAACCTCATAAGCTTTGAAGCTTTCGTCAAGCTTCAGCTCCGACCTTCAGACCTTCGCACCTCGCGACCTTTCTCCGGAGTAGGTCCGGGGGCCATAATCCCACTCGGTGCAATTACTCTTCCGGCGACCTTCAAGACCCGGGAGAATTATCGCACTGAGAAGTTGTTCTTCGACGTAGCGCAGATCAACTTACATTTCAATGCCATTCTGGGTCGGCCAACCTTATACAAGTTCATGGCTGCTGCTCATTATGGCTACCCGGTGTTGAAGATGCCAACACCAGCTGGTGTTCTCCGGATCAGGTGGAGATCGCACCGCCGGAGTGACACCTCTGGAAGAACTCCACGCGCTTACTACAGCGCAGGAAGAAGAACCCGGAAAGGAGCAAGATCCAAAAACCCCGAGCATTCGTCATCGAGTCTCAACCTCTGCACCTCGCGTGCAACCAAGCGCTGACACCGACATTCCTGTCAAAGTCGTCCAAATCGGTTCCAACGCTGCTCAGACCACCCGTATATCGGGAGATCTGAATGACAAATAGGAACTAACGCTCTTCACTTTCCTTCGGGCTAACATCGACGTGTTTGCCTGGCAACAGTCACAAATGCCATGGATCCCTAGGGAAGTGATCGAGCATAATCTGAAGATCTATCTTGACGCTCGGCATGTACATCAGAAGCCTCGGAAGCAATCAGTAGAGCGACAGAACATCATACGACAATAAGTGAAGAAGTTCCTCGAAGCTGGATTCATCCGAGAAGTCTTCCACCCAAAATGGCTGGCAAACCCAGTCGTTGTACCAAAGGCCGGCGGGAAGCTTCAGATGTGTATCGACTACACTACACTGAATAAGGCTTGTCCAAAAAATCCATTCCCACTATCTAGAATAGATCAGACAGGGGATTCTACCTCTGGGTTGAATTACTCTGTTTCCTAGACGCATATTCTGGGTACCATCAAATAAAAATGTCTAGGGAAGATGAAGAGCATACCTCCTTCATCACAGTAGATGGATTATATTGTTATACTGCCATGCCATTTGGTCTCAAGAATGCTGCTTGAACATTTGTACGAGCTATGTCCATAACTTTTGGAGAGCTCATCAAATACATTGTGGAAGTGTATGTCGATGACATCGTCATCAAGATTAAGAACAAGGAGTTGTTCTTTGACACCTTGCAAGATGTCTTTGACAAGTTGCGAGTCACTCGCACGAAGTTGAACCCGGACAAGTGTGTCTTCGGGGTTAGCTCCGGAAAACTTTTTGGTTTCTTGGTGAATCACCGAGGAATAGAAGCAAATCCGGTGAAGATAGAAGCTATTGAAGATATGCGACCTCCAGCTCGCGTCAAGGACGTCCAGAAGCTAACTGGATGTCTAGCTGCCCTTAGCCGGTTCATCTAAAGACTGGTGGAACGGGTGCAACCCATCTTCAAGCTATTGAGGTAGTCTGGACCATTCCAATGGTCTGAAGAAGCAGAAAAGGCATTCCAAGAGCTGAGGTAGCTCCTCACCACCCTACCAACCTTGGTAGCTCCGAACCCTGGTGAGCCACTACTGCTTTACATTTCGACAACTGAAAAAGTTGTCAGCATGGTCTTGGTTGCGGAAAGACCAAAACCATCTACAGCTCAGGAATCCAGACCCCTTCGGGAGGGTACGGAACTACCTGAAGTCAAGTCAGGGTCCCAGCTCTCAGACCCTGGTCCTCAAGGCGAGATGCCGAAGGATCCATCTCATTCAAATGAAGGATTCACTGTTACTGAACAACAAGATCTGGACCTCTCCGGGAAGGTTGTAAGGATCGAATGCCCAAGAGGGGGGGGGGGTGAATTGGGCTTCTTTTAAAAAATCTAAGCAATAAAACTTAATTCCTAAAAGCCCAATTCCATACGCAAACTATCTATGCATTCAAGTAAATAGGAACTTTGCGGAATGTAAAATGCATAAAAGTAAGGGAAAGGAGGAGGATGCAAACTCCCGAGGAGACACGAGGATTTATCCCGTGGTTCGGCAAGATCGTCAAGATCTTCCTACATCCACGTTGTGGCACCCACCGAAGGGTTTTGCCACACCCAAGTCACCGAGACGACGGATCTTCACTACTCCTCTTCGTTTGCCAACTTCGGCAAGGTGGATCTCAAGCCTTGTACAACTTCGACCCTTCAGGCTTCCACAAACGCCTTGGCAAGCTCCGGAAGTCTCCTCACAGTTACAAACATCCAGGGCACTCCCTTGAGGCTCTCTCACTATCCTAGGGAGTCCACTCACCCAGAATGGAGGCACACAAGCTCTCTCTCTAGCTAGTTCTAGCCTAATTCTTGGTGTATAGGTGATCGAAATGGTGTGGAAGTGATTGCTCTTGGTCTTGAACGCTTGTGGATGTGTTGATAGTGTCTGGTGATCAAGACTTGGCGAAATGA
The DNA here is from genome assembly GCA_036927565.1 of Tuctoria greenei. Lineage (NCBI taxonomy): Eukaryota > Viridiplantae > Streptophyta > Magnoliopsida > Poales > Poaceae > Tuctoria > Tuctoria greenei. The sequence goes on from JAYESD010000005.1 coordinate 114,064,905, forward strand.
CCGGATTAGGGGGTATTTATAGCCAGCCTCCCTGAAATAGCCGTTGGAAAAGTAGGCTGACAAAATTTTACTGTGAACACCAGATGATCCGATGTCTCCCCTTTAGTTATCATCGGTCAAGTTTACTTTAGCTGACGTCATTGTGTCAGATATGACCGTTGTTAGACCGATGTTGCTCCTGTCTTCTCATCGGATGATCCGGTGGCTCTTCCTCCAGAATTGACTCAAACTTGATGCTTACTGGAGTGATTGACCGATGTGTATATTTCTGTACATTGGATGATCCGGTGCTACACTTGGTCCAATGACATTGCAAATTGTACTCATGGTCCAATGTAGATGAGCCATTCACATCTGAGGTCTTCTTCTCCAGTTGAACCAACTCGACCGATGTGTTGTTCTGAGGTATCATCGGTTGATCCGGTGAGTTGATTTTGTTTGCTTCGAGTTGTTTCTAAGTGATTCTTTTGTGTCTTGCTCAAATGACCTCTTGGACTTTGTTGAAAATATATTTCTGATGATTGTAAAGCATTAAGTGTCATCAATTTTGGTTGAGTGACTTTGACATAAGAGCTTTCACTTCTTGTCTTCATATCATTGATTTGATCTCATACATTGATTGAATATGGGTCTCCAATGACATATTGATTTCATTTGATTGAGTGATTATGGGGACCTTGCATTCACAAATTCATTAGTAAAATCCAATGGTTGTCATTAATCACCGAAACCATACCTCATGGGGGCCTAGATGCTTTCAATCTCCCCCTTTTTGGTGATTGATGACAACACAACAATTAAAGCGCAATAGTAATTAATTCGATAGAATGGAACTTAAACGGATATGTAATGAATACAAGATTATCACACTTAAAATTTGAACACACAATCAAAGAATAACTCAAGTGAATAAATGATCATAAGATAGGCACCAAATAAGCTCAATCGATTAATAACTTAAGAGTACTCAATAAACACCAAATGAGTAGCAAAAGCATTGAATTACACAAGATAATATAGATAAACTCCAAATTACAAAAGATAACTCAAAAGAAGGACTCCCCCTATAGCTAGGACACTCCCCTAAGACTAAGCTCTCCTCCCCTGACTCCTCTAATTCTTCTCCCCCCCTTTGGCATCAAGGCACCAAAAAGGGATGCGAGTGCCTAAGGACCCTGAGAACTGGGTGCGATGACGAACTGGTCACCGTCGATGTCGTCGGAGTTGCTGCCTGAAGTAGCAGTGGAAGGAGCTGCCGGAGCCGTAGGAGCCACAGTCGGTGCCTGCTTTGTAGGAGCTACTGGAACAGGGGCACTAACGACGGAGGCTGGCGTCTGCTGGAACAGTGTCGTAGCCGGCAGCGGGGAGTGAATCGGTGCGCCAGGAGCCAGCAAAGGAGACATGCTGAAGGAGGGGATCGGCGTAGACGGCACCGGAGCGGCAGCTGGAGCCAGGACTGGTGGTGGTGGAGCAACTCCTGGCAGCTGCGACGGGAGGGCAATCCCGGTCTGGGTGTAGAGGTTTGTGATCAATCCCAGGATGCCCATCATCGCCTGATGCGTCTGCTGCTGCTGGTCGAGGGAGCGTTGATGCATCTGGTCGATCAGCCCCGTCAGCCGGTCAGTGTCCTCCCGCCTCTCACGGGCGATCTGACGCTGCATCTCCTGCTGCTGCTGCTGGAGCTCCAGAAGTCGGGCGGCCTGCTCCGCTCGGGCCTGCTTAGCTGCAAGCCTGTCCAGACGCTGCTGCTCAACCATCTGCTGAAGAAGTGACATGAGCTCTGACGTCTGGGAGACCTGTGCCTCAGTGACGGGAGGTGGAGTAGGTGGTGGCACTGTAGAGCCTCCAGCCTCCGCGTCGTGCTGCCTGGGTGAGGGTGGAGGTGGACAGTACTCCTCGACACTGTTGTCGGTGTCGCTCTCGGACCAGATGTGCTGCAAGTCCTCACCCTGTGCCTCTGCCTCAGCTAGCCTCTCATCCTCCTTCTCCAGGTCCGACCAGTCCTCCTCAGATAGGCATGCACGGACCTGACGCTCGACTGGACGTCCAAGGCGGCGGTCTCCAGGAGCTTGGGCACGGTAGTGACCGAACCGTGTGACACTCTCGTTAGTGAGACGGCCATGCACGGTGGACTCATCAGGGACCATCTTGGAGAGCAGGTAGCTGATCCAGTGTCCATACACGAGCTGCCTCATCATCCCCACTCCATCTGTGATCACGTCCTCCATCTCGCATATGAAGACGTCCACGATGTCGAACTCCATCCCGTTCATGATGTAGAACAGGAGAGTCTACTGTAGGCTGGTGAACCCCTCCAAGTAACCTGACCTCGGCAAGAGCGTGCGGCGCAAGGCGAGGTGCACTGTGCGCGCACCTGGGGTCAACAGAGCCGGTGCCCTCGGCTGGTCTAGAGAGAAGGTAGGACCAAACAGGGAACGGATCTCCTCCAGTATTGGTGCCACTCCTCCAGTGAGCGGCCTCCTTGGCGGGTCTGCCTGACCATAGACTCTCTCATGCACGCAGGTGTCGTGCAGGTCCACTCCAAGCAGTTGTACCAGTGTCTGCCTCGTCAAGTGATAGTGCTGGCCCATGAACATGAAGTCAATCGATCTTTTGCCCTCAGAGACGTAGAGGGTGGCGTAGAACACGCGTACCCAATCCTCCACATGAGCACTCCTCTCATAGGACATCAGGTGCACCAAACCTCTGTACCTCTCAAAGTAGGGGCGAATCTCTGTCTCTGCTGCGAGGGCAAGCTGATGCCAATCCAGAAAGATATGCTGGAATAGCTTGTGGCCGCGGCGTATGTAGGTCTCGTATAGTGACACCTGTGTCATGGTCCATAAACGACTATCCACCAGGGCCTCTCTGGGCTGTGGGTACCACTCCTCAAGTAGCACACTACATCTGAGTCTTCGGAGCTGCTTTGCCTCCATCTTCCGGTAATCAGTCAACCGGACTCCTTCAGCGACATGGACAGTGGTGTCCATCTCGTAGATGGCTCGCTGGGCCTCCCTATCCTCACGACGATCGGCAGCCGTCAGTCTCGGACGTGGTGCTGCCGGGGGAGGACCCCCACGGGTCCATGCTGAGCGCCGGCGGACGAGTGGCTCTTCCGGCTCTTCTTCGGCCTCAGACTCATTGATCACGGGAGGCTGCCTTGGACGAGCCTCACGGATCTTCAGTGATCCACCTCGGCCACGCTCACGCTCCTCGACGGCGTGAGCGGCCATCAACGCCTTCTTCTCCTCCTTCGACAATTTTTGCTTCTTCGCGGTTGGCTCCGCGATGGCCTTGCCCTTGTTTTTCTTGTCGCGAGCCATTACGATGCGCGAGAGTGAGGTTGACGAAGTCACACGCACGAAACGACGATAGACGCGGCCGGAAACCCTAATGGCAGTGAGACGCGACCGTTTTGGGGAAGGCACTATGGCGACGATGTGCACGGGAGGAGGTGGCCCTTGGGTGCTGTGGTGATGAGGGAGAGCGGCGGCGACGCTTGGGTGGAGCGGCGGCGTCGGCTGGGTGGAGCGGCAGCGTTAGCTGGGTGGAGCGGCGGCGCTAGATGGTGGAGCGGCGGCGGCGGTGGTGCGGCGACCGGAGGCGGTGGGCGGCGACGGGCGGCAGCGGCCGGAGGGCGGCGGCGGCATCCGGCGGCGGCAGTGGCGCACGGGCGAGTGAGGTCGGCGGCGGAGGTGCGTGGCGGTGTCGGGATCGGGAGAGAGAAGAGAAAAAGACGAACGGCCGTTTGAATAGTGGTTCCCAAACCCTAGCCGACTTTTTAACACCGGATGGACCGATGTTGAACGATAGATGCATCGGTCGAATGCCACAGTAAGGGTTTTCAGAAAAGTTCCGTTGACACCGGATGGACCGACATTGAAGGATGGGAGCATCGGTCGAATGGCACAGTAAGGGTATTCAAAAATGGAATGTTGACACCGGATGGTCCGACGTGGAAGGATGTAGCATCAGTGGAATTTGGCACAACTCCAGAATTGTGGACATCGGATAGACTGATGCTTTTCAGGATGAACTCGTCGGTCGATTTGTCATACTTGACAAAACTGACTCTTGGGGATTGAACACCAATTGATCCGATGAGAGATTGACCTAGGCATCGGATAATCCAATGACTACTGAACAGCAACATCCCATATATGTCCTTTGACCAAACAAACAAGCAAAGAGAAACACATGTCTCAGGACTTTTTGGGAAACCCCTTACCCCTCAAAAATGCTAATTTGCCAATAACTTGGCTAATCCTTGAGGCAAATATAACACCGAAGAAAAATAGGAAGGAAATTATCCAAATAAAATGTAAGGCCCATGCTTTGTGAGCTAGAGTATGAAGACTTCTATCTCTTTAAAGCATGTTCCTCTACGCATTAACGCACCTAACATTTTGTTCTTTCCACCTTATATGAGTTGAGAAATTGCATTTCAAACAAGTCTCTTTCTCATGAGGTGGGTTCCCCTTTGTGACAATCTACCGTATGCAATGCCAAACAATTTATAATGCAAGAAATCATAAGTTCATATGGCAGGCATCATGCAAGGCATAAAATAAATCTATCTTGCCAAATTTAAACCTTTCAAAGGCTTCTTCAGGGAGAGCCACTCTCCAAGCCTTGGTAAAACCCAAAAGAACCTCCATCCCAAGCTAACCCTTGCTCACCCCTATCCTTTGAGAGTTAGGCAAGACCTACATGAGGTGCATTCTTACATGACGTTTGTTGCATCTAACACATATAACTCACTTCTTAGCCTAGAAAAGGTTTTCTCAGCAAGTGGTTTAGTGAAGATATCCGCCAATTGTTCTTCGGACCTAACACCTCGCAATGAGATGTCTCCCTTAGCTTCACGGTCCCTCAAGAAATGATGGCGAATATCAATGTGCTTAGTGCGGGAGTGTTGAACGGGGTTTTTAGCTATCTTAACCGCACTTTCATTGTCACAAAGGAGAGGCACACAACCAATTTTAATACCAAAGTCCAAAAGGGTTTGCTTCATATAAAGAATTTGGGCACAACATGCACCGGTCGCAATATATTCCGCTTCCGCCGTGGACAAAGCGACGTAATTTTGCTTCTTGCTAGACCATGATACTAGGCAACACCCAAGCAAGTGGCACCCACCGGAGGTACTCTTGCGATCCACGCGGCATCCGTCAAAGTCCGAATCCGAGTATCCCACAAGATGGAATTTTGCACCTTTAGGGTACCACAAGCCCACACTAGGGGTATGCTTAAGATAGCTAAGTATCCTAAAGACCGCCTTCCTATGCGATTCTTTAGGTGCCGCTTGAAAGCGAGCACACAAGCATACACTAAACATGATATCGGGCATGGATGCAGTAAGGTAAAGTAATGAACCAATCATAGAACGGTAGTGAGATTGATCAATAGGTTTACCGTCCTTATCCGCGTCGAGATGACAATTAGTTGCCATTGGAGTGCTTCTTGAGCTACAATCTCCCATCTCAAATTTCTTCAAGAGGTCCTTGGTGTACTTCTCTTGATAGATGAAGGTCCCCTCTTGAAGTTGCTTGATTTGAAATCCAAGGAAGAAGTTGAGCTCTCCAATTATTGACATCCCAAATTCCCTAGACATCATTTTGCCAAACTCGTGGCTAAGAGCTTCGTTAGTTGAACCAAAAACAATATCATCAACATAAATTTGACAAATGAACAAATCTACGTTGATGTCCTTGGTGAAGAGTGTAGTGTCCACCCTCCCGATCTTGAATTCTTGCATGATGAGGAAATCCCGTAGTCGTTCGTACCACGCCCTAGGTGCTTGCTTGAGCTCGTAGAGCGCCTTGTGCAACCTATACACATGATTAGGATTCCTCGGATCTTTAAACCCGGGAGGTTGTTCAACATAAACAAGCTCGTTAATGTAACCATTAAGAAAGGCACTTTTCACATCCATTTGATAAAGTCTAATACTATGATGATATGCAAAGGCAAGGAGTATACGGATGGCTTCTAGCCGGGCGACCAGGGCAAATGTCTCCCCAAAATCTAGTCCTTCAACTTGCGAGAACCATTTGGCCACAAGTCTTTCCTTGTTGCGGACCACAACGGCATTCTAGTCTTGTTTATTGCGGTACACCCACTTTGTTCCGATGACGTTCTTGTCCTTGGGTCGCTCCTCCAACACCCAAACTTCATTGCGGATGAAGTTGTTGAGTTCTTCTTGCATGGCCATCACCCAATTTGGGTCTTGGAGTGCTTCTTAAATATGAGTGGGTTCTACACATGAAACAAATGAGTAGTGCTCACAAAATGAAGCGAAATGGCGAGAACGTGTACTTACACCCCTTGACGGACTTCCAATGATTTGGTCCATTGGATGCGCCTTGGAGATGCGTCCATGCCTCATAAGTGGTTGTGAAGCACTTGGCAATGGTGATGCGTGTTGCTCCTCTTGTGGTTGGACATGATCATGGACTTCTTATTCTTCTTGATGTTGTTGTGCTTGTGAGTCTTGAGTCGGCAATGGATCATCCTTCTCTTCTTCGTCAACTTGAGGCGCCATAGAGGTGTTGTTGTTGGAACTTGAAGCTCCCCCTTGATCATGGCTCTCCTCAACTTCGGGCTTGATGTCTCCAATGGTCATGTTCTTCATGGCTTCTCGTAAAGGCTCATCATCTATTTCATCATGACCAAAACTATCATCTTGGGAGCCATTATATTCATCAAACTCAACTTCACAACTTTCCTCAACTAAACCGGAGGTTTGGCTGAATACTCGATATGCTTTTGAGTTTGATGCATAACCAAGAAATATACCAACATCACATCTTCTTTCAAACTTACCGAGCCTTTTCTTGCGGTAGATGTAGCACTTGCATCCAAAGACTCGAAAGTAGGAGATGTTGGGCTTTCTCCCAATGAGAACCTCGTACGGGGTCTTTTGAAGTAGTCGATGGAGATAGACCCTATTTGCGGCATGACACGCCGTGTTGATTGCTTCGGCCCAAAACTTCTCCGACGTGCCGTAGTCATCAAGCATTGCTCGTGCAAGAGTGATGAGCGTCTTGTTCTTCCTTTCAATGACACCGTTTTGTTGAGGGGTGTATGTGGCCGAAAACACATGTTTTACTCCTTCACGATCACACCAATCCCCAATGTTGTAGTTCTTGAATTCGGTGCTGTTGTCACTCCGGACCTTGATGATGGGAAGTTGAAATTCCCTTTGAGCGCGGTTGGCGAAGGTCTTGAACACTTTCGGAGTTTCACTCTTTTCACCTAGAAACAAAGTCCAAGCATAGCGAGAGTAGTCATCAACAATAACAAGACAATAGAGGTTACCGCCAAGACTTTGATATGTGGACGGTCCGAAGAGGTCCATGTGAAGTAGTTCAAGTGGCTTGGAGGTTGACACCATTGTCTTCACTGGGTGGTGTGAAGCAACTTGCTTCCCGGCTTGACAAGCGCTACAAAGCTTGTTCTTCTCAAATGTGACATCCTTCACGCCGGTCACCATCCCAATCTTGAATGACTTCTTGAGTTTGATCATCCCTATGTGCGCTATGCGTCGGTGCCATAGCCATCCCAAACTTGTCTTGGTGAAAAGGCAAGTGGTCAAGCTAGCATTCTTGTTGGAGAAGTCCACTAGGTAGAGGTGTCCATGCCCAAATCCTTTGAAGACTATGTCTTGGCTTGTTTCACTACTCACAACAACATCATTTTTGCTAAATGTGCATGTTAGTCCAAGATCACATAGTTGTGCAATATAAAGTAAATTAAAGTTATGTGACTTAACGTACAAAACATTAGAAATGGATAAGTCATTTGAAATAGCAATTTTACCTAACCGAATTACCTTTCCCTTAGAGATATCACCAAAGTTGACTTGTTAATGATTGCCGGGGTTTTCTATTGTGGTGAACATACCATCATTGCCGGTCATATGTTGAGTGCACCCGCTATGGAGTACCCAATGCTTTCCTCCGGCTTTGTAGTTCACTTACACACATGAATTCAATTTTTGCCTTTAGGCACCCAAGCCAACTTAGGTCCTTGTATGTGTGATACAAGTGTTTTTGGGACCCAAAGTTGCTTGGGGAGCTTCCCCTCATGCCCTTCATGTCTTTGCCAATGAACCTTGCCTTCACCTTGCCATCTACTTTACTCAAGACATAATAACGATCATTGAAAGTAGATTTGTAGTTAGTAGGCAATTCTGGAGAAGATCGGTTAGGAAGAGGACACTTCCTTGTGTGGTGACCGGTGACCTCACAATGTTGGTTATAAGAACCAACTTCCTTGATGAAGCTTGTTCTTAGCTCTGGTGAGGGCACCTTTCCTTTGTTAGGCACAGGCAAGGATCCAAGTCCTCTCTTGTTGATGGCCTTTGCTTGTTGGAAGAGGATTTCCTTGTGCTTTACTTCTCCTTTTGAAAGTCTAGCCACACTAGTGCGAAGAATCTCAATTTCTTCCAACAAGTCCTTCTCCCTAGCATTTGCTTTCAAAGGCAAAGACTTGTTCAAGGCATTAGTGACATAAGAAGTAATGGATATCCTATCATTAAGAGTTTGCTTCTTTATATTTTTCAACTCTTGATCATGTACGTCATGAGCAAGGTTATGTGTTTGATGTTCTTGTACTAACTTGTTGTGCTCTTCCAAGAGTGTTTGGTGTGCTAAGTTAAGCTCATGATTATCTAACTTGAATTTAGCCTTTTCTTCCTCAATTTGCTTGACATGAGATTTGAGCGTGTCATGATATTTAAGTATGCTTTCATACTTGTCAAGCAAATCAAGGTTAGCACTCTCAAGTCTAGCACGAGTTTCTTCAAGAGTTTTAACCTTACTCTTTTCCCTCTTAATGATAGCATGATATTCATTTATCAAGGAAGTTAGATCATCGGGGGAAAGCACATCATCACTAGAGTCGTCACATACCTTGGTGTTACCTTTCACCATGAGGCAGATGGGCGGTGGATGAAGAGGTGAGTCATCATTGTTGGCAATGGCGAGGCCGGCCAAGCTTTCTTCTTCTGCTTCACTCTCTTCATCACTTGTTTCTTCGTTGGTGACCCATTCATTTGCCTCACACATGAACACCTTTTGTGGGCCATTTCTCTTCTTTGAGAAGAGTCTTGCCTTCTTGCTCTTGTCATGTTTCTTCTTCCCAAAGGCTCTTGGTTTGGGTTTGGCCTCTTCTTCATCATCATCGCTCTCTTCAAGCTTGCGATGCTTGCTCTTGTAGTTCTCTCTTCTTTTGTCCGGTTTTGGACAATCATAGGATATGTGGCCTTGATCACCACAATTGTAACAAGTCTTGTGATCATCTCTCCTTGGTAGAAACGCTTTCTTCTTGGTATCAAAGGTGTATCCCTTCTTGGTAATCTTGGAGTTCAAGCGTGAGAACTTTCTCATCATCAACGCAAGCTCATCATCATCATCTTCACTTGATGCTTGCTCTTCTTCACTTGAGCTAGGCTCAACCACCTTCTTCTTCTTGAGGCTTGTTTTCTTGGTGGAGGCCCTTAGAGCAATTGTTTTTGAAGATGATTGCTCCATCATCCCAAGCACACTCATCTCATGAGCGTGAATTTCTCCAATGAGCCCCGAAACTTCAATGTGGTCAAGAGACTCTTTTTGGAGCATGGAGTTGATGATGTTTTATTTTGGCTTGGGAAGGAGCATGAGTATCTTGCGGTTGATGAGTCCCTTGCCAAGAGAAGCAATGTCAAGAGCATTGATTTCTTCAATAAGCACATTCAAGCGAGAGAATATTTCATTGACATTTTCATGAGGAAGCATTTTAAATTCATCATACTTGGCTTTAAGCATATGATATTTTAGTTCTTTGACACGAGAAGAGCCATCATGAATCTCTATTAAAAAGCCCAAATTTCACAAGCTTTTTCTTTACTAGCAATTCTAGCAAATACATCTTGACTAATACATTCATAGATTGCATTCCTAGCTTTAGCATCCCATTTAATTTTATCACCAACATAGTTGTGTTCTCCAAACCCCGCGTGGGTCGCTTCCCATACTTCGGGTGCAATAGCCTCTAGATAAGCGCGCATGCGTGCTTTCCAATAGGCAAAGTTATTGCCCTCGAAGATAGGAACCGAACCCCCAACCTTGGCCATTTTAGCTCTCTAGCGGTGAAGCTAGAATGATCCTATGAGCAACCTTGCTCTGATACCAATTGTAAGGATCGAATGCCCAAGAGGGGGGGGGGTTGAATTGGGCTTCTTTTAAAAAATCTAAGCAATAAAACTTAATTCATAAAAGCCCAATTCCCTACGCAAACTATCTATGCATTCAAGTAAATAGGAACTTTGCAGAATGTAAAATGCATAAACGTAAGGGAAAGGAGGATGATGCAAACTCCCAAGGAGACACGAGGATTTATCCCGTGGTTCGGCAAGATCGTCAAGATCTTCCTACATCCACGTTGTGGCACCCACCGAAGGGTTTTGCCACACCCAAGTCACCGAGACGAGGGATCTTCACTATTCCTCTCCGTTAGCCAACTTCGGCAAGGTGGAGCTCAAGCCTTGTAAAACTTCGACCCTCTGGGCTTCCACAAACGCCTTGGCAAGCTCCGGAAGTCTCCTCACAGTTACAAACACCAAGGGCACTCCCTTGAGGCTCTCTCACTATCCTAGGGAGTCCACTCACCCAGAATGGAGGCACACAAGCTCTCTCTCCAGCTAGTTCTAGCCTAATTCTTGGTGTGTAGGTGATCGAAATGGTGTGGAAGTGACTGCTCTTGGACTTGAACGCTTGTGGATGTGTTGATAGTGTCTTGTGATCAAGACTTGGCGAATTGACAGGATTAGGGGGTATTTATAGCCAGCCTCCCCGAAATAGCCGTTGGAAATGTAGGCTGACAGAAATTTACTGTGAACACCAGATGATCTGATGTCTCCCCTTTAGTTATCATCGGTCAAGTTTACTTTTGCTGATGTCATTGTGTTAGATATGACCGTTGTTAGACCGATGTTGCTCCTGTCTTCTCATCGGATGATCCGGTGGCTCTTCCTCCAGAATTGACTCAAACTTGATGCTTACTGGAGTGATTGACCGATGTGTATATTTCTGTACATCGGATGATCCGGTGCTACACTTGGTCCAATGATATTGCAAACTGTACTGATGGACCAATGTATATGAGCTATTCACATCGGAGGATCCGGTGAGTGCTTTGTTCTGAGGTCTTCTTCTTCAGTTGAACCAACTCGACCGATTTGTTGTTCTGAGGTATCATCGGTTGATCCGGTGAGTTGATTTTGTTTGCTTCGAGTTGTTTCTAAGTGATTCTTTTGTGTCTTGCTCAAATGACCTCTTAGACTTTGTTGAAAATATATTTCTGATGATTGTAAAGCATTAAGTGTCATCAATTTTGGTTGAGTGACTTTGACATAAGAGCTTTCACATCTTGTCTTCATATCATTGATTTGATCTCATACATTGATTGAATATGGGTCTCCAATGACATATTGATTTCATTTGATTGAGTGATTATGGGGACCTTGCATTCACAAATTCATTAGTAAAATCCAATGGTTGTCATTAATCACCGAAACCATACCTCATGGGGGCCTAGATGCTTTCAAAGGTTGGATTCCTCCAACCGGAACCCGAAGGTACCCGAGCAACGTCCGGACCCCTCCGGGAGGGTCTGGGTAGATGAGGAGGAAGCTACGGGCCCCTTCGGGAGGGTCTGTACGGTCCAGCACCCAGTGTACTTCATCAGCGAAGTACCCCATGACACCAAGACTCTGTACCTTGAGGTGCATAAGCTACTCTAGACAGTTCTTATTGGCTCTAGGAAGCTCTGACACTACTTCCATGCTCATAAGATTTCAGTGGTATCCTCTTATCCACTACATGCAATCTTGCATAACCCCAATTCACTAGGAACATTGCAAAGTGGGCAGCGAAATTAGCCGAGTTTGACCTTGAATTCATCCCAAGGCAAGCAATCAAGAGTCAAGCATTGGCGGACTTCGTGGCGGAATGGACTCCCTCTCCATCAAATCCTGGGGGCCCAGTGAGCAGAAGTCGGGACCCAAGGTTCCCGTCTTCACTGAGCCTCACTGGACTCTCTACTTTGATGGCTCCATGCAGAAGCAAGGGGCTGGAGCTGGAGTCCTTCTCCTCGCTCTGACCGGGGAGAAGGTTAAATACATGGTGCACCTTGACTTCAAGGCGACCAACAACATGGTGAAGTATGAAGCACTAATTTATGGACTCAAGGTGACACTATCGTATGGTGTCACGAAGCTGTTGGTAAAGAGTGATTCAAAACTTGTTGTAAAACAAGTCAATGGTGAATGTTGCTGCAACAACCCTCAACTATCTGCATACCTACTTGAGGTCCAGAAGCTTCAGAAGGACTTCGACGTCCAGGATCTTTGCCATGTCCAGCGTCTCAACAATGCTGAAGCTGACGAACTCTCGACGAAAGCTTCAACTGGGGCTCCGGCTCCCGACGGAATTTTTGTTCGGAGGTTGTTTAAACCTACAACTCAGCCTGCCGAACTGAGCGAAGGGGGCAAGACCAACACCTCGAAGCTAGTGGTCCCGATGTCCCTGTTACCATGGCATCCATCTAGGGTCGTAGGTGCTGCAGGAAGCTTCTATCAACCCAGCACACAAGATTCAAATGCTCAAGCCAGCTCTGATGCATGGATCTCGGATATTCGGAGCTACTTGAAAGACAACTCCCTTCCTGAAGACAATGAATCCGCTGACCGGATAGTCAGATTGGCTAAAAGATACACGCTGGTAGAAAGGGATCTCTACCAGCGCGGTGCCAACGGTGTCCTAATGCGGTGCATTACAAGGGAAGAAAGTCGCGAGCTCCTCGTGGAAATCCATGGAGGCGAGTGTGGGAACCACGTGTCTTCCTGCACGCGGGTCGGTAAAGCCTTTCGACATGGCTTTTTACTAGCCTACAGTGCTCCAGGATGCCACTGAGCTGGTGAAGAAATGTGAAGCATGCCAGTTCTACGCGAAACAAATTCACACACTAGCTCAACCTCTACAAATGATACCTCCTACATGGCCTTTCGCTGTGTGGGGGATGGATATATTGGGACCTTTCCCAAGAGCCGTTGGAGGTTACATGTTCCTGTACGTTGCCATTGACAAATTCACCAAATGACTGGAAGCGACTCCAATTGTGACAATAAACAAGCAATCAGCTATCAACTTCTTGTAGTCCATCGTATGCAGATTTGGAGTCCCAAACAAAATCATAACTGATAATGGGACCCAATTCACAAGCTCTGCATTCCAAGGATATTGCAAAGACCTCGCCATCCAAGTCATCTACGCCTTCGTAGCTCACCCGACAAGCAATGGCCAAGCCGAGAGAGCAAATGCAAAAATCCTAAAATGACTCAAGACGCGCACATATGAGCGCGTGAAAAAACATGGAGCCAACTAGATCCCAGAGCTTCTACCCACTCTATGGGCCAACAGGAAAACTCCAAACCGGTCAACTAGAGAGACACCCTTCTTCCTGGTGTACGGAGCTGAAGCAGTCCTTCCTCCAGAAATCACCTTGGAGTCACTCCAGGTCCAGACCTTCGACAATGCCGCGCAGGACCAGCTCCGGCGCGAAGACCTAGACCTCCTTGAAGAGGGAAGATGCCGAGCAGCTGTTTAGAATGCCCGATACCGCCAAGCTCTTCGGCGCTATGACCAAAGGCATGTTCACAGCCGACAGCTCGAGGAAGGCGATCTGGTGCTATGGAGAATACAATACAGAGAAGGGTTAAACAAACTCTCCCCCAGCTGGGAAGGACCCTTCAGAGTGATCAAAGTATCCTGTCCCGGATGCGTTCGCTTGGCAACTGAGGATGGGACACCTCTCCCTAATCCTTGGAACATTGAGCACCTCCGTAAGTTCTACGCTTAATATCACGGAGGTGAGTCTGTAGTTACATGTGATGTATGTTATAGAGTCATTGTACAGAGTCGGGTAGCTCCTCTGGGAGAACAGCCGGACCTTCTCTGGAAGGTCCGAAAAGTTTAGGCAACACTTGTCACAGTCTCAGAACTAAAAGTGTAGCTTGCTACCTTGGGTCAAACAATAAACAAAACACACTTAGCCTGGTTCTGTACCCTAAGGGTGTACTTGTTTCCCCTGTACCGCGGACCTATAATGAAAGACATCATTGTGTGAAAGCAAACTCCACGTGCATTTACTTTGACAAGCTCAATATTTTTTATTTTTCTCTTTCTTGTCTGTAACAATGTTGTGCGATTCTCAAGAATTTTTTAGCTCGACCAATTCATGAACAACTCGAGTCGCATTGTTAATTCCTTTGGGTTTTCACATTGTTCAATGGCTCACTCGCCTGAATGCCACCAGCCAATCTAGGTCTGGAGTGTGCTATCGACTTAGCTTGGTCCTGCACCCTAAGTATGCCACTCTACCTACACCCTGGTAGGCCGAAGTAAGGCGGGTCCTGAAAATGATTGGACCGGGAGAAAACAACTTAGTGCACTTGATTGTATGAAGAATTGCGCTCGACCTAAAAATTTCTTACGAGAATAGTAAGTCGCAATTGAGTTATAGATAGGAAACATATTTTATTGTTTTTCTTGACATCAGTGTGCAGGAAAAATAAAGATCTCATGACGATGGTGAATTAAGCCGGGGCTACCAAAGCTTCGACATCCCCTAGGTGGCTCGTAGTCGATGTCTCAAACATTGATAACAAGCATCGCTGGAGCTACTCAACTCTGGTAAAGCCAGGGGCCAGCTTTCAATGTGAAGAAAAGATGGTGGGAAGATTCCACAATGGGGTCTGCTGTCGATGCACTACGTGTTGACAGTGGTCACTGCTGGAGCTACCAAGCTCCGACACCCAGAGGACTAACTGTTGATGCTCTACGCGTTGATGAAGACTGCTGCTGGAGCTACTAAGCTCTGACGATGGTCAAATCAGGAGCCACTAAGCTCCGACAACCTCAGGGAGCCCTCACTATCGAAGACTTCGGACCTACGTTCTACATGTTCGAAGCAAGCAAGTCTTCAACAACTGTTACATCCTCTTGGTACATGTTCACCCTCAAATTGTGCACATCTACTAGGGGGCCAAGTGGGACAAAGGTGTTGAAGACAAAAAATGATATTCACAAAAAACATGGATTTCATTCATCTAGAGACAAGAGATTACAAAATTGGAGAAAAAGAAGAGAGGATACAAGCGGGAGCTACAAAGAGATGGTCCTAGACCCTATGGAAGAATGAGGCGACCTTCTGGGCAACCTCTGATATGCTGGCTTGGGCAGCTCCTCCCTCTCCGTCGATGGGGCCTTCAAGCACCGGGTCCAGGGGGAATTGAGGATCCCGCTTGTGTAGCATGTCAGCACGTATTCTGCGAAGTTCTTCGCCCGGGATTGTCCCTTGGTTTCCAGGTGGTCCGTGATGACATTGCCCATCTTGGTGAGCTTGTTGCCTGCTGAACTCAACGCCTGCAACGCCTGGTCCAGCTCCGGCTCTGGGTCATCCAGACGCATGGGACTAAAACCCATTGGCGTTAGCGCGTCGTTGGCATTGCCCAGGAAGTCCCAAACTTGTTGGGAATCCATAGCCCTCGAGCCTCGCATCTCCTCCAAGGATCTTCTAGTCGCCACAAGCTCCAAATTCTCACGGACATGGCGCTCAACCTCTTTGGCATTCTGCTGAATCTATTTAACAACCTGACTTTCGAGTTTATTGAGCTCCTCCTCTCGGAGGTGGATCTTGTTTTGGCTATCGAATAGGCCCTTCTCCCGGCCCCGCACCTTCTTCTCCCTGGCAGCAATTTCATCCCCCCTCTTGTGGAGGTCCTGTCCTCGCTGCCAGGCCTTCTTTTCCTCTTTCTCGTAGCGCTCATCCAACTTCTTGGTGCGCTCCACGAGACTCTTGTCACCCATAGTCAGCCTCTGAGTAAGCTCTTCCTCCCTCTTCATGAGGACATCCCGCAGATCCAGGAGTTTTTGCTCTTCATCCTCGAGCTTTTTCTCCCGCTCCTAAAGGGCCTCCCGGTGCTTGACGAGGCTGTTGTGGATGGCGCTGAGCTTATCCCCGCGATCATTCGCCGCATTATTAGCAACTATGGCCTGTTCATGGATAGCTCGGGACTGATTGTCAAGGGATCGCACCATGCTTTCCCTCTCGTCCAGCAGCTTACCCTAGTACTCCAACCGGACCTTCTCGTTCTTCACCCACTCCTTGTCGTCAGCCAGCCTCGACTACACCAGCTTGGTCTCGAATTGATGCCGGTTGCGCCACCTCCTAAGAGTTTGGCGCTCCTCCTCGAGGGCCTTGCTGTCCTGGTAAAAAGCTAGTTGGACCTGACGAAGAATGGAGCAGGCGTTGTCAGTAGACAACGACAGAGGGATTTGGTCCAGAACTATCGGTGTCCTCTTCGCTGGCTTCAGCGGGTTCTTTGTGACAAAATTCGGGTCCCACTGTATAAGAGCGGTCCCCTGAGCTTCCACGGCACTAGGGCCGCCCTCCGGGATAGCATCGGCCGCGGTCAAGGAAGATCCTGCTACATAAGTTTCAACCTCTGGAGTTGGCTCTGAAGGTCCCCCCGCCAGGTCATCAACAACTGGTCCCTCAAGGGGGGGGGGGAAGCAACTTCATCTTGGCACCCTGGCTCAGGTGCAGGCACCTCCAGGACCATCACCTCCGGCACAGGCATTGAAGATTCGGTCGGAGCTGAAGCCACTTCCGGCTCCGACGCTAGCGCCTCCTCCACCGCCGGTTCAGGCGCTGGCGCTTCGACCATCATGGGTTTGGGCACCGGCACTTCTGTAGCAACCGGCTCAAGCACCAGAACTTCTTCAATGACCGGCTCTACCGCCGGAACTTCATCAGCCACCGGCTCGACCGCTGGGGTCTCATCAACCACCGGCTCCACCACCGGTTCTTCAACAACATCCGGCTCTAGGGCTGGAATCGTAGCTACCTCTGCTCTAAGGCTGGAGCGTCCACCATTTCAGCATCCAAACCCAGAGGTTCAACCTTCGGGGCAGGTTCCGCTGGTACATCTTCATTCCCTTGGTCCGGCGCTACCACGGGAGCTTCTGGGATGAGTCAAGGTCTAGGACCATGACAGTCGGGGCCGGAGCTATCGCAGCTTCATGCACTTCTTGAGGAGGAGCTGGGATTGGAGCCGGAGCCTCCGCCTGCAGGAACTGGAGCTTCAGCCCCTTTCATGGGTACCCTGTGGATGAAGGACGAACACACTCAAAATGCAGTCACAACAAAAAACAACCAACTGAGGAAAAAAGCAAAAATTACCTCGGAAGGCTTCCACTCCATCTAGCGCGGAACCACTTCCCCGGACGCTCGGAGCCGGACCTGTCACCACTGGTGTGTCAGCTCCGGAAGTTTCCCCAGAACTTGCTGCTGCTGTCAGCATTGCTTTGGCTGAGGCCCCCCTCGATCCAGAAAGACCATCGGACCTATAGCCTTCAGCTGGCCCTGGAACTGGAGCCACATGGCCAGAGCTAGCACCCCGGGGAGATGTTGATGCTGGAGTAGTTGCCGCCACCGAAGACCTCCTCCGTCGGGGAGAAGGAGCCGTCGTGGAAGGAGCAGGTCTGACAGACCTCACATCAGCATGCTTCAGCTTCCTCTTGCAGCTCGAGG
The DNA here is from genome assembly GCA_036927565.1 of Tuctoria greenei. NCBI lineage: Eukaryota > Viridiplantae > Streptophyta > Magnoliopsida > Poales > Poaceae > Tuctoria > Tuctoria greenei. The sequence continues at coordinate 114,082,542 of JAYESD010000005.1, forward strand.
GCTCGGCCAACTCCTTGCCCTTGCCTACGACTTCGGTTCTTGGCTTTGGGGCGGGAGCCGAGCTGCCATCAGAAGCTCTGGGGATTGCCACCACAGAGGTTGATCGCCTATCCACCAGGCCCAAGTCGTTCAATAGCGGCATCTTCTTCCGAAGCTCTGTGCACTGCTCTGGAATCATATTCAGGGGAAAGAAGGCTGCCGGTGGAGACAAGATGCCAGGACCGATGTTCCCAGGCTAGAACTTCTTGAGATGGGTCTTCAAGGCTTCACCGGCCAAGTTTGTGTCCAAGCCGACTTCAATACAGTTGGTATCCATCTCACTATTGAAGGCCCAGACAGGCCAGCTCCTAGCCCTCAGCGGGGCCCACCTGTTCGTTAGGAAGTCGTCGAAGACCATCTGCGGGGTCACCACACCTTCGACACATTCCTGGATTCTATCTAGGATGGGCCTGTACTCCCTCGACAGCGCCGGCACGTCACTCCAAGTGTCGGTGTCGATGCGAGGAAGGCCTTTAGGCAGCTCCAGCCTCTCGTGTCCCTCGACAGTGATGACCACCCAATCTTTCTTCCAATCGTCCCACTTGCTAGAAGGGAAGGACCTCAAGTAATAGAGGGGAGAGTTTTTCCGCTTCACAAAGTAGTAGAAGCCGATGAACTCATCACTATTCCTGGTCGGGTGGATAGTGAAGAAGGTCCAGAACAACTCCACGCAAGGGGGCACACCCACCAATATCTCGCAAAAGTGGACAAAAGTCACCACGAGCAAGATTGAGTGGGGGCCCAGATGGTTGAGCTGCAGACCATAGAAATCTAGCAGCATTAGAAAGAAGGTGGAGAAAGGCAGGATCAAACCTGCCATGGCATAACCAAGGAACTACACCATATCTCCGGCTTGCTTCTTCTCGAAGGGAATCTCGCTGCAGCGAATGTCATTGTCGAAGGAGTCATTGGACCATTCAATGTAGGTCCGGACCCTGGACAACTCCTTCTTGCTCCCAATGCGGCTCGTGGGGGGTCCCAACTTCATCGCGGCACAGCGTGGTGAGAGAGGAAAAGCAAGTGAAAGTTTGGAGGATTTGAGTGCATGTGTGAATGAAGACGTAAAGAATCCCCAAACGACGCGTGATTTCCTTCTTAAGTAAGCCCCCACAACGCTTGGATGGAAACCGAAGAGGAGCTAACGATACAATTCAAAAACATCACCCTGCCAATGACAAGGGGGCCCAGGGCCACCCTGACGATCAAGTCGAGGTCCTTACCCCAGGCGAACGGTTGTCATCATGAAAGGCGGGAAGCCCGAAGGGGGCGGCCTGACGGGTGCGCGGAACCGATACGATTTTCGTATCGAGAACTAGCGACCTTCAATTGTGTGAGATCCGCACGCTCAGATCTCACCTGCCGCATCCTGGATAGGCCACAAAGCGTTAGTTTAGCTGTAAACTACCGCCAACGGCACATCCAAAGACCCTTGAAGACATGACTCAAAAACCGAAGGATGGAACCACCTCCGGCAGAACGACTTCATCCAAAAGGTCTCACCTAGAGGTGGGCCCAGGGGGCCACTGTCGGTACCCTGCGTACCGTATACCCCTTGAGACTACAAAAAGACTGAAGGAACTTCACCTGTCTGAGTTGAAGACCAGCGAAGGCCCCATGTGTCATACGGGACCGGACCTGCCTCCCATCTATGGTTAGTCCCGGTGCTGCCTTGTGTATACTGCAACCGGACCTACATCCCACACATGGGATAGCTCCGGGCTAAACACCTGTGCGGCACCCTCGGACCTAACCCCCGACAGAGGGAAGCTCCGGTACCAACATGTGTACATCTACCCCGGACCTACCTGTCCGAGACGGAAAGCTCCAAAGCTGCCACGTGTCCAACCTCCGGACCTTCAACCTTAGCAGTCAGACTGGTGAACCCCCAACGGCTCGGACCTTCAAGGGGCAATCAAAGACTTCATGATCTGATTAAGTGTCAATAATACCATATTAATGACACACGATCAGATGGCCCTTAATACCAGTAACGGCACTGTCAAGGCCCGTTACCATGCTATTAACGGTAATTAACCTCAATAATTGTGTATTAAACATCAGTAACCACCAGGGCCACATGTTAGGCAAGGCTAACGGTGTAACGACCAACCCTTGTACTATAAAAGGACTGGTCAACGATAAACAAAGGGCTGGACTCTCTCTTTTCTGGGGAAATCGCTCTCTCTGATCTCGAACTCTCTAAGGCCTGAAGCTAGAAGCTCTGGACTCTTAGACACTCAAATACAACAACTACACACCCCGAGGAGTAGGATATTACGCTCAGGTGGCCCAAACCACGTAAATCCCTGTGTCTATTTGCCATCGTCTTTTGAATCTCTGCGCGCCAAATACCGAACTACAAACTCCGCGGGCTACCAACGGTAGTACCAGGAGAATTGCCGGAAAAACAATCCGACAAAGTGTACTCATGACAGTAGATTCATGAATAGATGTGAATTTCATCTCCCAAATTGACATATCTAATGCACTTAACAATTGCCTAGCATTTTCAGCATCTGAAAAATTAACATTGACACTACGCAAGTTGCTGAGAATTTTATTAAAGCGAGCAAAAAGGTCATCAATAGACTCACTGGGTTGCATCTCGAAGCACATGTATTCTTTCTTGAACATGTCTTGCCTTACCTCCTTGATCGTGTTGGATCCTTCGTGGTAGTCACAAAGTGCTTTCCACACATCGTATGCAGATCGAAGGCGTGCAACACAGTCGAAGTCACTTTGAGTTAATCCTTGTATGATCAAGTTCTGAGCCTTGTTTTTGTTGTCGACATCCCTCAGATTTGTAGCTGTAACTTGATCGTTTTACGACACTTCGTAAGGCTTGTATACCTTCTCCCATGTTGCGAAGCCATGAGCCTGGATGAAGTCTTCCATACGTGCCTTCCAAACCTGAAAAACAATACCACTAAACACACAAGGTTTGGTGGAGTATTTCTCCATGATGATTAGTAAAAAACACGTGAAAATCACAAAGATTAGAGCACCATGGCTCTGATTCCAATTGTAGGGTCGAAGAGCACGTGAAAAGCTACCGGGGGGGGGGGGGGGGGGGGTAAATGGTAGATTAAAAAATCTTACGCCGCGGAAACTACTAAATCCCAACACCTTCGGCAGAAAAATGATTTGTTAAAGAAATCATGTGTGAGACTAATCTTAAACGTGTTTCACCGTGACAAAAGTGATATATATCATAGAGAATCAAGTCACGGAAATGACACAACAAGAATCACTCAAATCCGTCGAGAGAAACTCAAGTTACAATTGAAAGATCGAATAAAGGTCAATCTCTCCTACCGGAGAAAAACAGTTCTGGAACGCTGCAAAGAAACTCGTGTAGATCAGAAACCACAAATTCAATAACCGTGAAGTTTTGACAAATGATAGATAATCAAGTTTTGAAGACAACCCAAAAAGAATCATGTCAATTGGATCTGTAAAACACGAGTTATGATAAAACCACCGAAGAAAGGTAGTGCTGTGCAGAAAACTCGACGAGAAAAACTTGTCTGGAACAACCCAATCTCAACTAGGACTCTAATCCTACTCAAATCACGAATTGAAACTTTACATAACTGTTTAGGACTCTTCTATATGCAGATAGAAGCAATCTTAAGACTTCCAAACACCTTAGGAACGTATCCTACATTACTAAAACAACTCAACTTTGTGACCCACATGAAATCTTATCATAACCAACTCAAAACATTCCATATTTGAGTCAAACACACTGCTACAATAAGCCTCATCACAGGCGGCTCCAAACCTCTTATCACAGACGGCTTTTAAAACCGCCTGAAACGAAGAGTCTGTGATAATCCGCAATTTCACAGGCGGAGAAGTGAAACCGCCTGTGAAGACACATTATCATAGGCGGTTCTTCACTTAGGCTAGCCGCCTATGAAGACAGATTATCATAGGCGGTTCTTTACATAGAATAGCCGCCTGTGAAAATACTTTATAACAGGCGGGTCGTGCAGCATATATAACCGCATGTGATAAATGTCTTATCACAGACGGTTATTGAAGCATAACTAACCGCTTATGATAATGTGTCTTCACAGATGGGTATTGAAGCATAACTAACCGCCAATGATAATGTGTTTTCACAGGCGGGTTTTGAAGCATAACTAACCGTCTATGATAATGTGTCTTCACGGGCGGATTTTGAAGCATAACTAACCGCCTATGATAATGTGTCTTCACAGACAGGTGTTGAAGCATAACTAACCGTCAATGATAATGGGTCTTTACAGACGGTTATTGAAGCATAACTAACCCGTCTATGATAATGGTGTTATCACAGACGGAGTTTACCTATATCAGCCGTCTGTGAAGACCCTTTAACGCAGCCGGTTTCTACCATAACAGACACCGCCTGTGAAAATTAGGTTATCACAGATGTTTCTTTACTTGTATCTAGCCGCCTGTGATAATTGTTTTTCACAGTCATGCAGTACTACTGCTGTTATTTCTAATTTCCAGGTCAATTCAATATAATCACAGAACAAAAAACAACAATCATCACAGAACAAAAGTCAACAATATTATCATCACAGAAGTCGATTTCACTAAAACAATATACATATGTACATGTTACAGATACAATTCATCTCAAAGTTTACAAGTTTTCACTAAAAACTGTTTATATTGGCATAGTCGCAAAGTTCTGGCACCTCAGCTGCTGAACCACTCTTATCAAAGAACTTCCCCTTTTTGTGCAAAATTTGCGACGAATGAACTGACAGAGTTCAGAAGCAATCCTGTCGGCTCCTCTATCAGGAACACTTCTACAAACCGGCCATTCTTCATTCAGATTCTTCTTGTGCTGCAATATAACACATAACAAGGTTTATAATGTGTTGGTTTGAACAATCTCAAAGTATAGATCAAAGTGAGAGTATACAAGAATTTAGTAGGTATTTTTGGAGCAGTTGTACTATGAGCAATTGAATTTTGAAGTTGGAATCAAAATATGAAAATAATGTTTCTGGTAATATTGAATAGCAGAGAATATAAGAATTAAACTATGCTAGTTACAATGAAAATGAAACACAAAAGTAAGAAAATAAGGTATCGACATTAAGGATAACTTACATCCTCACGATTGAATCTATATACGGCGGCGGTCCGAAGATGCTCGCATACATAATACCCGCATAAGACACTCCCAGCAGGCTGCTTCGGACAAGCATAATACGTTTTAATGTCCAATGCATTCGTATTAGGAGGTCTCTGACCGCCAAGCTCCGCGTAAAACTGCCAAGCGCTGTAATAAAAGAAATGTCCTATAAAACTTGTCAACACATTCTAAATGTGCGTAAATTAATATTATTGAATAAACGTACTTTTTCAAAATGGAAAGGAAATCTTTGTAACGATCCGGTGGGTAATCGGCCAAGTCCAAGACTGTTGCCATTCCCTGCGTTGGCTTGATGAAGATTATTATGTAGTGATTACTGCAAACATACAAACACACGTGTTAACAATTACCAATAATTGCTATTTCAATGTCATGTGTCGAACTTACTCGAAGTGGTACGGAGACTTTACGAGGTGCTTGCCGTCTCTGACAAAGTTAAACATCGCATGTCCTATATAAGCTGCGACTTATGCCTTTCTATCCTTCTTAAGTTTTGCAATTGCTCTTTCAAAATCTTTTTTTTCATGTGTTTGTACTGGCTTGATTCTCGATTCGCCTGGACGTCGAATAGCGACTTTGCAATCCTAGTAGGGTCAAGGATACCTGTCGTGTGCGCCAACTTTACATTATCCATGTATTGCATCCTATTGCAGAAGTCCAGAATTGTTATAATCTCATGAAATGCGTATGCGTGTAGTAAGAAAAGCAAATACAAAATATTAGAGCACTTACAAGCACCAGACTAGCAGCAGGTTGATATCTAGCATGCCCCGATGGAAAAGGGAAAGCAGCTTTTCAAATAAAATGACTCGTTTATCTACTCCATTGCTCCAGAATGCTTCTTTTGGAATACGAAATGTGACGCAATTAAGACCAAATTTTGTGATGGCAGTGATGTACCACTCATGCATTCTTCTGAGTTGGACGGGTTGTTTGCTAAGTTGTACGGATGTCATGAATGGCTTCCCATTCTCAAATTTAGGAGGAACATCCTCAAGCTTGTATATTGGAACTCCTGGTTTAACTAAAGCCGTCCGCCGATTATACATGACACCGTCTTCTTCCCACTCCTCGATATCTTCTAATGCTGGCTCATGAGAAGAACGAGATGCACTCGATTTTCTAATATTTTCGTTCATAGCTTCCAAATACTTTGACATTTCTGATGAAGGTTTCTTATTTTCGTATGAGCTAACTTTGACAGGCACTGATGGTCGAGGAGTAGTCGTCGGAAGTTGGACACTGGCTTGTTGTTGAACCTGTTGTTCAACTGATTGCTCTTTACTCCCAGCAGCTGGCTCTAGTACTACTTCAAGATGTTGCTCAACTAGTTGCTCTTTACTAGCAATAGCTTGCTCTGGTACTGCTTCAAGTTGTTGTCCAACTTGTTGCTCTTGGATATCATCATCCTTGCTCAGACATAGGGGGAGTGGATCTTGCCGGACTGGGAGTGGATCTTTATGCACTTTTGCCTTAGAAGATGGGGTTGCAGTATTTGGAGTTGCGACGGGGCTAGAAATTGGCTCATCGTCCAACACGATATCGCGTCGGTGCCAAAGGATTAATTGGTTGACAGCCTGCCCCAGAGTCGCGATCCCCTCAGGTGTGACGTGGTCTATTTCATAATCTTCATAATCATTATCAAGCTCACCCAGAGGGTTCAATCATGGAAGGATACACCACTGAAGAAGTGATTGAGGGTTGCTCTGATTACATCAAAGATGGAAAATCGATAGGTGTGCCTATACCGGTACATGAGGGTAGACTACGTGGGAGAGGCAAAGTGGGTAAGAAAACTTTTATTGTTCAAGATTACAAGAATGTACACCATGCACATTTTGGTGTACTACAACAGCTCGCAATAGCTGAGCCGTACATCGAGGAACACCAAATTGAGCTTCGTGATAAAAACCAAGACCGCAAAGAGGATTGGATCATGAAAGAGCACAGAAGATGTTTCACTGAATGGTTAATGGACAAAAATATATCATACGGAAACACTATAGAAGAGGCAACAATGAAGAAGTTAGCTTGTGGCCCATCTGCTTTGGTAACATCATGGCAAGCATATGACATCAATGGTTACACATTTTACACTAAAGAAAAAGACGGTAAGAGTGTTGCACAAAATAGTGGTGTTCGTATTGAGGCTTATGATTCACAAGGACAGAAGACCACATACTTCGGGTTCATAGAGGAAATATGGGAACTTGATTATGGCGAAAGAATGGTAATGCCCGTATTTAAGTGCCAATGGGTCAAACATCCTGATGGTTTGAAAGCGGACAATTACGGGCTGATACTGGTAGACTTGAATAAAGTGGGTTACAAAGATGACCTGTGGGTTCTCGCCCATAATGTTGCACAAGTTTTTTATGTTCAAGATCCAGAAACTGAGAAGTTGCACGTAGTTGTTTCTGGAAAGCAAAATATTGTTGGGGTTGACAATGTGGGAGATAATGAAGAGGAATATAATCAGTATGAAGAGATGTACCTTTTCACCGAACCAGAAAACATCAAGCGCGTAGAGAGAAGCATTAAACAGAATTTGAAACCCTATATCCGAGAAGATGTCAATGCTGGAAAAAATGTATATAGCAATGCGAGATGATATATATTGTATATATTTGTATCTTCTGAAATCAACTTAGAACAATGTTGGTATATGGATTGTGTCCTTTTGCATTTGTGTACATATGCGTTTTGACTCAATGATTTGGAAGTTTGGAAGTTTGGTCTTTCAGATAATGATGTCTCGGGCGTGTAGCCGATTGAAGGAGGAGCGCTTGGCGTGGCGCAAGAACCATCCCCATGTATGTACATATGGCACACCGGTCACATGGTTGTATATACATATGTATCTGTAATGGACTGATGAACTTAACTGTAGTTTGCTTTTCCGTGTCATTTGTTTTTGGTATTTTCAATTTCTCCGCGTAGGGTTTCTCTGCGAAGACTGAATCGGGAGATTTATTGTAGTGGCAGTGCATCGTCCCCGGTAAAGAAGGGGTAAGTCATGAAGAACAAGCACAATATGAGTTTAACCATCGTCCTCCTATTAATAAATTTCTTTTGCAGACTGAATGGGAAGATGGTTACTACCCCCTGACAATCTCCTTCTCTGAGGACTATCCCTTGGTGCCTCCAAGATGCGCCTTTCCAATTGGGTTCTTCCACCCAAATGTCCATCGTTCGGGAGCACTCTGCATCGGGATTCTTGATCAAGAGACTGTAAGATAGACCTATTTTGTTCATGTAATTATTATTTATAATTGTTGTCAAACTTATTTGAACTGGTTTCTTATATTGCTTAAATTATATTTCGTAGGGGTGGTGCAGTGCTTTTACAATCAAAACTATACTACTTGAAGTTCAGCGTTTGCTGCATCAGCCAAATGTGCCTGATGTTGAAAATGATTGCTATAATCTACTTATCAAAGTTAGATGACACTTTGACTTAGTGACCAATGTAGGTTATTCATTCCTCCTTCGACATTTGTTAATTTAAATAATGTCAATATTTTCAGGATCCAGCGGAATATAAGAGACGTGTTTGAGAGCAAGATGGACGATAAAATTTAGATTGATCGATGGGAGCTTCATCGTCGATCTACAATGAATGTAGCATGATTTTTGTTCAGTGTGTAAAGAAATTATCTTTGAACAATTGTAAAGCCTCTAATGGTGTATTATCACAATTAAGCCAGCCTCACTGGTGATCGAGCATTTCCTATAATGCATTACTGTACTAGTATCCGCTAGCTCATCTGTGTTTTTTGCTGATACAATTTTGCCTGCACGACTACATACTGTTGTGATAATTGCAACTACATTCATGTAATTTCAATGAAAACCGCTTATGATAATTAAACAATGACTGCCACTGAAAATACATGATCTTCTCAGGCCGTTGTTAATCAAGAACCGTCTATGAAGTTCATTGCATTACAGACGGTTATTAATTAAGAACCGCCAACGAAGATCATGTATTTACCCAGACGGTTGTTCCTTAAAATCCATCTGTGAAGTTCATTGCATTACAGACGGTTATTAATTAAGAACCGCCAACGAAGATTGTGTATTTAGCCAGACGGTTGTTCCTTAAAATCCATCTGTGAAGTTCATTGCATTACAGACGGTTATTAATTAAGAACCGCTAACGAAGATCGTGTATTTAGCCAGGCGGTTGTTTCTTAAAATCCGTCTGTGAAGTTCATTGCATTACAGACGGTTAATAATTAATAACCGTCAATGAAGATCATGTATTTACCCAGGCGGTTGTTTCTTAAAATCCGACTGTGAAGTTCATTACATTACAGGCGGTTCTTAATTAAGAACTGGTTGTGAAGATCATGTATTTACCCAGACGGTTGTTCTTTAAAATCCGCTTGTGTTGTTCTTTCATCACAGGCGGTTATTATATCATTCGTCATCACAGTCGCATATTTTTAAGGACCGCCTGTGTTTGAAAAATTGAGGCGCCTGTAAAAATGCTTTTTGTAGTAGTGACACGACTCAGCCGCAGCCCGAGTCCATAACCTAGTTGGTTGGACCTTTCCGACCAATTTTTTATGTCCACATCTCTTCATCACGCCTCGGAACCATTTAGCCACGTCCATGTACTCCTTGCACACGTGCAATCATCTTCCAACGACGTTCACAATACCTTCATATGCATTGTTGTTGATTCAAACATGTTGCGCGACCTCCCGATCAACTCAACCACAATTCCCCCCGAACTTGGTTGTTGAACCTCATCTTCTCCCTAAGACTAGTTCAATGGATCCCGTCACCAGCCATGTCTTGAACTCAAGCAACACCTGCACATGAATAAACAACCAATACTTCCGAGCACAAGTCCTCGACTTGACTCTCGTTAGTTCCGAACATAACACCTTATGTGAGCACCTCACATAAGCTTGTTGCGAAGCATAGATAAACGATATCAGCCATATCAACCAAAACACACCAAAAACATAGCAAATGAATACTAAGAAATCTTTCCATCAATGTAAAGCAAGTACGAAACATTGCAACATAAAAGCAGAACCACTGCGATCAAGCTCCAAACCTTACCAAAGCTAACCGAACCTTGAACCGAAGCTTACCAAAGCTAGCCGGACCTAGCGCCGGACCTTGATGATAAAGGTGTTTTGGTAGTATTCAAAACTTTTATCACCATAGCCAATGTATTCAGCACACCTAGGTCTCACGACCTCCGTTCATTCCTGGCTCCGACGAATCACCGGCTGAATCAATGCGAGGATCAGCTGAACCACACTCGCACGAGACTGCGAAAAGCTCACGCTGAATTGAGGCAAACTCGCATGGAACTGCAAAAAGCTCGTGATGGACTGTGGGCGAGTCAGTTGGAGGTGCAACAAAAGCAGTAGCAGCTGTTGGTAGTCACCGAGGCACGAGACGAAGCCATTGAAGAAGCTCAGAATTGGGAGTACAAGGCAGACCAACTTCGGGATGACGTGATTGAGGCCAAAGCACAATTGCAACCAGTTGTGTATCCACCGGCTCATGATATACCACTAAATATGGGTGAGCAAGTTCCTTCAGGTTCTGAGGAGGAGGAAGATCCTGAGATACTCGAGTACGCCGATGGCGATGCATCGGAGTAGGATGGGGCAGCACTACTGCCATCACGGGGCAGCGTACAGTTAGTGGTTGCTCGTGTTTATTTTATAGCCATGTTTGTGTCATATTATAAATAGTAGCCCCGTAGTGGGAGTCCGTCATTTTGGAAATGACTATAGTAAACTTGGTCATGAGATAATATATCTTGTATAAAGTTTGTACTTTAACAATATATGTGAATGTTATGCAATTATCACCTTGTCAATAACCTCACTACTATAGTATGGAATGGATGAAGCAAACAAACATGTTGCTGATTTTAATTCATGTGGATGCAGAATGGTGCGTACGCGTTCAACGCCCGAGATGGGAGGCTCGAGCCGGGGTCGTGAGGATGAATCTCCGACCCGATAGCAAACCACGAAACCACAACATCAAGTCCCTCCACCACCACCACCTGAACCTCCGAGGACGCTCGCAGAGATTCTAGCTGCAGTACTCGGCTCGCGTGACGAGTAAACCGCGTTATTGCTTATGTTGGTGCAGAATTTGTCCCATCATGGGGGGGGGAGCGACAAGACACATCCACCGGTCCCACAATGAGCAACGCCAAGACAATGAGCAACGCCAGCCCCAAAAAAGTTCATACTCGGACATCTGGGTGACACATCCACCGGTCTTCACAGAGGCTGAGGAGCCTCTGGAGACGGACAACTTTATCCGCACCCTTGGGGCAAAGTTCAGTCTGTTGTGATGCACCGAACAACAAAATGTGCTATTTGCAGCACAACAGCTTCAAGGATCTGCAGGTGCTTGGTGGGCAAACTACATCGCCTCACTGCCTGCTGGTCATGCAGTCACCTGGACCGAATTCCGGGAGGCATTCTACGCCTACCATATACCTCCCGGTATAATGAAGAGAAAGCTTCAGGAATTTCAGGAGCTGAAGCAAGGCAGGAGGAGCGCCCAAGAATCCCGAGCGTTCAACCATCTAGCACAGTATGCACCGGAGTATGTGGGACAGAGGATGGGAAGCGAGATATTTTCTTCCAAAGTTTGAACCTCAAGATGAAAGTCCAACTCACGCAATGCAACCGCGGCACCTTCAACGACATCAGCAATGCCGCGATCGTACAAGAAGATGCTCAATGCGAGCTCGTTTTTGATAAGAGGAAACAGAGCACGCCGTCGAGCAGCAGCAGTGGTGGGCCGTAGAAGTACCATGTGGTGTATCGCCCACCACCCGGTCAGGGATGGCAGCAACCGGCGCGACTGCAGTGATTCCACGGTCGTTCTATCAACGCGAATCGCTTCCGACCGTCATTTCAACAACAGTAGCAGCAGCAGCAAAGGATGGTCACGCATGCATATCCACCTCCACCAAGTGCACCGGGATTCCGTCCGTGGCTTGGCAGAAACCCGACACAATACACGTGCTATACGTGTGGCCGTGTCGGGCATTTCGCGAGGGACTGCCCCGAGGAGCGTCAGGGCAGCGGTCAAGCATCATATCAGGGTGCAGCTCAACCCCACAACCAGCCCAAGAAACCAGGACCAAAACCTGACAACGTCCACTACATAGCCACCGAAGACGTGCTGGAAGGGAACCCGTCCTCGCGGGTACATTTTATCTACTCCAAACTCCCATAGTCATACTCTTCGACTCCGGTGCCACCCATAATTTTATTAGACAATTTTATGTTGTCAAGCATCAATTACCTATCACTCCCACAGAAAGTCCATATTTGATTTGCTCTCCGGGTGGGAAAATAGGAGCGGACATAAAAATCCATAAAGCACAACATAAGATGGGTGGGAATATCTATCCGACTTCTCTAATTATATTAGAGGGTCAAAAGCTCGATGTCATCTTAGGGATGTTGTGGCTGCACCGTCATGGTGCTGATCTCGATGTTGTTACACGTGTGGTCCATTTGAACTCTCCACTATATGAACCACACACTCTCATTCTAGACTGCCTTATCCAAGGAATTCTAGCCACATACAACACGGGAGCCACAAAGCTTGAGGACATTCATGTGGTCCGTGAATATCCGGACATGTTTCCTGACAAACTTCCGAGTATGCCACCGGATAGGGACATCGTGTTCAAAATTGAACTTATTTCAGGAACCACACCCATTTCTCAAAGGACGTACAATACGGCACCAAATGAGTTGGCAAAATTAAAGGAGCATTTGAAGGACCTGCTGGACAAAGGTCTCATAAGCCCATGTTCATCAACTTGGGGCTGCTCCGTATTATTTGTGAAGATGAAGGACAAGACGTTACGTCTATGTGTGGACTATCGTCCGCTCAATGCCGTGATGATCAAGAATAAGTATCCAGTACCACGCATCAATAATTTATTCGATCAACTAGTGGGTGCTAAGCTTTTCTCAAAGATGGATCTTCGGTCCGTATACCATCAAATCAAAATCCGACCGAAGGATATACCGAAGACGACATTCTCGGTGAGATACGGGCTCTATGAATATCTTGTCATGTCGTTCGGACTTACCAACGCGCCGGCTCACTTCATGTATTTGATGAATTCAGTGTTCATGCCGGAGGTGGACAAGTTTGTCGTGGTCTTTATCACTACTACAAAAAGCATTTTTACAGGCGCCTCAATTTTTCAAACACAGGCGGTCCTTAAAAATATGCGACTGTGATGACGAATGATATAATAACCGTCTGTGATGAAAGAACAACACCGGCGGATTTTAAAGAACAACCGTCTGGGTAAATACATGATCTTCAGAATCGGTTCTTAATTAAGAACCGCCTGTAATGCAACGAACTTCACAGACGGATTTTAAGAAACAACCGTCTGGGTAAATACATGATCTTCACAGACGGTTATTAATTATTAACCGTCTGCAATGCAATGAACTTCACAGGCGGATTTTAAGAAACAACCGTATGGGTAAATACATGATCTTCACAGACGGTTATTAATTATCAACCGTCTGCAATGCCATGAACTTCACAGACGGATTTTAAGAAACAACCGTCTGGGTAAATACATGATCTTCGTTGGCGGTTCTTGATTAATAACCGTCTGTAATGCAATGAACTTCACAGATGGATTTTAAGGAACAACCGTCTGAGTAAATACATGATCTTCGTTGACGGTTCTTAATTAATAACCGTCTGTAATGCAATGAACTTCATAGCCGGTTCTTGATTAACAACGGCCTGAGAAGATCATGTATTTTCAGTGGCGGTCATTGTTTAATTATCATAAGCGGTTTTCATTGAAATTACAGGGATATAGTTGCAATTATATATCACAGCCGCATGTAGTCATGCAGGCAAAATTGTATCAGGAAAAAAACACAGATGAGCTAGCGGATACTAGTACAGTAATGCATTATAGGAAATGCTCGATCACCAGTGAGGCTGGCTTAATTGTGATAATACACCATTAGAGGCTTTACAATTGTTCAAAGATAATTTCTTTACACACTGAACAAAAATCATGCTACATTCATTGTAGATCGACGATGAAGCTCCCATCGATCAATCTAAATTGTACCGTCCTGCTTGCTCCCGAACACGTCTCTTATATTCCGCTGGATCCTGAAAATATTGACATTATTTAAATTAACAAATGTCGAAGGAGGAATGAATAACCTACATTGGTCACTAAGTCAAAGTGTCATCTAACCTTGATAAGTAGATTATAGCAATCATTTTCAACATCAGGCACATTTGGCTGATGCAGCAAACGCTGAACTTCAAGTAGTATAGTTTTGATTGTAAAAGCACTGCACCACCCCTACGAAATATAATTTAAGCAATATAAGAAACCAGTTCAAATAAGTTCGACAAAAATTATAAGTAATAATTACATGAACAAAATAGGTCTATCTTACAGTCTCTTGATCAAGAATCCCGATGCAAAGTGCTCCCGAACGATGGACATTTGGGTGGAAGAACCCAATTGGAAAGGAGCATCATGGAGGCACCAAGGGATAGTCCTCAGAGAAGGATATTGTCAGGGGGTAGTAACCATCTTCCCATTCAGTCTGCAAAAGAAATTTATTAATAGGAGGATGATAGTTAAACTCATATTGTGCTTGTTCTTCATGACTTACCCCTTCATTACCGGGGACGATGCACTGCCACTTCAATAAATCTCCCAATTCAGGATTCGCAGAGAAACCCTACGCGGAGAAATTGAAAATACCAAAAACAAACAACACGGAAAAACAAACTACAGTTAAGTTCATCAGTCCATTACAGATACATATGTATATACAACCATGTGACCGGTGTGCCATATGTACATACATGGGGATGGTTCTTGCGCCACGCCAAGCACTCCTCCTTCAATCGGCTACACGCCCGAGACATCATTATCTGAAGAAAGACCAAACTTCCAAACTTCCAAATCATTGAGTCCATACGCATATGTACACAAATGCAAAAGGACACAATCCATATACCAACATTGTTCTAAGTTGATTTCAGAAGATACAAATATATACAATATATATCATCTCGCATTGCTATATACATTTTTTCCAGCATTGACATCTTCACGCATATAGGGTTTCAAATTCTTTTTAATGCTTCTCTCTACGCGCTTGATGTTTTCTGGTTCGGTGAAAAGGTACATCTCTTCATACTGATTATATTCCTCTTCATTATCTCCCACATTGTCAACCCCAACAATATTTTGCTTTCCAGAAACAACTACGTGCAACTTCTCAGTTTCTGGATCTTGAACATAAAAAACTTGTGCAACATTATCGGCGAGAACCCACAGGTCATCTTTGTAACCCACTTTATTCAAGTCTACCAGTGTCAGTCCGTAATTGTCCACTTTCAAACCATCAGGATGTTTGACCCATTGGCACTTAAATACGGGCATTACCATTCTTTCGCCATAATCGAGTTCCCATATTTCCTCTATGAACCCGAAGTATGTGGTCTTCTGCCCTTGTGAATCATAAGCCTCAATACGAACACCACTATTTTGTGCAACACTCTTACCGTCTTTTTCTTTAGTGTTAAATGTGTAACCATTGATGTCATATGCTTGCCATGATGTTACCAAAGCAGATGGGCCACAAGCTAACTTTTTCATTGTTGCCTCTTCTATAGTGTTTCCGTATGATATATTTTTGTCCATTAACCATTCAGTGAAACATCTTCTGCGCTCTTTCATGATCCAGTCCTCTTTGCGGTCTTGGTTTTTATCACGAAGCTCAATTTGGTGTTCCTCGATGTACGGCTCAGCTATTGCGAGCTGTTGTAGTACACCAAAATGTGCACGGTGTACATTCTTGTAATCTTGAACAATAAAAGTTTTCTTAGCCACTTTGCCTCTCCCACGTAGTCTACCCTCATGTACCGGTATAGGCACACCTATCGATTTTCCATCTTTGATGTAATCAGCGCAACCCTCAATCACTTCTTCAGTGGTGTATCCTTCCATAATTGAACCCTCTGGGTGAGCACGGTTCCGCACATAACCTTTTAATACTCCTAAATATCTCTCCAACGAAAACATATGATGTAAATATAGTGGCCCCAGTGCTTTTATCTGATCAACAAGATGTATGATTAGGTGTACTTGCATATCAAAAAAGGATGGTGGGAAACACATCTCAAGCTTGCACATTGTCTCGACAATGTATGTTTTCAGATAGTCTAAATCTTCACGTGCTATCACCTTTTGCGATACTGCATTGAAGAAGTAACACAAACGTGTGATGACAACTTTTATATGCTCAGGTTTGATTACTCTTATTGCAATGGCAAGGAAAATTGTCATCATCATGTGACAGTCGTGAGAATTATAACCGAATAAAGACAAGTCTTTCATCGAGACTAGTTTGCGGATATTGGATGAGAAACTTGTGGGCACTTTGATCCCACGCAAGCATTCGCAAATTGCTTTTTTCTCTTCTAGCGTCAAGTTGTAGCTGGCTGGGGGAAGGTAATGCTTCCCGTTCGCCTTTTCTACTGGATGAAGCTCTGGTCTCAAATCAAGATTTACTAGGTCCATACGTGAATTTAATCCATCCTTTGTCTTCCTCGGCATGTCCAGCAAGGTCCCAATGATGTTGTCAAATACATTCTTTGTAACGTGCATCAAATCAATACTATAGCAAAATTCCAGATTCTTCCAATACAGAAGATACTTGAAAAAAATTGATTGTTTCTTGAAAGCCATGTCAGTTGTATCATCCGAAGATGTACTTTTCTTTCTCTTAATTCCATTACTCTTTTTTCCCTTACTGAAAGCAATATGAATGTTCTTGACCATTTCAAACACAAGTTTTCCACTGTAAGGTTTCGGTGCAGTATCTTTTTCGATTTTGTTATCAAATTGTTCTTTCATCTTCCTATACTTGTGTGTATCTGTCAAGAACCGTCGATGTCTCATGTACACCGTCTTTCTGGATGAAGTGAGGTATAGATATTCAGTTCTATCCACGCACCTAACGCAACCTTTCTTCCCTGCATGAGTGGTACATCACTGCCAGCACAAAATATGGTCTTAATTGCGTCACATTTCGTATTCCAAAAGAAGCATTCTGGAGAACTGGAGTAGATAAACGAGTCATTTTATTTGACGAGCTGCTTTCCCTTTTCCATCGGGGCATGCTCGAAATCAACCTGCTGCTCGTCTGGTGCTTGTAAGTGCTCTAATATTTTGTATTTGCTTTTCTTACTACACGCATACGCATTTCATGAGATTATAACAATTCTGGACTTCTTCAATAGGATGCAATACATGGATAATGAAAAGTTGGCGCACAAGACAGGTATCCTTGACCCTACTAGGATTGCAAAGTCGCTATTCGACGTCCAGGCGAATCGAGAATCAAGCCAGTACAAACACATGAAAAAAAGATTTTGAAAGAGCAATTTCAAAACTTAAGAAGGATAGAAAGGCAGAAGTTGCAGCTTACATAGGACATGCGATGTTTAACTTTGTCAGAGACGGCCAGGACCTCGTAAAGGCTCCGTACCACTTCGAGTAAGTTCGACACATGGCATTGAAATAGCAATTATTGGTAATTGTTAACACGTGTGTTTGTATGTTTGCAGTAATCACTACATAATGATCTTCATCAAGCCAACGCAGGGAATGGCAACAGTCTTGGACTCGGCCGATTACCCACCAGATCGTTACAAAGATTTCCTTTCCATTTTGAAAAAGTACATTTATTCAATAATTTTAATTTACGCACATTTAGAATGTGTTGACAAGTTTTATATGACATTTCTTGTATTACAGCGCTTGGCGGTTTTACGCGGAACAGCTTGGCGGTCAGAGACCTCCTAATACGAATGCATTGGACATTAAAACGTATTATGCTTGTCCGAAGCAGCCTGCTGGGAGTGTCTTATGCGGGTATTATGTATGCGAGCATCTTCGGACCGCCGCCGTATATAGAGTCAATCGTGAGGATGTAAGTTATCCTTAATGTCGATACCTTATTTTCTTACTTTTGTGTTTCATTTTCATTGTAACTAGCATAGTTTAGTGCTTATATTCTCTGCTGTTCAATATTACCAGAAACATTATTTTCATATTTTGATTCCAACTTCAAAATTCAATTGCTCATAGTACAACTGCTCCAAAAATACCTACTAAATTCTTGTATACTCTCACTTTGATCTATACTTTGAGATTGTTCAAACCAACACATTCTAAACCTTGTTATGTGTTATATTGCAGCACAAGAAGAATCTGAACGAAGAATGGCCGTTTTGTAGAAGTATTTCTGATGGAGGAGCCGACAGGATTGCTTCTGAACTCTGTCAGTTCATTCGTCGCGAAATTTTGCACAAAACGGGGAAGTTCTTTGATAAGAGAGGTTCAGCAGCTGATGTGCCAGAACTTTCTGACTATACCAATCTAAACTGTTTTTAGTGAAAACTTGTAAACTTTGAGATGAAATTGTGTCTGTAACTTATGTGTATGTATATTGTTTTAGTGAAATTGACTTCTGTGATGATAATATTGTTGTCTTTTGTTCTGTGATGATTGTTGTTTTTTGTTCTGTGATTATATTGAATAGACCTGGAAATTAGAAATAACAGCAGTAGTACTGCATGACTGTGAAAAACAATTATCACAGGCGGCTAGATACAAGTAAAGAAACATCTGTGATAACCTAATTTTCACAGGCGGTGTCTGTTATGGTAGAAACCGGCTGCGTTAAAGGGTCTTCACAGACGACTGATATAGGTAAACTCCATCTGTGATAACACCATTATCATAGACGGGTTAGTTATGCTTCAATAACCGTCTGTAAAGACACATTATCATTGACGGTTAGTTATGCTTCAAAACCCGCCTGTGAAGACATATTATCATAGGCGGTTAGTTATGCTTCAAAATCCGCCTGTGAATACACATTATCATAGACGGTTAGTTATGCTTCAATACCCGACTGTGAAGACTCATTATCATAAGCGGTTAGTTATGCTTCAAAATCCGCCTGTGAAGACAAATTATCATTGGCGGTTAGTTATGCTTCAATACCCGCCTGTGAAGACTTCTTATCATAGACGGTTAGTTATTCTTCAATAACCGTCTGTGATAAGATGTTTATCACAGACGGTTATATATGCTGCATGACCCGTCTGTGATAAAGTATTTTCACAGACGGCTAGCCTAAGTAAAGAACCGCCTATGATAATCGGTCTTCACAGGCGGCTATCCTTAGTGAAGAACCGCCTATGATAATTAGTCTTCACAGGCGGTTTCACTTCTCCGCCTGTGAAATTGCGGATTATCACAGACTCTTCGTTTCAGGCGGTTTTAAAAGTCGTCTGTGATAATAGGTTTGGAGCCGCCTGTGATGAGGCTTATTGTAGCAGTGTATCGATGACATTTTGGTTTATTCTTAATCGGAGGAAGAACATGCCAAACACTTGCATATCAGGCTCCAACGATTGCGAGATCACAAGCTTTATGCAAAATCAAGCAAGTGTGAGTTTTGGATCAGCCAAGTACCACTTCTGGGTCACAATATTTCAGCGGAGGGTATCCCTGTTGATCCATGTAGAATTGTACAAGTGCTGAAATGGAAGTGTCCAACGTCCGTACACGAAGTTTGCAGCTTCCTCGGATTAGCGGGATATAATCAGAGGTTCATTCCGAGCTTCTCAAAAATCGCTAAGCCAATAAAAGATCTGTTGAAAAAGGGGACTAAATATATTTGGAGCAAAGCATGTGAGGATGCAATTCAAACATTGGTGAAACATCTCACAACAGCCCCAGTGTTAGCTCAGTCGGATACGACCAAATCTTTCGATGTTTATTGTGATGCATCTGGCATTGGTCTCGGCTGCGTGTTAATGCAAGAAGGCCGCATGATCGCGTATGGATCACGGCAGCTCCAAAATCATGAGCATCATTATCCAAGTCATGACCTTGAGGTCGCTGCCGTGATGGTCGCTTTGAAAATGTGGAGGCATTATTTACTTGGAAATCTAGTGCGCCTCTACACCGATCACAAGAGCCTGAAATATATCTTCACTCAGAAGGAGCTGAATATGCGGCAGCGAAGATGGTTAGAACTGATCAAGGACTATGAGATTGAAATTCATTACCATCCAGGCAAGGCAAATGTAGTTGCTGATGCGCTGAGCCGAAAGTCTCACGTCTATAATCTGTCCATCACCCCGATGGAAGAGGACGAGCCGAGTTTATACTTGGTTCCATATTGAGCGTTATATAATCTTCCTCTCATCCCTACCATACAAGAGGATATTATGGAAGCTCAAAAGAAAGGCGTGGGTAGGTCGCACATTCAGAGGAGAATGAGGAATGGGGAAATGAAGTGCTTCTGAAGTAATGAACATGATACCCTGTGGTTCAAAGACCGTATTGTGGTACCCCGTGACATGGAACTTCGGAAGAAAATCATTGATGAAGCTCACTCGTCCAAGTATTCTATTCATTCGTGCATCAACAAGATGTATCAAGATCTTAAAACCAGATTTTGGTGGACACGGATGAAAAGTGAAATTGCAAAGCACGTATCCGAGTGTGATACGTGTCGGCGGGTGAAAGCCGACCACATGAGGAAAGTCGGACAGCTGCAACCATTGAAAGTTCGGGCATGGAAATGGGAGGATATTAGTATGGAGTTCATTGTCAGTTTGCCTCTCACATTCCACAAGCATGATTCGACTAACCAAATCAGATCATTTTATTCCGGTACATACAAAGTACATTGCCAAAAAACATGCGGAGTTATATATTACATGAATCATGTGCTTGCATGGAGTTCCCCGGACGATTATTTCAGATCGCGGTGCACTGTTTGTTGCTCATTTCTGGAAGCAGCTGCACGTATCATTGGGGACAAAACTAATCCGAAGCTCTGCCTATCACCCGCAGACCGACGGTCAAACTGAACGGGTGAATCAAGTTTTAGAAGATATGCTACGTGCTTGTGCCACCCACCACGGTAAAAATTGGGATGATCATTTACCGTTGGCAGAGTTCTCATATAACAATGGCTATCAAGCTAGCATCAAGATGGTGCCGTATGAAGCTCTCTACAGCCGGAAATGTCGCACACCACTTATTTGGTGTGAATCCGGCGAGTGAGTTATATACGGAATTGATCTTCTAAATGAAGCCAAAGAATGAGCGCGAGTGATTCAAGCAAATCTCAAGGCTGCTCAATCTTGGCAGAAAAGCTATGCGGATAAAAGACGTCGACCTCTCCACTTTGACATCGGAGACCACGTTCATCTTCGTTTCTCTCCGATGAAAGGAATTCATCATTTTGGAGTGAAGGGAAAACTTGCTCCACGATTCATCGGTCCATTCACCGTCATTGAAAAATGCGGACCCGTGGCCTATCGTTTGGAGTTACTAGCGTCACTATCTGGAGTTCCTAATGTATTCCATATTTCTCAACTGCGGAAGTGTCTTAAATCCTGAGCTGTAATACGCACCAAAAACATTGAAGCTCTCCAATCGGATCTCACTTATTCTGAGTATCCGATTCGGATTATTGATGAAAAGACTCGCACCACAAGAAACTGGACTTTGTACTTCTACAAAGTCTTGTGGAGCAACCATACCACTGAGGAAGTGACGTGGGAAAGCGAGGACTATCTCCGCTCAAACTATCCGGATTTATTATTAGCTCATATCCGGTAATCTTTTACCTCCGTCTCTTTTATTTGTAATCTCGGGACGAGATTCTTTTAAGGGCGGAGGAATGTAAAAACACTAAATTCAAAGTACAAAGTTCATATAGGAGAAATTTAATTTCGATGGGAAAAAGAAATAAAATTGGAATCTGAATAATTCAAACCAATTAAACCTCAGTTGAGGGAATTCAAATTTGAAACCATGCTGCCGTTCAAACTTTGCCAAAATAAATATTTGAGTTCACAATTAGCTTCCAAATATTTCAAATAGCATCCCTGTCAATTTTCATAAAATTTGGAGCTCAAATTCTAATTAATTCAATGGGTCCATTGAATTCTATTCAAAACAAATTTGAATTTGAAATTCATCTGAAACTGAACCAATTGTGAAATCAAATTCCAGAATCTGAATCTACACGTTTAAATTGTCCTTTCCACAAAAATCTGGAAATTTTGGATAATTCTAGATGGCGGAATTAAGTTACCAGGGAAGGATTGTCTTGGGGAGAGCAGTGGGACCCGCTGGTCAGTGGGACTTCTATGTTAGTGCTCTGCACGCCGTTTTTCCGCCGCTGCCCCGCTCGACACCGCACGGCATGCACCATGCCAGCGAGCTGCTTGCCTGCCTGCATCATGGCATTCTCCCTACACCTCTCCCTCTCTATCTCTGCTCCGTCGACCGAGTGGAAAAGCAACGCCATTCTTCCTCTGCTCCAAAAGGACAGGCCACTACAAGCAAGTTCTCGTCTCCTTCCTTATAGCAATTAGGTGCGCAAAGGTACATAGATGCTTCGGGTAAAGTTTCAGCCTTTTTTGTGCCTCCAAGCTTCCGTATCTCGAAGTTCACCGTAGCTAGTTCATACTGAGGTGACTAGATCATCTGTTTAATTCCGTTTCTACGTGCAACAATTATTCAATCCACTCAAGTATTATCTTCTAGATCTCCCAGCACATCATCTCACAAAAAATAAAGGGAAGTCATCGAGAGACGAGGTGGCCGCCAATGAAAATCCATCGGTCTGTCGTCGAACCCATAGTTGTTGGCCGTTCAACTACTTTTGCACCTCCCAAACGTCTTCCTCGTGCTCCCAGGAACATTCCCAGCCTTTCCCCGAGTTTCTTGCACCATTTTCGTGCGATTCTGGCCATCTCCAGAACCCTAGCTCCGCCGCCAACGTCGTACGCTCACCTCCGATCGTCGCCTTTTCGATTGGACCTCACCAGCGTGTAGCACGCCCGATTTTAGGGCTAGGCGGCCACGGCCGAGCTGATAGAAGGTCGATGCAGAGAGTCTGGCGCGCGCCACCACTGCTCCGGCGAGGAGTGCCGCCCCTGGTGCGAGGTAGACGAAGGGGGGCGAGCCCAGCATGTCAGCAACTCATTCTCTCTCTGGGATCAGCTGTGGCTGCGGATTCAGTGTGGCTGCACTGGTTAATCCCGTGGCCCTCGGTGTGGCCACATGCGATTGGCCCGATTCAAATGAGTTGGTCCGACATGGATTATTTGAACTTTCCCATTGGAAATTTATTCCAGAATTTGAGCCAAATTCCAAATTCAATTTATCCTAGCATACTTGCTCAAATAACTCCCAAAAAATTCAGGTAGACTCATCCTGATCTCAAATTCGCAGTAGTGCAATTTGATGTACATGAAGGTCCCAGAATTTTAATAATTAATTCTGAGATAACTGCTTGGGAAGTTAATTACTCCTGTTCCGTTAATGGGAAAATTCCCAATTTTGGTCAGAACACTCTTAAAGCTACACTTTTTTTCCAGTAAATATTTCAAGTTCACTGGACTTCATTTACTGGACCAAACAGTGTTCAAATCACCTATGTAAATTAAAAAAAAAATGGAAAATGTACAGAAACATTTTCAAAATTTCTTGCAAACTTGTAAAATTAATTTCTCCCTGTAGGAAGATTAGACAATTATGAAACAAATTTTCATAGAACCAGTGAGACCCCCTCTACATTGATTATCCACTTTTAGCCATGACAAAGCTCCAGAACTAAAACCAAATTTCAGAGAAGGCTTTTACTTGTTGGAATTTTAGAGACAACATGCTTCCTTGAACATATCCAATTTTTGGTCCAGATCTTCATCATAGAACCTAGTATCCACTGTTAAAATCCCAAAGCCAACTAAAATCAGTTACATACTTGATCAATAATTATTAGATCTTTTCTATAGTTTCTATATCACTCATGTACTTTATATATTGCTTATCATATAGTAACCGAGATCGAGGAGGAGCTGGAGCCATTGGAGAGTACTCTTCCAGAAGCTAACTATCTCTTTGACTCGCAGCCAGGCAACCCTCGGTTTGTATTTAAGTGCTATTTAAAATTTTCTATTTGTATCACTTATGTCTAGGATGAGTTTTATGCATTAGGGATAAGGTGCTTGTTACTACACTCGCATGTCCCACAAATCCCATGGAGTATTGGGTATTTCTACAGCCCGACGATTAGAAAATGCAATGCTTATGTTCATTGGAATCTGGTAGAATTCTAGTAGTTGGAATCTACTCGCGAGATGGGATTTTATCACACGGGAAAGATTTGATCGAAGAATGGTTTATGAATATGAAATTGAGACCGAGCAGTTGGTAGAATGCAGCGAGACGTGGTCTCACGTGCGTAGCCCGGCTTTTGTTGACTGAGGACCGATCTGTGTGTGGCCCTGCTGGACAAGTTTGAAGTGTATCGGATGCATACTGAGCATATGGAACCCAGGAAACCGGTGTAACTCGATAACTTGGATGTCGAGGCATAGCCCACTGTCCATAGGGTTTGGTTGAGGGTAGCAAGGTGAAATCGGCCGGCGGACAAACACACGCTCTGTGCGGGGACCTTGTGCATGTGATGGTGGGACCGGTTCGGCATTTGAGTTTCTAGTGAAAGGTTGCTGTGTATGACGTGGTGAGGAGCACGGCATGCTCCTTAGGCACGGGTGTACGTGACGTGTTATTCGGGTGTGTCCTGATTGCAATCACCGTCCCTCGCGGTTATTTGAGTACCACTTGTTCACTGCGCTCTGACGTAGTAAATACTAAAGAAGTCAGGAGAATACGATGTATTGAAATATAAATGCTTTGCAACTATGATTTATATAGATCAGGCTCACTAAAGTTACTGTTATTAAACATTTAAGGGAGTCAGTTACTGCTATAGCTATGCCTATGTTAAGTATCCTTGCATGTAGAGTTCCATGTTTAGATGAGACAGTTAATTCTTGCTGAGCCTTCATGCTCACGGTTGCTATATTAATTTGTTTGCAGGTGAGACATATGAGGAAGGGTCCGAGGATGAGGCGATGCACACATCGGGGTATACCACCGAGTGGGAGCCCTGCACGCCGCCGTAAAATTGTGTGTTGCTAGTGTGGAGCGTCCGCGGGCTGGACCGCTGTAATATTGCATAGCTAGGCTGAGAGTTTAGCTATGAGTATTATTCTCCGCTGTACATTACGTATTGTAAAAGACATCCGCTGTTTATATAAATAAAGCTTTGTATTTTGTCGCATTCTTTTTGTGTGTGCTGTTGGGTGCTGCATCACACGGCACCACCCTTTGCGATTCTTGGAATGTATGGACCCCCATCCTCACATTGAACACATTTAGATTAGTTGCACACACAGTTTCTTTAACAAATCAGTTTTCTGTCGATGGGTGTTCCGTTGGTTCTGCTGAAAAGTTTTAATCTACCATTAACCCCCCCCCTCTGGTAGCTTTACAAATGCTCTTCGATCCCACAATTGGTATCAGAACCACGGTGCCCTAATATTTGTGATTCGCACATGTTTTTGACTAAACCTCATAGAGAAATACTCGGCAAAACCTTGTGTGTTTGTTGGTATTGTTTTTCAGGTTTGGAAGGCACGCATGGAAGCTTTTATCCAGTCGCATGGCTTCGTAATATGGGAAAAAGTGTACAAGCCTTACGACGTGCCGCTGAGCGATCAAGTCACGACTACAAACTTAAGAGATGTCGACGACAACAACAAAGCCCGCAAGTTGATAATCCAAGTACAAACTCGGGGCGACTTCGACCGTGTTGCACAACTCCGATTGGCGTACGATGTGTGGAGAGCACATTGTGACTACCACGAAGGATCCAACATGATCAAGGAGGTAAAGCAAGATATGTTCAAGAAAGAATACATGCTCTTCGAGATGCAACCCGGTGAGTGCATTGATGACCTTTTAGCCCGCTTTAATAAAATTCTCAGCAACTTGCATAGTGTCAATGTTAAATTTTCAGATGCTGAAAATGCTAGGCAATTGTTAAGTGCATTAGATATGTCAATTTGGGAGATGAAAGTCACATCTATTCGTGAATCTACTGTCATGAGTACACTTACATTAGATGTGCTATATTCTAAATTGAAAACTCATGAAATTTACATAATCTCATGTAAGAACCCCAACTAGTCTCTTGCATTTGTTTCTCAAAGTGATATGCCTAGCTTCGGCCAATCTTCATCTAGAAATACACTTGTTTTGTTGTCTTCACTAACCCAGGAACAGATTGTAGAATTTCCAGAAGAGCTAGCACTCATCTCTACATGGTTCTCAAAACCATTGCAAAATGTGAGAACTCGAAGGACAAGAAGCTCCGGACCACAACGATGCATTGAATGTGGTAAGACATGACACATTTGTACAAATTGCCCTAACATTTCAGGTCCTTCTACCCGTGATGAAAAGAAGAATAAAGTCAAGTCCTCTTCTGGCAACATCAACAAGAAAAAGAAGGGTTTTACAGGACGCAGACTGATAAATACTGCACTTCAAGAATTTGGCTCAAGTCTTGTAGACATTGGAAGTGACAAAAATGAAGATGATCTAGCAAACTTGTGTTTCATGGCGGGCAAATCAAGATCAAGTATGGAGGATGCAGAAGGCAATGGTGACAACAAAGAGGTATGTCCTACTTGTGATGAAATGTGTGATGCTATTTCCCGTGCAACTGTTATTGTTAAGAAAAAGGACAAAAAGCTTATGGACAATGCTGTTAAAATTGAGTCACTAGAATATGAAATTAATCATTTCAAAACCTTGATTCCTAGTGATGATTCTTGTTCCTCATGTGATTTAATATATGAACAATTGTCCTCCTTAAGAAGTGCACACTCCTCCACTCTTGATAAACTTGAGTTAGAGATTGAAAAGAACAAAAAGCTTGCTGCACTTAATGACAGAAACTTGAAAGATGCTTCTTGTTCTACAATTGATTTGCATTGTTCTACCTGTAACGATCTTGAAAAGAAACTAAAAGATGCTATGAATGAAATTTCAATACTGAACAATGCTTTGCGTGCTCATAAAGTTAAATATTGTTCTAATTGCAAATTAAAAGGAAAAACTTCATGTGAAAACTGACTAGAATTGACTAAGAACTTGATGACATGAATAGAACACTAGAGCAGTTTTGTATTGGGAACAAAAATCTAAACTTGCTACTAAATTCATCCATCTTGCAATGACAAAACTAGTTGAGGTTTTGATTCTCATGCTCATGCTAAAGCACATCCACCTAAAATTGTAAAGTCATTAGGAATTGGTTTGATTAAAACTGTTACTAAACCAAAAGAGGTGGTTTTTAAATATGCAGGAGTGTTGTCACGTTCGGGTTCAAAAAAACATACTGCATGCTCATTTAGACATGAACACATTGTACCTATTGTGGTAGAGATGGTCATGTCATAGGTTTTTGTCATAGACTAGCTAAACAACATAAAAAGGGACGAATGCAAGCTAGATCTTATAACTCTCATGGAAATTTTGTTGCACATACTAAACCGAATGTCAGGAACATGCAACCTGCTGTTATGAGTAAAAAACATTCAAAGTTTACCTCTGGAGCTTCAGTTTTTGTCTCCGAACCTTCTTTTGTTACCTCCGGACCTTCCATTTTTTCCTCCGGAGCTACTGATTTTTGTGCTACACAAATACCTTATAGGTCAATAGTTAAGAACAAAAAATCTCAAACTTTTACTCATAAACCTGTTGTTTTAGCTCCGCTTTCTTGTGTTTTTCCTGCTGCACGTCATGTGACTCAGTACTAGATTCCTAAATGCGTTTTGACTAACCCAGTATTGAGTCATTGACGTATTGCTCTTTATGTAGATTACACGCTCGAGGAAGGAGAACATTTGGATCGTGGATTCAGGTTGCTCATGCCACATGACCATTAACAAATAATGTTTCTCCTCCCTCTCTTTTGTGCCACGTCTAGAGAATGTTACTTTTGCCGATAATTTTTCAGCTCCTATAATTGCTAAGGGTTCGGTTAGAGTAAATGATAACTACACTTTGAAGGATGTGGCACTTGTTAAAAATTTGAAATACAACATGCTTTCTGTTTCACAACTGCTAGATGAAAATCTGAAAACTATTTTCACTAAAAATTGTTGCAAAGATGTAAATTCAAATAGTGAGCTAATTTTTTAACATGTCTCGGTTTGGAAGAGTTTTTAACGCTGATTTTATACGTCTTCCTCTAAGCATAGGTGTCTAGTTGCTAATGATTGAAAGGACTTATATTTTTGGAAATGTGGACTTGGTCACGTAGGCTTTGATCATCTAACGCGTGTTTGTGCTCTTGATCGCATACGTGGGCTGCCTAAGCATAAAGTGGGCAAAGAAGTTGTGTGCTCTTCTTGTATACCTGCTAAGATGGTTGAAGGTTCACATACTCCTCTCACAATGATCATGGCAACTGAATTGGGTCAACTTTTGCACCTTGACACCGTAGATCCTTCACGTGTTCAATCCTTCGGGGGTAAATGGTATGTTCTTGTGATTGTTGATGATTATTCTAGATACTCCTGGGTTTACTTTATGGCATCTAATAATGAAGCTTTTAGCCACTTTAGAACCTTATTTCTTAGATTATTAATTGATCACCCAGGATCTTTAAAAGCAATTAGAAGTGATAACGGAACCAAATTTAAAAATCAATCTTTTGATCACTTTTGTGCTTAAAATGCAATAGATCATAGAATTTTCTTCACCATATGTACCTCAACAATATGGTGTTGTAGAAAGAGATTAAAACCTTAGTTGAGATGGCTAGGACTATGCTTGATGAATATGAAACTCCTAGGAAATTTTGGGATGATGCGATTGCAACTGCTTGTTATGTCTCAAATTGTGTTTTCTTGCGCGCTAAGCGAGGTAAAACACCATATGAGATTTGGTTTGGACATAGGCCTAATGTTACACACTTTTGGGTCTTTGGTTGCAAATTCTTTGTTAAGAAACATGGTAATCTTTATAAATTTGAACCTAGATCCATTGATGGCATGTTTCTTGGTAATCCATCTCATACTAGAGGTTACCATGTGCTTTTACTTGACACAAATAAAATTTTGGAGACTTTTGAGGTGTCTCTTCATGAAGCTAGGCCAGGTACTAGCTCAAACATTGCGGGTCTGGATCCATATTCTCAGGGCAAGGGTATTTTTGAAGAAGAAGAAGAAGAAGAGTTGGTTATATTGCCTGATAGTTCCGAAGCTGACACGTGTCCAACTTCGAACTTTGAACAAGCTCCGACTACCATCTCTGCTGGTCCTAATCGTCCACAAGCCACAAACTCATCAATCTGCGATGAACTATATGAAGGAGAAGCTTGTGAGACATCTGTTCCCAAGGGATTTACAAGAATCATCCCCCACAACAGATAATTGGAAGCTTGCATGAATGAGTTACCAGATTCAGGTTTTCCGACCCCAATTCCCACGCTCATTCTGTGTGGAGACCAGAATCTGGACCTCCAAGGATCTCATTGGGTGGTGCCGTGCGATGCGGCACCTAACAACACTCATGAAAAGAAGGACCAAAATATGTAAAGTTTTCATTTCATAATATGAAGAGTTTACAAAAGAGTGTACAACAAAGGTACACACGCAGCGGAAAATACATACTCATAGTCTCACTTAACTAAGTAGGAGAGAAGACGTCCATGCCCTAGGACGCTTCTCACTAGCAACACGAACAACATTCAGCAGCGGCGTGTTTTACATGAGATTCATCTCGACACGTCGAGGTCTCATTTACAACCGGAACAACAGAAATAAAACTAATACCTGCAAAAATCGTAAAAGCGCAAACGTGAGCATAAGGTTCAGCAAGACTAACACGTCTCACTAGACAGATGCAGGGGGAAATACTAAGTATACGTAAGGAATAGCATAAAGGACTCGCCTACAAGTGGATCCTTATATTCATATTTTAAGAAGCACATGACATTCTTCAGGCACGGCACATCATAGACTCCACAATCAAACAAGAAACGTTTTGCCGATGATATGACGTGCACAAAGCACATAATGCTATTACAGGTCTAGTATGGGAAAACTGTAAACTTTTAATTGTACTATATCTATGCCAAACAAGGTTGTCCAAGCAATTTGTAAACCAATATATCATATTCTCCTGACTTCTTTAGTATTTACTACGTCACAGCGCAGTGAACAATTGGTACTCTATTACCGCGAGGGATGGTGATTGCAATCAGGACACACTCGGACAACACGACACATACGCACTTTCGAAAATGCCAGCGAGTACTTACAGCAGTACCTACATAACATTTCAGTACTAGTCGTATATGCTCACCTTTCACTAAACACTCAAATGTCGAACCGGTCGATCCGTAATGAGGAGGAGGTCACTGCGTGGGGCGTACTCTGACGTGCCCACCAGCTGATTTACACCTTGTTGCCCTCAACCCACGCCTATAAAACAGAACGGAATGTCTCAACAAACCAGTATCAAGCTACGTATGTTTACTGGAGCCCATTCCACCAGTATGTCGCCTGTACAAATCAAGCTTGTCCAGCAGGGCCGCACACGAAACGGTCCACAATCGACACGGTCAGAGCTATATGACCAAGACCACCTCGTGTTGCTTCCTACTCATCTTTGACCGGTCTTGATTTCATATTCATAAGCCATTTTATGATTCTAGATCCTCCTGTGTGATAAACTTCCTATCTCGCGAGTAGATTCCAACTACTCGACTTCAAACAAATTCCTATGAGCATAAGCATAGCAGTATCTACTCAGCAGGTCGTAGACCTACCCAAAACTCCATAGGATTTGTGGGCCATGCAAGCGGATGTCAAACACCTTAAACATAATGCACAATCATCTGAAGACGTAAGGTGAAATAAAACTGCAAAACACTGTAAGGAACTTAAATGCAAAACGGGACTTGCCTGAATGCGAGTCAGAGCCTATGTTAGTTTCTGGCAGCTGGACCTCCAAAGCTTCCGGCTGCTTCTCGATTTCAGCTACTACACGATATGCATATACTAGGTATAAATGATTTTGTAAATAATTAATACGCTTAAGGTAGTGTGAATATCCTAGGATAAAATAAGATAATTATCTTAATTGGCTTTGGGACTTTTATGGTAGATACTAGTGAATATAGAGAAGACTCTTGCAAAGAACAGGAGATGATCAAGGAAGTTTGTTTCCTAAAAATTATGGTAAGCAATAACCTTCTCTAAATTTTGCAAATGTGTTCTGGCCAAAATTGGAAATTTTCCAATTAACAGAACTGTGGGAATGAATTCTTTAAACATTTTTCTTATCTGTATTATGGAGAAATTTCTATGGCTTTTCATACAAATCCAAGTGCACCACTGGATAGTATTCTTCATGATGGTTCTAACAAAATTTATTTGGGAATTTTTGGATAATTATACTGGAATTTATGGATTTTCTAATTTTGGATTGAATCTCGATTTATTTTTCTATTAGAAAATTCAAATAAAGGGGCTGGTCCCACTTCATTTGAATCGGGCCAATCAGAACGGAGCCACCCTGGGAGCCACAGGGTTAACCTGCGCTGTCACACCGGATCCTTGTCCACAACTGATCCCACGCGAGAGGTGTGTCGCTGATAGGTGGGACCCGCACCTTCGTCTACCCCTCGACGCGGCTGCGCCTCTCGCCGGAACCGTGGCGGTGCTTCGCTGTACTTAGGTGCGTCGACCTACTTTCGGCCTCGCCGTGACCACTCAACCATAAAATCGACCGCGCAAGCCGATGGTGGTGTCCAATCACGTCGGCGATGGCGAGAGACGGCGGAGCTAGGGTTTCGGCCTTCGTCGGAAATGCTCAGAAATGGATCAATAGGCTCGGGAAAAGGTCAGGAAGGTTCCTGAGAGTACCAGGAGTATGATTTGGGGGTCAGATTGGGGGGACATCGCCGGCAAAGCTAAGCTCAACGTTGAGGTACGGCTTTTCAACTGGCGGCGATGAAAACTCCAAATCCGACCTCATCTCTCGATGTCTTCCTCACAATTTTTGTGAGGTGATGCGTCCGGAGATCTTGGAGATAATACCTTATTGGATTGACAATTAATCGTACATAGAAATGGAATTTAACCGGTAATCTATTGATATCGGTATGAAGGGACAACTTGAGATAAGGGAGCTAGGAAGCACGACAGTGGCTAAAACTTCACAAGAAGCATCTAGGTACCTTTGCACACCTTATTTTATCAAAGAGGGAGATGGAAACATTCTTGAAGTGGTCTGTCCTCGTGGAACAGAATGTTCCCCTAGCGGCTTCACCTGCGAGCGCCAAGGAAACTTCGAAATACTGCACATATAAGCAGGGAATCAAACAAAGGACTGGATAGGAAGGAAGAGCAACTAGTTAAGCCACATTTTGCTGTTGGAAGCACCATGATTCCTTGCATCGTTCGGCCGGCGCGTTAGGAACGGTGGCGGCGATGCGGTGCAGTGGCGGAAATGGAAAAATAGAGGCGAGTGCGTCAGTGTGTGTCCACTTCGACCGGGGGAGGGTTTAAATAGCTCAAGGAGGAGTAGGAAACACGCCATGAAGCAGGCATACGAGCAGCTCCGTGGTGCCTTGCATGCGGCGCGGTGTCGAGCAGAGGAGCGCTGGAAAAACGGCGTGCAGAGCAGCCCGAGTTTGTCCCACTGACTGGTGGGTCCCACGACCCTTATCCCTGCCCCTTCTCCGCAGACTTCAATTCCCTTACCAAACTTGTTCCAAAAATTCTAGATTTTTGTGGGGAGGCTCAAATAAATATCTAGAATTTGATTCTTCATTTGGATTTCGAATTGGAGGAAGTTCCATTTGAATTTCAAATTTGAATTTTAATTTGGATGGAATTCAATGGGGTCACTGATTTAAATAGCAAATGGGTTCCAAAAATTCTGAAACTATGAGGATAAGTCAAGCAAGTAATGCTGACCATGATGGTGAGTTCAAATCTTGATGTTCAATTCAGTTGCACAGCATTCAAAATTTGAATTCCTAATAGGGTCTGAATTTGCTAAGTGTCTCAAATAAAATAGCAAATGGAGTTCATAATTTCTGAAACTTTGCAGGAAATCTATTTGGAATATTAGTAAACCATAAAAAAATTATGGCCTCTGAATTGAATAATTTTGACAGAGCCAAATATACAGTAGTATATTCAGTTTGCAATTAATTTGAATATAGATTGGGTACTGCATATTAATTTTACCTAGGATCCTCCATTCAAATAATTCCAAACTTTGAAGAGAGGTCAAAAGAATTTATCTAAGATTATAGGTGAAGTCCATTCCTCATGTTAATAAAATTTAAGCATGAGTGGAATAAAAGATTCGATGAGATCAAGTTCATGTATCCCACCATAAGTTCATGTGCATACCCATGATGGATCTCCACTATGGTTGATAATAAACTTGTAGCTGAACTTTATATGGAGGACAACATGGGATTTTACATTCCTCCCCCTTAAAAGAATCACGTCCCGAGATTACAAAAGGAAGGATGAAAGGAAAATATCTAACGAACATATGACGTTAACAAGTCTGGATAGTTGGTTCTAAGATATTCCTCGCTCTCCCACGTTGCTTCATTAGCGGTGTGGTTTCCCCACAAGACCTTGTAGAAATATAAAGTGCGGTTTCTTGTGGTACGAGTCTTCTCATCGACTATCTGGGTTGGATGCTCGGAGTAAGTAAGATCTGGTTGGAGAGCTTCCAAATCCTTCATGCGGACTTCAGCTGGGGCCTTGAGATACTTTCTCAATTGTGAAATGTGTAACACATTGTGCACCCCTGACAGCGATGCTGGCAGCTCGAGCCGATAGGCTACAGGTCCGCATTGCTCACTTATTACGAATGGTCCGATGAAATGTGGAGCTAGCTTCCCTTTTACTCTGAAGTGATGAATCCCTTTCATTGGGGATACACGAAGGTAAACATGATCCCCGATATCAAAATGAAGCGGTCAACGTTGTTTGTCCGCATAGCTTTTCTGGCGAGACTGAGCAGCCTTGTAGTTGGCTTGAATAACTCGTACTCAATCTTCGGCTTCCTTTACCAAGTCTATACCATATGTTACTCGTTCACAGGATCCACACCAGTTCAAAGGTGTGCAACACTTCCGGCCATAAAGAACTTCATATGGTGCCATTTGGATGCTAGCCTGATAACCATTGTTGTATGAAAACTCCGCCAATGGTAGATGATCATCCCAATTCTTAACATGGTGGATGGTACAGGCACGGAGCATATCCTCTAGCACTTGGTTTACTCGTTCTGTTTGACCATCAGTCTGTGGATGGTAAGCTAGGCTTCGAATCAATTTGGTACCTAGAGATGTGTGGAGCTGCTCCCGAAATCGAGCAACAAACAAGGTTCCACGATATGATATGATAGTGTGGGGTACTCCGTGTAAACATAAGATCTTGGCAATATATAGCTTTGCATATTGCCGTGCCACATACTTGACATTAATAAAGTGAGCAGACTTGGTGAGTCGGTCGACTATCACCCAAATCGAGTCATGTTTGCGAAAGGTAAGAGGTAATCCAACAATGAAATCCATGCTAATGTCCTCCCATTTCCAAGCAGGTATTCTTAACGGTTGTAATTGTCCGACTGCTTTCAGATGGTCGGCTTTCACTCGTTGACATGTATCACATTCAGATACATACTTCACTATTTCCCTCTTCATCCGAGTCCACCAAAATTTCTTCTTCAGGTCTTGGTACAATTTGTTACTCCACGGATGAATAGAATATTTGGACAAATGAGCCTCGTCCAAAATTTTCTTCTGAAGTTCCACATTGCGGGGTACCACGATGCGGTCATTGAACCAGATGGTACCGTCATCGTCACCTCGGAAATACTTCATTTCTCCCTTCTTCATTTGTTAGCGACTATGCGATATGCCCTTGTCCTCCTTCTGAGCCTCCACAATCTCCTCCCTTATGGTAGGAATGGGGGCTAGGTTGTAGAGCGCCCCATAGGGAACCAACTAGAGACTCAGTTCTTCTTCCCCTATCAAGGTGATAGAAAGGTTATTGATATGGGACTTGCGACTTAGTGCATCTGCGACTACATTTGCCTTTCTGGGATGGTAGTGGATTTCAATCTCATAGTGTTTGATTAACTCCAACCATCTTATTTGTCGCACATTCAATTCTTTCGGGGTGAAGATGTACTTCAAGATTTTGTGATCAGTGTAGAGATGTACTAGGTTGCCCCATAGATAGTGTCTCAACATCTTTAATACTAGTACCACGGCAGCGAGCTCAAGATCATGAGTCGGATAATGATGCTCATGGTTTGAAGCTGCCGTGATCCATAAGCGAAAAACCTTCTGTCTTGCACTAATATGCAGCCCAGACCAATCCAGAGGCATCACAATAAACATCAAATGATCTTGTTGTGTCTGGTTGGGCTAATACTGGTGCTGTTGTGAGGTGTTTTACTAATGTTTGAAAAACTTCCTCACATTCTTTTGTCCATGCATATTTCTTTCCATTCTTCAGAAGTTCCATCATTGGTTTAGCTATCTTGGAAAAGCTTGGGATGAACCTTCGGTAATATCCCGCTAAACCCAGGAAACTTCGAACTTCATGCACAGACTTAGGAGACTCCCATTTGAGCACTTGCTTAATCTTGCTTGGATCAGCTGCAATTCCTTTAGCAGAGATGATGTGCCCTAGAAATGGCACTTCTTTGATCCAGAACTCACAATTGTTGAACTTAGCGTACAACTTGTGGTCCCGCAATCGCTGAAGCACGATGTGCAAATGTTGTGCATGTTCTTCTTTGGATTTTGAATATACAGGGATGTCGTCAATGAAGTCCACGACAAACTTGTCCAAATCTGGCATGAACACCGAATTCATGAGATACATGAAATGGGCCGGCACGTTGGTCAATCCGAAGGACATGACAAGGTACTCATATCATCCATACCTGGTCGAGAATATCGTCTTAGGTATATCCTCTGCTCGAATCCTGCTCTGATGATAACCAGAGCGAAGATCCATCACCGAAAATACCCGAGCACCTACCAACTGATCAAACAGCATATCGATACGGGTAGTGGATACTTGTTCTCAATAGTCACAGCATTGAGTGGACGATAATCCACACATAGCTCAACGTTTTATCCTTCTTTTCCACAAATAATGCAGAACAGCCCCAAGGTGATGAACTTGGACGAATGAAACCCTTGTCCAAAAGTTCCTTCAGCTGTTCTTTTAGTTCTGCAAGTTCTTTAGGTGCCATCTTATACGTCTTTCTCGAGATTGGCACAGTTCCCGGTACAAGTTCAATCTTAAACTCGACATCTCTTTCTGGTGGCATACCAGGAAGATCTTCGAGAAAAATGTCTGGATACTCACATACTACTGGAATATCTTTGAGTTTACAGGCTTCGGTGCTATCAGCAGTTGGAGTCACGTGGATATTACACTCAAGAGTGAGAGTTTTGGGAGAGTGGAGCAGAGGATTTTGATATATCCTTAGAGGAATGATGTCAATAATAGCACTGTTGTATTGCAACCATGCCATTCCTAAGATGACATCTAACTTCTGATGCCCTAGTATAATGAGAGAGATAGGGTATATGTTCCCACCCAGATTGAGAGGTACCCTATGGACCATCTTATCTGCAACTACTTTTCCTCTCGTAGAACAAATCATATATGGGGTTTTTGTGGAACTGATAGGCAACTGGTATTGAATGACATAAGAATTGCGAATAAAATTGTGGGAGGCACCGGAGTCAAAAAGGATGACTACGGGATTACCAATGAGAGATAATGTACCTGTGAGTATGGGTGCGCCTTCCGGAATGTCCTCGATGGCGAGGTGGTGGACGTTGCCGGTTCTGGTGGCTGGCTTCATGGGCTGGTTGCAAGGCTGGTTTGCCCCCTAGTACGATGACTGCCCTCCGCTCTGCGGGCAGCCCTCGGAGAAGTGTCCCGTACGTCCACACGTATAACATGTGTACGGGTTCTGAGCGGCACGAAATGGAGGACGAAATCCCGGTGCACGCGGTGGAAGTAGAGGTGCACGCAGAATCATCCCTTGTTGCTGTTGTGGGCAGAAGCCGGTGTTGCTGAATGGGCGACCACGAAACATCAGAGGTCGCGATGGCGGCTGCCACCTCTGGCCGGATGGTGATCGATACACCATGCGGTATTTCTGAGGAGTACCTCCTCCGCTGCCCTGCGGAGCACTCCTTTTCTTCTTGTTGGAGAACAGCTCCTTAGTAGCGTCCTCCTGTACGATTGCAGCATTGACCATGTTGTTGAAGCTGCCGCTGTTGAACAAGGCAAGCTTGTCCTTCATCTTGGGGTTCAAACCCCGATAAAAGCATTTCCTCTTCTGATCTTCAGTATTCACTTGGTCCTGAGCATATTGGGCCAAGTGGTTGAATATCTTGGAGTACTCGTAAGGACTCCTTCCTCCTTGTTTCAGCTCCAAGAACTCTTGAAGCTTCCTCTTCATAACACCGGGAGGTATGTGACGGGCGTGGAACACCTCCCGGAATTCCTCCCAGCTCGCGGCACATTCGACTCATCGTGCGGCGAGGTAATTCGCCCAACACGCACCAGCGGACCCTTGTAGTTGTTGGGCCGCGAACAGGGTCTTCTGATGTTCGGTTACTTGTAGCAAACCGAACTTCCCTTCAATGGAGCGGAGCTAGTTGTCCGCCTCCAACGGTTCATCGGCCTCCACAAATACCGGTGGGTGTGTTGACATAAAGTGCGAGTATGAACTCAGAGAAGGCTGTCGTGGACCTGCATCTGGTCGCCCTCCTTGACGAGACGAATGCTAACCAAAGTTCATAGTAACTCTGTTTGCTTGTCGCGCGAGCCAAGCACCGCGGCGAGAACCTCCGCTAGACTCCTTGGAAGTTCTGGAAGTTGTGGTGGAGGAACTCGTTGCTGCGGTGTAGCAGTTGTCTCCCTAGTCAGAGATTCGTCCTCATGACCACGACTGGATCCTCCCATTTTAGGAGTCGAGCGAGTACGCACCATTCCGCATCCAAATGACTTAAAACCAGCACATGTTTTGTTTTCCTTAATCCATTTTATCATTCAGTAGCATGACTTTTTTGGCAAGGAAATATGTGCATAACATTCACATATATTGGTAAAGTACAAACTTTATACAAGATATATTATCTCATGACCAAGTTTATAGTAGTGTACTCCAAAACGATGGACTCCCCCTACAGAAGTGCATCTCTACCATCCTTGGTCCCCAAGAGATGTCATACAGATCTTGTCATCATGGGCACAACCACTGCTATTTTTAATATGATACAAACATGGCCACAAAATGAACACGAGCAACTATGAAACTATAAGTTGCCCCGTGACGGCAGAAGTGCTACCACATCCCACTCCAATACGTCCTACTCAACGTACTTGAGTTCCTCTGGATCTTCTTCTTCTTCTTCATTCGGAGTTGGTGCCACAGGTGGGGTTGCGGAAGCAAGAGTTGCTACCTCACCCACCATTGATGATGTCGCGGCAACTAAAGATTTTACATCAGCCTGCAGAAGAAACATCCTCAAATCTTCCAGTTCCTTTTGTGCATTTTTGCAACTAGCCTTCCTACCCTGAGTCTCCACTCTGGATTGATCCCATTCTTGAGTCACTTCACTCAGTTGTCCATCCAACAGCTGCACCTTGAGTTGACTCGCTTGCAACGCGCTTTCTGCGTGTTGTGTTTTTATGTGAGCCCCAGATCGAGCTTGAACAGCCCGGTGCCTATGATTCTCCCTTAAGTTTAGACGGCGATTTAGGAGAGCAACTGTGGCCCTATGTGAGTCATTGGCCCCTTCAAAGTGATCTCCTAGAATTAGAGCCTGCTTCAGGTCACTCATCATTTTTTCCAAGGCTAGCATGCTGATCAAGGCTTTCTTGACATGCTGGTGCTGCATATGACGCTAAAATCATCCTGGGTACTTCCTCATGATGCCCCTGTGCTGCAACCATCCGACTAGCCCACTCATCACCGGCTCTACCATCGACCGGAAAGAGCGCGAATGGACTGTCAGCCATGGCATGGTAATGAAGTTTGCAAAACCTCATTATGGCAACACTTGCGGCATAACACCATGTGTCTTCAAGTTGAATTTCTTGCACTTGGATGGAGAAAGGAGCCCATCCAATATTCAATGGAGCAGCAGTCATATCGACGTAAATGGTGCACCTTGTCACACCTCCGTCATCGATCTCCCTGCCCTAATAGTCTGGTATTCCACGATATCTGAACCATTGAAGCATTGCTATCAACAAATCCGGAAAACCCTTCAGAAGAATACACTTCATGAACACCTATCCGTTTGGTAAGTATGCTATAGAATCAGCCATCTGTGAAAAAGATATTGGAACAATGAGAAGGTTTCCAACTCCCAAAAATTCTTAAACTGGAGTCGCAATCACAGTCTGTTCCAGCTGACCTTCCTGTATAAATTGAAAATTTTTATACAGGAAACTTCAGAAACAGCCGTGGAGTTGAATGCAAAATTTGTAGTACAGTTTACAGCCTTTCCAGATTGTACTCATACTGCTCCAGGTGAGCTAGGAAATAGAATCTATACAGGTTTAAATTTGATCCAAATTTTCTGGAAATTTTGACAGAACCTCTCTTGTATATGTGGTTATTTCCACAATTTATACTGGTATATCATGACAATATATTTTGGTAATGTCAAAATAAACATTGTATAACATCAAGTTAACAATCCAGAGGTAAAATATTTCGGCCATGAAACATTTGTTACATATGTATAGTGTGCTAATTCTAAACTATGTGCCAACTGTTCAAGTTCTGATCTGCCAGGACCATGTTTCCAACCATAGGTGTAAAAGCCCGTTTTTCGGAAGAACAAAAACGCAAAAATGCGAACTTAAAAATTTTGAAAATAGACTTGGAAATCCAAACTCACATGAGCCATATGAGTTAAACTATGTTCACTAAAAATAGGGACTTGTTAAAACTTTACATATAGAACATGGTTGCTGATGTGGAATGGAACTTAAGGTGAAGAATCCTTAATTTCCAAGTATTCACATTTTCAATGAAAAATTAAAGGAGAAAAGAAAACAAAATAGAGAGAAAGAAAAAGAAATTATTCCAACCCTAAAATGGGACATCCAAAAATATTCAAATCTCAGGCCGTAAATTTTTCCATGACCTACTAATATTCCAATTAGACTCTCGGTAAAGTTTCAAAATTTTTGAAGCCTATTTCCCATTTACTGGACACGTACTGAGAGTTTAATCAACGTCGACTTCAAATTTAAACTTTGTGCTCAACCTTGTCCAAATCAACTCCAAATTTTTCCTGAGGTCCCTTATGGTTCAAAAAGGTTAACCTAAAAGTTTCAGGATTTTTGATCCTAATCTACTATTTATTTCCTTGAGTCAAGTATCACCACTTGAATTCAAATTCAAACCTGAGTTCAAATTCAACTTGCTCAGTTTTGAAAATCTGATTGCACCATAAAATTCTCCACATTTTATTTAGTCATTGGGCCAAAGTTAAATATTTTTGAAGTATGTCTGCTAGCTTCATTTCAATTTTAAAAGAGAAGGGAGAAGACAGTGGGACCCACATGTCATACTTATCCTCAGTACTAGGAAAAGGGTGGGCCCCACTGGTAAGCTGCTCAATGGATGAGATATTTTGCATCTGAAAATGAAGAGGATAAGGTGAAGGGGAAAAATGGGGCCCACATGTCATGTCTATCCTCATGGGCACAAAACCAAATTCGTTTCTTCATCTCCCGGTTCCTATCCATAACGCGCCCGACTCCCAACCGACCCCGTGCCTCCTCCTTCTCCCGGCCATCGCGCGCCCGCGCACCCCCGCGCTCGACCGCCCCATGCCGGCCGCCGCTCGGCCTGGCCGCGATATCGCGCCGCTCCCACGCGCTCCATCTCCCGACCGCCATCCGGCCACCGGCTTCCGCCGCCAGCGCCACGGAGCGCCGCGCCTCCTCCTCGCCTGGCTGCCGGCTTACCCCGCCCCCACGGCAACTCGCGCCGCCACCTCCAGGTCCGCTGCCCCGTGCGCCTCCTCTGCGTACGGTCGCCTGCCGCTAGCCCAACCCCGCTCATCCGTCCCGGCGACGTCGCTAGCGGCTCCGTCCGGCGCGCACACCGCCTTCCAGCTCCGTCGCGCCTCCTCCTCTCCCAGGCCGCGCCGTGCGCTCAGTCTGCTTCCGACGCCGCACCCACCTCCTCACGGATGCTGTTGTCCGTGCCTCGCCGCGCCCAGCTCTGCCGCCCCGCCTGCGTCGCCGTTCTGCGCCTCGTCGCGTCCTGCACCTGTGGTGAGCATGCCCGCGCGCAGCATGCCGCCCTGCTGCTGCTCGCCTCACTGTGCCCCGCATGCGCGCCACCACCGCTGGTGCCCTGCCGCCATGCTCGTGTTGTCCCCGTGTCGCGTAGCCACGACGATGGTAGCCGCGCCGTGCCACACCAACCGTGTGCCGTGTTCCGGCTTGCTACTAGCCGCGCCTAGCTCGCCGATGTCTCACCTCCTGCTGCGCCATCTCGCCTGCTGCTTGTGGTCGTGCTTGTCTGCTCCCCCTCAACATTGTCGCGATGTTCTGCTCTGTAGCCGCGTTCTGGCAACAAAGCAAGTGATTGGCGTAACAGAGGATATGCAGGAACACGTCGTTGACACATCGGCATCGACAACTGGTCCAAGGTTGGCTCTGATTTTGCAAGATTCTTTGGATCAGTGACTGCAGCCTAGGTATTCGATGAAATGTTCACAAGGAAAGAACCAACTTCGTTGATGTTCAGAGCTGGTCTTGATGCAGGGGTATGGTGATGTGGCAACTCGACAAGCCCAAGTGCCAAGATACCCTTTGAATGGTGATGAAGCGACGGAAATCAAGTACACACCCAAGATGTTTGGCGAAATGCATACAAGGTGAGCCTTACCCTGAAATACCTTGCTTGATGTCACCGACGTCCGTTCGTCGTGATCGCTAAGGTTACTCATGTGTCGTCAAGTCGTACATCCAGTTTCCGCATTGATATCATTCCTATAGGAGTCCCTAAGTTGACCTCCTTTATCGTTTGTATCACGTTGGCCTGTCCGTGCGTGCTCGTGATGCTCCACCCTGAGCCGCGTCGACGTCGTTGACCATATGACATCGTCGTGACACTCCGAGCCGTTATCGTGCCCTGGCATTGAGATGAAGGATGCCTGTAACGTACATGATGCTGAAACACAACCACGACACAACGGTCGACAGTCGTTTAGCCAAATTAGGGTTTGGTCAAGGCGAAACTCGTCGAGTCCTAGGTGTAGCCTAGATGCTCGATGAAATGCCTTCTAGGTCAAACCGAGTGTATTGGTGACCACCGATGACCTATGGTAGAATACTGTGAGAACGTTGCGATCGACGAGGAGAACTAGTCCAAGTGGAACCTTGGATAAGAGTTCCTTGGTTGTGTCGAGGATGTTCCGTAGCCGATCACAGGATTGGTTAACTTGGTGTACCCCTTCTTCGACGGCAGGTTCGTCGAGTCGCTTATCAACAACCGAGTCGACATCACTAGCCTTAAGACTCACAAGGTGGTGTTCGGGATTCTGCTCACCCTATTGACGAGTCCGGGTCGATGTGGACGTGGCTAATCCGATCTTCCCGTGATGGCAAAGCATGACCGTCACGACAAGGTCTCGCATCATGTTCGAGTTCTAGGAGTTCACCGAGCTCATCTGGACAATCTTGCAAAGGACACTGCAATAGTGTCACGTAAGCACTTGAACGATGCTCGAGAAGCTTGCCGTAGAAACTACTTTACCTAAAGGTCATTTGAACGTTGTCTCAGTACTCACGTCAGGTTAACAAGGCTCGTTATGACGTTTTAAGTTCAAAGAATGTTGACCTCACTTCACTCCCAAGTGTCGCTATGGTTTCACCCTGGTTCATCCTTATCAGAACCCTGCGACCACACTTGTCACGTAATTAGGTTTACTCCTTAATGAGTTTGTGTAACTTCACTGGTCGACTTCTAAGTCACAACCTCTTGTTGCACAGTTCACTCATGCCTTAAGCTTTCTATGCTCCATCTTGATCACTTAGGTCATCCTTACACTACCAGTCCAACACTTCCACACCATTCAGTTGTATCGTCCTTGAGTGGCATAGCGTCGAGTGTTGAGTGCCAAGTTGCAATGTGTGCTTACGTTGCACCTTTCAATTCACATCTCGATACTACTATGACCACTTGACTTCATCCTTTGTTCATTCACACAACAAAGGCATATCTGTCCTTCCTAGTCGAACTCCTCATTCTTAGAGTTTAAACAACCCTGTGGAGTCTTTTCTTAAATTACTTAATTACTTAATTACTTATATGCATATCATGTCAATAGGAAACGTGATGGTAGGTGATCGACGAGGAGCTTCGCTTGGAGGAGAAGGCCAAGGTGTTTCCACGGAGGTTCCATGGCAGGTTCTCCGGAGGAAGATCAAGCC
Organism: Tuctoria greenei; assembly: GCA_036927565.1. Taxonomy (NCBI): domain Eukaryota; kingdom Viridiplantae; phylum Streptophyta; class Magnoliopsida; order Poales; family Poaceae; genus Tuctoria; species Tuctoria greenei. The sequence continues at coordinate 114,126,286 of JAYESD010000005.1, forward strand.
CTAACAATTGACATTTGTTCAGTCGCAAACTAAGGCAAGCCCCGGTTTGCATTTAAGTCGTTTATAAACTTTTGCTTTATCACTATGATGAGTAGTATATGAATTGTGCATTACGTTTAGGGTGAATGATACTCCACATGCATGACCAAAATTCCCAGGGTTTATTTGGCACGAGTTACAGTTTGACCTGTAGTAACTGCTTTGCTAATGCATAGGAAATCCGGTAGAAGTCGAGTAGTTGGAATCTACTCGCGAGAGATGTATCTCACAGGATTGGTTGAATAGAAAATGGCTTAATATAATGAAATTGAGACCGGGCAGGGAATGGATAGGAAGCGGCGAGAATTGAGTCTCGGTCGCATAGCCCTGCCTGTGTCGATTAAGGCCCGTCCGTATGCGGCCCCTTCGGACAAGCTTGAATTGTACTGGCAATATAATGGACATATGGAATCCAATAAACTGATGTAACTTGACAACTGGGATGTTGAGACCCATTAACTCACCGTTGATAGGGGTGGGTTGAGGACAGTAAGGTGTAAATCGGTCGGCGGACACATGAGGTGTTCCGTGCGGAGACCTTCTGTTTGCGGAGGTGAGACGGGCTCAGCATTTGAGTTTCTTGTGAAAGGTGGCCATATACGCCTAGTACTGAAGTGTTATGTAGGTACAGGTGTGCTCGCTGACACTTCCGAACGACGTATGTGTCGTGTTGTCCGGGTGTGTCCTGATTGCAATCACTGTCCCTCGCAGTAATAGAGTACCACTTGTTCACTGAGCGGTGACTTAGTAAATACTAAAGAAGCCAGAAAATCATATTGTATTGAATTATAATTACTTTGCAACCTTGTATGATTTAGAGATAGTACAATTAAAAGTTTACAGTTTCCCCATACTTTAGCTGTAATAGCATTATGTGCTTTGGGTATGCCATATCATTGGTAAAGCGTTTCTTGTTTGATTGTGGAGCCCATGATGTGCCGTGCTCGGAGAATGTCATTTGCTACTTAAAACTTGATTATAAGGATCCACTTGTAGGCGAGTCCATTTATGCTATTCCTTACCTATGTTTAGTGTCCCCTTGCATATGTCTAGTGAGACGGTTAAGTCTTGTTGAGCCTTATGCTCACGTTTGCGCTTTAACGATTTTTGCAGGTATTAGTTTTATTTCTGCTGTTCAGGTTGTACATGAGACTCGAGGTGTCGAGATAAATCTCATGTGAGCCACGCCGCTGCTGTATGATCTTCGTGTTGCTAGTGAGAATCGTCCTAGGGCATGGACGTCTTCTCTCCTGCTTAGTTAGGTGAGATTATGAGTATGTATTTTCCGTTGCGTGTGTACTTCTATTGTACACTCTTTTGTAAACTCTTCTTATTATGAAATGAAAACTTTATATGTTTTGGTATCCTTTTTGTGTGTGCTGTTAGGTGCCGCATCGCACGGTACCACCCAATGAGATCCTCGGATGTGTGGACTCCGGTCCCCACAGACATGGTATCAGAGCTTCATTGGGAATAGCACGCTCGAAAAGAGCCTATTTTCGAAAACTCCGAAGTAGTCGAGTGAGGTTTAGCTATATGCCCATTAAGGACTATTACTAGTATAAGTTATAAAGGTGGTGAACTAACTTGTTATATTATTCTGTAACGACGCTCTGTCTTCAAGGTAAGAGGTAAGGTACGCCGCCGAGAGCGGATCAATCTCGGTAAACTCTGCATACGAGATATGATATGTGAAATTTCCGTGGCTTAGCACGGAAAGTCAATATGAGTCTCTGAAACTTTCCATGTTTCTGAGAACATATGACACGCGGTACCCCAGCGTGACACAAAATTAGTGGGAGCCCCCGTCGGGTGGTGTATAACCCGATAGTATGTATCTCTAGAACTATTCATGTTCTATGGGATCATGCGAAACACGTATGCCCGAGCGTGTATAAGCCGGATCGTACGGGAGTCTTTGCTGTACAGACGTATTTACAGCCATGTACCTCGAGACATGACCTCGCTCGAGGGCGACTCACACCAGAGTCGTATGCATTTACTTTTGATTATATCTTACTGTAACTGCCTGTCGTGTTTCCCCGTGCCGCCCTTGAGGTGTGAAGGTGTGGAAGGGGATTGTTTGTCTTCTGCAGGTACACTAACTCCGGTAGCGACCCGTGTAGCAAACGTTTGCGAGTGATCGGTATTAGGACCACCTATAGACGTATCCGGATGTATCGGGTTAGACTTTTCTTTTGGTAAGGCACGTAGTACCGTCAGTATCACAATTGATACTTTGACCATCCCCCACGAAAGAAATGACTTCATATTCATATTAAGTCCAAGTATCAGTTGTTGATATCTTGTGGACGAAGTAAAATGTTTCTTTTCAAGAGTAGGTGAACCAAAGTCCTTTGCTCCTGGCGAGAGTTTAGCTCGACTTTGCTGGGTTGAGATTTTGGTTAAGCATGAAGATCCATAGTGATATGCTATGGATAAGAAGGTCGTCAAGTCTCTTTTAAGATTCCATTTGGTTCTAAAGGAAATGATTAGTTGTGAATCAAGTTCTAGCCATCGGACTTGAGTTTTGAGCTAAGTTTCAAAATTTGAGTTTGTTTCCAAATTCTTGTGTTTCGAAGCCGGTGAGTTCTGTTTTCGAACAGAATGGACCTGACTTTGAAATTCCATATCTCTTCAACCTGGAGGGCTTTGGAGGCAAGTGAATACTTTTTGAAAATCTTTTGAAGTCTTCTAATAGTTTCCTATTGACCTCCAAGCTAAAAGATGCTTTTATGGTGATGAAAATGCACCATTATCACAGCAGCTGCTGTTCTGAAACTACACGGACCAGCATCTGAATTTTTGTCATATTTCCTTGGAGAAAGCTCTTCTATTCCATTATGATACATTTCTGGAAAGTGGAAGAGCTATTCTACAACTTTGTTATTCAGTGATACCTCAAATTCAGTTTAAAACTAATTAAAAACAGAGTTAAAGATAGTACATGTATATCGATGCTATCTGAAACAGCCAGAAAAATTTTGAACTTTAAATAGCCATAACTGTTAAACTAGAAATGCAACCTATGCATGTTTATACATGTATGGAAAACTTAATGAGTCCTCTATCAACTTTCTATTCAACACAAAGGCTAAAACTCACATTAATCAGGTCTAAATTGAGTTGTCGTTTAAGAGGTTCTGACAGCCCGGAAGAGGGGACAGAATCTGAACTCTTCACCAATTGAATCGTAACCTTCTGCATACTTCACTGCTGCAGGCCTACTTTATGTGGTTGGAAAGTGTAGAGAGTCCTCTACAACATTTCTATATAACTTCAGAGCGGAATCCATCTCTAACATACTCAAAATTTCAGATTTCTAGACTTGATCAAATCTGGACAGCGAGTGGACAGTCCTGTATACAGTTACTGTTTCTCGCATAACTCGCTGTATAATTGTCGAAAGACTTCATAATTTTTATTTCTGGGATCCTGAGAATTTATGCAACAATTTTGCTATGTATTACTTTTGCAAATATTGATGTTTGTATATCTGAAATTGTGGACAAAATCAGCCTTAAACAAAGGAGGTGCTGTTCAAATTTTCAGAAAAACTGTCAAATTGCAAATGCCATATCTTCTCAACCAGAAGTGCTACGAGGGCAAGTAAATACTCTTTAGAAATATTTGGGAGTCCTCTGCATGTTTTCTGTTCAGCTCAAGACCAAAATCCTTGTTTTGGTGGGTGAAATTTAGATAATCGCAGAGACTGTCCAGGCATACCCAAACTGGACAGCAATCTGTACACCTCTGGATTTAATCCATAACTCGCAGACCTTTGATCCAATGAAGTCACGCGAGTAACCGTTGGAGAGGTTAGAGAGTCAGCTACAATTTTTGCAATTGGCTCCAGACCTGAATCGGTCATCTACCTATTCCAAATCGAGTTTGAATACAGAGTGGTCAATCTGAACTGAATTCAATTCTGAATGCTGAAATTTTACCTAACTTCAAAAATTCATATCTTTTGAACCAGAACTGATATGAAGACAAGTAAGTACATTCTGGAAATCTTATTACATTGGCTACAACTTTGTAAATAAGAATATTTCCAGATTTCCATCATAACAGCCTGAAAACTGTAGATCAAAACTGCTACTGTTTAAGCATATTCTGCTGAAAGTGCAGAAAATTCTGCTGACTTTAAAATAGCATAACTTGCAAACCAGAGATGATCTAGAGGCAAACCAATACTTTTTGGAAAGTTCTTGATGTGTACTTTAACTTTGTTATTCACCTCAAGATCTGATTTTACCATTAACTGGATCAAAAATCGAGTTTGCGTCCAGACTGGTCATTTGTCACCATAGTCTGGCCAGTTTGAAATTTTGGTTTTGTTAGGCATTCGGTTCTCGATTTTAACTCGAGGAATGTTATAACCGACCAAGAGTTGGGATTTAACTATTTACCAGGTCGAATGGAGTGTTAAACTCATTCGAAGCCTTTTCCCTTGGATAGGCATACTAGTGTCTGATTTATGTGACTTGCCACATCACATCTTGTGATGTTGAACGCAGATCGCAATTACTCGAGTTGCATCTCGTCTTCTCAGAAGGATTGTTTGGAGTACGCTTCAACATCCTGGTTTGGAACTTTAAGGGGGAAGGCGAGCACTCAAGTAATGGTGGTATTCAACCATCAACCTTGGTTACAACGAGTCGTGTCAACAAGAAGACGATCAAGTAAGATTACATCTTCAAGAGGATCCAACATCCACCACCAGATTGAGTTACTCAAAGAAGAAGTGTGACTTCATCTCCACTAAAGTGATCACTAAGGATATCAGTTCCTCTTGCCAGATTGAAGCGAAGGTTAAGTGAAGCATCACTAGAGACCTATAGTTAGTTGTTTTTCTCCTGATGAAGATACAATCAAGTTGAGTAGAACACGAACAAGCTTTCGAAAGGTCGAGGTAACGTGGTATATTTCCCACATTCCTTGTCAATCGTTCTGTTATGAATTCCTTAACTGTGGTCGAGTCATGAAAGCAACACTACTCATTGAGTGTCTTTCACGACCACGGTATCCAATCCTTGCAAATCATCAGACAGTACTTGAGTTTTATGGGTGTGGTTCATTTAGTCTTGCTCAAACTATAAAACTACTGCACCATGCATGTGCACCATTTGCATCATACATCTGCATCATTTGCAGCATACCATATGCATATTCATTGCACCATACAACATATGATGCATCATGAAGCATCATTATCAATGTAACACCAATGATGGAATGCATGATAATACTAAAATTTAGAGCAAGACTGTGTACCCCATTCAAACTATTCTAAGGTGTCTAATGACTATGATCATTTCGCTATATTCATTTGACTTCTTACATTGTTGATCTTCTTTCTATTGAGTGATACCTGGGCAACCGATCACTCAACCTCCCTTGCAACTAAACAAACACTTGAACTTCCATCCTTGACTTGTTTAGGTTCAAGTACCTTGATTGTTGCAACTATACCGTTCGTCATCGAGTAGTCATCAGTTCGATGATCAACCTTGAAAAATCCATGAAATCTCCTTCCTCGCGAGGATACCGTTCGTTTGTCAACCTCGTGAAACTCTTTGGGTCCATCTAAGATCTTATGTTGTTATATGGTAACATTGCTATACTAATTACCTTGTAGTTACCATATGATTGAGTTCTTTGCTGTGTTGAAACATATGAGGGTACTGAATCCTTACATCCTCATGTGCCACCGCAAAAAGGTCTTCATCTTCTGCTTCTATTGTCTGAAGACGTTGATATACCCAGAAACCTTGTAGTCGTCATATCTTCAATATTCCTGCTATTTTGATTACATAAGAGTGTTGAGTGTCTTGCTACTCTTATGCTACGGCTAAGGAATCCTATGGTTGACTAAACATCAAACGAGGTTAATGATTGTTGTTTAACCTCGTAAACCATCTTAACTCATGTCAAGGGAAATATCACATTAAGTTGAAAGGACCTATGCAAAACCAAGCAAGCAACCAAGAACCAATGCAAGAAAAGTTTCAAACTATCAAGGTGACCTAGAGAAGCAAAGAACAAGTGCAAATTCTTCAAATCAAGACTAGGACAGGACAAGATGTCATGTCAGTGCAAGAGTACAACAATAAAGGATCAGTAACAGACATGAAAGTTTTACGATGTGATATTATCATGTCGAGCATCCTGTCAAGGTTATCAACCTAAAGACTGGAATCTCCTGAAGCAGACTTTAGAATTTCTTAAGATGCCTGAAGATAATCACTATTTCGTAGAACCCAAGTTTTTAAGGGCATTGCCATTTTCCTTAGTCAATGACCCTCTTTTACGGATCGTTCCCTCATCGTTCTGTTATTCTACCTGTTAGAATCACGGGACGAGATTCCTTTAAGGGGGAAGGATTGTAAAAGCCCGTTTTTCGGAAGAACAAAAACGCAAAAATGCGAACTTAAAAATTTTGAAAATAGACTTGGAAATCCAAACTCACATGAGCCATATGAGTTAAACTATGTTCACTAAAAATAGGGACTTGTTAAAACTTTACATATAGAACATGGTTGCTGATGTGGAATGGAACTTAAGGTGAAGAATCCTTAATTTCCAAGTATTCACATTTTCAATGAAAAATTAAAGGAGAAAAGAAAACAAAATAGAGAGAAAGAAAAAGAAATTATTCGAACCCTAAAATGGGACATCCAAAAATATTCAAATCTCAGGCCGTAAATTTTTCCATGACCTACTAATATTCCAATTAGACTCTCGGTAAAGTTTCAAAATTTTTGAAGCCTATTTCCCATTTACTGGACACGTACTGAGAGTTTAATCAACGTCGACTTCAAATTTAAACTTTGTGCTCAACCTTGTCCAAATCAACTCCAAATTTTTCCTGAGGTCCCTTATGGTTCAAAAAGGTTAACCTCAAAGTTTCAGGATTTTTGATCCTAATCTACTATTTATTTCCTTGAGTCAAGTATCACCACTTGAATTCAAATTCAAACCTGAGTTCAAATTCAACTTGCTCAGTTTTGAAAATCTGATTGCACCATAAAATTCTCCACATTTTATTTAGTCATTGGGCCAAAGTTAAATATTTTTGAAGTATGTCTGCTAGCTTCATTTCAATTTTAAAAGAGAAGGGAGAAGACAGTGGGACCCACATGTCATACTTATCCTCAGTACTAGGAAAAGGGTGGGCCCCACTGGTAAGCTGCTCAATGGATGAGATATTTTGCATCTGAAAATGAAGAGGATAAGGAGAAGGGGAAAAATGGGGCCCACATGTCATGTCTATCCTCATGGGCACAAAACCAAATTCGTTTCTTCATCTCCCGGTTCCTATCCATAACGCGCCCGACTCCCAACCGACCCCGTGCCTCCTCCTTCTCCCGGCCATCGCGCGCCCGCGCACCCCCGCGCTCGACCGCCCCATGCCGGCCGCCGCTCGGCCTGGCCGCGATATCGCGCCGCTCCCACGCGCTCCATCTCCCGACCGCCATCCGGCCACCGGCTTCCGCCGCCAGCGCCACGGAGCGCCGCGCCTCCTCCTCGCCTGGCCGCCGGCTTACCCCGCCCCCACGGCAACTCGCGCCGCCACCTCCAGGTCCGCTGCCCCGTGCGCCTCCTCTGCGTCCGGTCGCCTGCCGCTAGCCCAACCCCGCTCATCCGTCCCGGCGACGTCGCTAGCGGCTCCGCCCGGCGCGCACACCGCCTTCCAGCTCCGTCGCGCCTCCTCCTCTCCCAGGCCGCGCCGTGCGCTCAGTCTGCTTCCGACGCCGCACCCACCTCCTCACGGATGCTGTTGTCCGTGCCTCGCCGCGCCCAGCTCTGCCGCCCCGCCTGCGTCGCCGTTCTGCGCCTCGTCGCGTCCTCCACCTGTGGCGAGCATGCCCGCGCGCAGCATGCCGCCCTGCTGCTGCTCACTCACTGTGCCCCGCATGCGCGCCACCACGCTGGTGCCCTGCCGCCATGCTCGTGTTGTCCCCGTGTCGCGTAGCCACGACGATGGTAGCCGCGCCGTGCCACACCAACCGTGTGCCGTGTTCCGGCTTGCTACTAGCCGCGCCTAGCTCGCCGATGTCTCACCTCCTGCTGCGCCATCTCGCCTGCTGCTTGTGGCCGTGCTTGTCTGCTCCCCCTCAACATTTTCGCGACGTTCTGCTCTGTAGCCGCGTTCTGGCAACAAAGCAAGTGATTGGCGTAACAGAGGATATGCAGGAACACGTCGTTGACACATCGGCATCGACAACTGGTCCAAGGTTGGCTCTGATTTTGCAAGATTCTTTGGATCAGTGACTGCAGCCTAGGTATTCGATGAAATGTTCACAAGGAAAGAACCAACTTCGTTGATGTTCAGAGCTGGTCTTGATGCAGGAGTATGGTGATGTGGCAACTCGACAAGCCCAAGTGCCAAGATACCCTTTGAATGGTGATGAAGCGACGGAAATCAAGTACACACCCAAGATGTTCGGCGAAATGCATACAAGGTGAGCCTTACCCTAAAATACCTTGCTTGATGTCACCGACGTCCGTTCGTCGTGATCGCTAAGGTTACTCATGTGTCGTCAAGTCGTACATCCAGTTTCCGCATTGATATCATTCCTATAGGAGTCCCTAAGTTGACCTCCTTTATCGTTTGTATCACGTTGGCCTGTCCGTGCGTGCTCGTGATGCTCCACCCTGAGCCGCGTCGACGTCGTTGACCATATGACATCGTCGTGACACTCCGAGCTGTTATCGTGCCCTGGCATCGAGATGAAGGATGCCTGTAACGTACATGATGCTGAAACACAACCACGACACAACGGTCGACAGTCGTTTAGCCAAATTAGGGTTTGGTCAAGGCGAAACTCGTCGAGTCCTAGGTGTAGCCTAGATGCTCGATGAAATGCCTTCTAGGTCAAACCGAGTGTATTGGTGACCACCGATGACCTATGGTAGAATACTGTGAGAACGTTGCGATCGACGAGGAGAACTAGTCCAAGTGGAACCTTGGATAAGAGTTCCTTGGTTGTGTCGAGGATGTTCCCTAGCCGATCACAGGATTGGTTAACTTGGTGTACCCATTCTTCGACGGCAGGTTCGTCGAGTCGCTTATCAACAACCGAGTCAACATCACTAGCCTTAAGACTCACAAGGTGGTGTTCGGGATTCTGCTCACCCTATTGACGAGTCCGGGTCGATGTGGACGTGGCTAATCCGATCTTCCCGTGATGGCAAAGCATGACCGTCACGACAAGGTCTCGCATCATGTTCGAGTTCTAGGAGTTCACCGAGCTCATCTGGACAATCTTGCAAAGGACACTGCAATAGTGTCACGTAAGCACTTGAACGATGCTCGAGAAGCTTGCCGTAGAAACTACTTTACCTAAAGGTCATTTGAACGTTGTCTCAGTACTCACGTCAGGTTAACAAGGCTCGTTATGACGTTTTAAGTTCAAAGAATGTTGACCTCACTTCACTCCCAAGTGTCGCTATGGTTTCACCCTGGTTCATCCTTATCAGAACCCTGCGACCACACTTGTCACGTAATTAGGTTTACTCCTTAATGAGTTTGTGTAACTTCACTGGTCGACTTCTAAGTCACAACCTCTTGTTGCACAGTTCACTCATGCCTTAAGCTTTCTATGCTCCATCTTGATCACTTAGGTCATCCTTACACTACCAGTCCAACACTTCCACACCATTCAGCTGTATCGTCCTTGAGTGGCATAGCGTCGAGTGTTGAGTGCCAAGTTGCAATGTGTGCTTACGTTGCACCTTTCAATTCACATCTCGATACTACTATGACCACTTGACTTCATCCTTTGTTCATTCACACAACAAAGGCATATCTGTCCTTCCTAGACGAACTCCTCATTCTTAGAGTTTACACAACCCTGTGGAGTCTTTTGTTAAATTACTTAATTACTTAATTACTTATATGCATATCATGTCTATAGGAAACGTGATGGTAGGTGATCGACGAGGAGCTTCGCTTGGAGGAGAAGGCCAAGGTGTTTCCACGGAGGTTCCATGGCAGGTTCTCCGGAGGAAGATCAAGCCCTAACAATTGACATTTGTTCAGTCGCAAACTAAGGCAAGCCCCGGTTTGCATTTAAGTCGTTTATAAACTTTTGCTTTATCACTATGATGAGTAGTATATGAATTGTGCATTACGTTTAGGGTGAATGATACTCCACATGCATGACCAAAATTCCCAGGGTTTATTTGGCACGAGTTACAGTTTGACCTGTAGTAACTGCTTTGCTAATGCATAGGAAATCCGGTAGAAGTCGAGTAGCTGGAATCTACTCGCGAGAGATGTATCTCACAGGATTGGTTGAATAGAAAATGGCTTAATATAATGAAATTGAGACCGGGCAGGGAATGGATAGGAAGCGGCGAGAATTGAGTCTCGGTCGCATAGCCCTGCCTGTGTCGATTAAGGCCCGTCCGTATGCGGCCCCTTCGGACAAGCTTGAATTGTACCGGCAATATAATGGACATATGGAATCCAATAAACTGATGTAACTTGACAACTGGGATGTTGAGACCCATTAACTCACCATCGATAGGGGTGGGTTGAGGACAGTAAGGTGTAAATCGGTCGGCGGACACATGAGGTGTTCCGTGCGGAGACCTTCTGTTTGCGGAGGTGAGACGGGCTCAGCATTTGAGTTTCTTGTGAAAGGTGGCCATATACGCCTAGTACTGAAGTGTTATGTAGGTACAGGTGTGCTCGCTGACACTTCCGAACGACGTATGTGTCGTGTTGTCCGGGTGTGTCCTGATTGCAATCACTGTCCCTCGCAGTAATAGAGTACCACTTGTTCACTGAGCGGTGACGTAGTAAATACTAAAGAAGCCAGAAAATCATATTGTATTGAATTATAATTACTTTGCAACCTTGTATGATTTAGAGATAGTACAATTAAAAGTTTACAGTTTCCCCATACTTTAGCTGTAATAGCATTATGTTCTTTGGGTATGTCATATCATCGGTAAAGCGTTTCTTGTTTGATTGTGGAGCCCATGATGTGCCGTGCTCGGAGAATGTCATTTGCTACTTAAAACTTGATTATAAGGATCCACTTGTAGGCGAGTCCATTTATGCTATTCCTTACCTATGTTTAGTGTCCCCTTGCATATGTCTAGTGAGACGGTTAAGTCTTGCTGAGCCTTATGCTCACGTTTGCGCTTTAACGATTTTTGCAGGTATTAGTTTTATTTCCGCTGTTCAGGTTGTACATGAGACTCGAGGTGTCGAGATAAATCTCATGTGAGCCACGCCGCTGCTGTATGATCTTTGTGTTGCTAGTGAGAATCGTCCTAGGGCATGGACGTCTTCTCTCCTGCTTAGTTAGGTGAAATTATGAATATGTATTTTCCGCTGCGTGTGTACTTCTATTGTACACTCTTTTGTAAACTCTTCTTGTTATGAAATGAAAACTTTATATGTTTTGGTATCCTTTTTGTGTGTGTTGTTAGGTGCCGCATCACACGGTACCACCCAATGAGATCCTCGGATGTGTGGACTCCGGTCCCCACAATAGGAATTTTAACACAGCTATACCAAGATTTAGGCCATGAGTGCAACACGAAGTTGATAGAGGACTTGTTAAGCTTTCCAGAAATGTATATATATGACCATGTCACTATCCTGGATCAAAAGCTAGAGCTATCTAAACTTAACAGATGAACTGACTGCTGTTCAACAGCAGCCCTGCAGTTCACTGTTTGGAGCTCGAAATTTGAATTGCCTCCAACTTGAATCAAGAGGAACTTTAAATAACAAAACTGTAGATATGCTTCTACCTGTTTAAGATATATCGCAATAAGTCAGAAGATTTTTCTACAGTGAGTTATAGCAAAATTACCGAGACTAGTATAATGGTAAGGTTATCTGGAGTAATTTAAGCATACCGCAAATTTCAAAAGATTCTCAAGATTTTCTGCCTTGATGGTCAACAGAAAAGTTATAGAGGTCTTCGAGAACTTTTCATCCATATAGTCTACCCTATGTTTTTTCCTAACTAACCAAGATTACAACCTGGCGAAGTTGAGCAAACTTTAGCCAGTAATTAAGAATCTTGGTGCTAACCCAATGTTGAATCAAAACTCATTTTGTGTAGTCCAAACCTACCAGCACCTGATAGTCAGACTTTCCAAGATATAATGCATCCATTTTTTTTTCATTTTTGAGGATGGTCAAGTATCAAAGTTGATACCGACAGTACTACGTGCCTCGCAAAAGAAAATTCTAACCGGTATTTCCGGATACATTTTATAGGTGGTACTAGTATCGTTCACTCGCAAACGTGTGCTACACGGGTCGCTACCGTAGTCAATGCTGCAAAAGACAAAGAATCCCCTTTCTCACCTTCACACCTCAAGGGCGGCACGGGGAAACACGACAGGCAGTCACAATAATATATACAAAAGTAACTGCATACGACTCTGGTGTGAGTCGCCCTCAAGCGATGTCATGTCTCGAGGTATATGGCTGTAATACGTCTGTACAGCAAAGACTCTCGTACGAACCGGCTTATACATGCTCGGTCATACGTATTTCACATGCTCCAATAGAATATGAATGATTCTAGAGAGGCATACTCTCGGGTTATACACCACCCGACGGGGGCTCCCACTAACTTTGAAGCACGCTGAGTGGTTTACATGAGATTCATCTTGACACCTGAGGTCTCATGTACAACCTGAATAGCAAAAAATAAAACTAATACATTCAAAAATCGTTAAAACGCAAACGTGAGCATAAGGCTCAACAAGACTAACCCGTCTCACTAGACATATGCAGGGGGAAATACTAAGTATATGTAAGGAATAGCATAAAGGACTTGCATACAAGTGGATCCTTATATTCATATTTTAAGTAGCACATGACATTCTTTAGGCACGGCACATCATAGACTCCACAATCAAACAAGAAACGCTTTGCCGATGATATGACGTGCATAAAGCACATAATGCTATTACAGGTCTAGTATGGGAAAACTATAAACTTTTATTTGTACTATCTCTAAGCCAAACAAGGGTTTCCAAGCAATTTGTAAACCAATATATCATATTCTCCTAACTTCATTAGTATTTACTACGTCACAGCGCAGTGAACAAGTGGTACTCTATTACCATGAGGGACGGTGATTGCAATCAGGACACACCCGGACAAGACGACACATACGCACTTCTGGAAATGCCAACGAGTACTTACAGGAGTACCTACATAACATTTCAGTACTAGTCGTATATGCCCACCTTTCACTAAACACTCGAATGTTGAATCGGTCGAACCATCACGAGCAGGAGGTCACTGCGTGGGACGTACTCTGACTTGCCCACCAGCTGATTTACACCTGGCTACCCTCAACCCACGCCTATAAAACGGAATGGAATGCCTCGACAAACCAATATTAAGCTACGTCAGTTTATTGGATCCTATTCCTCCAGTATGTCACTGGTACAATTCAAGCTTGTCCAGCAGGGCCACACAGGAAACGGTCCTCAATCGACAGGGTCAAAGCTATACGATGAAGACCACCTCTTTTCGCTTCCTACTCATCTCCGACCGGTCTCGATTTCATATTCATAAGCCATTTTCTGATTCCAGATCCTTCTGTGTGATAAAATTCCTATCTCGCGAGTAGATTCCAACTACTCAACTTCTACCGATTTCCTATGAGCATAAGCATAGCAATATCTACTCAGCGGGTCGTAGGCCTACCCAAAACTCCATAAGATTTGTGGGCCATGCAAGTGGATGTCAAACACCTTAAACGTAGTGCACAATCATGTGAAGACGTAAGGTGAAAAAAACTGCAAAACACTATAAGGAACTTAAATGCAAACCGGGGCTCGCCTGAATGCGAGTCAGAGCCTATGTGAGTTTCTGGCAGCTGGACCTCCAAAGCTTCCGGCTGCTCCTCGATTTCAGCTACTACACGATATGCATATACTAAGTATAAATGATTTTGTAAATAATTAATATGCTTAAGGTAGTGTTAATATCCTAGGATAAAAAAAGATAATTATCTTAATTGGCTTTGGGACTTTTATGGTAGATACTAGTGAATATAGAGAAGACTCTTGCAAAGAACAGGAGATGATCAAGGAAGTTTGTTGTTTCTAAAAATTATGGTAAGCAATAATCTTCTCTAAATTTTGGTTTAAATTTTGGAGATGTATCATGGCTACCAGGGGTTGTATCATGTAGAGGGGGTCTCACTTTTCTAGGAAAAATTGTTTCACGATTTTCTAAGCTTCCCACTCGGAGAAATTGATTTTTCAAGTTTGGGTAAATTTCTGGAAATTGATTTTCCATTTTTCTCAATTTATAACTACATAGAGGTTTGGAATATTGATCAACCCAATATTTTAAGTCCAAAGAGCTTGAAACTTTAATGGAGATCAAGGGTATTAACAAATGTGTTCTAACCAAAATTGGAAATTTTCCAATTAACAGAATTGTGGGAATGAATTCTTTAAGCATTATGGAGAAATTTCTATGGCTTTTCATACAAATCCAAGTGTACCACTGGATAGTATTCTTCATTATGGTTCTAAAAAAAATTATTTGGGAATTATTGGATAATTCTACTGGAATTTATGGATTTTCTAAGTTTGGATTTAATTTGGATTTATTTTTCTATTAGAAAATTCAAATAAAGGGGCCGGTTCCACTTCATTTGAATCGGGCCAATCAGAACGGACCCGCACCGGGAGCCACAGGGTTAACCCGCGCTATCAAACCGGATCCTTGTCCACAACTGATCCCACGCGAGAGGGGTGTTGCTGATAGGTGGGACCCGCACCTTCCTCTACCTATCGACACGGCGGCGCCTCTCGCCGGAACCGCGGAGGTGCATCACCGGACTTAGGTGCGTTGACCTCCTTTCGTCCTTGTTGTGACCGCTCAACCATAAAATCGACCGCGCAAGGCGATGGTGGAGTCCAATCACGTCGGCGATGCCTGGAGACGGTGGTGCGACGGTGACGGCGGAGCTAGGGTTTTGGCCTTCGTCGGAAATGCTCGGAAATGGCTCAATAGGCTCGGGAAAAGGTCGGGAAGGTTGCTGTGAGTACCAGGAGTATGATTTGGGGGTCAGATTGGTGCGACATCACCGGCAAAGCTAAGCTCGACGGCGAGGTACGGCTTTTCAACCGGCGGCCATGAAAACTCAAAATTCGACCTCGTCTCTCGATGTCTTCCTCTAAACTTTTGTGAGGTGATGCGCCTGGAGATCTAGGATATAATACCTTATTGGATTGACAATTAATCTGTAAAATCCCAAATTTTTGAAGCTTTAGTCTCCAATGTATGGCACATGAAATAATAGTTTTAAACATGTACATTGAAGACTAAGGTCATATGAGAGCCAATAAATTCTTATGGTCATGAGTAAAAATGTTAATGTGAATCTCTAGTTAAAACCTAGAATTCCTTTTGAATTCAGCTAAGCTCAAATTTCCAAAGGTATTGAATTTTAAATTTAAATGCCTGAAATATTGTGCTTTGCTCACAAGGGAAAAATCAAAAGAAATAAAACAAACAAGTATGAATAAAAGTATATATGGAAATAAACAAAATATTCAAATCAATGATCAAGGTACAAACACATATTCTTCATTTGATCAGGGTAATCAATTAAAAGCATAGGACATTATATACATTAATATTGGGGGAAAGAAATAAATGGCATGCATATAGATTAAAAAAAATTGAATTTGAATCTAAATCAAATTTGCAGGAAACCAAACATGTTATATGTGGAATAGAAATATATTCAAATTAAGTGTTCGATTTCAAATCTGCATTGGACTAATTATTGAGCACATTATTGGAAACCCATGGCCATTTAAAGGCAATAATTGGGAAGATTAAAATACATACATAAAACATATAAATAGGAATTTGAATCTAATTCAAATTTCAAATTGGCCAATTCAGATATTAAAATTTGTCAAACCATTCAAATAAACCAGGACCAATTCTCTTCTGAATTTGCAGTCCTTATCACATCTAGGCTTGGATAACAAAAAGAATTAAAGGTAACGGGATAAGGACAGCAGTGGGGCCCACTAGGCAGAGGTATTCCATTTTGCCTCTGCAGCAGCGCCTCTGCTCGAGCAGCTGCACACGATGGGCTCTGCGTGCATGCGCGCCACGGTGAGCCACGACGCCACCTGCCCCGCTCCGTCGTCGGGTATAAAATGAACCGAGCGCTCGGCGTTTCTTCATCCTCCCGCAGCGCTCCACTCGACCGCCCAAATCACAGCAGCCCCCGCTCGAGCAAGGGCTACGTTTTGGTGCGCGCTCGCACGCCCTCGACATCCCTGAACAAAGGCGGCAGCCGGACCTAGCATCCCAGAGGGGAATCGCGAGTTCTTCCTCCGGCGCGCCATCGACCCACCTCTGTTCCAACGTGGAGCTCTTCTTCCGTGGTGAGTAGCTTTGCAATTCCAACCGCCCCCAGCTTCTACGCTTTCGTGCGAACCTTCCAGAGCCATTAGATAGCCATAGCCCCACTCCGGCTAGCCGAGATTTCAAATCTCGCCGCCGCCTAGTGTCTGCTTCATGGTGCCCCCATCCTCCGGCCTATTTCAATACGATTGGAGTGTTGGACGATGATTAGGGCAGCACCACAAAGCTTCCAGAGCAAAAATCAGCCTTTCCCATGCCTTGTACACCGAGAACACCGTCGCCAGTCGTCGGTTTCCGCCGGTCGCCGGTGTAGGTACTTTTCCAGTGCGTTTCAGTCCAATCCTAGGACACCATTGAATTCCTGAGGGTCGAAACCCCCCGGGTGGCAAGTTCCAGCCTCGGGGAAGCTAGCTTGGCGCGCTCCAGCGAGTCACCGGCCGGTCTCCGGCCTTGGCGCCGCCCCAGGCCGCCGGAGTGGGGCGGAAGAAGATGACCCCCCGTGGGATTTTCTGTGGCACCCGGATTCCATGTGACAATGCGGTAAACTCTGTGGCCCCGGTGTGGCATCGGCTGGGTGGAAAAATTTAGTGGCCACGTGTCAGCGTATTAAAGGGTTATCCTTTTCGATTTAAAAAGAATTCCAGAAAATTTCCTAGATTTTGAAATGCTATAAATTTGGCTAGGATGCTCCAAATTAGATGAAACAAATTTTGTAATTCTCCTTAGGATCTTTACTTTCCATTGGTCCATCCCAAACTTCATGAAAAGCCCTAAAGAATATTCTATAAATCAATTAGTATAATGCATTGTGGAAAATATAGAAAATAGGATTCTATTCAGAAAATTCTAGAAATTTACCCAACCAATCATTTTGTCATGTAAAAGCTCCAGTAAAAGTTTCAGGCATAAAAAAGTTGTTTAATAGGGTTTAATTCAAAGTCTTTGCCTAGGTTAATTATAATTCCAGAAAATAACAAATTAAATCCAGAAATTCATAAGGACTTTTAAATTCAATATTTTCCTGTAGTAAGCTTGAAAAATTGTGAAACCAATTTTGGTAGCTTCCTTTTGATCAGTGCTATCTAGCTGTGCCATTTATGGACATGATAAAACCTCAGGTTTTATCTGCAATTTCCTAAATGATGAAAGCTTGATAGAATTTTGTAGATCATTGTATCCCATCAGATTCTCTGAAATTTTTATGAGAATTTCT
The DNA here is from genome assembly GCA_036927565.1 of Tuctoria greenei. NCBI lineage: Eukaryota > Viridiplantae > Streptophyta > Magnoliopsida > Poales > Poaceae > Tuctoria > Tuctoria greenei. The sequence goes on from JAYESD010000005.1 coordinate 114,143,937, forward strand.
TCATCACATCTGAATACCAGAGTTAAATTATCAGAGCCAAAAGAACTCATCTGCATAAGAATTAATTCTGTATAGTTTCCTAATATCCATGACTATATAGAAATTTCTTATGTACATTCTCATAATATGAAGTAATATCAAATTAATCTACCCAAATCCAATTTAATACCCGACAGCACACCTTATTCATTCTTGATTTACAGCCATACTTCCTTTATGAGTATGACATTGCATAATGTATGCATATTCATTAGCTAAGTTATTAAAGTATATTGTGTGTTATATGCATCTTCATTGCGATAGACGCCTTTGACGGAAAGGAGTCGAAGAGGACCTGTTCGTGAAGCATCAAGACACTGACTCTTTGACTTAGCGCAAAATAAGGCAAGCCCCGGTTTGCATTTAAAAGCTTTACAGAGTTTTGCTGTATTTCTCACATTACGTCTTAAGTTTGATATGTGCATTACGTATAGGGTGATTGATACTCCACTTGCATGACGACAAATCCCAAGGATTGGTTGGAACGGTTTATAGTTTGACCTGTAGTAACTGCTTTGCTAATGTATAGGAAACCCGGTAGAAGTCAAGTAGTTGGAATCTACTCGCGAGAGGGTCACATTTTATTAATCACAAGTCAAGTAGTTGAATTCTACTTGCAAGAGAAGTCGAGTACGGGAATCTACTCGCGAGATGTTACCAAAATGTTCACTCTTAATAATTGGAGATGTGGACGGGGATGTTCCTGTAGGACGGGACGCGCAAGGTTTTCTGATCCCGGATTAGGGAGACAATGCTTGTGACCACATTTGGGCCTGGGCCGGTAAGGGTAAGGCAAATGTGGAGGTTGGTTGTAGCCCCGTCTGTGTCGGTTAAGGACCGTCTCGTGTGCGGCCCTATTGAGCAAGTTTGAATATTAGCGGTTACATAATGTATTAATGGGGTCCATTAAACTGATGTAGCTCGGTCACCCTCGTGTCAAAACTTATACCGCCATCCTTCGGGGGAAGATGATCGTAACGTGGAACCTCTAAGGAGCATCTTCGACGTGCTCGGTTAGGGACCTTACTTTTGGGACGGTACAACTGGTTCGACATCGGGATGACGGGTGAAAAATGGCCACATAGGACGTGGGAGTGGAGTATAGTGAAAGGTACTTCCGAGCGGGCGTACGTGTCGTGTATTCTGGGTGTGTCCTGATTGCAATCACTGTACCTCTCGGTAATAGAGTACTAGTTGTTTACTCAGTTGTGATGTAGTAAATACTAAAAAGTTAGACGAATACGATATATTGGTTTACAAATTGCTTGAATAACGTTGTTTGGCTTAGAGATAGTATAATTAGCTGTAATGGCATTATGTGCTTTGGGCATGTCATATCATCGGCAAAGCGTTTCATGTTTGATTGTGGAGTCTATGATGTGCCGTGCCTAAAGAATGTCATTTGCTACTTAAAACATGAATATAAGGATCCACTTGTAGGTGAGTCCTTTATGCTATTCTTTACCTACGCTTAGTACTTACCCCTACATATGTCTAGTGAGATGGTTAAGTCTTGCTGAGCCTTATGCTCACGTTTGTGCTTTAACGATTTTTGCAGGTATTAGTTTTATTTCTGCTATTCAGGTTGTACATGAGACTCGAGGTGTCGAGATAATCTCATGTGAACCACACCGCTGCTGAATGTTCTTCATGTTGCTAGTGAGAAGCGTCCTAGGGCATGGACGTCTTCTCTCCTGCTTAGTTAGGTGAGATTAGGAGTATGTATTTTCCGCTGCGTGTGTACCCCTGTTGTACACTCTTTTGTAAACTCTTCTTATTATGAAATGAAAACTTCATATGTTTTGGTATCCTTTTCGTGTGTGCTGTTAGGTGCCGCATTGCAAGACACCACCCAATGAGATCCTCGGATGTGTGGACCTCGGTCCCCACAGACATGGTATCAGAGCTCCATTGGGAATAGCACGCTCGAAAAGAGCCTAATTTTGAAAACTACAAAGTAGTCGAGTGAGGATTAGTTATATGCCCACATAAGGTCTATTATAGTATTAGTTACTTAAGGTGGCAAAGCTAACATATGTGCTATTATATTCTGTAACGATGCTCCGACGTCAGGTAAGAGGTAAGGTACACCACCGCAAGCGGATCAATTGCGGTAAGCTCACCATGTGAGAGGTAGCATGTGATTATTTCCGTGGCTTGGCACGGAAATGTCAATATGAGTCTCTGAAACTTTCCATGTTTCTGAGAACATATGACACGCGGTACCCCAGCGTGACACAAAATTAGTGGGAGCCCCCGTCGGGTGGGACATAACCCGATGCGCCTCCTACTGGTGCAGCATTATGCAAAGACGTGGGACCCCGTCGGGTGGTAGAAAACCCGGTCATGTACCTCGAGACGTGGCTTAACTCGAGGTGGCCCGTATGGAATGATACGGGACGAATGTTTTACTCTCATATATGTTTTTGTGAATTGATAGCCCGTGCGGGCTAGATTGTATCGTACGGTACCATATGATTGATCAGTAGCTTGAGTGTAGTGACAGGTACACTAACCACGTTGGACGTTTTGCGAGTAGAATACGTTTGTGAGGTGATCGTTTTAGTGCCACCTATAGTATCTTATGCCGGCTAAGAATCCAGTAAAGATTTTCAGTTTGTGAGGTAACGTAGTACCGACATAATTGTTGTGATGCATACACACCTTACTTCACCCCAAAAATCTTTTCTGTTGAAGACAAGAAAAATCTTGAATTGAGAACCAAAAGAAAGTTTTAGAATCTTATATTAACTACAGAACTCTGATGTTGAACCTAGATTCAATTGGAGTTGAGTGATTTTTCAAAAAGATTCAAAAGCAGAGTCCCCTGTTTTTCTGGCAGAATTTTTGCTGGATTTGTACAGGGCATAACTCTTGCTAGATTTAACCAATGTGGATTTGCAATACAGTTTTGGAAAGGTCTTGAAGTTCTTTACATCTTGTTTGTAGACTGCCAGAACTGAATCAATCTTCAAATTGGTGAAAATTTCAGATTGGTAGAAACTGTTGCTCGAAACAGAACTGTTAAAACCTCTCTGGAATGTTTCGATTTTTCAACCATACCTTCCTGTAGAAAAAAAATTCTATAGATCCTAGGTTAGATCGTTGGAAAGTTTATGATATGTGTTACGACTTTGTAATTCAAAGTTTTTCCAAATTTGGGGCAGAACTGTATGGAAAGTGATGTTCAAATCAGCCACTTCCAAAGGAGGTGCTGTTGAAATTTTTCCAGAATTCTGTCAACTTTGAAATATCATAACTTTTGATCCAGAGCTGATCAGGAAGCAAAGTAAGATTTTTTCGAAAGCTAATGATGTTGACTGTAACTTTGGTATTCAAGTTAAGGATTGATTCTACTCTTTACTGTAGTAGAATCTGAGTTTGTTGCAAACTGGTCAATTTTTGACAGCAGATTGGCCAATGCAATTGAAATGGAATCTTGTTTATGGATAGGCATGTTCGAAACTTGCCAAAGTTGTGCAACATGTCAAGATGTATGTATGATCAGTTTATGAAACTGGAGCATTGGAAAAAACTCATTAAGAGGTCTAAAAGATGTTTAGAATCAGAGTGTCGTTTGAACATGTATGAATATGCTGCAAAGTTTTATGATTCAAATACTGTTAATGTTTTTCAAGAATCGACGGTCATTCAATATTGGAGAGTAACCGTAATTGGTCATTCTTGCAGTATGGTTTGCACTCGTTCTGGTGCTGAAACGGGAGAGTCTAGTCAAGGCGGAAATGACTCGACTCGACCGCAAGAACCGCCGTCGACCCGATTGACAGGGGTTATGGCACACATGGTTGAGTCTCATCGTGAGAACAACCAGCTGCTTCAAACATTGGTGCAACAAGGCTTTATTCAAGCATCACGACAACGGGATCTGAATGAAAGTTCTTATTGGAATTTTCTGACAACTCAACCACCTGTTTCACAGAAGCAAAAGATCCGTTGGAGGCACATCATTAGATCCGAGTTATTGAAGCTAAACTCAGTTTGATCCAGTGTGACGAGTATCAGAAGGTGGACTTTGCAGTTCAGCAACTTCATGGATCTGCTGGAGCTTGGTGGGCAGAGTATCTCGCCATGACCATTGGAGGACATCACGTGAATTGGACTGAATTCCGTGATGCGTTCTGTGCTCGGTATATTCCGAGGGGGATTATCAAGTCGAAGCTTGAAGAGTTTGTAGAATTGACCCAAGGGGGGAGGAGTGCTCTTGAGTACTCCAGAGAATTCAACCGGTTGGCACAATATGCACCAGACTATGTGAGTACAAAATCTCCGAGGTGTGACCTATTTTTCCGAGGCTTGAGTGCCAAACTTCATGAAATATTGGTCCTATTCAACAAAGGACACTATAATGAATTGGTCAGTAATGCTCTATGGCAGGAAGATGCTTCTCTTCGCTGTCAAGCGGAGATGAGGAAGAGCATCACATCAACGGATGATATTAGTGGTACTCCTCGGAAATATCGACTGTTATATCATTTACCAGCAGAACCGGAAGTTTGGGTAGTTGCAAGACGGCCACCAATGCAGAGTTGGTCACCACCGTTGCAGTGGATTGAAGCACCTGAGATGAAACAGCAAGTGAGTTCTTGTGCACCACCTCTACAAGCGGCACGAGAAGTTACTCCACTGCAGGCAATGCAAAGGACCGTACATAGTGGTGGTGATAAACAGCAGTTAGTTCTAGAATGTCCTGCAGCTAAACAAGGCATCAATCTAGAAGTTGCTTCTCTGAGAAATATTCGATCTCGTAAGCAACAGAAGAAGATGAAAGCCGGCAGCCTCTTTATGGCTGTCGTGGATATTCCAGTAGGAGAACCCGTGTTAGCGGGTATGTTCAACTTCAATGCTTAACCGGCATTTGTGTTGTTTGATTCTGGAGCAATACATGATTTCATCAGCATGGAGTTTGTGTTGAAGCGTCAATTATCATCTACAACGCTATCACCACCGTATACAATAAATTCACCTAGAGGAAAAATGTCAGCCCACCAGATTGTTGCTTGAGCACCTCTATGTTTGGATGGTAGGATTTACCCTACCACCTTCATTATATTGGACGGGCAGAAGATTGACATTATTTTGGGAATGACCTGGTTGACACATCATGAAGCAGTCTTCAATATCAGTGCTCATACCGTGCAACTGAATTCTAAAAGGCACAGGCAACATACTTCTGTTCTGAAGAATGTGACACCACAACCTCTACTGGTGTATAACACGGAAGCCACAATGCTAGAGGACATTCCAGTTGTTCGGGATTACCCGGATGTGTTTCCTGACGATCTGCCAGGCATGCCACCTGAGCGAGATGTGGAATTCAAGATTGAGTTAATACAAGGGACCACACCCATATCTTGAATACCTTACAAGATGGCACCCAGGGAATTGGCGGAGCTAAAAGAACAGTTGAATGAGTTACTTGACAAGGGATTCATACGTCCCAGCTCATCAACTTGGGGATGCTCAGCGATATTCGTGAAGAAGAAGGACGAGACACTAAGGTTATGTGTCGACTTTCGTCCATTGAATGCTGTAACTATAAAGAACAAATATCCACTTCCACGGATTGACATTCTATTTGATCAATTAGTGGGTGCTAAGGTATTTTCGAAGATGGATCTTCGTTCCGGTTATCATCAGATAAAGATACGGGCTGAAGATATACCTAAGACGGCATTCTCGACAAGATACGGGCTGTATGAGTATCTTGTCATGTCTTTTGGTCTCACCAACGCACCGGCTCACTTCATGTATCTAATGAATTCAGTATTCATGCCGGAGTTGGACAAGTTCGTGGTGGTCTTCATAGATGACATCTTGGTTTGTTCCAAATCAAAAGAAGAACACGCCGAACATCTAAATATTGTGCTTCAACGATTAAGAGACCATAAGCTATATGCCAAATTTAGCAAATGAATTTTGGATTAACAAGGTACCATTTCTGAGTCATGTTATCTCAGCAGACGGTATTGCTAAGGATCCAAGCAAAGTGGTACAGGTACTTAAATGGAAATCTCCGACCTCCGTCCATGAAGTCAGAAGTTTCTTAGGTTTAGCTGGCTATTACCGGAGATTTGTTCCATGTTTCTCCAAAGCGGCTAAGCCTATGACATAATTGTTCAAGAAAGTAAACAAGTATGTCTGGAGTGAAGCCTGTGAAGCGACATTCCATGTATTGAAGAAACATCTCACAACGGCACCAGTTCTAGCTCAACCAGACACGACAAAGCCGTTTGATATTTATTACGATGCATCAGGCACTTGTCTGGGATGTGTCTTGATGCAAGAAGGATGGGTAATCACATATGGGTCAAGACAACTCCGGAATCATGAGCAGCATTATCCGACTCACGACTTGGAGTTGGCTGCCGTGGTAATGGCATTGAAAATGTGGAGACACTACATAATGGGAAATCTAGTGCATCTCTACACAGACCACAAGAGCCTCAAGTACATATTCACTCAAAAGGATTTGAATATGAGGCATAGAAGATGGTTAGAGCATATAAAGGACTATGAACTTGAGATCCATTACCATCGGGGCAAAGCAAACGTAGTTGCCGATGCTTTGAGTCAGAAATCTCATGTTCACAACATAACCATCATTCCGGATGAAGGGGAAGAACCAAGTCTACGGTTGGTTCCCTTTGGAGCTCTATATCATCTTGCTCTAATACCAACAATCCGAGAGGAGATTATTGCAGCTCAGCAGAAAGACAAGGCTATGTCTCACATTCGGAAGAGAATGAGAGACGGAGAGGTGAAATGTTTCCGGGAAGATGAACAAGGAACTTTATGGTTCAATGATCGTATAGTAGTACCCCGGAACATGACTCTTAGAAAGAAGATCTTGGATGAAGCTCACCTGTCGAAGTATTCAATCCATCCAGGAAGCAATAAGATGTATCAAGATCTTAGAACGAAATTCTGGTGGAAACGAATGAAGAGAGAGATTGCAAAGTATGTATCCGAGTGTGATACATGCAGAAGAGTGAAGGCTGACTATATGAGGAAAGCGGGACCACTACAAACTTTAAGTGTCCCTGCATGGAAATGGGAGGATCTCAGTATGGACTTCATTGTTGGATTGCCTCTCACGTTCCACAAGCACAATTCTATTTGGGTAATCGTAGACCGATTAACCAAGATAGCACACTTTATTCCAGTGAACACAACATATAATGCAAAGAAGTATGTTGAGCTGTATATGTCACGGATCATGTGCTTACACGGAGTTCCTCGCACCATTGTATCTGACAAAGGATCGTTGTTTGTTGCTCACTTCTGGTAGCAACTACACCCAGCAATGGGAACTAAGTTAATCTGAAGCTCGGCATACCATCCTCAAACTGATGGACAAACTGAAAGGGTAAACGAGATCCTAGAAGATATGCTAAGGGCATGTGAAAGAGATCATGGAAAGAACTGGGATGATCATTTACCGTTGGTAGAGTTCTCATACAACAACGGTTATCAGTCCAGTATCAAGATGACACCTTTTGAAGCTCTCTATGGTCGAAAGTGCCGCACACCACTCAATTGGTGTGAGTTTGGAGAGAGAGTAATCTTTTGAGTGGATCTCACTAATGAAGCTGAAGAACGAGTTAAGCTAGTTCAGGCAAACCTCAGAGCAGCTCAGTCGCGGCAGAAGAGTTATGCTGACAAGTGACATCGTCCCTTGAGCTTTAACGTCGGAGACCACGTGTATCTTCCTGTATCTTCGAGGAAAGGAATTCATCATTTTGGAGTAAAGGGAAAGTTAGCTCCATGATTTATCGGGCCATTCCCCATCACGGAAAGATGTGGACCCGTAGCCTATAGGCTGGAGCTAACCGCATCCTTGTCCGGAGTACACAATGTATTCCACGTGTCTCAGCTATGGAAGTGTCTCAAAACTCCAACAGAAGTCATATCTGATGACACGGAAGAACTGAAGTCGGATCTGACCTATGTTGAACAACCGATCCGGATTATTGATGAGAAGACAAGAGAGACAAGGAACCGAATATTGTGGTTCTATAAAGTGTTATGGAGGAACCACACGTTGAAGAAGCTACATGGGAGAGTAAAGACTATCTTCGCTCCAACTATCCGGAGTTGCTATCGTCGTATCAAAGGTGATAAACTCCGACATTTCTTCTCCTTTGGTAATCTCAGGACGAGATTCTTTTAGGGGGGGGGGGAATGTAAAATCCCAAATTTTTTAAGCTTTAGTTTCCAATGTATGGCACATGAATTAATAGTTTTAGACATGTACATTGAAGACTAAGGTCATATGAGAACCCATAAATTATTATGGTCATGGGTAAAAATGTTAATGTGAAACTCTAGTTAAAACCTAGATTTCCTTTTCAATTCAGCTAAGCTCAAATTTCCAAAGGTATTGAATTTTAAATTTAAACGCCTGAAATATTGTGCTTTGCTCACAAGGGAAAAATCAAAAGAAATAAAACAAACAAGTATGAATAAAAGTATATATGGAAATGTACAAAATATTCAAATCAATGATCAAGGTACAAAAACATATTCTTCATTTGATCAGGGTAATCAATTAAAAGCATAGGACACTATATATATTAATATTGGGGGAAAGAATTAAATGTCATGCATATAGATTAAAAACAATTGAATTTGAATCAAATCAAATTTGCAGGAAACCAAACATGTTATATGTGGAATAGAAATATATTCAAATTAAGTGTTCGATTTCAAATCTACAGTGGACTAATTATTGAGCACATTATTGGAAAACCATGGCCATTTAAAAAGGCAATAATTGATAAGATTAAAATAAATACATAAAACATATAAATAGGAATTTGAATCTAATTCAAATTTCATATTGGCCAATTCAGATATTCAAATTTGTCAAACCATTCAAATATACCAGGACCAATTCTCTTCTGGATTTGGTGTCCTTATCACATCTAGGCTTGGGTAACAAAAAGAATGAAAGGTAAGGGGATAAGGACAGCAGGGGGCCCACTAGGCAGAGGTATTCTGTTTTGCCTCTGCAGCAGCGCCTCTGCTCGAGCGGCTGCACGCGCGCACGCCAGAGGAGGCGGCAAGCAGCTCTCCAGCGCGATGGGCTCCGCGTGCATGCGCGCCACGGCGAGGCACGACGCCACCTGCCCCGCTCCGTCGTCGGGTATAAAAGGAACCGAGTGCTCGGAGTTTCTTCGTCCTCCCGCAACCCTCCACTCGACAGCCCAAATCACAACAGACCCCGCTCGAGCAAAGGCTACGTTTTGTTGCACGCTCGCACGCCCTTGACATCCCTAGACCAAGGCGGCAGCCGGACCTAGCATCCCGGAGGGGATCGCGGGTTCTTCCTCCGGCGCGCCATCGACCCACCTCTGTTCCAATGTGGAGCTCTTCCTCCGTGGTGAGTAGCTTCGCAATTCCAGCCGCCCCCAGCTTCTACGCTTGCATGCGAACCTTCCGGAGCCGTTAGATAGCCATAGCCCCACTCCGGCTAGCCGAGATTTCAAATCTCGCCGCCGCCTAGAGTCTGCTCCACGGTGCCCCCATCCTCCGGCTGATTTCAATCCGATTGGAGTGTTGGACGATGATCAGGGCAGCACCACAGAGCTTCCAGAGCAAAATCAGCCTTTCCCATGCCTTGTACACCGAGAACACCGTCGCCGATCGTCGGTTTCCGCCGGTCGCCGGTGTAGGTACTTTTCCGGTGCGTTTCAGTCCAATCCAAGGCCACCATTGAATTCCTGAGGATCGAAAACCCCCGGGTGGCAAGTTCTAGCCTCGGGGAAGCTAGCTTAGCGCGCTCCGGCGAATCGCCGGCCGGTCTCCGGCCATGGCGCCGCCCCAGGCCGCCGGAGTCGGGGGGAAGAAGATGACCCCCCTGCGGGATTTTCTGTGACACCCGGATTCCATGTGACAATGCGGTAAACTCTGTGGCCCCGGTGTGGCATCGGCTGGGTGGAAAAATTTAGTGGCCACGTGTCAGCGTATTAAAGGGTTATCCTTTTCCATTTAAAAAGAATTCCAGAAAATTTCCTAGACATTGAAATGCTATAAATTTGGCTAGGATGCTCCAAATTGGATGAAACAAATTTTGTAACTGTCCCTAGGATCTGTACTTTCCATTGGTCCATCCCAAACTTCATGAAAAGCCCTAAAAAATATTCTATAAATCAATTAGTATAATGCATTGTGGAAAATATAGAAAATAGGATTCTATTCAGAAAATTCTGGAAATTTACCCAACCAATCATTTTGTCATGTAGAAGCTCCAGTAAAAGTTTCAGGCATAACAAAGTAGTTTAAGAGGGTTTAATTCAATGTCTTTTCCTAGGTTAATTATAATTCCAGAAAATAACAAATTAAATCCAGAAATTCATAAGGACTTGTAAATTCAATATCTCCCTGTTGTAAGCTTGAAAATTTGTGAAACCAATTTTTGTAGCTTCCTTTTGATCAGTGCTATCTAGCTGTGCCATTTATGGACATGATAAAACCTCAGGTTTTATCTACAATTTCCTAAATGAAGAAAGCTTGATATAATTTTGTAGATCATTGTATCCCATCAGATTCTCTGAAATTTTTATGAGAATTTCTTCATCACATCTGTATACCAGAGTTAAATTATCAGAGCCAAAAGAGCTCATCTGCTTAAGAATTAATTCTGTATAGTTTCCTAATATCCATCACTATATAGAAATTTCTTATGTACATTCTTATAATATGAAGTAATATCATATTAACCTACCCAAATCCAATTTAATACCCAACAGCACACCTTATTCATTCTTGATTTACAAACATACTTCCTTTATGAGTATGACATTGCATAATGTATGCATATTCATTAGTTAAGTTATTAAAGTATATTGTGTGTTATATGCATCTTCATTGCGATAGACGCCGTGACGGAAAGGAGTCGAAGAGGACCTGTTCGTTAAGCATCAAGCCACTGACTCTTTGACTTAGCACAAACTAAGGCAAGCCCCGGTTTGCATTTAAAAGCTTTACAGAGTTTTGCTTTATTTCTCACATTACGTCTTAAGTTTGATATGTGCATTAAGTATAGGGTGATTGATTCTCCACTTGCATGACCACAAATCCCGAGGATTGGTTGGAACGGTTTCAGTTTGACCTGTAGTAACTGCTTTGCTAATGTATAGGAAATCCGGTAGAAATCGAGTAGTTGGAATCTACTCGCGAGAGGGTCACATTTTATTGATCACAAGTCAAGTAGTTGAATTCTACTTGCGAGAGAAGTCGAGTAGGGGAATCTACTTGCGAGATGTTACCAAAATGTTCACTCTTAATAATTGGAGATGTGGACGGGGATGTTCCTGTAGGACGGGACACGCAAGGTTGTCTGATCCCGGATGAGGGGGACAATGCTTGCGTCCACATTTGGGCATGGGCCGGTAAGGGTAAGGCAAATGTGGAGGTTGGTTGTAGCCCCGTCTGTGTCCGTTAAGGACCGTCTCGTGTGCGGCCCTGTTGAGCAAGTCTGAATAGTACCGGTTACATAATGGATTAATGGTGTCCATTAAACTGATGTAGCTCGGTCACCCTCGTGTCGAAACTTATACCACCGTCCTTCAGGGGAAGATGATCGTAAGGTGGAACCTCTAAGGAGCAACTTCGATGTGCTCGGTTAGGGACCTTACTTTTGGGACGGTAGAACTGGTTCAACATCGGGATGACGGGTTAAAGGTGGCCACATACGACTTGGGAGTGGAGTATAGTGAAAGGTTCTTCCGAGCGGGCGTATGTGTCGTGTATTCCGGGTGTGTCCTGATTGCAATCACTGTCCCTCGCGGTACTAGAGTACCACTTGTTCACTGAGTTGTGACGTAGTAAATACTAAAAAGTCAGACGAATACGATATATTGGTTTACAAATTGCTTGAACAACCTTGTTTGGCATAGAGATAGTATAATTAAAAGTTTACAGTTTCCCCATACTTTAGCTGTAATAGCATTATGTGCTTTGGGCATGTCATATCATCGGCAAAGCGTTTCTTGTTTGATTGTGGAGTCTATGATGTGCCGTGTCTGAAGAATGTCATTTGCTACTTAAAACATGAATATAAGGATCAACTTGTAGGCGTGTCCTTTATGCTATTCTTTACCTATGCTTAGTACTTACCCCTGCATATGTCTAGTGAGACGGTTAAGTCTTGCTGAGCCTTATGCTCACGTTTGCACTTTAACGATTTTTACAGGTATTAGTTTTATTTTTGCTATTCGGGTTGTACATGAGACTCGAGGTGTCGAGATAATCTCATGTGAACCACGCCGCTGCTGAATGTTCTTCATGTTGCTAATGAGAAGCGTCCTAGGGCATGGACGTCTTCTCTCCTGCTTAGTTAGGTGAGATTAGGAGTATGTATTTTCCGCTGCATGTGTACCCCTGTTGTACACTCTTTTGTAAACTCTTCTTATTATGAAATGAAAACTTTATATGTTTTGGTATCCTTTTCGTGTGTGCTGCTAGGTGCCGCATCGCACGACACCGCCTAATGAGATCCTCAGATGTGTGGACCCCGGTCTCCACATAATCGTACATAGAAATGAAATTTAACCGGTAATCTATGTATACCGGTATGAACTGTTTTCGGGAAAACATGAGATAAGGGAGCTAGGAAGCACGACAGTGGCTAAAACTTCACAAGAAGCATCTAGGTACCTTTGCGCACATTTTTGCTTCAAAGAGGGAGACGGAAACGTGCTTGAAGTGGTATGTCCTCGTGGAACAGAAAGATCCCCTAGCGGCATCACGCGCGAGCGTCGAGGAAACTTCGAAATACCGCACATATAAGTAGGGAATCAAACAAAGGACTGGATGGGAAGGAAGAGCAACTAGTTAAGCCACCTTTTGCTGTTGGAAGCACCGTGATTCCTTACGTCAGTTGGCCGGCGCGTTAGGAACGGCGGCGGCGATGCGGCGCAGTGGCGGAAATGGAAAAACAGAGGCGAGTGCGTTGGTGTTGTCCACTTCGACCGGGGGAGGGTTTAAATAGCTCGGGGAGGAGTAGGAGGCACGCCATGAAGCAGGCAGACAAACAGCTCCGTGGTGCCTTGCATGCGGCCCGGTGTCGAGCAGAGGAGTGCCGGAAAAACGGTATGCAGAGCAGCCCGAGTTTGTCCCACTGACTGGTGGGTCCCACGACCCTTATCCCTGCCCCTTCTCCGCAGACTTCAATTCCCTTACCAAACTTGGTCCAAAAATTCTAGATTTTGTGGGGAGGGTCAAATAAATATCTGGAATTTGATTCTGCAATTGGATTTTGAATTGGAGGAAGTTACAATTGAATTTCAAATTTGAATTTGAATTTGGATGGAATTCAATTGGGTCACTGATTTAAATAGCAAATGGGTTCCAAAAATTCTGAAACTATGAGGATAAGTCAACCATGTAATGCTTACCATCATGGTGAGCTCAAATCTTGATGTTCAATTCAGTTGCACAGCATTCAAAATTTGAATTCCTAATAGGGTCTGAATTTGCTAAGCGTCTCAAATAAAATAGCAAATGGAGTTCATAATTTCTAAAACTTTGCAGGAAGTATATTTGGAATATTACTAAACCATAGAAAAACTTATGGCCTCTGAATTGAATAATTTTGACAGGGCCAAATATACAGTAGTATATTCAATTTGCAATTAATTTGAATATAGATTGGGTACTGCATATTAATTTGACCTAGGATCCTCCATTCAAATAATTCCAAACTTTGAAGAGAGGTCAAAAGAATTTATCTAAAATTATTGGTGAAGTCCATTCCTCATGTTAATAAATTTTAAACATGAGTGGAATAAAAGATTTGACGAGATCAAGTTCATGTATCCCACCATAAGTTCATGTGCATAACCATGATGGATCTCCACTATGGTTGATAATAAACTTGTAGCTGAACTTTATATGAAGGACAACGTGAGATTTTACATTCCGCTTTTGTTGCTTCTTTTGAACCCAAAGATATATCACATGCACTCAATAATGAATCTTGGATTATTGCCGTGCAAGAAGAGCTGGAAAATTTTGAAAGAAATAATGTTTGGAAACTTGTACCTCCACCTCAAGATCACACTTTAATTGGAACTAAATGGGTGTTTAAAAATAAATAAAGTGAGGATGGGGTTGTGATTAAGAATAAGGCTAGATTGGTTGCTCAAGGTATCACACAAATTGAAGGTCTAAATTTTGATGAAACATTTGCTCCTGTTTATAGATTAGAAGCCATAAGAATTTTGTTAGCTTATGCTGCATATAAAGGTTTTAAGATATATCAAATGGATGTAAAAAGTTCTTTTCTTAATGGCTACATAGATGAGGATGTTTATATTAAGCAAACACTTGGTTTTGAATATATAGATTTTCGTAATCATGTTTTCAAATTGACTAAAGCCCTATATGGTCTAAAACAAGCTCCTAGAGCATGGTATGATAGGTTAAAAACATTCTTACATGCAAAGGGATTTACCATGGGCAAGGTTGATAAAACTCTTTTTCTACTTAAGCATGACAATGACTCTGTCGGTACCCTGTGTATCGGACACCCTTAGGGACTACAAAAAGTTCAAAGGAACTCCACCTATCTGAGTTGAAGACCTCCGAAGGTCCCACGTGTCACTCGGAACCGTACCTGCCTCCCTTCTATGGTTAGTCCCAGTGCCGCCATGTGTATCATAAAACTAGAGCTACATTCCATACATGGGATAGCCCAGGACTAGATACCTGTGTGGCATCCCTGGACCTAACCCCCGATAGAGGGAAGCTCCGGTACCGACATGTGTACAACAGCACCGGACCTACTCGTCCAAGACGGTAAGATCCGGAGCTGCCACGCGTCCAACCGCCGGACCTTCAACTTCAACAGACAGATTGGTGGACCTCCATTGGCTCGGACCTTCAAGGAACATTAAAGACTTCAAGACCTGATTATGTGTCATTAATGCTATCTTAATGACACACGGTCAGAGGACCCTTAATACCAGTAACGCACTATCAAGATGCGTTACCACACTGTTAAGGGGAATTAAGTACATTAACCGTGTATTAGACATCAGTAACCGCCAGGGCCACATGTCGGGCCACGCTAATGATGTAACGGCCAACCCTTGTACTATAAAAGAACTGGCTGAACGATGCACAGGGGGGCTTCCACTCGCGCCTAATACTCCCGAGACACTCTGGTCTCTCACACTTAAGTGCTCAGACGCTCAATAAAACAACAACAACACACACCCGTGGAGTAGGGTATTACGCTCAGGCAGCCCAAACCACGTAAATACTTGTGTCAAATAGCCACCTTCTTCTGAATCTCCGCGCGCCTTAACCGAACTACAAAACATTGCGGGCTACCAATGGTTGTACCGGGAGAATTGCCAGAATTAGACTCTGACAGACTCATTATTCGTCCAAGTGTATGTGGATGATATTATCTTTGGTTGTGCTTCTCATGATCTTGTGTCCAAGTTTTCGGCTATGATAAGTTTAGAATTTGAGATTAGTATCATGGGTGGACTCACTTACTTTTTGGGGCTGCAAATCAAGCAAACCGACGAAGGTACCTTTGTTCATCAAATGAAGTATACAAGAGACCTTCTCAAGCGTTTCAACATGGACAAAAGGAAGCCTCTTCAGACACCAATGGGAACAACATCAACACTTGAACTTGATGAAGGTGGTGAACCCGTGGATCAAAAAGAATATAGAAGCATGATCGGATCACTTTTGTAGCTCACGGCATCAAGACCGGACATACAATTCAGCGTATGTCTTTGTGCACGGTTTAATGCTTCCCCACGTGCTTCACATCGTCAAGCCATCAAAAGAATTCTCAGGTACCTACATGGAACTCAATAATATGACATTTTTCTTCCTTCTTCCTCAACCGTTACTTTGAAATCTTTTTCGGATGCTGAATTTGGGGGTTGTAGGATTGATAGGAAAAGTACTTTCGGTTCTTGTCATTTTCTTGGTAATTCACTTGTTGCTTGGTCCTCTAGACAAAAAAACTCAGTTGCACAATCCATAGCCGAATCTGAATTTGTAGCTGCTGCTAGTGCTTGCTCACAAATGCTTTGGATTGTTCAAACACTTAAGGACTATGGGGTTGATCTGGATAGTGTTCCACTATTTTGAGATAACACTAGAGCCATTTGCATTGCTAAAAACCCTGTGCAACATTCTAGAACTAAGCACATTGATATTAGGTATCACTTTATGTGTGATAATGTTGAAAAAGGAAACATTGTGCTTGACCATGTAGATAACAAACAACAATTAGCTTACATTTTCACAAAACCTTTGGATTTCACTCGTTTTTGTTACACTCGTAACGAAATAGGTGTTAAGCATCCCCATGGCTTAATATGAGGCGGAGTTTTGATACTTGGGAATTCTATGTGTGAATGTGAACTTAAAATAATATGATCATAGTATTTCATACATATATGACTTTGTGATTCCTTTTACATGCTGAAAGTTCTTACTACATTACTCATGTTATACATTTTGTAGTTTTTGCCACAACTAGTAAATGGAATAATTAGTTACACTAAATCTGATTATGATCGAACTTTCTTGCTGTTTTGAACTTGTTGCATGATCACAAGTGATTTTAATCATAATGAATTAATCAAGTAATCAACTCACATGTTGAGTTTGATGAAAATATAAATTTAGAAAAGATCAATAGAATATGCATGCATCATACCTCTTCTTTTGAGATGGCTTATCATTGCACTTAGATATGAACTTAGAAGAAGCTATGTATGACGAAAACCATGTCCTTAAGCTTCTGATTGTCAAATGACATAGGCAAATGCACAAATATCATATGATCTAAATTTGTGCTTTGAAAAATAAAAAAATGCAGAAACAAGTGTCTTTCCTTCAGGTTTTGAAATAGTTAAGTTTGTGAGATCATGAATTGCTTAAATTGAAAATTACATTTGATCTCTAGCATGGCTTACACTACTTTATGTATCTCATTATCGTGATAGTGTAAGTTAGTTGATAGTATGACTTGGATGAGCTTTGTTCTATATGTATATGTTATAATGTGCTCATAACAAATTAAAATTTCTTTCATCCATTTGTATATGGTATATGGATTAGTTTTTCTTTCCTAAAAGAGTTTTGGTGTAACAATTTTTTTTCTCTTGTTCTAAAAAAAAGAATAACAGAAAGAATAAAATACAAAGAAAAGCATCCATTGTCTAATGGATAGGACAGAGGTCTTCTAAACCTTTGGTATAGGTTCAAATCCTATTGGACGCAATCTTATTTCTATCTATTCTTTAAATAACTATACTAAAAACTAAGAAAACTTTTATGCATGAATAAAATGAAAAATCTTTTTGTACCTTGCTGAATACATTGTTAAAGGGGGAGAAGTATGCATGGGGGAAAATAAGTATAGGGGGGTAAATTTATTTCTATTTCATCTCATTTGATTTTCAAAAAGGGGGAGAAATTCTTTTCAAAACTTTTCATGTGAATAAGCCAATGTTCGGATTTGAAGTGGTGTTGCCAATGCACACATCATTGGGGGGATTGTGAGACCTATGTGTGCTGGATAGATTGGCTATGGCGATAAAAGTTTTGAATACAACCAAAACACCATTATCATCAAGGTTTGACTCTAGGTACAAGCTCCAGCAAGGTCCGACGATAGGTCCGGCTTGTTTTTGGTAGCTCCGGTGCTAGGTCCTGCTTGCTTTGGTATGTTCCGGCGCTACATCCTGTTAGTTTTGGTAAGCTCCACTTCAAGGTCCGGTTAGCTTTGGCAAGGTTAGCTTGATTGAAGTGGTTCTGCTTTTAATTTGCAATGTTTCGAACTTGCTTTTTGTATTATGTAATGTTTGCTTAGTTTTCTTTTACTAAGTTATTGGTGTGTTTCAGTGGTTATGGTTGATATCTTTTTGCTAAGGTTTGCAACATACTTATGTGAGGTGCTCACGTAAGGTGTTGTGGTTTCAAAACTAACATGAGTGAAGTCGAGGACTTGTGCTCAGAAGTATTGGTTGTTTATTCATGTGCAGGTGTTGCTAGAGTTAAAATCATGGCTGGTTACGGTATCCATTGAACTAGTCTTAGGGGGAATATGAGGTTCAATAACAAAGTGCGGGAGGAATTGTGGCTGAGTTGATCGGGAGATCGCGCAACATGTATGAATCAAGAACAATTCATATGAAGGTATCATGGACATCGTTTGAAGGTGTTTGCACGTGTGCAGGGAGTGCATGGACGTGGCTACATGGTTCTGAGGCGTGATGAAGAGATGTGGACATAAAAAATCTGTCGAATAGGTCCAACCGACTAGGTTATGGACTCAGGCTGCGGCTGAGTCGTGCTTGACTCAAATATGAAAAGTTTTGAGTTGGCTATGATAGGATTTCATGTGGTCACGAATTTGTGTTGTGTTAGGGACGTGGGATATGTTCTTAAGGTGTTTATAAGTCTTAAAATTTCTTCTATCTGCGTATATAAGAGTCTTGAGCAGTTATGGAAAGTTTTGATTCATGAATTGAGTAAAATTAGAGTCCTAGTTACGTTTGGGTTGGCCTAAAGGCTGGTTATATAAGCAAGGGAGGCCAGAGCTCGTGGTGAACGACTTTGGGGCTGTTCCTTGTGATTTTTGATCAATAAAATTCGTAGTCTAGAGGAGCTTTTGTGCCTTGTTCTTTCGACTTGTTTTGTTGAAGTCTTTCTCGTAGAGTTTCTGCACAGCACTATCTTGCTTTGGTGGCTTTATCATAACTCGAGATTTACAGATCCGATCGACGTGAGTCTTTCTGGGTTGTCTTCACAACTTGATTTTCTATCATCTGTGAAAATTTCACGGCCATTCGATTGGTGGTTTCTGATCTACATGAGTTTCTTTGCAGTGTTCCAAAACCGTTTTTCTCGTGTAGGACAAATTGACCTTTGTTCGATCTTTCGATCGTAACATGCGTTTTTCTAAACAGATTTTCATGATTCTTGCTGTGACGTCTTTGTGACTTGTTTCTCTACAATCTATACTAGTTTTTTTTACATTTGAACACATTTAGATTAGTCGCACACATGGTTTCTTTAACAGATGGGTTTTCTGCCAAGGGGTGTTTTGTTGCTTTTGCTGAAAAGTTTTAATCTACCATTCATCCCCACTCTAGTAGATTTACATGTGCCCTTCGATCCTACATGACGTGACTAGCGATGTTAACTGCTTCAGCACAAAACCTGTCCGAAGTCTTGTATTCATCGAGCATTGTCCTCGCCATCTCAATGAGTTTGGTTCTTCCATTCAGCTACTTCGTTTTGTTGAGGAGAGTATGCTGCTCAAAATTCATGCTTTATTCCTTCTTCATCTAGATACTCCTCAACTTGAGTGTTCTTGAATTCTGTTCCATTGTCACTTTGTATGTTCTTGATCGTCAATGAGAATTCATTTTGAGCTCGCTTGAGAAACTTCTTGAGAGTTCCTTGACTTTTTGTCTTATCATGCAAAAAGAAAACCCACGTGAAGCATGAAAAATCATCAACAATGACTAAACTATATTTATTATCGCCGATGCTTATGTAAGCAATTGGACCGAATAGATCATTGTGGAGGAGCTCAAGCGGTCTTGTTGTAGTCATGACATTCTTCGCGGGATGGGGTGCTGCTGCTTGCTTCCCGGCTCAGCACACTCTACAAGGCCTGTCTTTCTCAAAAACAACATGCTTTAAACCTTAGATGTGATCACCTTTAAGGAGTTTTTGAAGATTCCTCATACCAACATGTGCTAGACATCTTTGTCATAGCAAACCCATGTTGGTCTTTGCAATCAAGCATGTGTCAAGTTTGACTTTATCTTTGTTGAAGTCAACTAGATAAAATTTACCCTTTAGCACATCCTTTAATGCAACCGAGTTATCACTCCCTCTAGAGACGGTGACACCCTCATTAGTGAATAAACAATTATAACCTTTGTCTCATAATTTAGATATGGACAAAAGGTTATAATCCAAGGAGTCAACATGTAAAACACGAGAAAGAGTATGCTGTGATGAAATTGCAATTTTGCCGGTACAAGCACCCTTCCTTGACTATTATCACCAAAATAAATGCCTTCGCTTGGGTCTTCATTTTTTTTCATATTCCACGAACATCCTTCTTTCTCCGGTCATGTGAATGGTGCATCCACTATCTAGCACCTGTTTTGCTCCACCGGATGAATAAGCCTTTCTTTTACCTCCCTTGGCCATTAGACATGTGTGGTCAGTATCCTTCCATGTGCCCATGGTTGGGAAGAGAGTGGATTTCTTGGTAGTCTTCTTAATGGCTATGGTGGCCATCTCCTCTTCTTCTTCAGATGAGGATTCATCATTGGAATCCCAGTCCTTCCCTAGATGCGCTTGGCCATATTTCTCCTTCTTCCTGAACATTTTATTTGGTTGAGTCTTGTTGTCCTTAGTTTTCCTCTTATTTTCTTCATCTGGACAATCTACTATGAAGTGATCATATTCTCCGCAATTGTAGCATGCCCGTCTCATCTTGGGTCTTTGTTTGTCCCTTTGTCTTCCTTCGTTTGAGCTACCACCCTTTCTTCTTCTCATAATTTTCATGAACTTCTTCACGAACAAGATCATGTCTTCTTCATCAATATTACTACTTTCATCATTGCTGTCGTCTTCTCCATGAGCTTCTCGAGCTTCTTTTGATACGGGTTTACAAATTGACTTCAATGCAACTCCTTTCTTCTTGCCGAGGTAAGATCGGTAATTTCCTTGACATGCTTAGCTTGCTTCTCCATCATTTCAATGTTGATAATCTTGCTAAGAAGTTTGTTCAGGGTCGTTTTCCGATACTTGGGGCTTTCTCTAATCTAGTGATGGCAATTATACCTGCGGGTTCGGGTACACGTCGGGTATTGCACCCGACGGGTACGGGTTTAGGTACATATTTTTACCTGCGGGTAAAACCCGTACCCGACCCGTCATTTTTCGAGTACGGGTACAGGTTTTGTTTTTTACCCGCGAGTACCCGTCGGGTTACCCAAATATTAAAATTTTGGCAAAAATAGAGAGTCCAGCCCATAACGAAACCTAATCTACCTACCCTGACTCCACCACCGACTCCCAAGAGCTCCGCAACACTCTCCCTCCTGGTCCGAACTCCTCATTCTCCCTCTCCCTCACGGCCGCACGGGCATGGCGCCATGGCCCCAGTCGCACCTAGTTGATCCAATCGTCATGGGCGCACCCTGCCTTCCTGCCTTGGCGACGCGGCCGGCGTCACCCTTCGCCACCTCCCCCCGCTGGCGGCGCATAGGCGCACCCCGCCTTCCATCCGCAGCT
The DNA here is from genome assembly GCA_036927565.1 of Tuctoria greenei. Taxonomy (NCBI): domain Eukaryota; kingdom Viridiplantae; phylum Streptophyta; class Magnoliopsida; order Poales; family Poaceae; genus Tuctoria; species Tuctoria greenei. Next base: position 114,165,303 of record JAYESD010000005.1, read on the forward strand.
AAGCCGGCATCGCTCTTTGTCGCACCCCCCCCCCCTGTCGACATCGCCCTTCGTGTGCATGGCCGCCGCCTCCACCGAGCGCGTTGGCGCCACATCCCTCCAGCGCGTACGTGCAGCCTTCCCCGAGTGCGTCAATGCCATCTGTGATCCATCAGCCTCCGCCACTCCCCCCGCTCTGCCTCGTGCGCCCTTCCCTATGTCGGCGATCCAAACATAGCGGATCCACCATCGTGCGCCCGCAATTTGTTGGACCGCCACCCTCAGATCCGAGCCAAAGAATGAAAATCTAGTAACCCTAGCGGGTACCCGCCGGGTACCCGAAACCCGAACGAAACCCGTCGGGTCCGGGTTCGGGTACCATTTTCTACCCGCGGGTACGGGTTCGGGTATGAAAATTTACCCGCACACTTTTTTTTCGGGTCGGGTTTTTGCTCTACCCGACCCAAACCTGACCCGTTGCCATCCCTACTCTAATCATAGAGAAAAGAGTTACGCTGTGATGCATGAATGCTCTAAGAATCAACTTCACGAACTCATGATCATTCCTCTTTTTGCTGCCATATGCTCGGACTTTATCGACGAGAGACTTCAATCGATTGTACATATCTTGTGGTGATACATCTTCTTCTATAGCGAATCTTCCGAATTCACCTTCAATCATCTAAATCTTGGCTTCGCGTACATGACGATCACCTTCATGTGTAGTTTGTAGAGTGTCCCATATCTCTTTGGCAATTTCGTGTCCATCCACCTTGGTGAACTCATCTCGGCTAAGTCATGAAGTGATCATAGCTTCAGCTTGAGCATTCCGATGAATGGCTTGTTTTGGCTTGGTGTCTGTTCTTCATCATCATATGGGATATCTATACATGTACACACTATATGCCACAAACTTGGGTTAAGAGATATGAGGTGCATTTTCATGTTTTATCTCCACATTAAATAGTCATTGCCATCAAATTAAGGTGCTTTTCCTAAAGGGATTGATAAGTAATTACTATTGTTAGAATTTAAACGTTCATAAGCAAAACGATATCAGGAGTAGTCTGTGTGACTACCCCCCTTCTTCTTTTCATCGTCAATCTTATTCTTCCCTTTTGGGGAGAGTGCCTTCTTCCGTAGAAGAGCCTTGAGTTGAAGCATCTCATCATCATCGTCCTCAAACTCTTGAATGGTGTGAAGGAACTTCTCTAGCTTTCAGGTCTTCTCATCATCACCCTTCTCGTTGTTGAAGTTCTTATGTACATCCTTGATGTCCCACATTGTCTCTTCCAGCGGTGAGTCTCTTTTGAAGAGTTTGGCTCTAATACCAATTAAATGTAGCCTAGAGGGAGGTGAATAGGATACTTGATTCTTCGTCGATCTATGAAACACTTAACAGATTGATCAAATACAGGGAGATCGGACTAGTCCGGTACAGTGCAGACTAGTCTGGTATGCGTGGACTAGAAAGATCAAGATTGATCGATAATTTAACTTCTAGTACCCTAAGCAGTGGAAAGTAATTGGCAACTTGGATGTATTCCAATAATGAAATAATGTATGGCAAAATCAATTTTAATTCCAATGTTTCAACATGAGTTACACAAGATTATGCAAACCCTAGAATATGACGAGTGATGAAACAAAAGTGAGCGATACAATATTTTATCCTAAGGTATGATTCCATGGAGGAAATCTACATCCCCGTTGAGGAGTCCACAGAGGAATGGGTCTTCACCAACCCTACCCTCATCAAATCGCCATGGAGGTTGATTCTCATTCACTAACCACTAAGGGGCAAATAACTTATTCAAGGGGGCTTTCTCACACGTTGAGGGCTCCCCCAAATATTATAGCGATGAACACCACCAAACACACTCAAAAGATACAAAATAAAAAAAATAGAGTGTGCGAGAGATCAAACCCAAGAGCTCAAGATCGAATGGAACAATTCTCTTCTTTATCCAATTTTAGGCTTAGGATGTGTGGAGAGATGCGAGTTTTGGGCTCTTGGATGGTGTGATGGTGCAGGGGGTCAGGAAGATTGGTTGTATGGCCGTACACCTCTATTTATACTAGGGTTTCCAAATGTTACCATTAGGGTTTGCGATGTCCGGACTAGTTCGTGGTGGACACCGGACTAGTCCAGTGTGCGGCGTGTGGAAAACCTTTAGTATTGATGTATACCGGACTAGTGGATTAAGGTGCAGACTAGTCCAATTTTAGTCAGAAACTTTTCGTACTAGTCCGGAGGATATCGAACTAGTCCAGTTTGATGAACACCGTGTAGGACTAAGGACACGTCCGCAATTGGAGGGACTTGTCCGATTTTAGTCAGAGAGTTTTTGGACTAGTCTGGTCAATATCGGACTTGTCTTATGTTGTGCAAATGTGAAAGGTTGTAGACAAGTATGCACTACGAGAGGACTTGTCCGTTTTTAGTCAGAGAGATACCGGACTAGTCCGATGTATATCGGATTAGTACGCTCTTCCTGTGAAAAGTCCAGTGAGTTGAATTATTTGTCACTTGAGCTCTTGGGGTGTTTTTCCTCCAACACACTCCATACAAAATAATCTAATATTTTCAGCTCCTGAGCTCTTTTCCCTTTAAATCCTCATTCTATTTTTGTTTTGTGCTTTCTTTCTCATTTCTTTAAAACCTTCCCTCATCTCAACAATTTTGTTAGGATCTCATTTGTTTGTCATTGATCAACCAAAACCCACAAGGGATGTCTAGATGCACTTTCAATAACATTCACACAGACATTGTAAGATTCTTTTACATGTTTTAAATGTACTTTTCAGCAATTATCCATTACTCATTATTAATTCCTCGTTTAAGCTACATGTCATACTTTCCCACACGAGGTGAGTACAACATGTACTCACCCTTGCAATTCCCCTACCAACAGTTTTAGGTGATTTTTGGGAGTATCCTGAGGATAATGCGGAGTACTAGGCTGTGTGCTAGTGTCGACTTGCTTGTGGTGTTGCTTGGAGCTGAGCTATCCCTTTGCTTAGTTTGCTCAGTTTGCTTAGTTATATTATTTCCGCTGCAGTAGTATTATCATTAGTGATCACTAGAGTTGTAATATGAGGATTATTTGACTATTGTAATAAAAGTACCATGTTAATTAATCCGTGCTATGGTAATTATCTGTATATCAATTGTGATGCACTTGAGTATGTGTGTTAAACATCCTGGACACACATATACTGCACTTGGTTCGTTTTCACAATCGGGTGCCACGAGTTTGTTTCAGAGCCATAGGATGACCGTAGGACGTAGCCTAGATAGAATTACCACTTTGGAGCACATAGGAACACACAGGAAGTGTTGTGGTTTGTTTGGTGTGTTGTTTGCTATGTAATATTTGCTTGTGTGCTTAGTAGAGGATTGTGGGATGCTTTAGCGTTTACCACATCCATATAGGCTAGTATAGGTAGTTGCTTAGTTACATTTAACTTGATGCATATAGTTGGGGATGCTTTCTAAACTCTTCTCTCTTGCTCTTTCTTCAGATGCCGAGGACCCACAACAAATGGGATGCCAATAAGAATGAGGAGAAAAATGGGGCACTTCAGAACAACAAAAACGAACATGGACCTGAGGCTGTCAACCTTCAGCAACTGTTGGCTATGCAAAATCTTCTAATGCAGACCGTGATGCACACTTTGTGACAGCTGCAAGACAATAATCAGAATCAGTCCCACATGCCTCCATCGCCACCCCCACCGCCTCATAACAGGTTGTGAGAGTTTATGAGGACCAGGCTGCCTACTTTTGCTCAAGCCAATGATCCTATGGAAGCTGATGATTGGCTGAAATCTGTGGAGAAGAAGCTCGCTATTGTCCAGTGCAATGATAGGGAGAAGGTTCTCTTTGGTTCCCATCAGCTAGTTGGAGCTGTCGCGGATTGGTGGGAATCTCTATGCAATGCCCACGAAAACCAAGAGAGGATCACTTGTGCCGAATTCAAGGAGACTTTCCATTCTCACTTTGTCCGGGAAGGCGTTATGTTCTTAAAGTGGCAGGAATTTGAATACCTAATGTAGGGAAAGTCATGTGTGAGTGAATATCTCAATAAATTCACTCAACTCTTAAGGTATGCTCCGAAAGATGTTAATCGGGACAGTCGCATGCAATATTTATTCATGAGGGGCCTAAACAATGAGATTCAAGTCCAATTTCTCAATTGTGACTATGTAAATTTCCAGAAGGTTGTAGACAAAGCAATTGTGGTTGAGAACATTGTCCGTGAGATGAAGCAGGATAATAAGAGGAAGGCGCCATATCAAGGACAACCACAAGGAAGCAATGTTCCCCCCCGCTTTGCACAACCAATTGGATCATACTACAACCCCTCTACATTTGCATGTCGCATTGCTATTCCACTGCGCCCAGCTCAACCAATGCAGCAACGCCCAACCATGCACGCTCTTCGCCCTCTAATGCCTCAGGCACCCCACGCAAATTTTCCTAATATTGCTCAAAATCATGTTCATCCAAACAATAATTGTGCAGCAAGGTCATGCTACACTTGTGTTGAGGTGGGACACTTTTCATCTCAATGTCCTATGTCAAGCCTTGGTCAAGGGAACAATGTTCCAACACAGAACCCAAGACCAAACGGAGGAGCGCCACAAGGAAACCGTGGACCGCAGAATTTTGTTCGTGGCAAGGTGAACCATGTTTCTATGGAGGAAGCTCAACAAGCAGATGATGTGGTGATTTGTATGTTTCTCGCAAACTCCAACTCGATGACTATGTTATTTGATTTTGGAGCATCGCATTAATTCATTGCATCAAAGTATGTCGACAAGTATAGTCTGCCCATATCTTATATGAAGTATACCTTGTTGGTTAAATATCATGGAGGAGAGATGAGGACGAATATAGTATGTCCAAATGTAAGCCTTAGAATAAGGGTGATAGATTTCTTCACCAACCTCATTGTTTTGGATTACCAAGGACTGGACATTATAGTTGATATGGACTGGTTAAGGAAGCACAATGGGATACAATGTGCCACAAAGATGGTAAAGTTGACAAGTGAAGAAGGGGTCATCATTGAATTTGAAGCATCTTACCACCCACCAAAGCAAGTGGAGCTGAATCAAATGGACGGTGTCACAAATTGAGGAGATTCCAATGGTGTGCTAGTTTTCAGATGTGTTTTCAGATGAGTTGCTAGGTATGCCACTTGATTGTGACATAGAGTTCCTTATTGAGCTAATACCTGGAACTGCATCCATAGCTAAATGGCCCGATAGGATGCCTCCTATGGAGTTAGCGGAGCTCAAGAAACATATTCAAGAGCAGCTAGAGAAGGGTTTCATTTGCCCAAGTTCATCGCTTTGGGGAGCACCAGTGCTCTTCGTGGAGAAGAAGGATAGATCCCAAAGGATGTGTGTGGATTACCGAGCTCTCAACGAGGTGACGATTAAGAACAAGTACACGTGGCCCCGTATAAAGGATTTGTTTGATCAAATGAAGGGTGCCTGTGTTTTCTCCAAGATCGAGTTGAGATCAGGCTACTTCCAAATGAAGATCAAACTGTCAGACATACCCAAAACGGGTTTTCAGACACGGTATGGTTCTTATGAGTACACCCTTATGTCTTTTGGATTGACCAATGTACTGGCATACTTTATGTACCTGATGAATAAGGTCTTCATGGAGTATTTGGATAAGTTTGTGGTTGTGTTCATTGATGACATCATGATCTACTCGAAGAGTAAAGAGGAGCATGAAGAGCATTTGAGGCTCACATTCCAGAAACCGAGGGAACACCAATTATATGCCAAATTCAGCAAGTGCCAGTTTGGTTAAGGGAAGTGTCATTTTTGGGCCATATCGTCTTGGGAGGAAGAGTATCGGTTGACCCTGGAAAAGTGAGGGATGTTCTAAATTGGGAACCGCCGCAGGATGTCAAGGAAATAAGGAGGTTCCTTGGAATGGTTGGATATTATCGTCGGTTCATCAAGGATTTCTCGAAAATAACCAAGCCCATGACTGTGTTGTTGATAAAGGGAAAAGCGTTCCAATGGACCCAAGCTTGTCTGGACAGTTTTGAGGAGCTTAGGAAGCGGTTAACAACATCTGTGTTTGTTTTGCTAGATGTGAGCAAAAGTTTTGATATTTATTGTGATGCATCAATACAGGGACTTGGATGTGTGCTCGTGCGAGAAGGTCAAGTAGTAGCCTATGCATCGAGGCAATTGAAGAAACATGTGCAGAATTATCCTACACATGATCTCAATCTTGTAGCCGTAGTGCATGATTTGAAGTTATGGAGGTACTACATTCTTGGTCACAAGTGTGAGATTTATACGGATCATAAGAGCCTCAAGTACATATTCACACAAACGGACCTGAATTTGAGGTAACGAAGATGGTTGGAGCTCATCAAGGATTATGACGTGGGAATTAACTATCATTCAGGAAAGGCTAATGTAGTGTCCGATGCTTTGAGTTAAAAAGGAGTAAACCACCAACTCACAGTTTGAGAGCTGCCATCCGAGCTATGCAGGGAGTTTGAATGGTTGAATCTTGAGTTTGTGAATGAGATGGGGATAATGGAGTTAAATCCAACCTTGGAGCAAGAAATTCGAGAAGGTCAGACCAACGATGAAGAAATACTAGAAATCAAGGAAAGCACTCAAGAAGAGAGAGAATTCAGAATTGATGAGAATGGCCATGGTACATTATGGCTTGGGAAGAGGATTGTTGTGCCCAATGTTAAGCATATTTGGGAAACGATATTAAAAGAGACACATGACTCACCTTACTCAATCCATCCCGACTATACAAAGATGTACAAGGACTCGAAGACATGTTATTGGTTGGCCAGAATGAAAAAGGACAGGGCAGAGTACGTTGCACTATGTGATGTATGCCGACGAGTCAAAGCTGAACATCATGGGCCGGCTAGATTATTGCAGCCATTGAAGATTCCAGAATGGAAGTGGAAAAGAATCGGTATGGACTTCATAGTTGGATTACCTCGAACCCAGTATGACTATGACTCAAATATGGGTTATTGTGGATCGGTTGACCAAATCATCTCATTTCATACCTGTCAAGACCACATATACGACCGCGAAGCTAGCAAAATTGTATATGGAGCATATTGCGTGCTGACATAGAGTTCTAAAGAAAATATTCTCGGACTGAGGTTCTCAATTCACCTCTAGGTTCTTACAGAAACTGCATGAAGCTACATGTACAAGGTTAAATTTCATCTCTGCATATCACCCTCAGACAGATGGACAAACTGAGAGGACAAATCAAATATTTGAGGATATGTTGAGAGCTTGTGCCTTGAAGCATGGACACAGCTGGGACAAGAGCTTGTCGTATGCTTGGTTTTCTTACAAAAACAGTTACCAAGCAAGTTTGAAGATGTTGCCATATGGAGCATTATATGTAAGGAAGTGCAGAACACCATTGTTTTGGAATGAGACAGGGAAACCCATGTTTTTGGACCTGATGTGATGCAAGAAGCCGAAAAGCAAGTTCATATAATCCGCGAGAACTTGAGGGCCACTCAAACAAGGCAAAAGCGCTATGCTGATAATAGGCGAAGAAACGTAGCCTTTGAAGTGAGAGACTTTGTGTATCTGAAGGTATAACCTATGCGAGGTCATAAGGAGTTTAATGTCAGAGGCAAGTTGGCACCTCACTCTATTGGGCCATTCAATATTTTGGACAAGCGGGGAGAAGTGGCATATATGTTGGAGATGTCAGCACATCTTTCCGATGTTCACGATGTGTTTCATGTTTCTCAGATCAAAAAGTGCTTAAGGGTACCAGAAGAACAAGTGCCAATGGAAGAATTGGAGTTAGAGACAGATTTGACATATGTCGAGCAACCAATCAAAATCTTGCAAACAAAGGAGAGAGTCACAAGGAACAAGGTGATTAGATGGTGCAATGTACAATGGAAGCATCATACAGAATTGAAAGCAACATGGGAGATGAAGGTGAGATCAAGAAAGAATTTCGCTATATCTTTCCTTCTACGTAAACAACACTTCAGTTTGTGTAGAACCACTATTTCACTCTCCCAAGAAGAGAGAATGGAAACACTCTAAGACAGACAGGATCAGGAGATACGTCATTGATCTTAAAAGTGCTGCAGATCTAAAGGAACTGTTGCAAGTGAGCACTTGGATCCTCATGAGCCTTCCCACAAATAGGGTTGGCTTGCACAATAGTGATAAGGCCAGTCTTGATTTCGATGTTTACATCTCCCGTGTTAACGGTGGGTCCAACAGGCACATTGTTAGCAGAGGGAGTCAAAAACTCACTAAGGGTCTTCTGGGCCATTAGCATTTCGGTTGTTGATGTAGTTGTGCTAGATTGCTTTGCCGCTCAAAGCTTCTCAGCAGTAACGACACGAGGTCGATCTCTCATAAGAGATTCGGGATCTTCAACAAAGTTTTCTGGCAAGCAGAAACCACACATACACTACCCTATTTTAACATAAAATGCGAAAACAAAGAAGGGTCATCCTACTAAAACCTACCAGGGTCCTATCCTATTCACTCAAACATGCAATACTTTGACAGCCTTTCCCAACAACGACGCAAGAAATGCTTGTTGGCAGTTCCTACGCACTACTAACAATTCATCTCTAGTAGTGGTGCCAGAAATGCTTGTTAATAGATTTTAGATCATACATGTAAATCCGCAAGCGAACGGAAACTATCAATGTAGCATTCCCCCCGAAGAGTATTCCCAAAGGGTGTCATTTATATTCTCCCAAAGGAAGGCTAGATGGAAGTAATGCAAGCATCAAGCGGAGAGGCTCAGTTGATCTATTTAGGGTTCTAGCAAGGATGGATAAATGATAAATTGGAGTAGTGTGACACATACAAGAGCATTCTATCCTAAGGGGATAAATGCGGCAAAGAGGAACTAGGCTAAGAGTTAGGTAGAGACTCCTACAATGCTTCTAATGTACGTATACATAGCCTAAGTTAGTTACTAATGATCTTGTCAATTATGAATTCTCATGTTAAGTGGATTAACACAACGCGCTTGGGTTTACCCCTAGCAATACTAGGACAACTCCCTCCAAGAGGCTGTGTCATAGCCGCACGTGGAGGACTACAAAAGACAGATAGGGCTGTCATCACCTACTACCTACCTCTTCAATCTGTGGGTCTATGAGACATTCAACGCTACTCTCTGTCCTAGCACCATGCTAACATATTATGTAATTACCTTAGAAGCCTAGGCACGAGCCATCCTAAGGCAATGAACTAAATAATCATTGAACCAATGTTAATTCATAGCAAAAGTGATTGATGTTAACATAATCATAAATACATAGCTAATTAGACTATAGTGGGAGTTTGTAGTGTTTATGATGATATAATGACAATGATATAGCACCATCATAAATACTACTCCTACCATATACATGGAATCCACAATCAAACAAGAAACACTTCATCCAAGTATATGAACATTGGAAGACTAAAGATAACATCTTTATTAAGAATAAAGTCACAAATATAAATAGGAATATGAGAGTCATACCTTTCTCAATTGGGAATTGGGAAGAGACTACTTCTACTCCTCTCCTAGTTGGACTATGTACTAGAGATTCTCCTCTCTATAGCCTATACTCCTCTAAACCAATGGAGAGTAGTGGATACAATTGATGAATACTCAAGTGGCTTGTGTTGAAGTGAGGGTACTATTTATAGCTTGGATAAGGGTAGGTTTGCACTACCAAAAGCGTGCGAATAAGTAACCCATGACCTCTTCAAGCCGAGAGGACACAACGTGTGGCGTTTGACCGTGTTTGCCATCAGGACCTAGTCGGCGGACTAGGGGGGTCGGTCGACCTGGTCTTGGCTCCTTTTGAGATGTGCTTCCTCCAGGTCTTTGCTAGTTGGGTCCCATTGACTGATATTTTTGTTACACCATTGGATGGCCTCATATACTTCTTGTTTGTGGGACATTTGATCCATGTGGTGCCACATGTCGTCTCTTGATTGGCTGGAATGATATTTTATAGGATCCATCCCCTTGTTTCACTTCAATTCTCCATAGAAACCCTGCATGCACTAATTTCTCCAAAGACAAGTGGAAATATCATAAACAGAAAGGTGATGTGTGCAAGAAATGATGTTTCCTTCGCACAATTGAGTTCTATTAACGGGTGAAATTAGTATATTACAGCTGTCAACAAAGACGTTTTGTAGAATATTCTTAGTTTGCTTATTAGATGTTTCTGCTTGACCACTTGTTTGTGGGTGTTATGAAGTAGCAATATTACGCTGGACACCAAGCTCACTCAAAAAGTTTGAAAGGTCTTATCTATGAAATGAGACATCCATCACTTATGACCATACGAGCAGTGCCAAAGCATGGGAAAATGATATCATGGAACATTTTCCTAGCTTGCTTGGAATCAGCATTCTTACATGGCAAGGCTTCTACCCATTTTGACACATAATCCACGGCCACCGGGATATACTCACGATCATAGGACCTTGGGAAGGGTCCCATGAAATCAATCCCCCAAACATCAAATAATTCCACTTGAAGATTATATGTTAGGGGCATCGCATTGCGAGCAGAGATTCCTCCATGCTTCTGGTATTTCCAACATTTGCGTATGAATTCCTTTATGTCTTCATACATAGAAGGCCAATAGAATCCACTATGCCAGATCTTTGCCTGGGTACGGTAAACACCGTAGTGACCACCATAGGGGCCATCATGACATTTCTCAATAATCTTGGTGCCTTCAATTGTTGGGACGCACAATCTAAGAAGGTCATCGACAAAGACTCGATAGAGGTATGGGTGATCACAAAGGTGTTTACAACTCTCATAGATGAGTTTCTTTTTGTTTTCCCCTGGTGCTACGTTTCCCGTGACCATGAAGTTCACGATATCCGCATACCAAGGGTAAGAGTCAGTCACCTTGAGATGCATATCATCTCGTAGGAAGTCATTGATAGGAATGTTTATGGTCTAAGTGACTTCCAGACATGAGAGATACTCTGCGATGGAATTCTCTACTCCTTTCTATCCCTGATTTCTATGTCAAAGTCTTGGAGTAGAAGAACCCACCAGATTAGCCTAGGATTAGTGAAAGTGCATCTAGGAATCGCTTGTGGGTTATGGTTAATTTATGACAAGCAAACAAGATCCTAACCAAGTTGTTGAGTTGAGAACAAGTTCTAATGAAAGAATGAACAAAGCGCCAAAAAGAAAGGAGAATGAGGAGCAATGCGGAAAAGAGCTCAAGAACCAAGTGTAGTAGATCATTGTGTATGGAGTGTGTTAAGGAAACACACCCCAAGAGCTCAAGCACAAATAATCTCACACATTGCACAAATTCATACTGGACCGGACTAGTCCGACTAACCTCGCGCTAGTCCGATATCTTTCTGTATCACATCAAACAAGTCCTCACCATGCGGACTTGTCCACAAAGTCCAGTTTTCACTGACCGGACTAGTCCGATATCACCACGGACTAGTCCGATATCTCTCTGACTAGAATCAGACTAGTCCTCCCTAGTGCGTACTAGTCCCCCAAACACTTCACAAGTTGCATGAAATCGGACAAGTCCGATAACACCACGGACTAGTCAGATATCTTTCTGATGTCAATCTGACAAGTACGATGTTAGCACGGACTAGTCCGAAATCCCTCTGACCTAAATCGAAGAAGTCCTCCAAGTGCAGACTTGTTCCCCAAATTCACTAAGGGATTCACCTATCCGGACAAGTTCAATATTCATCGGACTAGTCCGAAGATTTCCATAACCAAATCGGACTAGTCCGCTTTCACTTCGGACAAGTCCAATATTTCGGGAACCTAGGGTTTCCTACAAGTCCGGTGTGACGCCCGGTTCCGAAAATGAACCAAGCTAACGCATATGTGTGCCCAGGATGTTCACCACACATACACGAGTGAAATCACAAAAGGATATACAGAAAATTACCACAGCTCAAATTATTAAATAAGTATTCTTATTACACAATTCATTAAATCCTCGAATACAAGCTCTAATGAATATTAATGACAAGTTCAACTAATGCAGCGGAAATAAACTAATTAAACAACTAAGCAAACTAAGCAACTATGCAGCATAAGCGACAAGGTATGTATATGCGCAGCTCCAATCAACACCACAGGCAAAGCTGACGGTAGACACGGCCTAGAACTCCGCATTATCGCCATTATAATCCCAGTCTTGACCTGCAACTGTTGGGGTGGGGAATTGCAAGAGTGAGTACATGTCGTACTCAGCAAGTGTGGAAAGTATGACATGTGGCTGATTCAAATGACGACAATAATAATGGTAAAGTGCTGAAAAGTACGGTAAAACATTTGAAAAGCAATATATCTTATGTATGTGAAGTAAACCCATCATAATCATAAATGATATCATAATACCAAATCTGAATTCATTACCATCATCAAAAAAAAATTCCAGATTTCACCATTGCCAATAACCATATTCATTACCAGAGATTAATCCATAACCATCCATAACCATTATCAAACCATGACCATCCAAATTCCAATTTCCCTCTAATCATGGAAGTTGTCCAGGTGCTCATAACCGGGAGCACGGCTATCATGATAGTTTTAATTAACTCTGCAGAGTTTGTACCTCTTTACCCACGTGTTTGTGATTTCATCACCCTTCGGCGACTAAGAACCTCCCTTATGCCCATGACCCGTCAGTCATATTACACACTTCCGTTGGTGTGTGGCTAAGAGATCACAAAATAGCCTTTACAAAGGGATTACTAGCCTATTTAGACCCCACTGAGGTTTCACCGGTGGCGATGTCTCCCGCAGAGCACATCTTCAACCAAGGGCCCCCTCTTGAGCCATTCGGATCCCAGGGTAGTCCCACCAATCACCAACAAACCCAATCCGACTACCCCTTCCCCGAGCATCCACAATGGTCCAAACAGCACTAGCAAAGCCCTAATTAATCAGCTACGCCGCACCCATAACTTGGCCTCGTGGTGGCACTGTAGTCCTGGCTTATTCTCGCATGAACCGGTCCTTAGATCTAAAGCAAGCAAACCAACGTAACATCCAACCCATCCACATACCAGGCTTGCTTAGATCACCCATTACCATACCATATTTAACTAGTTCATGTTAACCATAATCTCATCCATGCATAAATAAATTGAGTGCTATAGTTGTTCCCATCCCAGTTGATTAAGCGAAGCAAAAGGGTAAAAACCCTTCCCGACTCTCTACCATAATTTCCAGGTGACAAGGGTGGTTTAACAAGTCTAGTAAACTTCCTACCATAGGATTCCCATCAATTTGACACAAGCATGCAGTTTTGCAAACAAAACATTTATTTTAAAACAGGATCAATATGCTTCAAGGACACTTGCCTTGCTCTTGCTGTTGATTAGGGTCAAAGCCTTCAAACTCTTGATGCTGTAGATCCTCCGTGGCACTCTCTAGCGCAAATCCGTCTAATCCACACAATAAACATACAAAACAAAAAACAAAATCAAAGAGTGCACAAATATTACTCAACATGACATGACATGCATGATTGATGCAATGCAAGGTAGAACTTGTTACTAGATTGCTTTTAATGATCACTAACTAGTTCTAATAGATTTTAACAAGTTTATACAGGTTTGGATTCGATTAGATCAAATTTTAGAATTAATTCAACACAATTTAACCAGAAAGATCGGACTAGTCCGCTTGGGACCGGACAAGTCCGCACTTGACGAGATCAGCAGATTAGGGTTTTCTAGATCGACGTAAATTTGGAGATTAGGGGTTGAATTCTCGTAAGGAAAAGAGAATAGAAGGTATACCAGGTGTTTAGAACTCCAATGAACCAAGAAACTTGGAGGTAACACTGGGATCTTGATGATCTAGGGTTTGTGATGAACTTGGGGATGAATTGGTGGTGAAGGACGAAACTTGGTGGAGATCTTGATCCTCCTTCGTTTCCTCCTCTTCTTCTTCTCGTTTGGGATCTTCTCCTCCCTCCTTGATGGTGGCTCTCCACGAACTAGGGGTTGGGTGGGTGGAAAAGTGGCAAATAGATGTCAAACCAAGGGGTGGGGTTGTTTATATAGAGGTGGAGGCTAGGGTTAGATGGATCTCGAGTTTTGGGATGAGTAGAGGCCGGTTTAGAGTCCCACATGGGCTCTAAAAGAGTTGGGCACGACGTCCCTAGGCCCACTTGACGTGAAACCCAAGAAACAAGTCGTAAAACAAAAGGTCAATCTCGGAGTCACGAAATATCGGACAAGTCCGGACAGGACCGGACTAGTCCGAAGTCGTCCAGAGAGAAAATCGGACAAGTCTGGCCAAAAATCGGACAAGTCCGATCTTAGTCAGAAAGGAAAACGGACAAGTCCGCTGGAACACCGGACTAGTCCGGAAAAGTCCAGGGACTTAGCAAATTTTCAAGGATTCATGGAATATCGGACTAGTCCGCACAAAATCGGACAAGTCCGAAAGTTTCCAGAGCCAAAATCGGACTAGTCCGCAGCAAAAACGGACAAGTCCGTTTTTAGTCAGAGAGAAATCGGACTAGTCCTCAGTAAAATCGGACTAGTCCGCACTTTCCTGCGTTTTAAGTGCGGTTTTGCTCCAAATCAATTTTAAATGCTCCGAATCGATTTTAAACTCGTTCCTCTTGTTGTGGGCTAATGTTAAACATGTATATGAGTGCATGTAGGGCATGATGCATGAAAATGAGGGTGTTACATCCGGTGTCCACAACGGACTAGTCCGATCTTTCTAAACCCTAACGGTAACTTTTGGGAACCCCATATAAATAGGTGTGCACGGCTCAACATTCACCTATCTCGACACCCTGCGCTGTCACACCCTCCAAGATCCTAGAAAACTCATCTCTCCATGCAATACAACCCAAGAAAGCTTATTCCTTTGAAAATACACTTTGAATCCAAGGAGAGGCATGGTTCTTCACTCATTGAGCTCTTGGTTTGATTCCCTAACACATTCCTGTGGTTTTCATTGTATTCCTAAGAGTGTGTTCTTGGTGGTGTTCATCTTGTAATCTTGGGGAGCCCTCAACTTGTGAGAAGGCCCTTTGAATTCAGTTATTCTCCCTTTGTGATTAGTGAAAAGAATTGGCCTCCTTGGCGATCTGACAAAGTTTGGGTTGGAGAAGACCCGGTCCTTTTGTGTACTCCTCAACGTGGATGTAGGTTGCCTCTATGGGAACCGAACCACGGGATAAAGAGCTTGTGTTCTTACTTTGTGCACATTGTTATTACTCTTCATATCTATCTAGGGTTTCAATCAATCTTGTTTACATTACGTTGAAACATTGATTATAAGATCAACTTGTGCTACATCCTAATTCATAGTAGTGTGACACTCCAATTACAAGTACATTTCCGCTGCATATAGTCTAGGATCGAGATAATCGATCAAACTTGATCAATCTGGTCCGCACGCACATACTAGTCTGATATCTCGGGATTTGGTCAGTTTGTTAAGTGTTGCAGGTTCCGACTAAAATTCAAAAAGGCCTATTCATCCACCCTCTAGGCCACATTCAATTGGTATCAGAGCAAGTTTCTTCAAAAGGAGACTAATCGCTCGAAGAGAACATGTCAGACATGAAGGACGTACACAAGAGCATCAACCAAGAGAAGCTTGAAGAAGAAAAGAACCAAAAATTGGAGAGGCTCCTCGAGGCCATTCAGGACTTCAAGGATGACGATGAGGAGACGATGGAACTCAAGGCGCTCCCAAGGTAGAAAACCCTCTCCAAAGGGAAAAGTGAAGATCGAAGACGGGAGAAGAAAAAGGGGAGTAGTCACACCGACTACTCACGATATCCTTTCAACTACGATCGCCTTAATTCCAGCAATAATCACTACCTATCTATTCCACTTGGAAAAGCCCCACACTTTGATGGCAATGACTACTCAATGTGGAGGCAGAACCTGAAAATGCACTTCATTTCTCTCAATCCAAGTTTGTGGCATATTGTATGTACAGGAATAGATATCCCAGATGAAGATGAAGAGCTTACAACAAGCCAAGAGCAAGCAATTCATCGGAACGCTCAAGCCACAACGATCATTACTTCTTCGCTCGGTCGGGACGAGTTCACAAAAGTGGAAGGACTCGAGATTGCAAAGGAAATCTGGGACACCTTGCAAACTGCAAATGAAGGCGATCGTCATGTGCGAGAGGCAAAGATCAAAATGACCGAAGGCAAATTGGGAAGATTCACCATCGAAAAAGATGATTCGCCGGAGGACATGTACAACCGGCTAAAGACACTCATCAACAAGGTTCGAGCCAATGGAAGCAAGAAGTGGAACGACCACGAGGTGGCGAAGCTCATTCTTAGAACTTTCATGCCTCACAATGTCACCTTATGCTCAATGATCAAAGAAAGCCCCTTGTACAAGAAAATGACCCGGATGAGTTGCTTGGGAAGATCATCAATTTCGAGATGATGGAAAAGCAAGCAAAACATGTCAGGGAGATTGCCGACCTCACCTTGGCAAAGAAAAAAGGGGTCGCATTGAAGTCCACTTGCAAGCCCTTGTGAAGATAAGCTTGAGAAGCTCAACTAGAACAAGATGGTGATGATGAGAGCAGTGACTTGGATGAAGATGACATGATACTATTCATGAAGAAATTCAAAAGGATGATGAAGAAAAGACAAGGGGCTAAATGAAGTGATGGGAAGTACAAGGAAAAATCAAGACCGAAGTTGAGGCAGGCATGCTATAACTGTGGTGAGTATGACCATATTATAGTTGATTGCCCATATGAAGAAAACAAGAAGAAGATCAAGGATACAAAGCCTCAATCCAAGAAATTCTTCAAGAAGAAGAAGCAAGCTGAACATGTTCATCTAGGGAAGGAGTGGGACTCAACTGATGAGTGCTCATCCGAAGAAGAATAGGAGATGGCTAGCATAGCCATCGAGAAGACATTCAAGAAGTCCACTTTTTTTCCCACTCTCGGCACATGGAAGGGGAATGTCACTTGCCTAGTCGCAAACGAAGGTAAACGAAAGGTAATAACCAAACCCTCTTCCTTGCATTCCTATTCTAGTGATAGTGAAATTGCTAGTGATAATGAAGATATGCTGATTGGCTTAGATAAGAAAACAGCTGCGAAAATGAAATTTCTACTTGACAAGTAGAAATTTCATTTTCGCAGCTGTTTTCTTATCTAAGCCAATGAGCATATCTTCATTATCACTAGCAATTTCACTATCACTAGCAAGAAAGAGGATTTGGTTGTTACCTTTCGTTTACCTTCCTTTGCCATGAGGCAAGTGTCGTTCCCCTTCCATGCGCCCAGAGTGGGGAAGAGAGTGTACTTCTTGGATGTCTTCTCGATGGCTATGCTAGCCATCTCCTCTTCTTCTTCAGATGAGGACTCATCATTTGAGTCCCACTCCTTCCCTAGATGCGCTTGTTCAGCTTGCTTCTTCTTCTTGATGAATTTCTTGGGTTGAGGCCTTGTTTCCTTGGTTTTCTTCTTGTTTTCTTCATATGGGCAATCAACTATAAAGTGGTCATACTCACCACTGTTATAGCATGCCCACCTCAACTTCGGTCTTGATTTTTCCTTGTACTTCCCTTCACATGATTTAGCCCCTGGTCTTTTCTTCATCATTCTTTTGAATTTCTTCATGAATAGTATCATGTCATCTTCATCCAAGTCGCTGCTCTCATCATCACCGTCTTCTTCTAGTTGAGCTTCTCGAGCTTCTTTAGACAAGGGCTTGAGAGTGGACTTCAAAGCGACCCCTTTCTTCTTTGCGGAGGTGAGATCGGCAATCTCCTTAACATGCTTGGCCTGCTTTTCCATCATCTCAAAGTTGATGATTTTCCTAAGTAGCTCATCCGGGGTCATCTTCTTGTAACTGGGTCTTTCTCTAATCACCAAGCACAAGGTTACGTTGCGAGGCATGAAATCTCTAAGGATGAGCTTCACCACCTCGCGATCGTTCCACTTCTTGCTTCCGTATGCTCAAACCTTGTTGATGACCGTCTTGAGCCGGTTGTACATGTCCTGTGGCGACTCATCTTCTTCAATTCCGAATCTTCCCCATTCGCCTTCAATCATTTCAATCTTCGCTTCTCGCACATGACGATTGCCTTCATGTGCGGTTTGCAATGTATCCCATATATCCTTTGCGATCTTGAGTCCATCCACCTTTGTGAAATTGTCCCGACTAAGTGATGAGGTGATGACTGCAGCAGCTTGGGCATTTCGATGGATTGCTTGCTCTTGGCTAGGTAAAAGCTCTTCATCGTCGTTCAAGATATCTATTCCTGTACATACAATGTGCCACAAACTTGGATTGAGTGAAATCAAGTTCATTTTCATGTTTTGCCTCCACATTGAGTAGACATTGCCATCAAAGTGTGGGGCTTTTCCATGTGGAATAGATAGGTAATGATTGTTGTTAGAGTTTAAGCGATCATAATTAAAAGGATATCGGGAGTAGTCGGTGTGACTACTCCCCTTCTTCTTCTCGTCTTCGATCTTCACTTTTCCCTTGGAGAGGGGTTTCTTCCTCAGGAGCTCATTTAGTTCCAGTGTCTCCTCATCGTCATCCTCGAAGTCTTGAATAGCCTCGAGGAGCCTCTCCAATTTTTGGTTCTTTTCTTCTTCAACCTTCTCTTGGTTGATGCTCTTGTGTACGTCCTTCATGTCTGACATGATATCTTCGAGTGATCAGTCACCTTTTGAACAAACCGGCTCTGATACCAATTGAATGCGGCCTAGAGGGGGGGTGATTAGGCCTTTTTGATTTTTAGTCAGATCCTGCAACACTTAACAAATTGATCAAATCTCGAGATATCGGACTAGTCCGGTCGAGTGCAGAGTAGTCCGGTGTGTACCGACTAGATTGATCAAATTTGATCGATTATCTTGATCCTAGGATGTATGCAGCGGAAATATACTTGTAATTGAAGTGTCACACTACTATGAATTAGGATGTACCACAAGTTAATCTTATATTCAATGTTTCAATGTAAAGTGAACAAGATTGATTGAAACCCTATATAGATATGAGCGAACTTGTCCAGCTAAGAGCGGACTTGTCCGATTTTTGTTCTGGAAATCTTGGGACTAGTCCAATAAATATCGAACTTGTCTGGATAAACGAAACCCTAAGTGAATTTGGCAAACAAGTCCGCACATGGAGAACTTGTCTGATTTAGATCAGAGAGATTTTGGACTAGTCTGTGCTAATATCACACTTGTCCAATTGACATTAGAAAGATATCGGACTAGTTCGTTGTGTTATCGGACTTGTCCGATTTTGTGCAACTTGTGATGTGTATGGGGGACTAGTACGTACTAGGGAGGACTAGTCCGGTTTTAGTCAAAGAGATATCGGACTAGTCCAGTCTTTGAAAAACTGGATTGTGAGGACAAGTCCGCATTGTGAGGACTTGTCCGATCTGGTGCAGAAAGATATCGGACTAGTCCGACGTCAGTCGGACTAGTCCGGTCCTGTATAACTTTGTGCAATGTTCAAGATTATTCGTGTTTGAGCTCTTGGGATGTGTTTACTTAACGCATCCATACACAATGATTTACTACACTTGGTTCTTGAGCTTATTTACGCGTTGCTCCTCATTCTCCTTTCTTTTTGGCACTTTGCTCATTCTCTCATTAGAACCTGTGCTCATCTCAACAATGTGGTTAGGATCTCATTTGCTTGACATTAATCAACCGAAACCCACAAGGGATTCCTAGATGCACTTTCAGAAACCAATGTACCTTGAGGATCCTATGTTCAAACTTTTTTAATCGGCTTAAGCTGTTGGCTATTAGTACAGTGGGAGGTAACTTACTCATGAACATCTCACAGCGGATGTGCACCTTGAAGTGAGCTCACTATTCAGGTCGATCGAAATGTTTCAATGTTTTTGAATCTGGGGAAAGGTGACTGTGTGCGACATCAGTGGAGTGTGCCGATGCAACTCCAAGTATGGGCGTACGTGTCGTGCAGTCCGTTTTTTTATTCGAATCACCGACGCCCGCGGTTATGGATTGAGCATACTTGGTCACTGAGTCTTGACGTAGTAAGAAAGAAAAAAATGGAAAGATTATGAATATGTTTCTATAAATAATTCTTTGTATTGCAACCTTGGCTGCTATATAGATAACAGAATTAAATTTATAATTTCCAATCATTTAACTCAAATAAGGCTTATGCAACCTTGAGCATGTATCATGGTGGACGAAGTTTTTCTTGTTTCATTGTGGAATTCACAATGATGCTATGCCAATGGATCGCGTATGCTACTTAAAACGGACAACTAAGGATTTACTTTCGGCGAGTCTATTTATGCAAATTCAGCTTTCCAGGCTTTAAAATTTCCAGCATGTATAGTTCCATGCTTTAGGTGAGACGGTTAAGTCTTGCTGAGCCTTGTGCTCACAGTTGCTATTTTGTGGTTTTTGCTGGTATTACTAGCTTATGATTATGTTGTGGTTGTCTGTGAGACCTCGAGCATGTCGAGATGTATTTCTCATGGAAACCTTGCCGCTGCTCTCCATTACGTGTTGCTAGTGAGAAACATCAGCGGGCATGGATGACTTCTCTTGTGGATAGCTAATTGAGATTATGAGTATGTATAGTCCGCTGTGTTGTATATTATGTTGTAAAAGAGGATCGTCTTGTGAAATAAAATAATTGTGTTGGTTATTTCGTAAGACTTTTCTTGTGTGCTGTTGGGTGCCGCATCGCACGACACCACCCAATGCGATTCCTGGGAGGTGTGGACCCTAGTCCCTACAGCTTGGTATCAAAGCTGTATTGGTAATAGCACACTTGAAAATCATCTATTTTGAAAACTACGAAGTAGTCGAGTGAGGATCAGTTATTATGCCCACATAAGGTATATTATAGTATTAGTTACTTAAGGTGGCAAAGCTAACATATGTGTTATTATATTCTGTAACGATGCTCAGACGTCAGGTAAGAGGTAAGGTACGCCACCGCAAGCGGATCAATTGCGGTAAGCTCACCATGCGAGAGGTAGCATGTGATTGTTTTCGTGGCTTGGCACGGAAATGTCAATATGAGTCTCTGATACTTTCCATGTTTCTGAGAACATATGACACGCGGTACCCCATCGTGCTTCAAAGTTAGTGGGAGCCCCCGTCGGGTGGGACATAACACGATGCACCTCCTACTGGTGCAGCACTATGCAAAGACGTGGGATCCCGTCGGGTGGTAGAAAACCCGGTCATGTACCTCGAGACGTGGCTTAACTCGGGGCGGACCATATAGAATGATACGGGATGAATGTTTTTACTTTCATATATATATTATTGTGAATTGGTCGCCCGTGCCGGCTGTACCGTACGGTACCATATGATTGATCATTAGTTTGGTGTAGTGACAGGTACACTAACCACGTTATTCGTAGGTCGAGTAGAAAACGTTTGCGAGTGAACGTCATTACTGCCACCATTGAGACGTATGCCAGAATACCGGCAAATTTTTTTTTTTGGTGAGGACGTAGTACCGGAATTGCATTTGGGTTACATCGGCACATTGACATTTAAAATCCGTGCCGAAGTTGTAGCTCGCCAAAAAAGTGTCAAGTTAATATCCAAAGCAGATTCCTATCTTGAAATGATAAAAATGAAATATGAACCAAAACTGTCAACCTCAGTTCTTCCCTGTGTTATTCTGGCAGTAACTTAGCTCCAGTTTGAAAAGTCATATCTCCTGATAGAATTATCCTATGAAGGTGTTCCATACATGGTTGGAAATTTATATGAGTCTTCTAAATAATTTCTGTTCATGACCAGAGCAGAATCACCCTAGATCATAGCTAAAATTTGAAAATTCCAAAACCTGTCAAAACTGGACAGAAACTGGAATAGTTTCTGTGCTTCTCACTCTCAGGAGAAACATCGAATGAGGGCATAAGATATATTTCTGGAAACTAGATGAGATATGTGACAATTTTGTTATTTATAATTTTGGCAAATTTGGATACTTTGTATATGAAAAACTGTGGGCAAAACAGCCATATACAAAGGATGTGCTGTCAAAATTTCTCAGACACCTGGGAACATTGTCAACTTTAGAAATTCATATATCATGAAGCAGAACTGATATTGAAGCAAATAAATACATTTTCGAAAGGACAGGAAGTGAAGTACAATTTTGTTGTTCACCTCAAAGCATGATTATGCTTCTAACTGGATCAAATTCTCAAATATCTCCAGACTGGTCATTTCTGGCAGAACAGTTCACCAATGAAGCATAAGTTTTAAAATTTTCGCGAACATGAATATTGTTATACTTTCACAAAGTTCTTGACATGTTCATGTTTTCCTTATATTTACTTATTGCTGAGATCGAACTTTGGCTCATCCCAAATTCATTTGTGCAGTATGGTTTGTACTCGCTCATCAAGTAAGGGCGGAAGTTCTCGTCAAGACGGTGATGATTCGGATCCACCGCAGGCCCCACCATCAACGGTATTGGTGGATGTCATGTCAGAAATGTTCGAATCTCACCAAGAGAACAATAAGTTACTTCAAGCTTTGGTGCAGCAGGGCCTAATTCATCAAACACAGCAAGTTATTCCACCTCGAAACAGTTGTTTGGAGTTCTTTGCAACGCAACCGCCAATCTTCACGGAAGCAACTGAACCATTAGAATCAGATCATTGGCTTCTTGTAACGGAATCCAAATTTGGTGTGTTTCCCTGTGACGATTATCAGAAGACATTATTTGCTGCTCAACAACTTCATGGAGCTGCCGGAGCTTGGTAGGCAGAATATAGTGCAACTCGCGCTGAAGGTCGTCGGATAGCATGGATTGAGTTCCGTGAGGCTTTCCGTGCTCATCATATTCCGACAGGGATTATAAAGACCAAGTGTGAGGAATTTGTTGAACTCAAGCAGGGAGACATGAGTGTCCATGAGTATTTTAAGGAGTTCAACCATTTGGCGCAATACGCGCCCGACTATCTGAATACAAAAAAGTTTAGATGTGATCATTTCTTCAGAGGGCTAAGAGCCAAACTTCGAGCTAGGTTGGTGTTGTTCAATCACGGCAAGTACAACGAATTAGTCAATGCCGCTATCCTACAAGAAAAGGAAGATCTTTGTCTTCAAGCGGAGTATTCTGCATGACAACACTAGTGTTGTTGCTCAGAAAAATCGGTTGGTATATCGTTCGCCATCCGGTCAAGAATGGCAACCATCTATTCGACCATCATATCCAAGTCGCTCGCTGCTTGCATCAGGTTTTGAATCACCCCCGCAGAAGCAGCATATAAATTCTTATCCATCTCCACCGCAGCCAGAGATACCCAGTTTTCATCCACAAGTCAGCGTTGAACCGACTAAATATCCGTGCTTCACTTGTGGTCTTGTGGGTCACTTTACTAAATATTGTCCAAAGAGCAATGAAAGCTGCAGCCAGTCATCATTTCAACATTCAAGTCAGTTTCCCAATCAGCAGCAAAAGAAATCAAAGCTTGGCAGTATCCACTATACTACCATTGAGGGTGTACAGGAAGGAGGAACCGTGTTAGCGGGAATGTTCACTCTCAACCATATACCTATATTGATTCTCTTTCATTCCGGTGCTACACATAATTTAATAAGTCAATCCTTTGTGTTCAAGCACCAGCTTCCAACCACTACCACAAAATATTGCTATCTTATATCTTCACCCGGAGGTAATATTACCGCAAGTGATGTTATCTCTCGAGCACCATTATGTCTGGGTGGTAGAATATATCCCACTACTCTTGTAATCCTTGAAGGTCAAAAGATTGACGTAATATTGGGAATGTCGTGGTTAAGCAACCACAAAGATGTTCTAAACATCAATCCTCGCACCGTCGAGCTCAACTCTTCAACTCATGGCCACCACACCATAATTCTTGAGAACATGGTTCAAGAAAGTGCAACAGTGTATCATTCTGAAACAAGTATGTTAGAAGACATTCCAGTGGTCTGTGATTTCCCGGATGTATTCCCTGATGATCTGCTGGGTATGCCGCCCGACCGAGATGTGGAATTCAAGATTGAATTAATACCGGGAACTACACCTATCTCTCGATGACCATATAGAATGGCACCTAAGGAGTTAGCTGAATTAAAGGAGCAGCTGAATGAATTGTTAAGTAAATGTTTATTCGCCCGAGGTCACCACCTTGGGGATGCTCGGCTCTCTTTGTCATGAAGAAGGACAAGACATTGAGGCTATGTGTGGATTATCGTCCGCTTAATGCTGTGACTATCAAGAACAAGTATCCACTACCGCGTATTGACCTGCTCTTCGATCAATTAGTGGGTGCTAAGGTATTCTCAAAAATGGATCTTCGGTCTGGTTATCATCAGATTAAGATACGATCGGAGGATATACCGAAGACGACATTCTCAACTAGATATGGACTTTATTATTATTTGGTTATTTCTTTTGGTCTCACAAATGCCCTAGTGCATTTCATGTACTTAATGAATTCGGTATTCATGCCAGAGTTACACAAGTTCGTCGTGGTGTTCATCGACAATATTTTGGTCTACTCCAAGTCAGAAGAGGAACATACCGAACTTCTCAAGACTGTGCTTCAACGACTGCGTGATCACAAGCTATATGCCAAATTCAGTAAATGTGAATTTTGGAATAATCAAGTTCCATTTCTTGGTCATATTATTTCAGCGGAAGGCATCATTGTGGATCCGAGTAAAGTGGTACAAGTGCTGAAATGGCAATCTCCCACCTCCGTACATGAAGTCAGTAGTTTCTTGAGTTTAGCCGGCTATTATCGGAGATTTGTTCCAAGTTTCTCAAAGATTACTAAACCTATGACATATTTATTAGAGAAGGGAAGCAAGTATGTATGGAGTGAATCATGTGAGGAAGACTTCAAAACTCTAGTGAAGCATCTCACAACAGCCCCGATCTTGGCTCAACCTGATATGACGAAATCGGGTGGCAAGTTCTAGCCTCGGGGAAGCTAGCTTGGCGCGCTCCGGCGAGTCGCCGGCCGGTCTCCGGCCATGGCGCCGCCCTAGGCCGCCGGAGTCGGGGGGAAGAAGATGACCCCCCCTGCGGGATTTTCTGTGACACCCGGATTCCATGTGACAACGCGGTAAACTCTGTGGCCCCGGTGTGGCATCAGCTGGGTGGAAAAATTTAGTGGCCACGTGTCAGCGTATTAAAGGGTTATCCTTTTCCATTTAAAAAGAATTCCAGAAAATTTCCTAGACATTGAAATGCTATAGATTTTGCTAGGATGCTCCAAATTAGATGAAACAATTTTTGTAACTCTCCTTAGGATCTGTACTTTCCATTGGTCCATCCCAAACTTCATGAAAGCCCCAAAGAATATTCTATAAATCAATTAGTATAATGCATTGTGGAAAATATAGAAAATAGGATTCTATTCAGAAAATTCTGGAAATTTACCCAACCAATCATTTTGTCATGTAGAAGCTCCAGTAAAAGTTTCAGGCATAACAAAGTTGTTTAAGAGGGTTTAATTCAAAGTCTTTGCCTAGGTTAATTATAATTCCAGAAAATAACAAATTAATTCCAGAAATTCATAAGGACTTGTAAATTCAATATCTCCCTGTTGTAAGCTTGAAAAATTGTGAAACCAATTTTGGTAGCTTCCTTTTGATCAGTGCTATCTAGCTGTGCCATTTATGGACATGATAAAACCTCAGGTTTTATCTGCAATTTCCTAAATGAAGAAAGCTTGATATAATTTTGTAGATCATTGTATCCCATCAGATTCTCTGAAATTTTTATGAGAATTTTTTCATCACATCTGTATACCAGAGTTAAATTATCAGAGCCAAAAGAGCTCATCTGCATAAGAATTAATTCTGTATAGTTTCCTAATATCCATCACTATATAGAAATTTCTTATGTACATTCTTATAATATGAAGTAATATCATATTAACCTACCCAAATCCAATTTAATACCCAACAGCACACCTTATTCATTCTTGATTTACAAACATACTTCCTTTATGAGTATGACATTGCATAATGTATGCATATTCATTAGTTAAGTTATTAAAGTATATTGTGTGTTATATGCATCTTCATTGCGATAGACGCCGTGATGGAAAGGAGTCGAAGAGGACCTGTTCGTTAAGCATCAAGCCACTGACTCTTTGACTTAGCACAAACTAAGGCAAGCCCCGGTTCGTATTTAAAAGCTTTACAGAGTTTTGCAGTATTTCTCACATTACGTCTTAAGTTTGATATGTGCATTAAGTATAGGGTGATTGATTCTCCACTTGCATGACCACAAATCCCAAGTATTGGTTGGAACGGTTTCAGTTTGACTTGTAGTAACTGCTTTGCTAATGTATAGGAAATCCGGTAGAAATCGAGTAGTTGGAATCTACTCGCGAGAGGGTCACATTTTATTGATCACAAGTAAGGTAGTTGAATTCTACTTGCGAGAGAAGTCGAGTAGGGGAATCTACTTGCGAGATGTTACCAAAATGTTCACTCTTAATAATTGGAGATGTGGACGGGGATGTTCCTGTAGGACGGGACGCGCAAGGTTGTCTGATCCTGGATGAGGGGGACAATGCTTGCGACCACATTTGGGCATGGGCCGGTAAGGGTAAGGCAAATGTGGAGGTTGGTTGTAGCCCCGTCTGTGTCGGTTAAGGACCGTCTCGTGTGTGGCCCTGTTGAGCAAGTCTGAATAGTACCGGTTACATAATGGATTAATGGTGTCCATTAAACTGATTTAGCTCGGTCACCCTCGTGTCGAAACTTATACCACCGTCCTTCAGGGGAAGATGATCGTAAGGTGGAACCTCAAGGGAGCAACTTCGATGTGCTCGGTTAGGGACCTTACTTTTGGGACGGTAGAACTGGTTCAACATCGGGATGACGGGTTAAAGGTGGCCACATACGACGTGGGAGTGGAGTATAGTGAAAGGTACTTCCGAGCGGGCGTATGTGTCGTGTATTCCGGGTGTGTCCTGATTGCAATCACCGTCCCTCGCGGTACTACAGTACCACTCGTTCACTGAGTTGTGACGTAGTAAATACTAAAAAGTCAGACGAATACGATATATTGGTTTACAAATTGCTTGAACAACCTTGTTTGGCATAGAGATAGTATAATTAAAAGTTTACAGTTTCCCCATACTTTAGCTATAATAGCATTATGTGCTTTGGGCACGTCATATCATCGGCAAAGCGTTTCTTGTTTGATTGTGGAGTCTATGATGTGCCGCTGAAGAATGTCATTTGCTACTTAAAACATGAATATAAGGATCAACTTGTAGGCGTGTCCTTTATGCTAATCTTTACCTATGCTTATTACTTACCCCTGCATATGTCTAATGAGACGGTTAAGTCTTGCTGAGCCTTATGCTCACGTTTGCACTTTAACGATTTTTACAGGTATTAGTTTTATTTTTGCTATTCGGGTTGTACATGAGACTCGAGGTGTCGAGATAATCTCATGTGAACCACACCGCTGCTGAATGTTCTTCATGTTGCTAATGAGAAGCGTCCTAGGGCATGGACGTCTTCTCTCCTGCTTAGTTAGGTGAGATTAGGAGTATGTATTTTCCGCTGCATGTGTACCCCTGTTGTACACTCTTTTGTAAACTCTTCTTATTATGAAATGAAAACTTTATATGTTTTGGTATCCTTTTCGTGTGTGTTGTTAGGTGCCGCATCGCACGACACCACCTAATGAGATCCTCAGATGTGTGGACCCCGGTCTCCACATAATCGTACATAGAAACGAAATTTAACCGGTAATCTATTGATATCGGTATGAACTGTTTTCGGGAAAACATGAGATAAGGGAGCTAGGAAGCACGACAGTGGCTAAAACTTCACAAGAAGCATCTAGGTACCTTTGCACACCTTTTTGCTTCAAAGATGAAGACGGAAACGTGCTTGAAGTGGTATGTCCTCGTGGAACAGAAAGATCCCCTAGCGGCATCACGCGCGAGCGTCAAGGAAACTTCGAAATACCGCACATATAAGTAGGGAATCAAACAAAGGACTGGATGGGAAGGAAGAGCAACTAGTTAAGCCACCTTTTGCTGTTGGAAGCACCGTTATTCCTTACGTCGGTTGGCCGGCGCATTAGGAATGGCGGCGACGATGCGGCGCAATGGCGGAAATGGAAAAACAGAGGCGAGTGCGTCGGTGTTGTCCACTTCGACCGGGGGAGGGTTTAAATAGCTCGGGGAGGAGTAGGAGGCACACCATGAAGCAGGCAGACAAACAGCTCCGTGGTGCCTTGCATGCGGCCCGGTGTCGAGCAGAGGAGCGCCGGAAAAACGCTATGCAGAGCAGCCCGAGTTTGTCCCACTGACTGGTGGGTCCCACGACCCTTATCCCTGCCCCTTCTCCGCAGACTTCAATTCCCTTACCAAACTTGGTCCAAAAATTCTAGATTTTGTGGGGAGGGTCAAATAAATATCTGGAATTTGATTCTGCAATTGGATTTTGAATTGGAGGAAGTTACAATTGAATTTCATATTTGAATTTGAATTTGGATGGAATTCAATGGGGTCACTGATTTAAATAGCAAATGGGTTCCAAAAATTCTGAAACTATGAGGATAAGTCAAGCATGTAATGCTGACCATCATGGTGAGCTCAAATCTTGATGTTCAATTCAGTTGCACAGCATTCAAAATTTGAATTCCTAATAGGGTCTGAATTTGCTAAGCGTCTCAAATAAAATAGCAAATGGAGTTCATAATTTCTGAAACTTTGCAGGAAGTATATTTGGAATATTACTAAACCATAGAAAAACTTATGGCCTCTGAATTGAATAATTTTGACAGGGCCAAATATACAGTAGTATATTCAATTTGCAATTAATTTGAATATAGATTGGGTACTGCATATTAATTTGACCTAGGATCCTCCATTCAAATAATTCCAAACTTTGAAGAGAGGTCAAAAGAATTTATCTCCATTCCTCATGTTAATAAAATTTAAACATGAGTGGAATAAAAGATTTGACGAGATCAAGTTCATGTATCCCACCATAAGTTTATGTGCATAACCATGATGGATCTCCACTATGGTTGATAATAAACTTGTAGCTAAACTTTATATGAAGGACAACGTGGGATTTTACGTTCCGCTTTTGTTGCTTCTTTTGAACCCAAAGATATATCACACGCACTCACTAATGAATCTTGGATTATTGCCGTGCAAGAAGAGCTGGAAAATTTTGAAAGAAATAATGTTTGGAAACTTGTACCTCCACCTCAAGATCACACTTTAATTGGAACTAAATGGGTGTTTAAAAATAAATAAAGTGAGGATGGGGTTGTGATTAAGAATAAGGCTAGATTGGTTGCTCAAGGTATCACACAAATTGAAGGTCTAAATTTTAATGAAACATTTGCTCCTGTTTATAGATTAGAAGCCATAAGAATTTTGTTAGCTTACGCTGCATATAAAGGTTTTAAGATATATCAAATGGATGTAAAAAGTTCTTTTCTTAATGGCTACATAGATGAGGATGTTTATATTAAGCAAACACTTGGTTTTGAATATATAGATTTTCGTAATCATGTTTTCAAATTGACTAAAGCCCTATATGGTCTAAAACAAGCTCCTAGAGCATGGTATGATAGGTTAAAAACATTCTTACATGCAAAGGGATTTACCATGGGCAAGGTTGATAAAACTCTTTTTGTACTTAAGCATGACAATTATTCTGTCGGTACCCTGTGTATCGGACACCCTTAGGGACTACAAAAAGTTCAAAGGAACTCCACCTATCTGAGTTGAAGACCTCCGAAGGTTCCACGTGTCACTCGGAACCGTACCTGCCTCCCTTCTATGGTTAGTCCCAGTGCCGCCATGTGTATCATAAAACTAGAGCTACATTCCATACATGGGATAGCCCAGGACTAGATACCTGTGTGGCACCCCTGGACCTAACCCCCGATAGAGGGAAGCTCCGGTACCGACATGTGTACAACAGCACCGGACCTACTCGTCCAAGACGGTAAGCTCCGGAGCTGCCACGCGTCCAACCGCCGGACCTTCAACTTTAACAGACAGATTGGTGGACCTCCATTGGCTCGGACCTTCAAGGAACATTAAAGACTTCAAGACCTGATTATGTGTCATTAATGCTATCTTAATGACACACGGTCGGAGGACCCTTAATACCAGTAACGCACTATCAAGATGTGTTACCATGCTGTTAAGGGGAATTAAGTACATTAACCGTGTAATAGACATCAGTAACCGTTAGGGCCACATGTCGGGCCACGTTAATGATGTAACGGCCAACCCTTGTACTATAAAAGGACTGGCTGAACGATACACAGGGGGGCTTCCACTCGCGCCTAATACTCCCAGACACTCTGGTCTCTCACACTTAAGCGCTCATACGCTCAATACAACAACAACACACACCCGTGGAGTAGGGTATTATGCTCAGGCAGCCCGAACCACGTAAATACTTGTGTCAAATAGCCACCTTCTTCTGAATCTCCGCGCGCCTTAACCGAACTACAAAACATTGCGGGCTACCAACGGTTGTACCGGGAGAATTGCCAGAATTAGACTCTGACAGACTCATTATTCATCCAAGTGTATGTGGATGATATTATTTTTGGTTGTGCTTCTCATGATCTTGTGTCCAAGTTTTCGGCTATGATAAGTTTAGAATTTGAGATTAGTATCATGGGTGGACTCACTTACTTTTTGGGGCTGCAAATCAAGCAAACCGATGAAGGTACCTTTGTCCATCAAATGAAGTATACAAGAGACCTTCTCAAGCGTTTCAACATGGACAAAAGCAAGCCTCTTCAGACACCAATGGGAACAACATCAACACTTGAACTTGATGAAGGTGGTGAACCCGTGGATCAAAAGGAATATAGAAGCATGATCACTTTTGTAGCTCACGGCATCAAGACCGGACATACAATTCAGCGTATGTCTTTGTGCACGGTTTAATGCTTCCCCACGTGCTTCACATCGTCAAGCCGTCAAAAGAATTCTCAGGTACCTACATGGAACTCAATAATATGACATTTTTCTTCCTTCTTCCTCAACCGTTACTTTGAAATCTTTTTCGGATGCTGAATTTGGGGGTTGTAGGATTGATAGGAAAAGTACTTTCGGTTCTTATCATTTTCTTGGTAATTCACTTGTTGCTTGGTCCTCTAGAAAAAGAACTCAGTTGCACAATCCATAGCCGAATCTGAATTTGTAGCTGCTGCTAGTGCTTGTTCACAAATGCTTTGGATTGTTCAAACACTTAAGGACTATGGGGTTGATCTGGATAGTGTTCCACTATTTTGAGATAACACTAGAGCCATTTGTATTGCTAAAAACCCTGTGCAACATTCTAGAACTAAGCACATTGATATTAGGTATCACTTTCTGTGTGATAATGTTGAAAAAGGAAACATTGTGCTTGACCATGTAGATAACAAACAAAAATTAGCTTACATTTTCACAAAGCCTTTGGATTTCACTCGTTTTTGTTACATTCGTAACGAAATAGGGGTTAAGCATCCTCATGGCTTAATATGAGGCGGAGTTTTGATACTTGGGAATTCTATGTGTGAATGTGAACTTAAAATAATATGATCATAGTATTTCATACATATATGACTTTGTGATTCCTTTTACATGCTGAAAGTTCTTACTACATTACTCATGTTATACATTTTGTAGTTTTTGCCACAACTAGTAAATGGAATAATTAGTTACACTAAATCTGATTATGATCGAACTTTCTTGCTGTTTTGAACTTGTTGCATGATCACAAGTGATTTTAATCATAATGAATTAATCAAGTAATCAACTCACATGTTGAGTTTGATGAAAATATAAATTTAGAAAAGATCAATAGAATATGCATGCATCATACCTCTTCTTTTGAGATGGCTTATCATTGCACTTAGATATGAACTTAGAAGAAGCTATGTATGACGAAAACCATGTCCTTAAGCTTCTGATTTTCAAATGACATATGCAAATGCACAAATATCATATGATCTAAATTTGTGCTTTGAAAAATAAAAAAATGCAGAAACAAGTGTCTTTCCTTCAGGTTTTGAAATAGTTAAGTTTGTGAGATCATGAATTGCTTAAATTGAAAATTACATTTGATCTCTAGCATGGCTTACACTACTTTATGTATCTCATTATCACGATAGTGTAAGTTACTTGATAGTATGACTTGGATGAGCTTTGTTCTATATGTATATGTTATAATGTGCTCATAACAAATTAAAATTTCTTTCATCCATTTGTATATGGTATATGGATTAGTTTTTCTTTCCTAAAAGAGTTTTGGTGTAACAATTTCTTTTCTCTTGTTCCAAAAAAAAGAATAAAAGAAAGAATAAAATACAAAAGAAAAGCATCCATTGTCTAATGGATAGGACAGAGGTCTTCTAAACCTTTGGTATAGGTTCAAATCCTATTGGACGCAATCTTATTTCTATCTATTCTTTAAATAACTATACTAAAAACTAAGAAAACTTTTATGCATGAATAAAATGAAAAATCTTTTTGTACCTTGCTGAATACATTGTTAAAGGGGGAGAAGTATGCATGGGGGAAAATAAGTATAGGGGGATAAATTTATTTCTATTTCATCTCATTTGATTTTCAAAAAGGGGGAGAAATTCTTTTCAAAACTTTTCATGTGAATAAGCCAATGTTCGGATTTGAAGTGGTGTTGCCAATGCACACATCATGGGGGGATTGTGAGTCCTATGTGTGCTGGATAGATTGGCTATGGCGATCAAAGTTTTGAATACAACCAAAACACCATTATCATCAAGGTTCGACTCTAGGTACAGGCTCCAGCAAGGTCCGACGATAGGTCCGGCTTGTTTTTGGTAGCTCCGGTGCTAGGTCTTGCTTGCTTTGGTAAGTTCCGGCGCTACATCCTGTTAGTTTTGGTAAGCTCCGCTTCAAGGTCCGGTTAGCTTTGGCAAGGTTAGCTTGATTGAAGTGGTTCTGCTTTTAATTTGCAATGTTTCGAACTTGCTTTTTGTATTATGGAATGTTTGCTTAGTTTTCTTTTACTAAGTTTTTGGTGTGTTTCAGTGGTTATGGTTGATATCTTTTTGCTAAGGTTTGCAACATACTTATGTGAGGTGCTCACGTAAAGTGTTGTGGTTTCAAAACTAACGTGAGTGAAGTCGAGGACTTGTGCTCAGGAGTATTGGTTGTTTATTCATGTGCAGGTGTTGCTAGAGTTAAAATCATGGCTGGTTACGATATCCATTGAACTAGTCATAGGGGGAAGATGAGGTTCAATAACAAAGTGCGGGAGGAATTGTGGCTGAGTTCATCGGGAGATCGCGCAACATGTATGAATCAAGAACAATTCATATGAAGGTATCATGGACATCGTTTGAAGGTGTTTGCACGTGTGCAGGGAGTGCATGGACGTGGCTACATGGTTCTGAGGCGTGATGAAGAGATGTGGACATAAAAAATCTGTCAAAAAGGTCCAACCGACTAGGTTATGGACTCAGGCTGCGGCTGAGTCGTGTTTGACTCAAATATGAAAAGTTTTGAGTTGGCTATGATAGGATTTTGTGTGGTCACGAATTTGTGTTGTGTTAGGGATGTGGGATACATTCTTAAGGTGTTTATAAGTCTTAAAATTGCTTCTATCTGCGTATATAAGAGTCTTGAGCAGTTATGGAAAGTTTCGATTCATTAATTGAGTAAAATTAGAGTCCTAGTTACGTTTGGGTTGGCCTAAGGGCTGGTTATATAAGCAAGGGAGGCCAGAGCTCGTGGTGAACGACTTTGGGGCTGTTCCTTGTGATTTTTTCATCAATAAAATTCGTAGTCTAGAGGAGCTTTTGTGCCTTGTTCGTTCGACTTGTTTTGTTGAAGTCTTTCTCGTAGAGTTTCTGCACAGCACTACCTTGCTTTGGTGGCTATATCATAACCCGAGATTTACAGATCCGATCAACGTGACTCTTTCTGGGTTGTCTTCACAACTTGATTTTCTATCATCTGTGAAAATTTCACGGCCATTCGATTGGTGGTTTCTGATCTACACGAGTTTCTTTGCAGTGTTCCAAAACTGTTTTTCTCGTGTAGGACAAATTGACCTTTGTTCGATCTTTCGATCGTAACATGAGTTTTTCTAAACAGATTTTCATGATTCTTGTTGTGACGTCTTTGTGACTTGTTTCTCTACAATCTATACTAGTTTTTTTTACATTTGAACACATTTAGATTAGTCACACACATGGTTTCTTTAACAGATCGGTTTTCTGCCAAGGGGTGTTTTGTTGCTTTTGCTGAAAAGTTGTAATCTACCATTCATCCCCACTCTGGTAGATTTACATGTTCCCTTCGATCCTACATGACGTGACAAGTGATGTTAACTGCTTCAGCACAAAACCTGTCCGAAGTCTTGTATTCATCGAGCATTGTCCTCGCCATCTCAATGAGTTTGGTTCTTCCATTCAGCTACTTCGTTTTGTTGAGGAGAGTATGCTGCTCAAAATTCATGCTTTATTCCTTCTTCATCTAGATACTCCTCAACTTGAGTGTTCTTGAATTCTGTTCCATTGTCACTTCGTATGTTCTTGATCGTCAATGAGAATTCATTTTGAGCTCGCTTGAGAAACTTCTTGAGAGTTCCTTGACTTCTTGTCTTATCATGCAAATAGAAAACCCACGTGAAGCATGAAAAATCATCAACAATGACTAAACTATATTTATTATCGCCGATGCTTATGTAAGCAATTGGACCGAATAGATCCATGTGGAGGAGCTCAAGCGGTCTTGTT
The DNA here is from genome assembly GCA_036927565.1 of Tuctoria greenei. Classification (NCBI taxonomy): domain Eukaryota; kingdom Viridiplantae; phylum Streptophyta; class Magnoliopsida; order Poales; family Poaceae; genus Tuctoria; species Tuctoria greenei. Next base: position 114,200,093 of record JAYESD010000005.1, read on the forward strand.
GTAGTCATGACATTCTTCGCGGGATGGGGTGCTGCTGCTTGCTTCCCGGCTCGGCACACTCTACAAGGCCTGTCTTTCTCAAAAACAACATGCTTTAAACCTCAGATGTGATCGCCTTTAAGGAGTTTTTGAAGATTCCTCATACCAACATGTGCTAGACATCTTTGTCATAGCAAACCCATGTTGGTCTTTGCAATCAAGCATGTGTCAAGTTTGAATTTATCTTTGTTGAAGTCAACTAGATAAAATTTTCCCTTTAGCACATCCTTTAATGCAACTGAGTTATCACTCCCTCTAGAGACGGTGACACCCTCATTAGTGAATAAACAATTATAACCTTTGTCTCATAATTTGGATATGGACAAAAGGTTATAATCCAAGGAGTCAACATGTAAAACACGAGAAAGAGTATGCTGTGATGAAATTGCAATTTTGCCGGTACAAGCACCCTTCCTTGACTATTATCACCAAAATAAATGCCTTCGCTTGGGTCTTCATTTTTTTCATATTCCACGAACATCCTTCTTTCTCCGGTCATGTGAATGGTGCATCCACTATCTAGCACCTGTTTTGCTCCACCGGATGAATAAGCCTTTCTTTTACCTTCCTTGGCCATTAGACATGTGTGGTCAGTATCCTTCCATGTGCCCATGGTTGGGAAGAGAGTTGATTTCTTGGTAGTCTTCTTAATGGCTATGGTGGCCATCTCCTCTTCTTCTTCGGATGAGGATTCATCATTGGAATCCCACTCCTTCCCTAGATGCGCTTGGCCATATTTCTCCTTCTTCCTGAACATTTTATTTGGTTGAGTCTTGTTGTCCTTAGTTTTCCTCTTATTTTCTTCATCTGGACAATCTACTATGAAGTGATCATATTCTCCGCAATTGTAGCATGCCCGTCTCATCTTGGGTCTTTGTTTGTCCCTTTGTCTTCCTTCGTTTGAGCTACCACCCTTTCTCCTTATCATAATTTTCATGAACTTCTCCACGAACAAGATCATGTCTTCTTCATAAATATTACTACTTTCATCATTGTTGTCGTCTTCTCCATGAGCTTCTCGAGATTCTTTTGATACGGGTTTACAAATTGACTTCAATGCAACTCCTTTCTTCTTGCCGAGGTAAGATCGGTAATTTCCTTGACATGCTTAGCTTGCTTCTCCATCATTTCAATGTTGATAATCTTGCTAAGAAGTTTGTTCAGGGTCATTTTTCGGGTACGGGTTCAGGTACATATTTTTACCTGTGGGTACAACCCGTACCCGACCCGTCATTTTTCGGGTACGGGTACAGGTTTTGTTTTTTTACCCCGAGTACCCGTCGTGTTATCCAAATATTAAAATTTTTGCAAAAATAGAGAGTCCAGCCCATAACGAAACCTAATCTACCTACCCTGACTCCACCACCGACTCCCAAGAGCTCCGCAACACTCTCCCTCCCGGTCCGAACTCCTCATTCTCCCTCTCCCTCACGGCCGCACGGGCATGGCGCCATGGCCCCAGTCGCACCTAGTTGATCCGATCGTCATGGGCGCACCCTGCCTTCCTGCCTTGGCGACACGGCCGGCGTCAACCTTCGCCACCTCCCCCCGCTAGCGGCGCATAGGCGCAGCCCGCCTTCCATCCGCAGCTAAGCCGGCATCGCTCTTTGTCGCCTCCCCCCGTCGACATCGCCCTTCGTGTGCATGGCCGCCGCCTCCACCGAGCGCGTTGGCGCCACATCCCTCCAGCGCGTACGTGCAGCCTTCCCCGAGTGCGTCAATGCCATCTGTGATCCATCAGCCTCTGCCACTCCCCCCGCTCTGCATCGTGCGCCCTTCCCTATGTCGGTGATCCAAACATAGCGGATCCACCATCGTGCGCCCGCGACAAGTTGGACCGCCACCCTCAGATCCGAGCCAAAGAATGAAAATCTAGTAACCCTAGCGGGTACACGTCGGGTACCCGAAACCCGAACGAAACCCGTCGGGTCCGGGTTCGGGTACCATTTTCTACCCGCGGGTATGGGTTCGGGTATGAAAATTTACCCGCACACTTTTTTTTTCGGGTCGGGTTTTTTCTCTACCCGACCCAAACCTGACCCGTTGCCATCCCTACTCTAATCATAGAGAAAAGAGTTATGTTGTGATGCATGAATGCTCTAAGAATCAACTTCACGAACTCATGACCATTCCTCTTTTTGCTGCCATATGCTCGGACTTTATCGACGAGAGACTTCAATCGATTGTACATATCTTGTGGTGATACATCTTCTTCTATAGCGAATCTTCCCAATTCACCTTCAATCATCTCAATCTTGGCTTCGCGTACATGACGATCACCTTCATGTGTAGTTTGTAGAGTGTCCCATATCTCTTTGGCAATTTCGTGTCCATCCACCTTGGTGAACTCGTCTCGGCTATGTCATGAAGTGATCATAGCTTCAGCTTGAGCATTCCGATGAATGGCTTGTTTTGGCTTGGTGTCAGTTCTTCATCATCATATGGGATATCTATACATTTACACACTATATGCCACAAACCTGGGTTAAGAGATATGAGGTGCATTTTCATGTTTTATCTCCACATTGAATAGTCATTGCCATCAAAGTAAGGTGCTTTTCCTAAAGGGATTGATAAGTAATTACTATTGTTAGAATTTAAACGTTCATAAGCAAAACGATATCAGGAGTAGTCTGTGTGACTACCCCCCTTCTTCTTTTCATCGTCAATCTTATTCTTCCCTTTTGGGGAGAGTGCCTTCTTCCGTAGAAGAGCCTTGAGTTGAAGCATCTCATCATCATCGTCCTCAAACTCTTGAATGGTGTGAAGGAACTTCTCCAGCTTTCAGGTCTTCTCATCATACCCTTCTCGTTGTTGAAGTTCTTATGTACATCCTTGATGTCCCACATTGTCTCTTCCAGCGGTGAGTCTCTTTTGAAGAGTTTGGCTCTAATACCAATTAAATGTAGCCTAGAGGGAGGTGAATAGGCTACTTGATTCTTTGTCGATCTATGAAACACTTAACAAATTGATCAAATACAGGGAGATCGGACTAGTCCGGTACAGTGCAGACTAGTCTGGTATGCGTGGACTAGAAAGATCAAGATTGATCGATAATTTAACTTCTAGTACCCTAAGCAATGGAAAGTAATTGGCAACTTGGATGTATTCCAACAATGAAATAATTTATGGCAAAATCAATTTTAATTCCAATGTTTCAACATGAGTTACACAAGATTATGCAAACCCTAGAATATGACGAGTGATGAAACAAAAGTGAGCGATACAATATTTTATCCTGAGGTATGATTACATGGAGGAAATCTACATCCCCGTTGAGAAGTCCACAGAGGAATGGGTCTTCACCAACCCTACCCTCATCAAATCGCCATGGAGGCCGATTCTCATTCAGTAACCACTAAGGGGCAAATAACTTATTCAAGGGGGCTTTCTCACACGTTGAGGGCTCCCCCAGATATTATAGCGATGAACACCACCAAACACACTCAAAAGATACAAAATAAAAAAATAGAGTGTGCGAGAGATCAAACCCAAGAGCTCAAGATCGAATGGAACAATTCTCTCCTTTATCCAATTTTAGGCTTAGGATGTGTGGAGAGATGCGAGTTTTGGGCTCTTGGATGGTGTCATGGTGCAGGGGGTCAGGAAGATTGGTTGTATGGCCGTACACCTCTATTTATACTAGGGTTTCCAAAAGTTACCATTAGGGTTTGCGATGTCCGGACTAGTTCGTGGTGGACACCGGACTAGTCCGGTGTGCGGCGTGTGGAAAACCTTTAGTATTGATGTATACCGGACTAGTGGATTAAGGTGCAGACTAGTCCGATTTTAGTCAGAAACTTTTCGTACTAGTCCGGAGGATATCGAACTAGTCCAGTTTGATGAACACCGTGTAGGACTAAGGACACGTCCGCAATTGGAGGGACTTGTCCGATTTTAGTCAGAGAGTTTTTGGACTAGTCTGGTCAATATCGGACTTGTCTTATGTTGTGCAAATGTGAAGGGTTGTAGACAAGTCTGCACTACGAGAGGACTTGTCCGTTTTTAGTCAGAGAGATATCGGACTAGTCCGATGTATATCGGATTAGTACGCTCTTCCTGTGAAAAGTCCAGTGAGTTGAATTATTTGTCACTTGAGCTCTTGGGGTGTTTTTCCTCCAACACACTCCATACAAAATAATCTAATATTTCCAGCTCCTGAGCTATTTTCCCTTTAAATCCTCATTCTATTTCTTTTTTGTGCTTTCTTTCTCATTTCTTTAAAACCTTCCCTCATCTCAACAATTTTGTTAGGATCTCATTTGTTTGTCATTGATCAACCAAAACCCACAAGGGATGTCTAGATGCACTTTCAATAACATTCACACAGACATTGTAAGATTCTTTTACATGTTTTAAATGTACTTTTCAGCAATTATCCATTACTCATTATTAATTCCTTGTTTAAGCTACATGTCATACTTTCCCACACGAGGTGAGTACAACATGTACTCACCCTTGCAATTCCCCTACCAACAGTTTTAGGTGATTTTTGGGAGTATCCTGAGGATAATGCGGAGTACTAGGCTGTGTGCTGGCGTCGACTTGCTTGTGGTGTTGCTTGGAGCTGAGCTATCCCTTTGCTTAGTTTGCTCAGTTTGCTTAGTTAGATTATTTCTGCTGCAGTAGTATTATCATTAGTGATCACTAGAGTTGTAGGATTATTTGACTATTGTAATAAAAGTACCATGTTAATTAATCCGTGCTATGGTAATTATCTGTATATCGATTGTGATGCACTAGAGTATGTGTGTTAAACATCCTGGACACACATATACTGCACTTGGTTCATTTTCACAATCGGGTGCCACGAGTTTGTTTCAGAGCCATAGGATGACCGTAGGACGTAGCCTAGATAGAATGACCACTTTGGAGCACATAGGAACACACAGGAAGTGTTGTGGTTTGTTTGGTGTGTTGTTTGCTATGTAATATTTGCTTGTGTGCTTAGTAGAGGATTGTGGGATGCTTTAGCGTTTACCACATCCATATAGGCTAGTATAGGTAGTTGCTTAGTTACATATAACTTGATGCATATAGTTGGGGATGCTTTCTAAACTCTTCTCTCTTGCTCTTTCTTTAGATGCCGAGGACCCACAACAAATGGGATGCCAATAAGAATGAGGAGAAAAATGGGGCACTTCAGAACAACAACAACGGACATGGACCTGAGGCTGTCAACCTTCAGCAACTGTTGGCTATGCAAAATCTTCTAATGCAGACCGTGATGCAGACTTTGCGACAGCTGCAGGACAATAATCAGAATCAACCCCACATGCCTCCATCGCCACCCCCACCACCTCATAACAGGCTGTGAGAGTTTATGAGGACCAGACTGCCTACTTTTGCTCAAGCCAATGATCCTATGGAAGCTGATGATTGGCTGAAATCTGTGGAGAAGAAGCTCGCTATTGTCCAGTGCAATGATAGGGAGAAGGTTCTCTTTGGTTCCCATCAGCTAGTTGGAGCTGCCGCGGATTGGTGGGAATCTCTATGCAATGCCCACGAAAACCAAGAGAGGATCACTTGTGCCGAATTCAAGGAGAGTTTCCATTCTCACTTTGTCCGGGAAGGCGTTATGTTCTTAAAGTGGCAGGAATTTGAATACCTAATGTAGGGAAAGTCATGTGTGAGTGAATATCTCAATAAATTCACTCAACTCTCAAGGTATGCTCCGAAAGATGTTAATCGGGAAAGTCGCATGCAATATTTATTCATGAGAGGCCTAAACAATGAGATTCAAGTCCAATTTCTCAATTGTGACTATGTAAATTTCCAAAAGGTTGTAGACAAAGTAATTGTGGTTGAGAACATTGTCCGTGAGATGAAGCAGGATAATAAGAGGAAGGCGCCATATCAAGGACAACCACAAGGAAGCAATGTTCGCCCCCGCTTTGCACAACCAAATGGATCATACTACAACCCCTCTACATTTGCATGCCGCATTGCTATTCCACTGCGCCCAGCTCAACCAATGCAGCAACGCCCAACCATGCACGCTCTTCGCCCTCCAATGCCTCAGGCACCCCACGCAAATTTTCCTAATATTGCTCAAAATCATGTTCATCCAAACAATAATTGTGCAGCAAGGTCATGCTACACTTGTGTTGAGGTGGGACACTTTTCATCTCAATGTCCTATGTCAAGCCTTGGTCAAGGGAACAATGTTCCAACACAGAACCCAAGACCAAACGGAGGAGCGCCACAAGGCAACTGTGGACCGCAGAATTTTGTTCGTGGCAAGGTGAACCATGTTTCTACGGAGGAAGCTCAACAAGCAGATGATGTGGTGATTTGTATGTTTCTCGCAAACTCCAACCCGATGACTATGTTATTTGATTTTGGAGCATCGCATTCATTTATTGCATCAAAGTATGTCGACAAGTATAGTGTGCCCATATCTTATATGAAGTATACCTTGTTGGTTAAATATCCTGGAGGAGAGATGAGGACGAATATAGTATGTCCAAATGTAAGCCTTAGAATAAGGGTGGTAGATTTCTTCACCAACCTCATTGTTTTGGATTACCAAGGACTGGACATTATAGTTGATATGGACTGGTTAAGGAAGCACAACGGGATAATTCAATGTGCCACAAAGATGGTAAAGTTGACAAGTGAAGAAGGGGTCATCATTGAATTTGAAGCATCTTACCACCCACCAAAGCAAGTGGAGCCGAATCAAATGGACGGTGTCACAAATTCAGGAGATTCCAGTGGTGTGCTAGTTTTCAGATGTGTTTTCAGATGAGTTGCCAGGTATGCCACTTGATTGTGACATAGAGTTCCCTATTGAGCTAATGCCTGGAACTGCATCCATAGCTAAATGGCCCGATAGGATGCCTCCTATGGAGTTAGCGGAGCTCAAGAAACATATTCAAGAGCAGCAAGAGAAGCGTTTCATTTGCCCAAGTTCTTCGCCTTGGGGAGCACCAGTGCTCTTCGTGGAGAAGAAGGATAGATCCCAATGGATGTGTGTGGATTACCGAGCTCTCAACGAGGTGACGATTAAGAACAAGTACACGTTGCCCCATATAAAGGATTTGTTTGATCAAATGAAGGGTGCCTGTGTTTTCTCCAAGATCGAGTTGAGATCAGGCTACTTCCAAATGAAGATCAAACTGTCAGACATAACCAAAACGGGTTTTCAGACACGGTATGGTTCTTATGAGTACACCCTTATGTCTTTTGGATTGACCAATGTACTGGCATACTTTATGTACCTGATGAATAAGGTCTTCATGGAGTATTTGGATAAGTTTGTGGTTGTGTTCATTGATGACATCATGATCTACTCGAAGAGTAAAGAGGAGCATGAAGAGCATTTGAGGCTCACATTCCAGAAACCGAGGGAACACCAATTATATGCCAAATTCAGCAAGTGCCAGTCTGGTTAAGGGAAGTGTCATTTTTGGGCCATATCGTCTTGGGAGGAAGAGTATCGGTTGACCCTGGAAAAGTGAGGGATGTTCTAAATTGGGAACCGCCGCAGGATGTCAAGGAAATAAGGAGCTTCCTTGGAATGGTTGGATATTATCGTCGGTTCATCAAGGATTTCTCGAAAATAACCAAGCCCATGACTGTGTTGTTGATAAAGGGAAAAGCGTTCCAATGGACCCAAGCTTGTCAGGACAGTTTTGAGGAGCTTAGGAAGCGGTTAACAACATCTGTCTTTGTTTTGCTAGATGTGAGCAAAAGTTTTGATATTTATTGTGATGCATCAATACAGGGACTTGGATGTGTGCTCGTGCGAGAAGGTCAAGTAGTAGCCTATGCATCGAGGCAATTGAAGAAACATGTGCAGAATTATCCTACACATGATCTCAATCTTGTAGCCGTAGTGCATGGTTTGAAGTTATGGAGGTACTACATTCTTGGTCACAGGTGTGAGATTTATACGGATCATAAGAGCCTCAAGTACATATTCACACAAACGGACCTGAATTTGAGGTAACGAAGATGGTTGGAGCTCATCAAGGATTATGACGTGGGAATTAACTATCATTCAGGAAAGGCTAATATAGTGTCCGATGCTTTGAGTTAAAAAGGAGTAAACCACCAACTCACAGTTCGAGAGCTGCCATCCGAGCTATGCAGGGAGTTTGAATGGTTGAATCTTGAGTTTGTGAATGAGATGGGGATAATGGAGTTAAATCCAACCTTGGAGCAAGAAATTCGAGAAGGTCAGACCAACGATGAAGAAATACTAGAAATCAAGGAAAGCACTCAAGAAGAGAGAGAATTCAGAATTGATGAGAATGGCCATGGTACTTTATGGCTTGGGAAGAGGATTGTTGTGCCCAATGTTAAGCATATTTGGGAAACGGTATTAAAAGAGACACATGACTCACCTTACTCAATCCATCCCGACTATACAAAGATGTACAAGGACTCGAAGACATGTTATTGGTTGGCCAGCATGAAAAAGGACAGGGCAGAGTACGTTGCACTATGTGATGTATGCCGACGAGTCAAAGCTGAACATCAAGGGTCGGCTGGATTATTGCAGCCATTGAAGATTCCAGAATGGAAGTGGAAAAGAATCGGTATGGACTTCATAGTTGGATTACCTCGAACCCAGTATGACTATGACTCAAATATGGGTTATTGTGGATCGGTTGACAAAATCATCTCATTTCATACCTGTCAAGACCACATATACGACCGCGAAGCTAGCAAAATTGTATATAGAGCATATTGCGTGCCGACATAGAGTTCTAAAGAAAATATTCTCGGACTGAGGTTCTCAATTCACCTCTAGGTTCTTACAGAAACTGCATGAAGCTACAGGTACAAGGTTAAATTTCATCTCTGCATATCACCCTCAGACAGATGGACAAACTGAGAGGACAAATCAAATATTTGAGGATATGTTGAGAGCTTGTGCCTTGAAGCATGGACACAGTTGGGACAAGAGCTTGTCGTATGCTTGGTTTTCTTACAAAAACAGTTACCAAGCAAGTTTGAAGATGTTGCCATATGGAGCATTATATGTAAGGAAGTGCAGGACACCATTGTTTTGGAATGAGACAGGGAAACCCAAGTTTTTGGACCTGATGTGATGCAAGAAGCCGAAAAGCAAGTTCATATAATCCGCGAGAACTCGAGGGCCACTCAAACAAGGCAAAAGGGCTATGCTGATAATAGGCGAAGAAACGTAGCCTTTGAAGTGAGAGACTTTGTGTATCTGAAGGTATAACCTATGCGAGGTCATAAGGAGTTTAATGTCAGAGGCAAGTTGGCACCTCACTCTATTGGGCCATTCAATATTTTGGACAAGCGGGGAGAAGTGGCATATATGTTGGAGATGTCAGCACATCTTTCCGATGTTCACGATGTGTTTCATGTTTCTCAGATCAAAAAGTGCTTAAGGGTACCAGAAGAACAAGTGCCAATGGAAGAATTGGAGTTAGAGACAGATTTGACATATGTCGAGCAACCAATCAAAATCTTGCAAACAAAGGAGAGAGTCACAAGCAACAAGGTGATTAGATGGTGCAATTTACAATGGAAGCATCATACAGAATTGAAAGCAACATGGGAGATGAAGGTGAGATCAAGAAAGAATTTCGCTATATCTTTCCTTCTACGTAAACAACACTTCAGTTTGTGTAGAACCACTGTTTCACTCTCCCAAGAAGAGAGAATGGAAACACTCTAAGACAGACAGGATTAGGAGATACGTCATTGATCTTAAAAGTGCTGCAGATCTAAAGGAACTGTTGCAAGTGAGCACTTGGATCCTCATGAGCCTTGCCACAAATAGGGTTGGCTTGCACAATAGTGATAAGGCCAGTCTTGATTTCGATGTTTACATCTCCCGTCTTAACAGTGGGTCCAACAGGCACATTGTTAGCAGAGGGAGTCAAAAACTCACTAAGGGTCTTCTGGGCCATTAGCATTTCGGTTGTTGATGTAGTTGTGCTAGATTGCTTTGCCGCTCAAAGCTTCTCAGGAGTAACGACACGAGGCCGATCTTTCATAAGAGATTCGGGATCTTCAACAAAGTTTTCTGGCAAGCAGAAACCACACATACACTACCCTGTTTTAACATAAAATGAGAAAACAAAGAAGGGTCATCCTACTAAAACCTACCAGGGTCCTATCCTATTCACTCAAACATGCAATACTTTGACAGCCTTTCCCAACAACGACGCAAGAAATGCTTGTTGGCAGTTCCTACGCGCTACTAACAATTCATCTCTAGTAGTGGTGCCAGAAATGCTTGTTAATAGATTTTAGATCATACATGTAAATCCGCAAGCGAACGGAAACTATCAATGTAGCATTCCCCCCCTAAGAGTATTCCCATAGGGTGTCATTTATATTCTCCCAAAGGAAGGCTAGATGGAAGTAATGCAAGCATCAAGCGGAGAGGCACAGTTGATCTATTTAGGGTTCTAGCAAGCATGGATAAATGATAAATTGGAGTAGTGTGACACATACAAGAGCATTCTATCCTAAGGGGATAAATGCGGCAAAGAGGGACTAGGCTAAGAGTTAGGTAGAGACTCCTACAATGCTTCTAATGTACGTATACATAGCCTAAGTTAGTTACCAATGATCTTGTCAATTATGAATTCTCATGTTAAGTGGATTAACACAACGGGCTTGGGTTTACCCCTAGCAATACTAGGACAACTCCCTCCAAGAGGCTGTGTCATAGCCGCACGTGGAGGACTACAAAGGACAGATAGGGCTGTCATCACCTACTACCTACCTCTTCAATCTGTGGGTCTACGAGACATTCAACGCTACTCTCTGTCCTAGCACCATGCTAACATATTATATAATTACCTTAGAAGCCTAGGCACGAGCCATCCTAAGGCAATGAACTAAATAATCATTGAACAAATGTTAATTCATAGCAAAAGTGATTGATGTTAACATAATCATAAATACATAGCTAATTAGACTATAGTGGGAGTTTGTAGTGTTTATGATGATATAATGACAATGATATAGCACCATCATAAATACTACTCCTACCATATACATGGAATCCACAATCAAACAAGAAACGCTTCATCCAAGTATATGAACATTGGAAGACTAAAGATAACATCTTTATTAAGAATAAAGTCACAAATATAAATAGGAATATGAGAGTCATACCTTTCCCAATTGGGAATTGGGAAGAGACTACTTCTACTCCTCTCCTAGTTGGACTATGTACTAGAGATTCTCCTCTCTATAGCCTATACTCCTCTAAACCAATGGAGAGTAGTGGATACAATTGATGAATACTCAAGTGGCTTGTGTTGAAGTGAGGGGTACTATTTATAGCTTGGATAAGGGTAGGTTTGCACTACCAAAAGCGTGCGAATAAGTAACCCATGACCTCTTCAAGCCGAGAGGACACAACGTGTGGCGTTTGACCGCGTTTGCCATCAGGACCTAGTCGGCGGACTAGGGGGGTCGGTCGACCTGGTCTTGGCTCCTTTTGAGATGTGCTTCCTCCAGGTCTTCGCTAGTTGGGTCCCATTGACTGATATTTTTGTTACACCATTGGATGGCCTCATATACTTCTTGTTTGTGGGACATTTGATCCATGTGGTGCCACATGTCGTCTCTTGATTGGCTGGAATGATATTTTATAGGATCCATCCCCTTGTTTCACTTCTGCATAGAATCCCTGCATGCACAAATTTCTCCAAAGACAAGTGGAAATATCATAAACAGAAAGGTGATATGTGCAAGAAATGATGTTTCCTTCGCACAATTGAATTCTATTAACGGGTGAAATTAGTATATTACAGCTGTCAACAAAGACGTTTTGTAGAATATTCTTAGTTTGCTTATTAGATGTTTCTACTTGACCACTTGTTTGTGGGTGTTATGAAGTAGCAATATTACGCTGGACACCAAGCTCACTCAAAAAGTTTGAAAGGTCTTATCTATGAAATGAGACATCCATCACTTATGACCATACGGGCAGTGCCAAAGCATGGGAAAATGATATCATGGAACATTTTCCTAGCTTGCTTGGAATCAGCATTCTTACATGGCAAGGCTTCTACCCATTTTGACACATAATCCACGGCCACCGGGATATACTCACGATCATAGGACCTTGGGAAGGGTCCCATGAAATCAATCCCCCAAACATCAAATAATTCCACTTGAAGATTATGTGTTAGGGGCATCACATTGCGAGCAGAGATTCCTCCATGCTTCTGGTATTTCCAACATTTGCGTATGAATTCCTTTATGTCTTCATACATAGAAGGCCAATAGAATCCACTCTGCCAGATCTTTGCCTGGGTACAGTAAACACCGTAGTGACCACCATAGGGGCCATCATGACATTTCTCAATAATCTTGGTGCCTTCAATTGTTGGGACGCACAATCTAGGAAGGTCATCGACAAAGACTCGATAGAGGTATGGGTGATCACAAAGGTGTTTACAACTCTCATAGATGAGTTTCTTTTTGTTTTCCACTGGTGCTACGTTTCCCGTGACCATGAAGTTCACGATATCCGCATACCAAGGGTAAGAGTCAGTCACCTTGAGATGCATATCATCTCGTAGGAAGTCATTGATAGGAATGTTTATGGTCTATGTGACTTCCAGGCATGAGAGATACTCTGCTATGGAATTCTCTACTCCTTTCTATCCCTGATTTCTAAGTCAAAGTCTTGGAGTAGAAGAACCCACCGGATTAGCCTAGGATTAGTGAAAGTGCATCTAGGAATCGCTTGTGGGTTATGGTTAATTTATGATAAGCAAACGAGATCCTAACAACATTGTTGAGATGAGAACAAGTTCTAATGAAAGAATGAACAAAGCGCCAAAAAGAAAGGAGAATGAGGAGCAATGCGGAAAAGAGCTCAAGAACCAAGTGTAGTAGATCATTGTGTATGGAGTGTGTTAAAGAAACACAACCCAAGAGCTCAAGCACAAATAATCTCACACATTGCACAAATTTATACTGGACCGGACTAGTCCGACTAACCTCGCACTAGTCCAATATCTTTCTGTATCACATCAAACAAGTCCTCACCATGCGGACTTGTCCACACAGTCCAGTTTTCACTGACCGGACTAGTCCGATATCTCTCTGACTAGAATCAGACTAGTCCTCCCTAGTGCGTACTAGTCCCCCAAACACTTCACAAGTTGCATGAAATCGGACAAGTCCGATAACACCACGGACTAGTCAAATATCTTTCTGATGTCAATCTGACAAGTACGATGTTAGCACGGACTAGTCCGAAATCCCTCTGACCTAAATCGAAGAAGTCCTCCAAGTGCAGACTTGTTCCCCAAATTCACTAAGGGATTCACCTATCCGGACAAGTTCGATATTCATCGGACTAGTTCGATGATTTCCATAACCAAATCGGACTAGTCCGCTTTCACTTCGGACAAGTCCAATATTTCGGGAACCTAGGGTTTCCTACAAGTCCGGTGTCCACAACGGACTAGTCCGATCTTTCTAAACCCTAATGGTAACTTTTGGGAACCCCATATAAATAGGTGTGCACGGCTCAACATTCACCTATCTCGACACCCTGCGCTGTCACACCCTCCAAGAGCCTAGAAAACTCATCTCTCCATGCAATACAACCCAAGAAAGCTTAATCCTTTGAAAATACACTTTGAATCCAAGGAGAGGCATGGTTCTTCACTCATTGAGCTCTTGGTTTGATTCCCTAACACATTCCTGTGGTTTTCATTGTATTCCTAAGAGTGTGTTCTTGGTGGTGTTCGTCTTGTAATCTCGGGGAGCCCTCAACTTGTGATAAGGCCCTTTGAATTCAGTTATTCTCCCTTTGTGATTAGTGAAAAGAATTGGCCTCCTTGGCGATCTGACAAAGTTTGGGTTGGAGAAGACCCGGTCCTTTTGTATACTCCTCAACGTGGATGTAGGTTGCCTCTATGGGAACCGAACCACGGGATAAAGAGCTTGTGTTCTTACTTTGTGCACATTGTTCTTACTCTTCATATCTATCTAGGGTTTCAATCAATCTTGTTTACATTACGTTGAAACATTGATTATAAGATCAACTTGTGCTACATCCTAATTCATAGTAGTGTGACACTCCAATTACAAGTACATTTCCGCTGCATATAGTCTAGGATCGAGATAATCGATCAAACTTGATCAATCTGGTCCGCACGCACATACTAGTCCGATATCTCGGGATTTGGTCAGTTTGTTAAGTGTTGCAGGTTCCGACTAAAATTCAAAAAGGCCTATTCATCCACCCTCTAGGCCACATTCAATTAGTATCAGAGCAAGTTTCTTCAGAAGGAGACTAATCGCTCGAAGAGAACATGTCAGACATGAAGGACGTACACAAGAGCATCAACCAAGAGAAGCTTGAAGAAGAAAAGAACCAAAAATTGGAGAGGCTCCTCGACGCCATTCAGGACTTCAAGGATGACGATGAGGTGACGATGGAACTCAAGGCGCTCCCAAGGTAGAAAACCCTCTCCAAAGGGAAAAGTGAAGATCGAAGACGAGAAGAAGAAAAAGGGGAGTAGTCACACCGACTACTCACGATATCCTTTCAACTACGATCGCCTTAATTCTAGCAATAATCACTACCTATCTATTCCACTTGGAAAAGCCCCACACTTTGATGGCAATGACTACTCAATGTGGAGGCAGAACCTGAAAATGCACTTCATTTCTCTCAATCCAAGTTTTTTGCATATTGTATGTACAGGAATAGATATCCCAGATGAAGATGAAGAGCTTACACCAAGCCAAGAGCAAGCAATTCATCGGAACGCTCAAGCCACAACAATCATTACTTCTTCGCTCGGTCGGGACGAGTTCACAAAAGTGGAAGGACTCGAGATTGCAAAGGAAATCTGGGACACCTTGCAAACTGCAAATGAAGGCGATCATCATGTGCGAGAGGCAAAGATCAAAATGATCAAAGGCAAATTGGGATGATTCGCCATCGAAAAAGATGAGTCGCCGAAGACATGTACAACCGGCTAAAGACACTCATCAACAAGGTTCGAGCATATGGAAGCAAGAAGTGGAACGACCACGAGGTGGCGAAGCTCATTTTTAGAGCTTTCATGCCTCGCAATGTCACCTTATGCTCAATGATCAAAGAAAGCCCCTTGTACAAGAAAATGACCCGGATGAGTTGCTTGGGAATATCATCAATTTCGAGATGATGGAAAAGCAAGCAAAACATGTCAAGGTGATTGCCGGCCTCACCTTGGCAAAGAAAAAAGGGGTCACATTGAAGTCCACTTGCAAGCCCTTGTGAAGATAAGCTTGAGAAGCTCAACTAGAACAAGATGGTGATGATGAGAGCAGTGACTTGGATGAAGATGACATGATACTATTCATGAAGAAATTCAAAAGGATGATGAAGAAAAGACAAGGGGCTAAATGAAGTGAAGGGAAGTACAAGGAAAAATCAAGACCGAAGTTGAGGCGGGCATGCTATAACTGTGGTGAGTATGACCACATTATAGTTGATTGCCCATATGAAGAATACAAGAAGAAGACCAAGGATACAAAGCCTCAATCCAAGAAATTCTTCAAGAAGAAGAAGCAAGCTGAACATGTTCATCTAGGGAAGGAGTGGGACTCAACTGATGAGTCCTCATCCGAAGAAGAAGAGGAGATGACTAGCATAGCCATCGAGAAGACATTCAAGAAGTCCACTCTTTTTCCCACTCTCGGCGCATGGAAGGGGAACGTCACTTGCCTAGTCGCAAACGAAGGTAAACGAAAGGTAATAACCAAACCCTCTTCCTTTTCGCAGCTGTTTTCTTATCTAAGCCAATGAGCATATCTTCATTATCACTATCAATTTCACTATCACTAGAATAGGAATGCAAGAAAGAGGATTTGGTTGTTACCTTTCATTTACCTTCCTTTGCCATGAGGCAAGTGTCGTTCCCCTTCCATGCGCCCAGAGTGGGGAATAGAGTGGACTTCTTGGATGTCTTCTCGATGGCTATGCTAGCCATCTCCTCTTCTTCAGATGAGGACTCATCATTTGAGTCCCACTCCTTCCCTAGATGCGCTTGTTCAGCTTGCTTCTTCTTCTTGAAGAATTTCTTGGGTTGAGGCCTTGTTTCCTTGGTTTTCTTCTTGTTTTCTTCATATGGGCAATCAACTATAAAGTGGTCATACTCACCACTGTTATAGCATGCCCGCCTCAACTTCGGTCTTGATTTTTCCTTGTACTTCCCTTCACTTGATTTAGCCCCTTGTCTTTTCTTCATCATTCTTTTGAATTTCTTCATGAATAGTATCATGTCATCTTCATCCAAGTCGCTGCTCTCATCATCACCGTCTTCTTCTAGTTGAGCTTCTCGAGCTTCTTTAGACAAGGGCTTGAGAGTGGACTTCAAGCGACCCCTTTCTTCTTTGCCGAGGTGAGATCGGCAATCTCCTTAACATGCTTGGCCTGCTTTTCCATCATCTCAAAGTTGATGATTTTCCTAAGTAGCTCATCCGGGGTCATCTTCTTGTAACTGGGTCTTTCTCTAATCACCAAGCACAAGGTTACGTTGCGAGGCATGAAATCTCTAAGGATGAGCTTCACCACCTCGTGATCGTTCCACTTCTTGCTTCCGTATGCTCAAACCTTGTTGATGAGCGTCTTGAGCCGGTTGTACATGTCCTGTGACGACTCATCTTCTTCAATTCCGAATCTTCCCCATTCGCCTTCAATCATTTCAATCATCGCTTCTCGCACATGACGATTGCCTTCATGTGCAGTTTGCAATGTATCCCATATATCCTTTGCGATCTCGAGTCCATCCACCTTTGTGAAATTGTCCCGACTAAGTGATGAGGTGATGACTGCAGCAGCTTGGGCATTTCGATGGATTGCTTGCTCTTGGCTAGGTAAAAGCTCTTCATCGTCGTTCAAGATATCTATTCCTGTACATACAATGTGCCACAAACTTGGATTGAGTGAAATCAAGTTCATTTTCATGTTTTGCCTAAACATTGAGTAGACATTGCCATCAAAGTGTGGGGCTTTTCCATGTGGAATAGATAGATAATGATTGTTGTTAGAGTTTAAGCGATCATAATTAAAAGGATATCGGGAGTAGTCGGTGTGACTACTCCCCTTCTTCTTCTCGTCTTCGATCTTCACTTTTCCCTTGGAGAGGGGTTTCTTCCTCAGGAGCTCATTTAGTTCCAGTGTCTCCTCATCGTCATCCTCGAAGTCTTGAATAGCCTCGAGGAGCCTCTCCAATTTTTGGTTCTTTTCTTCTTCAACCTTCTCTTGGTTGATGCTCTTGTGTACGTCCTTCATGTCTGACATGATATCTTCGAGTGATCAGTCACCTTTTGAACAAACCGGCTCTGATACCAATTGAATGCGGCCTAGAGGGGGGGGGGTGAATAGGCCTTTTTGATTTTTAGTCAGATCCTGCAACACTTAACAAATTGATCAAATCTCGAGATATCGGACTAGTCCGGTCGAGTGCAGAGTAGTCTGGTGTGTACCGACTAGATTGATCAAATTTGATCGATTATCTTGATCCTAGGATGTATGCAGCGGAAATATACTTGTAATTGAAGTGTCACACTACTATGAATTAGGATGTACCACAAGTTAATCTTATATTTAATGTTTCAATGTAAAGTGAACAAGATTGATTGAAACCCTATATAGATATGAGCGAACTTGTCCAGCTAAGAGCGGACTTGTCCGATTTTTGTTCTGGAAATCATGGGACTAGTCCAATAAATATCGAACTTGTCTGGATAAATGAAACCCTAAGTGAATTTGGCAAACAAGTCCGCACATGGAGAACTTGTCTGATTTAGATCAGAGAGATTTTGGACTAGTCTGTGCTAATATCGCACTTGTCCGATTGACATTAGAAAGATATCGGATTAGTCCGTTGTGTTATCGGACTTGTCCGATTTTGTGCAACTTGTGATGTGTATGGGGGACTAGTACGTACTAGGGAGGACTAGTCGGTTTTAGTCAAAGAGATATCGGACTAGTCCGGTCTTTGAAAAACTGGATTGTGAGGACAAGTCCGCATTGTGAGGACTTGTCCGATCTGGTGCAGAAAGATATCGGACTAGTCCGACGTCAGTCGGACTAGTCCGGTCCTGTATAACTTTGTGCAATGTTCAAGATTATTCGTGTATGAGCTCTTGGTATATTTTTCCTTAACACATCCATACACAATGATTTACTACACTTGGTTCTTGAGCTTATTTACGCGTTGCTCCTCATTCTCCTTTCTTTTGGCACTTTGCTCATTCTCTCATTAGAACCTGTGCTCATCTCAACAATGTGGTTAAGATCTCATTTGCTTGACATTAATCAACCGAAACCCACAAGGGATTCCTAGATGCACTTTCAAAAACCAATGTACCTTGAGGATCCTATGTTCGAACTTTTTTAATCGGCTTAAGCTGTTGGCTATTAGTACAGTGGGAGGTAACTTACTCATGAACATCTCACAGCGGATGTGCACCTTGAAGTGAGCTCACTATTCGGGTCGATCGAAATGTTTCGATGTTGTTGAATCTGGGGAAAGGTGACTGTGTGCGACATCAGTGGAGTGTGCCGATGCAACTCCAAGTATGGGCGTACGTGTCGTGCAGTCCGTTTTTTTTTTGATTCGAATCACCGTCGCCCGCGGTTATGGATTGAGCATACTTGGTCACTGAGTCTTGACGTAGTAAGAAAGAAAAAAATGGAAAGATTATGAATATGTTTCTATAAATAATTCTTTGTATTGCAACCTTGGCTGCTATAGAGATAGCAGAATTAAATTTATAATTTCCAATCATTTAACTCGAATAAGGCTTATGCAACCTTGAGCAAGTATCATGGTGGACGAAGTGTTTCTTGTTTCATTGTGGAATTCACAATGATGCTATGCCAATGGTTCGCGTATGCTACTTAAAACGGACAACTAAGGATTTACTTTCGGCGAGTCCATTTATGCAAATTCAGCTTTCCAGGCTTTAAAATTTCCAGCATGTATAGTTCCATGCTTTAGGTGAGACGGTTAAGTCTTGCTGAGCCTTGTGCTCACGGTTGCTATTTTGTGGTTTTTGCTGGTATTATTAGCTTATGATTATGTTGTGGTTGTCTGTGAGACCTCGAGCATGTCGAGATGTATTTCTCATGGAAACCTTGCCGCTGCTCTCCATTTCGTGTTGCTAGTGAGAAACGTCAGCGGGCATGGATGACTTCTCTTGTGCATAGCTAATTGAGAGTATGAGTATGTATAGTCCGCTGCGTTGTATATTATGTTGTAAAAGAGGATCGTCTTGTGAAATAAAATAATTGTGTTGGTTATTTCGTAAGACTTTTCTTGTGTGCTGTTGGGTGCCGCATCGCACAACACCACCCAATGCGATTCCTGGGAGGTGTGGACCCTAGTCCCTATAGCTTGGTATTAGAGCTGTATTTGTAATAGCACACTTGAAAATCATCTATTTTGAAAACTACAAAGTAGTCGAGTGAGGATCAGTTATTATGCCCACATAAGGTATATTATAGTATTAGTTACTTAAGGTGGCAAAGCTAACATATGTGTTATTATATTCTGTAACGATGCTCAGACGTCAGGTAAGAGGTAAGGTACGCCACCGCAAGCGGATCAATTGCGGTAAGCTCACCATGGGAGAGGTAGCATGTGATTGTTTTCGTGGCTTGGCACGGAAATGTCAATATGAGTCTCTGATACTTTCCATGTTTCTGAGAACATATGACACGCTGTACCCCATCGTGCTTCAAAGTTAGTGGGAGCCCCCGTCGGGTGGGACATAACACGATGCACCTCCTACTGGTGCAGCACTATGCAAAGACGTGGGATCCCGTCGGGTGGTAGAAAACCCGGTCATGTACCTCGAGACGTGGCTTAACTCGGGGCGGACCATATAGAATGATACGGGACAAATGTTTTTACTTTCATATATATATTATTGTGAATTGATCGCCCGTGCCGGCTGTACCGTACGGTACCATATGATTGATCATTAGTTTGGTGTAGTGACAGATACACTAACCACGTTATTCGTCGGTCGAGTAGAAAACGTTTGCGAGTGAACGTCATTACTGCAACCATTGAGACGTATGCCAGAATACCGGCAAATATTTTTTTTTTTGGTGAGGATGTAGTACCGGCATTGCATTTGGGTTACATCGGCACATCGACAGTTAAAATCCGTGCCGAAGTTGTAGCTCGCCAAAAAAGTGTCAAGTTAATATCCAAAGCAGATTCCTATCTTGAAATGATAAAAATGAAATATGAACCAAAACTGTCAACCTCAGTTCTTCACTGCGTTATTCTGGCAGAAACTTAGCTCCAGTTTGAAAAGTCATATCTCCTGATAGAATTATCCTATGAAGGTGTTCCATACATGGTTGGAAATTTATATGAGTCTTCTAAATAATTTCTGTTCATGACCAGAGCAGAATCACCCTAGATCATAGCTAAAATTTGAAAATTCCAAAACCTGTCAAAACTGGACAGAAACTGGAATAGTTTCTGTGCTTCTCACTCTCAGGAGAAACATCAAATGAGGGCATATGTTATATTTCTGGAAACTAGATGAGAGATGTGACAATTTTGTTATTTACAATTTTGGCAAATTTGGATACTTTGTATATGAAAAACTGTGGGCAAAACAGCCATATACAAAGGATGTGCTGTCAAAATTTCCCAGACACCTGGGAACATTGTCAACTTTAGAAATTCATATATCATGAAGCAGAACTGATATTGAAGCAAATAAATACATTTTCGAAAGGACAGGAAGTGAAATACATTTTTGTTGTTCACCTCAAAGCATGATTATGCTTCTAACTGGATCAAATTCTCAAATATCTCCAGACTGGTCATTTCTGGCAGAACAGTTCATCAATGAAGCATAAGTTTTAAAATTTTCGCGAACATGAATATTGTTATACTTTCACAAAGTTCTTGACATGTTCATGTTTTCCTTATATTCATTTATTGCTGAGATCGAACTTTGGCTCATCCCAAATTCATTTGTGCAGTATGGTTTGTACTCGCTCATCAAGTAAGGGCGGAAGTTCTCGTCAAGACGGTGATGATTCGGATTCACCGCAGGCCCCACCATCAACGGTATTGGTGGATGTCATGTCAGAAATGTTCGAATCTCACCAAGAGAACAATAAGTTACTTCAAGCTTTGGTGCAGCAGGGCCTAATTCATCAAACACAGCAAGTTATTCCACCTCGAAACAGTTGTTTGGAGTTCTTTGCAACGCAACCGCCAATCTTCACGGAAGCAACTGAACCATTAGAATCAGATCATTGGCTTCTTGTAATGGAATCCAAATTTGGTGTGTTTCCCTGTGTCGATTATCAGAAGACATTATTTGCTGCTCAACAACTCCATGGAGCTGCCGGAGCTTGGTAGGCAGAATATAGTGCAACTCGCGCTGAAGGTCGTCGGATAGCATGGATTGAGTTCCGTGAGGCTTTCTGTGCTCATCATATTCCGACAGGGATTATAAAGACCAAGTGTGAGGAATTCGTTGAACTCAAGCAGGGAGACATGAGTGTCCATGAGAATTTTAAGGAGTTCAACCATTTGGCACAATATGCGCCCGACTATCTGAATACAAAAAAGTTTAGATGTGATCATTTCTTCAGAGGGCTAAGAGCCAAACTTCGAGCTAGGTTGGTGTTGTTCAATCACGGCAAGTACAACGAATTAGTCAATGCCGCTATCCTACAAGAAAAGGAAGATCTTTGTTTTCAAGCGGAGTATTCTGCATGACAACACTAGTGTTGTTGCTCAGAAAAATCGGTTGGTATATCGTTCGCCATCCGGTCAAGAATGGCAACCATCTATTCGACCATCATATCCAAGTCGCTCGCTGCTTGCATCAGGTTTTGAATCACCCCCGCAGAAGCAGCATATAAATTCTTATCCATCTCCACCGCAGCCAGAGATACCCAGTTTTCATCCACAAGTCAGCGTTGAACCGACTAAATATCCGTGCTTCACTTGTGGTCTTGTGGGTCACTTTACTAAATATTGTCCAAAGAGAAATGAAAGCTGCAGCCAGTCATCATTTCAACATTCAAGTCAGTTTCCCAATCAGCAGCAAAAGAAATCAAAGCTTGGCAGTATCCACTATACTACCATTGAGGGTGTACAGGAAGGAGGAACCGTGTTAGCGGGAATGTTCACTCTCAACCATATACCTATATTGATTCTCTTTCATTCCGGTGCTACACATAATTTCATAAGTCAATCCTTTGTGTTCAAGCAGCAGCTTCCAACCACTACCACAAAATATTGCTATCTTATATCTTCACCCGGAGGTAATATTACAGCAAGTGATGTTATCTCTCGAGCACCATTATGTCTGGGTGGTAGAATATATCCCACTACTCTTATAATCCTTGAAGGTCAAAAGATTGACGTAATATTGGGAATGTCGTGGTTAAGCAACCACAAAGCTGTTCTAAACATCAATCCTCGCACCGTCAAGCTCAACTCTTCAACTCATGGCCACCACACCATAATTCTTGAGAACATGGTTCAAGAAAGTGCAGCAGTGTATCATTCTGAAACAAGTATGTTAGAAGACATTTCAGTGGTCTGTGATTTCCCGGATGTATTCCCTGATGATCTGCTGGGTATGCCGCCCGACCGAGATGTGGAATTCAAGATTGAATTAATACCGGGAACTACACCTATCTCTCTATGACCATATAGAATGGCACCTAAGGAGTTAGCTGAATTAAAGGAGCAGCTGAATGAATTGTTAAGTAAATGTTTATTCGCCCGAGGTCACCACCTTGGGGATGCTCGGCTCTCTTTGTCAAGAAGAAGGACAAGACGTTGAGGCTATGTGTGGATTATCGTTTGCTTAATGCTGTGACTATCAAGAACAAGTATCCACTACCGCGTATTGATCTGCTCTTCGATCAATTAGTGGGTGCTAAGGTATTCTCAAAAATGGATCTTCGGTCTGGTTAACATCAGATTAAGGTACGATCGGAGGATATACCGAAGACGACATTCTCAACTAGATATGGACTTTATTATTATTTGGTAATTTCTTTTGGTCTCACAAATGCCCTAGCGCATTTCATGTACTTAATGAATTCGGTATTCATGCCAGAGTTACACAAGTTCGTCGTGGTGTTCATCGACAATATTTTGGTCTACTCCAAGTCAGAAGAGGAACATACCGAACTTCTCAAGACTGTGCTTCAACGACTGCGTGATCACAAGCTATATGCCAAATTCAGTAAATGTGAATTCTGGAATAATCAAGTCCCATTTCTTGGTCATATTATTTCAGCGGAAGGCATCATTGTGGATCCGAGTAAAGTGGTACAAGTGCTGAAATGGCAATCTCCCACCTCCGTACATGAAGTCAGTAGTTTCTTGGGTTTAGCCGGCTATTATCGGAGATTTGTTCCAAGTTTCTCAAAGATTGCTAAACCTATGACATATTTATTAGAGAAGGGAAGCAAGTATGTATGGAGTGAATCATGTGAGGAAGCCATCAAAACTCTAGTGAAGCATCTCACAACAGCCCCGATCTTGGCTTAACCTGATATGACGAAATCTTTTGATGTTTATTGTGATTCATCCGACATAGGATTGGGCTGCGTACTTATGCAAGATGGAAGAGTAATTGCATATGGATCAAGACAACTCCGAAATCATGAAAACAATTATCCGACACATGATTTAGAGTTGGCAGCAGTATTTCTTGAACGGAAGATGTGGAGGCACTACTTAATGGGAAATCTAGTGCATCTCTACAAAGATCATAAAAGTTTGGAGTACATATTCACCCATAAAGAATTAAATATGAGACAACGGATATGGTTAGAGTTAATCAAACACTATGAACTTGAGATTAATTATCATCCCGGCAAGGCCAATGTGGTTGCCGATGCACTTAGTCGAAGGTCTCACATTCATAATTTGACCATCGGTCCTATAGAAGTAGATGAACCAAGTCTACGTGTGATTCCTTATGGAGCTTTATATAACCATGCTCTCATACCTATAATTAGAGAGGAGATTGTAGAGGCTCAGAAGAAAGACAAGGGAATGTCTCATATTCAGATGAGACTTAAAAGTGGAGAAATAAAATGTTTCCAAGAAGACGAACAAGGAACTTTATGGTTCAAAAATCGAATAGTGGTACCTCGGGACATGGAACTGCGGAAAAAGATTTTGGATGAGGCTCACTTGTCCAAGTATTCTATCCACCCAGGAAGCAATAAAATGTACAAAGATCCCTGTACCAAATTTTGGTGGATACGTATGAAGAGACAAATAGCAAAGTATGTGTCTGAGTGTGACACATGCCGGAGAGTGAAAGCTGACCACATGAGGAAAAGTAGACTGCTGCAACCACTGAAAATACCAGCATGGAAATGGGAGGACCTGAGTATGGATTTCATTGTCGGATTTCCTCTCACCTTTCACAAGCATGATTCCATTTGGGTGATCGTTGACCGGTTAACTAAGTTAGCACACTTTATTCCAGTGCATACGGCTTACAAGGCGAAGAAATATGTGGATTTATACATATCAAGAATTATGTGCGTACATGGAGTTCCTTGCACCATTGTATCGGATAGAGGATCATTGTTTGTTGCTCGTTTCTCGGAGCAGCTGCATGCATCATTGGGAACGAAGTTAATTCGTATTTCCGCATATCACCCTTAGACTGACGGACAAACCGAGAGGGCAAATCAGATACATGTGGATATGTTAAGAGCACGTGTCATACACCACGGTAAAAATTGGGATGATCAATTACCGTTAGCGGAATTCTCGTACAACAACGGGTATCGATCTAGTATCAAAATGGCACCCTATGAAGCTCTCTACAGCTGGAAGTGTCGCACACCACTCAACTGGTGCGAATCTGGCGAACGAGTGGTATATGGGATTGATCTGGTAAATGCAGCCGAAGAGCAAGTAAAAGTTATTCAAGCTAATCTCAAAGCCGCTAAGTATCGACAAAAGAGTTATGCGGATAAAAGGTGTCATCCTTTAAGCTTCAACATTGGAGACCACGTGTAATCTCCGGTAATCTTTTACTTTCGTCCTTTTCATTTGTAATCTCGGGACGAGATTCTGTTAAGGGGGGAGGAATGTAAAAGCCCTAATTTCCATAATGCAAACTTCAGTTTAGATAAAAATTTTGAATAATGAAAAGAATTAAAAAGGAAATGAGAAAAAAAATTATTCAAACTCCAAATGAGGGAATTAAAAAAAATAATAAACTTAACTAATGTTCAAATTAAGTTAACATGAAGATTTGAGTTCACCAATGGATTCCAAATATTCCAAATAGTATCCCTACAAAGTTTAATAATTTTTGAAGCAAGTTTGCTATTTAATTCAATATCTATATTTAATTCAACAAAAATTCAAATTCAAATTTGAATTCAATTGAAACATTGTCAAATCAATATTTTTATTCCAAAATCAATTTCTACACCTTCAATTTAGTCTACAATAAAATTTCTATAATTTTTGGACACAAATTGGTGGGATATTTTAGTGTCCAGGTAAGATAGAGATGAATAGAGGGGTGGGACCCACTGGTTATAGGCTCAAATTCGCCTCTGTTCTTCCCAGGGGGCCACCTCCCAGCATGCAACCTCCACAGAGCTTCTTGCACTGTTGGGGTCGCCTCCAGCTGCCCCCAGCTCGCCCTGAACTCCTCCTTATCAGCTCCTCAGTCCCCAAGTCGAGTCTTTCACCTCTGTTCTTCAGCTGGGCGCAGAAAGTTCACTCCCGGCGAGTTCTTCTCCTTCTCCTCGAAATCCACCAAGGAGCAATGGTATGGCTCCAGTTTTTTTGTCCTGGGTTACTCCCCAACCTCTTGCGCAGCTCCTTGATCATTCTCCTTCACAGTTTGAGGCTCCCCATCGACGGGTTTGAAGATTTTTGGGCCGCCGGCGTGCTCCTCTGTTCTTGCCACCCTCTGTCCCTCGACGCCCCAACGATGCAAGCATCCTCTTCCCTTGGTCCTTGAAGGAAAAAGGTGTGACATACATGTAGAACATGCTCGTAAAGTTTCAGTCCATCCCATGCTTCCTAGCCCTCGTATTTCCATTTCTTCCGGCAATCTTCGAGTATGGGTATAGTCTGTTCGCCCGCGAAATTCTTTTTGCACGGTTGTTTATTCCTTGTGCACCTGTGCTATGTTGTTCTATATGCTCAGGCACATCACCTCGAACAAGAGTCATCGAGTTTCATCGGGTATTAACACCGGAATCCCATTTTTCCCCAACCGCGAATTTATCCCTCCTCAATTCATAGTCGCCACCAGTTTCCAAGCCTTTTCCCTCCCTCTTATGACCAGATTCTTGTTCCCCATGCTTCCATGAATATTCCTGAGGTCTTCCCGATCAGTTTCACCCACCGTAGGGCTCGGCGGGCATGGTTGAAACCCTAATCGCCGCTGACGCCGTCGCGCAAGCCTTTCCGGCCATCACCGTCGTGCGCTGAACCCACCGGCGTGCTCAGCACCTTGAAATAGGGTTAGGTGGCAAGTTTGGCGAGGAGCCGTGCCGTGGATCGACGGGCAGCAAGAGCTCCGGCGAGGCGCCGCTGCGGTCGCGCGCCTGGCGGGAGGTAGAAGACGACCCTGTGGGGCCCAATCGTCAGGGAGTGTAACGCGCGCGCCCGGATCTGGTGCCGACAAGGATCTCGTGTGGCTACATCCCTGAACCCTGTGGCCCGGTGTTGCTTCAACCCGATTGGCCCATTTTAAATCCTATGGGCCCAGCCATTATTCAAATCTTTTTCCAATTGAAATTAAATTTCAGATTTAGTTCCCACTTCAAAAATTCATATCTCCTAGTAGAATTGTCCAAAAATTCCCAAATAAATTTTCTTAGAACCAGCATGAGGAATACTTTCCAGTGGTGCACTTGGAATTTTATGAAAGTTCATATAAATTGCTCCATAATTCAAATAATAAAAATTCTTATAGAATCAATTCCTATAGTTCTGCTCTTTGGAAAATTAACAATTTTTTCCATAACCTTCATTTTAATATCTTTGAACTCCAGTAAAAATATCAGGGTCATTAGACTTCATTTACATGGTCTGATCACCTGTGTATTCTCTATGCACATAAAAGTAGTCAAATTCATTTATAATTTGTACAGAAACTTGTGCAAACTTCTAAATTGAATATATCTCAGTATAAAGCTTCAATATTTGTCAAACAAGCTTTATTGTTTTGATCTTTATCCACACTAACCAGAACAACAATCCAATCTTCATGAAAATCCCCAGATTTTCCTGTGCAGCCCTTCAATGCAAAATCATGTTTGATTTTTATCTGATGCTTCACTTCATAGAAACATCTGAAATTTTTACAAAATGTTCTTTACTAAGTTAAAGAATTCCTGTAAAAATTTCAGCTTCTTTGGACTTTAATAACATAGTGCAATCTGGAGATTTTCCTAACTGGTCATAGAATAACCCAAAAACAACAGAAACAATTCAATAAATTATCCTAACTTGTAAATTCAATATCTCATAGTAGAATGCTTAGAAAATTTTGAAAACAAATTTTCATAGAACTAGTGCTTCTGTATGGTACAACCACAGGTAGCCATGATAGACCTCCAGAATTACAACCAAAATCCAGTGAAGGCTTTTACTTGTTGGAATTTTAGAGACAACAAACTTCCTTGAACATCTCCAATTTTTGGTCCAGATCTTACTCATAGCACCTAGTGTTCACTGTAAAAATCCCTAAGCCAATTAAAATCATTACATACCTGATCAATGTTAATAAGATCTTTTCTACAATATCTATTTCACTTCATATTCCCATTGCCTAAGTTCATCTTGTTTCCTGTCTGCTGCTGTCCAGTCTAGAAACATAACTTCAAGTCCTAACTAATATTGCTCCTTCTTGTATTATAATCAACATCAATTGTTGCATTAATAAATTTCAATCTCTTAATTGCATATCATTTCGATAGTGTTCGGGACGAAGGTGGCCAACAAGAAGCACAACCAAGAGAATTGGAATTCTCTATTGGATCTGTTGTGGCATGAATTCTCGATGAAGGCTACTAACTGAACGTCGCTGACTTCTATTTCAACCAAAAGGCAAGCCCCGGTTTGCATTTAAGTGCCTTTAAAAGTTTTGCTTTTATACACACAATATTGAGTAGACTTGATATGTGCATTAGGTCTATGTTGATTGAATAACTCCACATGGATGACCAAATAATCATTGAAGTGGATGGGTAGTATAAGACCCCATCGGATTATATTGCTATGCTTAATGTTTAGTTAGAAGATCGATAGAAGTCGTGTATGTCGTAAACTACTCGCGAAATTGGTCACATTTGTCAACCACAAGTCAAGTAGTTGAATTCTACTAGCGAGAGAAGTCAAGTGAGGGAAACCTACTCGTGAGTTGTTACCATAACATTAACTCTTTAATATGAGACGTGGATGGGGATTTGCGGAAGTTGGTCTGCGCACATCGTGCCTGGGTCGGTAATGGTGAAGCAGGTGTTGGGAGGTGAATTGGTAGACCCATCTATGTCGCTTAAGGCCCATCTCGTGCTTTGCCCTGTTGAGCAAGTTTGAACTGTACCAGAAAGAATACTGGTGATATGGGACCCAGGAAACCAATGTACCTTGAGGATCCTATGTTGGAACCTTTTTAATCAGATTAAGCTGTCAGATGTTAGTACAGTGGGAGGTAACTTACTCAAGAACATCTCACAGCGGAGGTGCACCTTGAAGTGAGCTCAGTATTCGGGTCGATCGAACTGTTTCGATGTGGTTGAATCTGGGGAAAGGTGGCTGCGTGCGACATCAGTGGAGTGTGCCGATGCAACTCTTAGTACGGGCGTACGTGTCGTGCAGTCCGGGTTTTTTTATTCGAATCACCGTCGCTCGCGGTTATGGATTGAGCATACTTTGTCACTGAGTCTTGACGTCGTGAGAAAGAAAAAAATGGAAAGATTATGAATATGTTGCTATAAATAATTCTTTGTATTGCAAACTTGGCTGCTATAGAGATAGCAGAAATAAATTTATAATTTTCAATCATTTAACTCGAAAAAGGGTTATGCAACCTTGAGCAAGTATCATCGTGGACGAAGCGTTTCTTGTTTGATTGTTGAATTCACAATGATGCTATGGCCATGGATCTCGTATGCTACTTAAAACAAAGCATTAAGGATTTACTTTCGGTTAGTCCATTTATGCAAATTCATCTTTCCAGTCTTTATAATTTCCAGCATGTAGAGTTCCATGCTTTAGGTGAGACGGTTAAGTCTTGTTGATCCTTGTGCTCACTGTTACTATTTTGTGGTTTTTGCAGGTATTATTAGCTTATGCTTATGTTGTGGTTGTCCGTGAGACCTCAAGCATGTTGAGATGTATTTCTCATGGAAACCTTGCTGCTGCTCTATGTTTCTTGTTGCTAGTGAGAAATGTCCGCGGGCATGGACGACTTCTCTTGTTGAATGTGGCCTAGAGGGGGGGTGAATAGGCCTATTTGATTTTGTCAGAACCTGCAACACTTAACAACCAGATCAAAACTCGAGATATCGGACTAGTCCGGTCAAGTGCGAACTAGTCTGGTGTGTACCGACTAGGTTAATCAAGTTTGATCAATTAATTTGATTCTAGGATGTATGCAGGGGAAATATATAGGTAATTGAAGTGTTACAAGATTATGAGCTAGTGTATACCACAAGTCAATCTTATATTTGATGTTTCAACGTAAAGTAAGCAAGATTGATTGAAACCCTAGATTGATATGATGTACAAGAACGATGAACGCAAAGCAAGAACGCAAGCAATTTATCCCGTGGTTTGGTTCCCATAGAGTCCACCTACATCCACGTTGAGGAGTCCACAAAAGGATCGGGTCTTCTCCAACCCTACCCTCATTGGATCGTCACGATGGCCAATCCTCTTCTATTACCACAAAGGGTAAATAACCAAATTCAAGGGGCCTTCTCACACGTTGAGGGCTCCCCTCGATTACAACAAAAAACTCCTCCAAGAACACACTCAAAAAATTACAATGAAAATCACAGGAGTGTGTTAGGAAATCAAACCAAGAGCTCAATGTGTGATGAATCGTGTCTCTCCAATGTTCTAAAGTGTATCCTCAAGGGATTGATCTTTTTGGCTTTTGATTTTGTGGAGATGTGTTTTTGAGGCTCTTGGGAGGTGTGATGGCGAAGGAGGTCGAGAGAGATTAAAGTTGGGCCATGCACATCTATTTATATGGGGTTTCTAAAAGTGACCGTTAGGGTTTAGAAAGATCGGACTAGTTCGTGGTGGACACCGGACTAGTATGGTGTGCTTTGTGTAGCAACCCTAAGTGTCCCGAAATATCGGACTAGTCCGGCTAGAAGCGGACTTGTCCGATTTCGCTTCTGGAAATCTTCGGACTAGTCTGATAGTCATCAGACTTGTTCGGATCAGTGAAACCCTAAGTCAGTTGGGTGACAAGTCCGCACTTGGAGGACTTGTCTGATTTAGGTCAGAGGGTTTTCGGACTAGTCCGTGCCAATAATGGACTTGTCTGATTTACATCAGAACGATATCGGACTGGTTCGTTGTGTGATCGTACTTGTCCAATTTTGTGCAGCATGTGAAGTGCTTTAAGGACTTGTCTACACTGGGGAGGAATAGTCCTATTCTAGACAGAGAGATATCGCACTAGGTTGGGCAATATCGGACTTGTCCGATCCTGTGTAGAGAGATATCAGACTAGTCCGGTGTCAGTGGGACTAGTCCGGTCCTGTATGGATTGTGCAATGTGTGTGTTTATTTGTGTTTGAGCTCTTGGGGTGTGTTTCCTTAACACACTCCATACACAATGATCTACCACACTTGTTCCTTGAGCTCTTTTCCGCATTGCTCCTCATTCTCCCTTTCTTTTTTGGCTCTTTGCTCATTTTCTAATTAAACCCTGTGCTCATCTCAACAAAGTGGTTAGGATCTTATTTGCTTGTCATAAATCATCCAAAACCCACAAGGGTTTCCTAGATGCACTTTCACTTGTGCATAGCTAGTTGAGAGTATGAGTATGTAAAGTCCGCTGCGTTGTATATTATGTTGTAAAAGAGGATCACCTTGTGAAATAAAATAATTGTCTTGGTTATTTTGTAACACTTTTCTTGTGTGTTGTTGGGTGCCGCATCGCACGGCACCACCCAACGCGATTCTTTGGAGGCGTGGACCCCAGTCCCCAAATCGGCCGAACCCTTCCTGGCTCCTTTCGTGCTATGTTCTCGTAGGTTGGCTAAATGGGCACATAGATGAACAATTGAATGGGCCCATAAATTGGATGCGGAGAATTTAGAAAGAATTTAAAGAAACGGCAAGAAAATCAATAAGATTTATCACATCAATTTCCTTTTCCGCCTCCTCCTCTTGGGATCCAAGAAATAATTTGAGTCACTTCCCATTCACTTTAAATAGCTGATCATCATCACCTCGTAGTGTGATTGCTCCATGGGATGAAGTTTCTACTACAGTGAAAGGTCCTTCCCATTTACTTCTGAGCATCCCATGTCCAAAGAGTTTAACCCTACAATTGAAGAGTAGAACTTTATCTTTGGGTTTGAACTCTTTAGGTGTAATCTCTTATCGTGCAACCTTTTGGTTCATTCCTTGTAAAATTTGGCACTATGGTACGCCTTATCTCTCCACTCTTCCAACTCTGAGAATTGCTTCAATCAGTGTTTTCCTGCTTCGTGAAGGTCCATGTTCCACCGCTTGATGACCCAATAGGCTCTATGTTCCAATTCTACAGGAAGATGATAAGTCTTCCCATAGACAAGTTGGAAAGGATACATGCTGATGGGAGTTTTGTAGGCAGTACGGTATGCCCACAATGTGTCTAGTAGCTTATGCTTCCATCCCGTTCCCATTTCCAAGACGGTCTTTTGCAGAATATTCTTAATTTTCTTATTAGATGTCTCTGCTTGGCAACTTGTTTGTGGGTGGTATGGAGTAGAAATATTATGCTGGACACCAAACTCACTCAAAAAGTTCTGGAAGGCCTTATCTATGAAATGAGACCCTCCATCACTTATGACCATACAGGAAGTGCAAAAGCGTGGGAAAAGTATCTCATGGAACATTTTCCTAGCTTGCTTGAAATCAGCATTCTTGCATGGCAAAGATTCTACCCATTTTGACATATAATCTACAGCCACCAGAATGTACTCGCAATCTCGGGGCCTAGGGAAAGGTCCCATGAAATCAATACCCCACACATCAAATAATGACACTTGGAGATTATAGGTTAGGGGCATCGCATTGCGAGCTGAGATTTCTCCATGCTTTTGGCATTTCCAACATCTGCGAATGAATTCTTTTGTGTGTTTATACATAGAAGGCCAATAGAAACTGTAGGATTGAAGAGCACATGAAAAGCTAACAGAGGGGGGTGAATGGTAGATTTAAAAATCTTACGCCGCGGAAACTATTAAACCCCAACCCCTTCGGCAGAAAAACAATCTATTAAAGAAATTGTGTGTGAGACTAATCTAAATGTGTTTCACCATGACAAAAGTGATAGATATCATAGAGAATCAAGTCACGAAAACAACACAAAAAGAATCACTCAAATCCGTCGAGAAAAACTCAAGTTATGATTGAAAGATCAAACAAAGGTCAGTCTGCCCTACCCGAGGAAAAAATAGTTCTGGAACGCTGTAAAGAAACTCGTGTAGATCATAGACCACAAATCCATTGACCGTGAAATTTTGACAGATGATATATAATCAAGTTGTGAAGACAACCCAAAAGAATCACGTCAATTGGATCTGTAAAACTCGAGTTATGACAAAACCACTGACAAAAGGTAGTGCTGTCCAGAAACTCGACGAGTAAAACTTGTTTGGAACAAGTCGGAAGAACAAGGCAAAAAAGTTCCTTCAAACTACGAATCTTATTCAATAGAACACAAGAGGAACAGCCCCAAAGTTGTGTACCATGATCTATGGGCTCCCTTGCTTATATAACCAGCTCGAAAGCCAACTCAACTCAAATCAGGAACCTAATCCTACTCTATTCACGAATCGTAACTTTCCATAACTGCTTAGGATTCTTCTATACGCAGATAAAAGCAATCTTAAAACTTCCAAACACCTTAGGAACGTATCCCACATTCCTAAACAACTCAAATTTGTGACCCACACGAAATTCTATCATAACCAACTCAAATATTTCCATATTTGAGTCAAACCTGACTCAGCCATAGCCTAAGTCCATAACCTAGTCGGTTGGACCTTTTCGACCAACTCTTTACGTCCACATCTTTTCATAACGTCTCGGAACCATGTAGCCACGTCCATGCACTCCTTGCACACATGCAAACGTCTTCCAATGACGTCCATGATACCTTCACATGCATTGTTCTTGATTCAATCATGCTGCACAACCTCCTGATCAGCTCAACCACAATTCCTACTGAATTTGGTTGTTGGAACCTCATCTCCTCCCTGAGACTAGTCCAATGGATCCAATCACCAGCCATGTCTTGAACTCAAGCAACACCTACACATGAATAAACAACCAATCCATACGAGCCCAAGTCCTCGACTTGACTCAAGTTAGTTCCGAACGCAACACCTTACGTGAGAACCTCACATAAGCATGTTGCAAAACCACAGTAACATGATATCATCCATATCAACCAAAACGCACCAAAAACTTAGAAAATGAATACTAAGCAACCTTTCCAACAATGTAAAGCAAGTATGAAACATTGCAAATGAAAAGCAGAAGCACTGCGGTCAAGTTCCGGACCTTGCCAGAGCAACCCGGACCTTGAGCCGGAGCTAACAAAAGCTAGTAGAACCTTGCGTCGGAGCTTACCAAAACTAGTATAACCAAGCTCCCGCCGTAGCTAACCAGAACTAGTCGGACCTTAATAAAAAGGTGTTTTGGTGATATTCAAAACTTCTATCATCAAAGCAAGTGTATTCACTACAAGCCAATGTATTCAACACACATAGGTCTTACAGAAACCACATTGTCAGATCTTTGTCTGGGTAGGGTAAACACTGTAATTGCCACAATAAGGGCTAGTATGGCATTTCACAAAAATCTTGGTGCCTTCAATTGATGGGTCACACCTTCTAGGAAGGCCATCGGCACAAACTCGATAAAGGTATGGGTCATCCCAAAGGTGTCTACGACTCTCATAGATCAGTTTCCTTTTGTTTTCTCCTGGTGGTACGTATCCCGTGACCATGAAGTTCATGATATCCGCATACCAAGGGTGAAAGTAAGTCACCTTGAGAAGCATATCATCTCGTAGGAAGTCTTTGATAAGAATGTCCATGGTTTGATTGACTTCCATATGCGAGAGATGATGTGCCACATAATTCTCTACTCCTTTCTTATCCTTGATTTCTAAGTCCAATTCTATTATCGGAGTAGGAGAATCCAAATAATTAGCCTTGCTTTAGCAATCTTTTTGGTGAGCAAATACTTCAAGGCAGCATGGTCTGTATAGGTTGTGACCTTGGCTCCAACCAAATAGGATCTAAACTTGTCGATAGCAAAAACTACAGCTAAGAGCTCTTTTTCAATTGTGGCATAATTGAGTTGAGCTCATGTTAGAGTTTTGCTAGCATAGGCAATTGCATGATGTTTTTTATCTTTGGTTTGGTCTAGGACAGCCCCAACAGCACAATCGCTAGCATCACACATGATTTCAAATGGCAGCGTCCAGTTGGGTTGTTGAATGATTGGAGCTGAGATGAGTGCATTTTTGAGTGTTTCAAATGATTTATGGCTTTCATCATCAAAATCAAAGGGAGCTTCCTTAGCTAATAGGTTAGTGAGGGGTCTAGCGACCTTTGAGAAGTCTTTGATGAATCACCGATAGAACCCCTCATAACCTAAAAAGCAGCAAATTC
The DNA here is from genome assembly GCA_036927565.1 of Tuctoria greenei. Taxonomy (NCBI): domain Eukaryota; kingdom Viridiplantae; phylum Streptophyta; class Magnoliopsida; order Poales; family Poaceae; genus Tuctoria; species Tuctoria greenei. The sequence continues at coordinate 114,235,011 of JAYESD010000005.1, forward strand.
TCATAACATTGTTGGGAGGTGGAAGTTTATAATGACTTTAATCTTTGGTTTGTCTACCTTTATCCCTCTCTCGGACACTAAGTGTCCAAGAATGATGCCTTCACGGACCAAGATATGGCACTTTTCCAATTAAGTATGAGGTCCTTTTCTTCACATCTTTGTATGACCTTGTCTAAATTTTCCAGACATTGATCAAAAGTTTTCCCATAGACGGATAAATCATCCATGAAAACTTCCATGATCTCCTCAATCATAGGAAAAGATAGACATCATGCATCTTTGAAAAGAGGTCAGAGCATTACACAATCCAAAGGACATACATGGTAGGCATAAGTTCCATAGGGACATGTGAATGTGGTCTTACTTTGATCGTCAGAATGGATTGGGATTTGATGATAACCCGAATACCCGTCAAGGAAACAGAAGTAGGAGTGTTTTGCCAACCGCACTAACCTCTCATTGATGAAGGGCAGTGGAAAATGATCCTTCCTTGTAGCCTTATTGAGTTTTCAGTAGTCAATGCACATCCTTATTCCCGTGACGGTTCATTGAGGAATTAATTCATTCTTCTCATTTTAATGACCATCATACCTCCCTTCTGAGGCACTACTTGAACTGGGCTGACCCATTCACTATGAGGAACATGGATGATAATCTCGACATGTAAAAGTTTTAAGACCTCCTTCTTGAAAACTTCCCGCATCGCATTATTCAATCTCCCTTGAGGTTCCCTTGAAGGGACACTCTTGGGGTCAATAGAAATGTGATGGGTGCATAGTGCTAGACTAATCCCCTTGAGATCTTCAAGTGAATAGCCAAAAACAGCTCTATGCTTTTCTACCATTGCAATGAGTTTGAGTGTCTAATCATCTGAAAGCTTGTCACTTATGATTACAGGGCTTCCAAATCACCATTTAGAAAGGCATAACATAGTTCTGGAGGTAGAATTTTTAACTCAACAAGAGGTTTTGGGAAGAACTCTTGTTTTGGCAATTCAATTGCCTCCAGAAATTCATCCTCCTCTTGGATGAAATCTTCTTCTCCTTTAATTTCAGGTGGGGGGGGGCAAGAATTGAAGAGTTCTAACATCCTCTACAGGCTCATCTTGCATGGGAGATTTTGCGGATGTGTTATTGGGACGCAGGATACGAATAGAGAATTTCGTCCCTCCAATTTTGAAATTGAGGCTTCCTTCCAAGGGAATTTCCATGAGAAATTTCTCAATAGGAATCCTGATCATAATTTCAAAATCTTGAATTTCAAACACATGGAAATCAAATATTGCCTCAATATCTTTGTGTCTTATAAACACCTTTTGTAAAACCCCACATCCTTCAAGGATGTTTTCGAAAGAATCTCAGAAGGATTTACATGTTGGTGCCAATGGCACATCGCCTAGAACGGCGAGAGCACATGAATCAGAAATGATATTTGCTCCAATAGTGGGGTTGTATAGTACTTACATTTGTGCTCCTTTAATAAAACATAGAATAGTTGCCAAAGGTGAGGTCATCCGAAGAATTTTGGGTGACTGCTCAACTTCCGCAATCCATTCTCTTCTTAGAAAAGAGTTTAACTCCTTAATCGTCTATTGGATGAACACTCCATCAGGTGGGTCAGCTGGAGTTAATGGCAATAATGGTTTCCTATGGCAACAATATTCAAGGTATTTCCAAAATCTTCAAATATCTCTTCCTTGAAGTAGAAGGGAAACTTCGAAGGTTGAATTTCTTCCTTCGTAGTTTCTGGTTCGGGAGAGGATTCCTCCGGCAAGATTTGAGATAAGCAAGGGATAGGTTCTTCCTTGTCCATGGATTTATCCTCGGTTCTTGACATTACTTCTTCTTGAGGAGGCTCATTAAGACCGATAATTAAGGAAGAATTTTCTAGAATTCGGTCTAGAAGATCCTTGCCCTCTTTCGACGTCTTATGGAGGAAGGATCCTCCAGCCGTAATGTCAAGATGTAGGGAAGACTCTTTGTTCAATCCCATATGAAGTGTTGTAAAAGCAACTGATCAGGGATGGACAAATCTGGGTCAGAATTTCTCAAAAGGGAAAATCTATCCCAAGCTGCACCTATGGATTCCCTCTCCATTTGCTAGAAGCATAGTACTTCCTTTCACAAGGAAACAATCCGAGCAATTGGAAAGAAAGCAAGACAAAATTTGTCTCGTAATTCATTCCAATTTCCATTTGTTTTCCCAATGTTTTGGTCGTACCATTGTTTGTCTTTTCCCTTGAGGGAAAAAGGAAAGAACTTCCATTTGAGAGTCTCTTGTGTCATACCCTTGATTAGAAGGAATGAACACAATTGTTTGAACTCTCCATTTGAGATGGTGGTAAGGGTTTCACAATCCATTCCTAAGAAGGATTGCCCCCGAACCATGGCTATAAAGCCAGGGCGATGTTCATAGCTAGTAGAGGAAATGGGTTCTGCGAAAGGCGGTGGCTCACAGAACTTGCCGTTTGGGGCAAAATAAGAATGAATGATGGGATGCTTTATAAATTGGGTGGTAAGAAAAAGGAAAGATAAGATAGATAGATGCGAGGGTGAACAAGGTTCGAATATTAATAGAAACCGCTCTCCGACAATGGTGCCAGAAATGCTTGTTGACATTTCTATTGTCACAGATAAAAATCCGCAAGCGCACGGAAACTATCGTGTAGCACTTCCCCTTAGGAAAGTATTCCAAGGGTATCAAATCCAAGGAATGTGTGTGTAATCTTACAAATTAATTCACCAAAAGACATAAAGTTTTTTTGTAGGCAAGCAAGAGAGAGGAATTCAAAGTATTGATTCTAATTCAAAAGAATATGAAGTAGTTGCTTGCTTCGGGCATGAGTTTACCCCTAGCAACACTAAGACGACTCCCGCCATGATCTTATGGCATAGCCGAACGTGGAGGATTACTAATGACAGATGGGGCTATCACCACCTACTGCCTACCTCTTCAATCCATGGATCTACGAGATATTCACTGGTGATTCCTAACCTAAGTACCATGCTTATGTTCTAAATAAAAACTCTAGTTGTTTCGAACACAAAACTACAACTGGAGCCTCTAATAAATTAAAGCGGTGAACCCACAAGTAACTACTTGTGCAAACTACTATGAATTGATAATCAAAATTGAATTGAATTCACAAAGGGCTTACTTGATTTGAGTACACCTATGTTGGGATACAAGTGTAGAAGAGGGACTTGACAAGCCCAAGCCTCCTTCTTCTAAACTTTCACCACACTCTCCTTCTACTTGGCACCCTCTAGGACTACTCTAAACCTTAGGAGTGGTACTCTATTCTAAGCTTTTGGTGTGTGTGTGTGTGAAGTGTAGGATCGTAGAGCACGTGAAAAGCTACCAGAGGGGGGTGAATGGTAGATTAAAAAATCTTACGCAGCGTAGACAATTAAATCCCAACCCCTTTGGCAGAAAAACGATATGTTAAAGAAATCATGTGTCAGACTAATATAAACGTGTTTCACTGTGAAAAAAGTGATAGATATCAGAGAGAATCATGTCACGAAGACGACATGAAAATAACCACTCAAATCCGTCGAGAGAAACTCAAGTTGCAATCGAAAGATCGAGCAAAGGTCAATCTGTTCTACAGAGTAAAAAACAGTTCTAGAATGCGGCAAAGAAACTCGTGTAGATTAAAAACCACAAATCCAATGACCGATAATTTTTTAAAGATGATAGATAATCAAGTTGTGAAGACAACCCAAAAAGAATCATGCCAAATGAAAGGTTGTGTTGTGCAGAAACTCTACGAGAAAAACTTGTCTGGAACAAGTCGGACGAACAAGGCACAAAAGATCCTTTAAAATACGAATTTTATTTAATAGAACACAAGAGCAACAACCCCAAATTCGTGCACCAAGAGCTCTGGCCTCCCTTCCTTATATAACCAGCCCTTAGGACAACCCAATCTCAACTAGGACTGTAATTCTACTCAAATCACGAATCAAAACTTTCCATAACTGGTTAGGACTCTTCTATACACAGATATAAGCAATCTTAAGACTTCCAAACACATTAGGAACGTATTCCACATTCCTAAAACAACCCAAATTCGTGACCCACACGAAATCCTATCATAACCAACTCAAAACCTTCCATATTTGATTCAAACACAACTCAGCCACAGCTTGAGCCCATAACCTAGTCAGTTGGACCTTTCCGACCAATTCTTTACGTCCACATCTCTTTATCACACCTCGGAACCATGTAGCCACGTCCATGCATTCCTTGTAAACGTGCAAAAATCTTCTAACAACGTCCACAATACCTTCATATGCATTTTTCTTGATTCATACATGTTGCGCGACCTCACAATCAACTCAACAACAATTCCTCATAAACTTGGTTGTTGAACCTCATCTTCTCCCTAAGACTAGTTCAATGGATCCCATCGCCAGCCATGTCTTGAAATCAAGCAACACCTGCACGTGAACAAACAACCAATACTTCCGAGCACAAGTCCTCGACTTGACTCTCGTTAGTTCTAAAACGACAACATCTTACGTGAGCACTTCACATAAGCATGTTTCAAACCATAGCAAAATGATATCAACCATATCAACCAAAACGCACCAAAAACTTAGAAAATGAATACTAAGCAATCTTTCCAACAATGTAAAGCAAGCTCGGAAAATTTCATAGAAAAAAATGGAACATTGCTATCAAGCTTCGAATCTTGCCTAAAGCTAACAGGAGCTAGAGCCGGCACTTACCAAAGCTAGTACAACCTAGCGCCGGAGCTTACCAAAGCTAGTACAACCTAGCGATGGAGCTTACCAAAGCTAGTACAACCTAGCGCCGGAGCTACAAAAACATGTCGGAGCTAACCAACATAAGTCGGACCTAGCAAAAACATATCGGAGCTTAACAAAGACATGTCGGAGCTAAAGTCGGACCTTGCTAAGAAGATGTTATGGCATCATTCAAAACTTTTATTGTCAAAGCCAATGTATTCAGTACACATAGGTCTCATAATCTCCCGTTGATGAATGCATTGGAAACACCACATAAGATCTGAACATTGGCTTATGCACATTAAAAGTTTTGAAAACAATTTCTCCCCCTTTGTAAAACAGAAATAAAATGAGAAAAATAAATTACCCCTTGAGAAGAATCGTGCCAAAAACAATTGTGAATATGTGCAATGTGTAATAAATTTCTCCCCCTTGCATACTTATCTTTAAAAATTCACATATTTATCTCTCACCCTTTGACAATGTATTCAACAAGGTTTATAAGATAAATTTAATTGTTATGAGCATATTATAACATATACATATAAAACAAAGATCATCCAAGTCATACTATCAAGTAACATACACTATCACAACAATGAAATACATAAAGTAGGTAAGCCATGCTAGAGATCAAATGTAATTTTCAATTTAGCATGTCATGATCTCACAAACTTAACTATTTCAAAACCTGAAAGCATGACACTTGTTGCTGCATTTTATTATTTTCAAAGAACAAATTTAGATCATATGATATTTGCAAGAGATTATATGCACATCTGACTTATTCTAACCAACCAAGCCAAGCCTATGTAATTTGACAATCAGAGGCTTAAGGACATGGTTTTAGTCATACACGACTTCTTCCAAGTTCATATCTATGTGCAATAATAAGCCATCTCAAAAGAAGAAGTGTGATGCATGCATATTCTCTTGATCTTTTATCATTTTTATTTGATCATAAAAGCTCAACATGTGAATAATTGATTGATTAATTTTTCATTATTAAAAGCACATGTGAGCATGCAACAAGTTCAAAACAGCAAGAAAGTTTTATCATGACCAGATTTAGCGTAAGTAATTATTCCAATTACTAGTCATGGCAAAAACTACAAAATGTATAACATGAGTAATGTAGTAAGAACTTTCATCATGTAAAAGGAATCAGAAAGTCACATATGTATGAAATACTATGCTCATGTTATTTTAAGTTCAGATTCACACATAGACTTCACGAGTTTCAAAACTCCCCCTCAATTTAAACCATGAGGATGCATAATCCATATTTCACTTTGAATGTAACAAAAATGAGTGAAATCCAAAGATTTTGTAAAAATGTCGGCCAATTGTTGTTCAGTATCTACATGGTGAAGCACAATGTTTCCTTTTTCAACATTATCACAAAGAAAGTGATACCTAATGTCAATGTGCTTAGTTCTTGAATGTTGCACGGGGTTTTTAGCAATGCAAATGACAATAGTTTTATCACAAAACAATGGAACACTATCTAGATCAACCCCATAGTCCTTAAGTGTTTGAACAATCCAAAGAATTTGTGAGCAAGCACTACCAGCAGCTACATATTCAGATTCGGCTATGGATTGTGCATCTGAGTTTTGTTTTCTAGAGGACCAAGCAACTATTGAATTACCAAGAAAATTACAAGCACCGGAAGTACATCTCCTATCAATCCTAGAACCTCCAAAATCAGCATCAGAAAAAGCTTTCAAAGTAATGGTACGCTGAGAAAATAATGCCAAATTCTTGAGTTCCATGTAAGTACCTGAAGATCCTTTTGAGGGCTTGACATGTGAAGCACGTGGAGAGGCTTGAAACCGTGCACAAAGACATACGCTGAATTGTATGTCCGGTCTTGATGCCGTGAGGTACAAAAGTGATCCGATTAGGCTTCTATATTCTTTTTGATCCACAAGTTCACCATCTTCATCAAGTTCAAGTGTTGTTGTTGTTCCCATTGGTGTCCGAAGAGGTTTGCTTTTGTCCATGTTGAAATGCCTTAGGTCTTTTGTATACTTCGTATGATACACAAAGGTATCCTCCTTGGTTTGCTTGATTTGCAGCCCCAAAAAGTACGTGAGTTCTCCCATAATACTCATCTCAAATTTTGAACTCATCATAGCTGAAAACTTGGACACAAGATCATGAGAAGCACAACCAAAGATAATATCATCCACGTACACTTGAACGAATAATTACTCATTGCAATGCTTAAGCACAAAAAGAGTTTTATCAACCTTGCCCATGGTAAACCCCTTTTTAAGTAAGAATGTTTTTAACCTATCATACCATGCTCTAGGGCCTTGTTGAAGACCGTACAAGGCTTTTGACAATTTGTAAACATGATTAGAAAAATCTGGATTTTCAAAACTCGGTGGTTTTTTGACATAAACCTCCTCATCTATGTAGCCATTAAGAAAATCACTTTTAACGTCCATTTGATATATCTTAAAACCTTTAGATGCAGCAAAAGCTAACATGATTCTTATGGCTTCTAATCTAGCAACAGGAGCAAAAGTTTTATCAAAATCTAGACCTTCAACTTGAGTGAAACCTTGAGCAACCAACCTAGCCTTATTCCTAGCCACAACCCCATCCTCACTTTGTTTATTTTTAAACACCCATTTAGTTCCATTTAAAGTGTTACCTTGAGGTGGAGGTACAAGTTTCCAAACATTATTTCTTTCAATATTTTCTAACTCTTCTTGCATGGCAACAATCCAAGATTCATTAGTGAGTGCGTGTGATATATCTTTGGGTTCAAAAGAAGCAACAAAAGCAGAATGAGCATGAGAGTTCGGATTGCAAAACCTGGACCATGTGACTCGTTCGTGCAAGCTTCCAATAATTTGTTTTGGGGGATGAATTTTGAGAACTCGGAGGGGAGTGGACACTTCACAAGCTTCTTCTTCTTCATGTTCATCACAAATCGATGAGCTTGTGACTTGAGGAGGATCTGAACCAGAAATGGTGGTCGTCGGTGCTGGTTGTGAATCAAAATCAGGATCTGGAACAATGTCATTATCTGCTGATTTTTGGGCAGCAGCACCACTTCTTCCTCATCTTCAACGAAAATGCTCCCCCCCCCTTGCGGATATGGATCCAGACCTGCAATGTTTGAGCTAGTACCTGTGCTATCTTCATCAAAAGACACCTCACAAGTCTCCACAATTTTGTTAGTGTCATGTAAAAGCACACGGTAGCCTCTAGTATGAGATGGATAACCAAGAAACATGCCATCCATTGATCTAGGTTCAAATTTATCAAGATTACAATGTTTCTTAACAAAGCATTTGCAACCAAAGAACCAAAAGTGTGTAACACTAGACCTATGTCCAAATCGGAGCTCATATGGCATTTTACCTAGCTTAGTGCGCAAGAAAACACGATTTGAGACATAACAAGCAGTTGCAATCGCATCAGCCCAAAATTTCCTAGGAGTTTGATATTCATCAAGCATAGTCCTAGCCTTCTCAACTAAGGTTCTGTTCTTTCTTTCTGCAACACCGTTTTGTTGAGGTACATATGGTGAAGAAAATTGATGATCTATTCCATTTTCAGCACAAAAGTGAAGAAAAAATTGATTTTTAAACTCAGTTCCATTATCACTTCTAATTGCTTTTAAAGATCCTGTGTGATCAATTGATAATCTAAGAAATAAAGTTACAAAGTGACTAAGAGCTTCATTCTTAGATGGCATAAAGTAAACCCAAGAGTTTCTAGAATAATCATCAACAATCACAAGAACATACCATTTACCTCCGAAGGATTGGACAGGTGAAGGTCCTACGGTGTCAAGGTGCAAAAGTTGACCCGGTTCAGTTGTCATGATCATTGTGAGAGGAGTATGTGAACCTGCAACCATCTTAGCATGTCTACAATAAGAGAACACAATTTCTTTGTCCCCTTTAAGCTTAGACAGCCCACGTATGCAATCAAGAGCACTAACACGCGTTAGATGATCAAAGCCTACGTGACCAAGTCTACGATGCCAAAAATATAAGTCCTTTGAATCATTAGCAACTAGACACCTATGCTTAGAGGAAGACATATCAAAATCAGCTTTAAAAACTCCTCCAAACCGAGACATGTTAAAAATAAGCTCACTATTTGAATTTACAACTTTGCAGCAATTTTTAGTGAAAATAATTTCCAGATTTTCATCTAGCAGTTGTGAAACAGAAAACAAGTTGTATTTCAGATTTCTAACAAGTGCCTAATCCTTAAAAGTGTAGTGATTATTTACTCTAACCAAACCCTTAGCAATTATAGGAGTTGAAGAATTATCGGCAAAAGTAACATTCTCTACACGTGACTCAAAATAGAGGGAGGAGAACCATTCTTTGTTACCAGTCATGTGGCGTGAGCAACCTGAATCCACAATCCAAATGTTCTCCTTCCTCAAGCGTGTAACCTACATAGAAGCACAATACGTCGATGACTCAATACTGGGGTTATTCAAAAGGCATTTAGGAATCCAGTACTGAGTCACACAATGTCCAGCAGGAATAACACGCGAAAGCTGAGATAAAACAGCGGGTTTATGAGCCAAAGCTTGAGGATTTTTGTACCCAACTACTATCCTACGAGATGTTACATGTGTAGCACAATAAACAGTAGGTTTGGGAGCAACATTTGCATCTTTTTGACTCATTACAGCAGATTGCATGTTCCTATCATTCGGTTTAGCAAGTGCAACAAATTTTACATGAAAGTTATGAGATCTAGCAATCATTCTTTCCTTTTTCTGTTGTTTAGCTAGTCTATAACAAAAATCTATGACATGACCATCTCTACCATAGTAGGTACAGTGAATTTCAACATTGTGTTCATGTCTAGATGAGCAAGCAACATTTTTATTTGAAACCGAATGAGACAATAATCCTGCAGATTTAAAACCCACTTCTTTTTTTTTGGAACTGTTTGAATCAAACCACTTCCTAATGAATTTACAATTTTAGGTGGATGTTCCTTAGCATGAGCATGACAATCAAAACCTAAACCAGTTTTATCATTACAAGTCTTGGAAGAATTCAGCAGCAAGTTTAGGTTCTTATTCCCATTACAAAACCGATCTAATGTCCTATGCATGTCATCATGTTTATTGGACAGATCAAGGCAATTTTCACATGAAGTTTTTCCTTTTAATTTGCAATTAGAACAATATTAAACTTCATGAGAATGTAAGACATTGTTCAATATAGAAATTTCATTCATAGCATCTTGTAGTTTCTTATAAAGATCATCACAAATAGAACAATGCAAAACAATTGTAGAACAGCTAGCATCTTTCAAGATTTATTCATTAAGTGCAGCAAGCTTTCTATTCTTTTCAATTTCTAACTCAAGTTTATCAAGTGTGGATGTGCGCGCACTTCTTAATGAGGACAATTGTTAATATATTAAATCACATGAGGGGCATGCATCATCACTAGGAATCAAGTATTTAAACGGTTGATTTCAGATTCTAGTGATTCAATTTTAGCAGCACTATCCCTAAGCTTTTTGTCGTTTTTCTTAACTATAATAGTGGAACGAGAAATAGCATCACACATTTCTTTGCAAGTAGAACATACCTCTTCATTGTCGTTGTTGTGTTCTGCATCCTCCATAATTGATCTTGATTTGCCCGCCATGAAGCACAAGTTTGACAAATCATCTTCATCTTCGTCACTTCCAATGTCCACATCACTTGAGCCATGTTCTTGAAGTGCGGTGATGAAACTGTTTATCATCTTGCGTCCTATAGTACCCTTCTTTTTCTTGTTGGAGTTTCCAGAGGTGGTCTTGACCTTGTTCTGCTTTTCCTCACGGGTGGAAGGACCTGAATGATTAGGGCATTCCGTATGAAAGTGTCATGTCTTACCACATTCAGAACAGCGCTGAGGTCAGGAGCTTCCTCTCCTTCTAGTTAACATATTTTGCAATGCTTTTGAGAATCTAGTAGAGATGAGTGCTAACTCCTCTTCTGGAAATTCCTCGATCTGCTACAGGGTTTGTGAGGATAACAAAGCAAGAGTATTGCAAGAAAATGATTGGCCGGAGCTAGGCATATCACGTTGAGAAACAAATGTAAGAGACTTGTTGGGGTTCTTACATGATATTATGTCAATTTCATGAGTTTTTAACTTGGAATATAGCACATCTAAAGTAAGTGTACTCATGGCAGTAGATTCACGAATAGATGTGACTTTCATGTCCCAAATTGACATATCTAATGCACTTAACAATTGCCTAGCATTTTCAGCATCTGAAAAATTAACATTGACACTACGCAAGTTGTTGAGAATTTTATTAAAGCGAGCAAAAAGGTCATCAATAGACTCACCGGGTTGCATCTCGAAGCGCATGTACTCTTTCTTGAACATGTCTTGCCTCTACTCCTTGATCGTGTTGGATCCTTCGTGGTGGTCACAAAGTGCTTTCCACACATCGTATGCAGATCGGAGGTGTGCAACACGGTCGAAGTTGCTTTGAGTCAATCCTTATATGATAAAGTTCTGAGCCTTGTTGTTGTTGTCGACATCTCTCGAATTTGTAGCTGTAACTTGATCATTTGATGGTACTTCATAAGGCTTTTATACCTTCTCCCATATTGCAAAGCCTTGAGCCTCGATGAAGGCTTCCATACGTGCCTTCCAAACCTGAAAATCAATACCACTAAACACACAAGGTTTGGCGGAGTATTTCTCCATGATGATTAGTCAAAAAACATGTGCAAATCACAACAATTAGAGCACTGCGGCCCTGATACCAATTGTAGGATCGAAGAGCACGTGAAAAGCTACCAGAGGGGGGTGAATGGTAGATTAAAAAATCTTACGCAGTGGAGACAATTAAATCCCAACCCCTTCGGCAGAAAAATGATTTGTTAAATAAATCGAGTGTGAGACTAATCTAAACGTGTTTCACAGTGACAAAAGTGATAGATATCAGAAAGAATCAAGTCACGAAGATGACACACCAATAATTACTCAAATCCGTCAAGAGAAACTCAAGTTACGATCAAAAGATCGAGCAAAGGTCAATCTGTTCTACCGAGTAAAAAACAGTTCTAGAACGCTGCAAAGAAACTCATATATATTAAAAAACACAAATCCAATGACCAGGAAATTTTTACTGATGATAGATAATCAAGTGTTAAGACAACACAAAAAGAATCACGCCAAATGGATCTGTAAAACTCGAGTTATGATAAAACTACCGATGAAAGGTAGTGCTGTGCAGAAACTCGATGAGAAAAACTTGTCTGGAACAAGTCGGGCGAATAAGGAACACAAGTTCCTTTCAACTACAAATTTTATTCAATAGAACACAAGAGGAACAACCCCAAAGTTGTGCACCACGATCTCTGTTCTCCCTTGCTTATGTAACCAGCCCTTAGGCCAACCCAATCTCAACTAGGACTCTAATCCTACTCAAATCACGAATTGAAACTTTCCATAACTGATTAGGACTCTTCTATACAAAGATAGAATCAATCTTAAGACTTCCAAACACATTAGGAACGTATCCCACATTCCTAAAACAACCCAAATTCGTGACCCACACGAAATCCTATCATAACCAACTCAAATCTTTCCATATTTGAGTCAAACACGACCCATCCACAGCTTGAGTCCATAACCCAGTCGGTTGGACCTTTCCGACCAATTCTTTACGTACACATCTCTTTATCACGCCTCGGAACCATGTAGCCACATCCATGCATTCCTTGTACACGTGCAAACATCTTCTGATGACAGACACGATACCTTCATATGCATTGTTCTTGATTCATACATGCTGCGCGACCTCCCGATCAACTCAACCACAACTCCTCCTGAACTTGGTTGTTGAACCTCATCTTTTCCCCGTGACTAGTTAAATGGATCCCGTCACTAGCCATGTTTTGAACTCAAGAAACACCTGCACATGAACAAACAATCAATACTTCTGAGCACAAGTTCTCGACTTGACTCTCGTTAGTTCTGAAACTACAACATCTTACGTGACCACTTCACATTTTGAACTCAAGAAACACCTGCACATGAACAAACAATCAATACTTCCGAGCACAAGTCCTCGACTTGACTCTCGTTAGTTCTGAAACTACAACATCTTACGTGAGCACTTCACATAAGCATGTTGCAAACCATAGCAAAATGATATCAACCATATCAACCAAAACGCACTAAAAACCTAGAAAATGAATACTAAGCAATCTTTCCAACAATGTAAAACAAGTTCAATACATTTCACAGAGGAAGCAGGAACATTGTGATCAAGCTCCGAATCTAGCCTAAAGCAAACCGGAACTTGAGCCGGAGCTTACCAAAGCTAGTACAACCTAGCACCGGAGCTTACCAAAGCTAGTACAACCTAGCGGTGGAGCTTACCAAAGCTAGTACAACCTAGCGCCGGAGCTAGAAAAACATGTGAGAGCTAACCAACAAAAGTCGGACCTAGCAAAAACATATCGAAGCTTAACAAAGACATGCCGGAGCTAAAGTCGGACCTTGCTAAAAAGATGTTATGGCAGCATTCAAAACTTTTATTGTCAAAGCCAATGTATTCAGCACACATGGGTCTCACATGAAGTGTGGTGTGGGGTTCTATCGAAGTGTTAGAGCGACACTTCCCCCAGATCTGCTAAGGAGCAGCCCGCGGAGGTTCATTGTTCGGCGGGGCTTAGGCCTCAATCAAGTGTACTAGTGGATGAGAATATGAGGCAGTGGTTTTTATGTGGTTCGGGTGGCAAGGAGCGTAACACCCTACTCCACAGTAGATGGCATTGCTAGTATGTGTGTATGCGTGTGTGTGATATGGGGATTCGATGTCTGGTCCTTTGTAACGGTGGCGGTCCGAACCTTTTATAGACAAGGTCAAACGCCTTACAAGTGCGGTCTTGGGGTCTGACATGTGGTCTCGGGGCAATCTTATCCCAAAGATCTAAGGATTTTCGTATAAGCTTCCTCTGAGTGTGGCAGCGAATACTCGCCGTCTTGCCCACGCGCCGTTGCTGACGGTGGTAGAAGGTGTCCCGTCAGCCTGTCTTGTTGCGGCAAGCTACACACTTGGCTAAGTAGGGTAGGCCTGCGGGGACTTTACTATGACGCGATTGGTCATAGCAGTCTCTGACCGTTGGCATGCCCCACATCATCCGTCGAAGGTTGTTGCGGATCTTCAATGCTTGACTGGAGTGGAGCGCACCATCTTTTAACACCCGCACCTTACCGTTTAGGGCGAGCTGTGAAACACGTGGTGGCATCGGGGTAGGTCCTCGGCGGGGAGGCTAGCCCCGGTCCTTCGTGACGCGTTGCAGCTTTGGGCTCCCCAGGGTATGTGGCAGCTCTGTGCTTTCCCCGAAGGGAGGGTGCTCAGTCCGGCCCTCCAAGCTACGCGGCAGCTATGGAGCTCTCTGCCAAGGTTGGGCAAGGTCCCGTCCCAACACGTGGAATTTTGGGATGCTGTCTCTCCTGAGGGTCCAAATCCCGTTCTCCGGGTTCCACATGGTAGCACCGGGGCTAGATCTTGTGGGAGGATGAGGCCTCAGCACCTTCGGGACATGTGGCACCGTTGGACATTCCTCGGTGTCTTCATCTTGCGTGCGAGGGTACCCAGCCTACAAGGTACCGACAGTGGCCCCTAGTTCCACCTTGGGGCAAGATGGAGAGCCCAAAAGTGGAGCCCTTTCCTTGTTTTCCCACACCATGCTTTGAATTTTGTCTTGGACAACTGAAAGTGGTGTGTGCTTCTTCCAATTGTCACCATGCGCCGTCCTCCGGTTTGAGAGACTACGACGTCGGGATCTTTGCATGCCATAATATCTCCAGCACCTTTAATTGTGGTAGTTCCCGATGCAGCTTATAACACCTTTCTTGCTCTGCCATTATGGGAGTTGCCTCAACGACTCCCCCTGGCAGCTGACTGAGTGGGCCAGTTCGTAAGAGTGGGGAGGAAGGACCCGCTGTCATGGATGCCTTGTGTTGAGTGGTTTTGTCTGATCCATTGCTTGGAGTACTCAGGCGTCGCGGAGATGATCAAAATGGAAAACATGTGCTAGAGGGAACGGTTCCTTCCTTACTCAAACCCCGCAACCTAAGTTTTCCCCTTCTTCCTCGAGCGCCCGAACCTTCTTCACCCTTTTGCCAAAGCACTCACCTTAGCTCGCTCCAATGGCTTCCCTGCTGCCTCCTTCTCACTTTCGGTCAGCTAGAGATCTGGTGCGACGAGGCGGATCCTTGGCTGGGCGGCTTTAGAGTGTGGATGGTTGATCCGCTATGAGTCTCCCGATCTCTCGAATCTGTGTGAGGATGAGACTGTTCTCTTCGTCGTCTAAGCCACTGCTGGGTTCGCACTACCGTTGTCAAGGTTCTTCCTTGCACTGGGGGAGTATGGGTTGCAACTTCACCACCTATCGCCGAACTCCATCGCCTTGGTGGCTGTGTTCATCCACCTATGCGAGGTGTTCGTGGGCTGCCCGCCCACGGTGGAGCTGTTTCGGCATTTCATCATGATGAAGACAGATGGAAGGAGCAGAACGACTCAAGTCGGGGCCTACTTCTTCTTCCATAAAGACAATACCTCCCGGGGTTACATCTCCTCATTCAAAGGGGGCAAATGGAGCGACTGGAGGGATGACTGGGCGATTGTGAGGACAGACGTGCATCCCTTGCTGAAGATCCCGTCCGGCAGTCCAGGCTCTGACCCTACCATCTGGGAGGCATCCCATGGGTTACCAGAGGAATATCGTCCCACCCTGAGGAGGATCCGGTTCTTGGATAGCAAGGGCTTGTCCTCAATGATGGTTGTTGACGGCTGTTATATACCAATTTCATCCGTCAATTTAACTCAATTATGTGATGGATTTGTCATTTCTTGCACACATCACCTTTCTATCAAACCCAATTCCACTTGGACTTGGAGAAATATGTTTATGCAACATTTTATTTAGGAAATGAGGAAATGTAGAGGGACCAATCCTATAAAATGTCATCCCACTAATCAGGCGACGACACGTGGCATCCCATGGATCAAATGGCCCACAAACAGAAATATCCGAGGAGATCCAACGGTGTATCACACATATACATCAAGGGGGCCCACCTGGTAGCCACCTGGAGGAAGCACTCCGTGTTTGGAGTGCTGACCAGGTCGGCCGAACCCCTGGTTCGGCCGACCTCTTCCTGGAACCAAACGCGGTCCAACGACGCGTGTTGGCTCGTCCTGGCATGAATGAGTCAATGGTGACTGATTCGTGCGCTTTTGGTGGCAGGAACCGACCTCAACATTAGTATAAATAGGACCCCCTACCCCTCACTTCAACGCACACCATCTCTATTGTATACACTATCATCCATAGTCTTAGAGGAGTTATGTTCTAGAGAGGAGAGTCTCTAGTCCCATGTCCAAATTGGGAAAGGAGTAAGGAGTCTCTCTCTTCGCAATCCTACATTGTGAAAGGTATGACTCATGTATTATTTCTTGTATTTTTGACTTTATGCATAATAAAGATAGTATCTTTAGTCTCTACTTATACATATACTTCGGCAAAGCCTTTCTTGTTTGATTGTGGAGTCCAGGTATGTGGAAGGTATAGCTTCTATGACTGTTTCATCATGAACATATCTCATTATTATAGAACCTATAGACCCCCACTATAGTCTAGTTAATTATAGCATAACTAGGTTAGTATGGATAATTATGTTGTGTATAAACATTGGTTCAATGATGATTCAATTCATTGCCTTAGGATGGATCGTGCCTAGGCTCTTAAGGTAATTAATTAGTATGCTAGCATGGTGCTAGGATAGCTAAGTAGCATTGGATGTCTCGTAGACCCACGGATTGAAGAGTTAGGCAGTAGGTGGTGACAGCCCCATCTGACCTTTATAATCCTCCACGTTCGGCTATGCCACAGGCTCTTGGCAGGAGTCGCCCTAGTATAGCTAGGGGTAAGCCTGTGCCCGATGTGTTGAACCACATAACATAAGTATTCACTTTATTGATCTATTTTATGAATAATTAGTTTAGACTATGTATATGTACAATAGAGCATAGTAAGAGTACCTCCATAACTCTCAACCTTAACTAACCTCTAGGATCCTCTTATCCCCCTTATACTTCAAAGCTTTTGTGTGTGTCATACTACCTCCACTATTATTTTATCCATCCTTACTAAATTCTTTCCTAGATATTTCTACCTTTTCCACTCGATGATTGTTATATCTCTTCCCTGCCTTCCTTTGGGATCAAATAAATGACACCCTTGGGAATACTGTTAAGGGGAAATGCTACAATGATACCTCCGTGTGCTTGGAGAATTCACTCTGTGATCCAATAGAACCATTAAGAAGCATTTCTGACACATCAGTTGGAGATGGTTAGTTAACGGTGCATAAGTAATACCAACAAGCATTTCTGGTGCCATTGCCAGGGATGATTTCTTAGTATATCTTAGGATCCGTCAACAAGCATTTCTGGCACCGTTGCCGGGGAAGGCAAATAGATTTATAACATGAGTAAGTGAATAGGATAGGACCATGGGTAGGATTTTAGTTGGATAAACATTCTTTGTTTTCGCATTTTAAATGTGAAAACAAGGTAGTGTATGTCTGGTTTCTGCCTGCTGGAAAACATTGTTCAAGATCCCGAATCTCTTCTGAGAGACTGACCCCGTGTTGTTACTCTTTAGAAGATTCGAGTGGCAAGGAAAGCCAGCATTTTTGTACAAACAATACAAACGCCAATGGCTCAAAAGACCCTTTGTGAGTTCTTAGCTCCCTGTGCTAACAATGTGCCTATTGGGCCCACTATTAACAAGGGAGATGTGAACTTCAAGATTAAAACTGGCCTTATCACTATGGTGCAAGCCAACCCATTCTGTGGGAAGGCTAACGAGGATGCAAGTGCTCACCTACAACAATTCCTTGAGATCTGCAGCACTTTTAAAATCAAGGACGTGTCTCTGGATGCAGTCCGTCTGAGACTGTTCTCGTTCTCCCTCCTTGGGAGAGCAAAACAGTCGTTCTACTCGAACTAAAGTGCTGTAGACACTTGGGAGAAATTTTCTACGACATTCCTTGCCAAATTCTTCCCGTTGGGCAAAACCAATGCCCTACGTGGAAGGATTTTCAGCTTTCAGCAAGAGCCCAAGGAATCTATTCCCGAGGCATGGGAAAGGCTTCAGGAGTACATCCTTGCCTATCCCCACATGGGATGGATGACTGGCTCCTTATTCAAAACTTCTATAACGAGTTGATCCCATCAGCTCGTGACCATTTGGATGCTGCTGCTGGAGGAGCCTTATTCTCATTAACTGTGCCAAAAGCTAAAGATATTATTGAGAAGATGGTGTCCATCATGGGATGGAACGATGAGCGTCTCCATACCCGACAGCGAGGCATGCACACCTTGAAGGAGGTGGAAATGATTGCTGCAAAATTGGACCTCCTAATGAAGAAGATTGATGGACAAGCCAGTGGTGAATTGTCCGGCAATGCCTATGCCCTAGATTCGCACATCACGTGTGAAGTCTGTGGCAACACGGATCATATGGGCAATGATTGCCCAGAAACTCATGAGGATGCCCTATACCTCACCAACAACGGAAATTACAACAACAATGACTATTGTCCAAGAGGTCAAGGGTGGGGTCAACAACGCCCATTCTCTCAAGGTGGGTATAACAACAATGGCAACCCTGGAAATCAGCCCAACTTGAGAGAACTTGCCATTAGCCAGCTTAAGATCAACGATGCCCTATCCAAGAAGCTGTCAACTAATGACAAGACCCTAGAAAACATTAATGCATAGATGGAAGGACTATCTCCAACCCTCAAGAATCAAATGAGCTTCTACAAGATTCTTGAGACTCAGTTGGCTCAGCTGGCAGCTGCTATTCCTCCAATGGAGAATGGTAAGATGCCAGGCCAGCCAGAACCCCCGACAGAAAACGTCAACATGATTTCCCTATGGGAGAGCAACTGGCAGAAGGACCTCGGATGTCCTACCATTTCATTCTCAATTAGGGCCCACCACTTTGACAAGACACTTTGTGATCTGGGAGTAAGTGTTAGTGTGATGCCCAAGGTTGTGTTCGACCAGCTAACTTCACAAAGCTGACTCCAACACCAATGCAGCTAGAACTGGCCGACTCTTCAGTCCGTTATCCAGCGGGTATTGCTGAAGACGTCCCGGTGAAGATCCAGGACTGCTTCATACCCGTGGATTTTGTGGTTCTACACATGGACACTGAGAAAGATACACCACTCATTCTTGGGCGTCCATTCCTAAGCACTGCAAAAGCTAGTATAGATGTGGGAGCTGGAGAAATCCACTTCCATATCAATGGCAAGGAGGAAAAGTTTAACTTTTGGCCAAAATCAGAACAATGCTCCATGATTCGAATCAAGTATGTCCCGAATGATAAACACATCAGAGAGGACGAAGTCACACCTCCAAAGGTGGACTCAATCATTGCATTCATGAGAAGACTAATCTATGAGGAGAATCCGTCATTTCGACCACGCCGATATCCAAAGACGACATAATCGTCTAGACCTTCCTGAAGGCCCAAGTCCACCAAGCCACTAAAGAAGGAATGGCGGAAGAAGCAAGACAAGCCGTCCGAGACCATCTCTCCGGGCCCGGATGTGAAATGAAGATGGAGGAATGTCCATATCATCAGGCGGTGGCGAGACCTACGCCAATAGGTTAAATTGGTAGTTATCCCACTTTATTTTTTCTTTCCTTCTTTTTCCACCCCATTTGGATTTTTCCCATTGGATATTTGATTTTCCCTAACAAGTTGAGAATCTTATATTCTCAACTATCATTTTTCATTCTTTCTATTCAAAAGAAAATTTTTTATTGGATATGAAAAGTGTGTTTATTTGAAAAACAATTTTTTCTGAGCTGCACATGTGGCATTTCACCAACGTGCTAACTTTATAGCCGTTGGGGAGCCATTTGCCAAAAGGGGAAACAGGGGGCCACCTGTCAGGTCGGCCGAACCCCCTGGTCGGCCGAACAGGGAGTGTAGCCAAATTGGCTCCCCTTCCTCCAATGGCTACATTTTGAACCCCAAGTGACCGTTGGAAGGTGCACCTTATAAATTGTGGCCGTGAAGAGCACTTCTCTTCACACACCACATCATTTTACACCTCCCCATGTCACTCTCTATCTCACCTTGTTTTTCTTGCTCTTCATTGCAACACTCTTGCTCAAATCAATCTCCAAAAATATTTTCTTTTGTTTGCATTTGCATTTTACACTCAAGCTTTCAAGAGTAGAAAATCGTTGAGAGTTTTGTTTTCCAAACATCGCTTCTTTTTGGATTTTTCTCGCCTTGTTTTGTTCTTGCTTGTTGAACTCAAAAAGACATGAAGAGGTTGTTCAGAAAGAGGAAGGGGGCTGCAAGCTCAAGCCATGTTGATGGTTCTAGTGCATGCCTCTCTTCCATGTGTACAAGCCCAAGGAGGAGAAGTGTGTGTGAGGACACTCCCATGGAAGAAAGAGGCAACCCACAACAACTTCATCATGACAACGACCTCGACATACGAAGCGAAGTTGAAGATCAAGCACGCAGGCTTCTCCAAGATCGTGAGTTCCGCCACACCAAGGCATACAATCCACATTTGATCTCCAAAATAGGTATGGACTCTGAATTTCTTTCCATTTGGCATGCAGTCGGATTTGATGACTTTGCATCACGCCTTCTCACTATCCAATTCCTTTGCACGCTAAGAATAGGATCTGATGGTATTTCTTTTAGATTATTTCAAAAAGAATACAACATCCTATGGAAAGAATTAGGTAGCATCCTAGGCTTCCATAAATGATGTTCGTTAGATTTAGACAATTTGCCTAAGTTTAACAAACAGAGTTTTTGGCATGAGCTAACTAGTGAGGTCACATGTAGGGCTCCTAGGAATAGCCACGTCCAAAACCCTACCTTACGCTTCATGCATAGATGGGTGGCTATGACTATGTTCCCTAGGGGAGATGTTAGGGTTGTGCAAGATGATGAATTGAAAATTTTGTTTGCCATGACTAAAAAGATAAAAGTTGCTCCAGTAAAAGCCATGATGATACAATGGTTAGATTACATTTCAAAATCAGGACCAATTGAATGCACTTCATTGATTACTCATATTGCTAATAGGGTAGCAGCACATAAATACTCTTCATTTGAATATATTGAAACTGAAAGAGAATTAATTGATGAAGTCTATTTAGTGCAAGGACATACCCTTAAGCATGGTCAAGATGGGTCCTTCATATCTTTCTATCCCGGCTTTGTCAATGAAATTCGGTTACCTAACCCGGATTTTCATTTTGTACAAATGCCGGAGGCTAACCATTAATCTTCTTCCCCTTGAGGAAGCAAGAAGAAGTAATATCTCTCGCAAGGTAACAAGGAATCGTGCGAGGGCTGCAGCCACAGGCATGCCACCGATAATCTCTTCGGTCCATGAATACCAAGAGGAAGAGAACTCAATGGGTTATGAGCCCGGATGGACTCAACCTCCGACGTATGAGACTAGGGGATCATCTTGGCAATAATGGCAAAGGGATCCACCCTTATCCTCTTCAAGATCTAGCAGCTTGCCCCCAACATCCATGAGAGGACGTCGTTCCTTTTCGGCTAGAAGTCATCATGACTATAGCCAAGGAATGACGGACCTCACTAGACGTATGGGAGAACTTGAAGTAAGAACGGGTGACATCTACAACACACTCCAGGAGCATGTTCAAAGTACCCAGGATTGGCAACAACACATGGATGCTCAATTCAACAACTTTAACCGACGCTACAACAACAACAAGACGATCTTGCAGCATACTTCTGTCATCAAGGGTTCAACCATTATCACGGAGGTAGTTGAAGAACAAGCTTGGGGGAGGACCCCCACTTGAGGTAACATGTATCACATTCCTTGCATATTTATTTTCCATCCATCCATCATCCACCTTGTATTTAAAAAAAATAATATAGGTTGATTTGCTTTCATCAAATAAAGATGTGCGGTAAGAATGATTTAGAGTTCACATAGATGAAATAATGAATAGTTGCTCTATTTTATTTTCCTAAGTCTCTATTTTACAACTTGATACTCTCCGAATATTGCTTTCATTGGTTTGAATTACTTTTACCTTGATTTGGAAGTCGTGGTTAGCAAAAGCTTGATCTAATTCTAGGTTGCTTCAAGACTAGAATTGGTAATAGGGCTGCTAGTCCTAGTTTGAAAGAAAAGCATAAGATTTCTGGAGAAATTCTAAAAAGATTTATGTTTCCCTCAATTGATTGGAAATACCTACCAAAGCCATATGATGTTTATACATAGACAAAACTTTATGCATATGCTATTTGCTTTCACATTGAGCCTAGTCAAACTAGTATAGACCTATGTGAGAAATCATTCAACTCTTTTTGAATTCAAGACTTCACTTGCACATGCTATACTTCTACACTAGAAGTAAGCAAAACGTCCATCATATCCACCATACCACAATAAAAAGAGAAACTCCATGTTATTCATATTTAGCACACTTTTCAAAATTCATTGCAAAGAAAGGGAGTGGAAGACATGGTTACAAAAATGAAAAAAAAGGGCATGCTTACATCATAAGAATGAGAAAAAAATAGAAGAAAAGTAGCCATGTTTCATCCCCGCAAAAGAAAGAGATATTAAACCAAAAAGGAGTTATCTCAAGTATCCACATCCACTTCCACACCATCACACATGCACTAGTCTTGAATCAAAATGTTTTGATTTGAATTCTCCTAAGGCCTACCCTTTTGACTTAGCAATATATGTGATGCAAATATGCCTACTTACATTCCTTACCAAGCTCCACATACAAGCCATCCTCAATGAGTAGGAATAGTAGAGGTACAATACTTTGGTGAGGAAATATTTTCACTATCCATAAAGGAGTGACTGAGAGAATCAAATTGATGTACTTAATATCTAAACTGAAGTCTCCGGGATTTAAGTGGAACTTGATTTCTACACTATGTTTGCCCCATTTGCTATTCTACCTTTCAACTACTCATGAATATGAGAAAGCATAAGCCCCATGATAACTTAAGAAGGGTAGAGTATCATAGCCAATTTCTGCAGTACTAAGTAGAGTATCTTGTTGTGCATTAGATACTTTTGAAAATAAGACATTGTAGCAACTCCTAATCATCAAACTAAAGTCCTGACTTTGCTCGGGATGAGCAAAGGATAAGCTTGGGGGAGTTTGCTGACGGCTGTTATATACCAATTTCATCCGTCAATTTAACTCAATTATGTGAAGGATTTGTCATTTCTTGCACACATCACTTTTCTATCTAACCCAATTCCAGTTGGACTTGGGGAGATATGTGTATGCAGCATTTTATGTATGAAATGAGGAAATGTAGAGGGACCAATCGTATAAAATATCATCCCACCAATC
Source organism: Tuctoria greenei (assembly GCA_036927565.1). Classification (NCBI taxonomy): domain Eukaryota; kingdom Viridiplantae; phylum Streptophyta; class Magnoliopsida; order Poales; family Poaceae; genus Tuctoria; species Tuctoria greenei. Next base: position 114,258,218 of record JAYESD010000005.1, read on the forward strand.
AGGGAACGACACGTGGCATCCCATGGATCAAATGTCCCACAAACAGAAATATCCGAGGAGATCCAACGGTGTATCACCCATATACATCAAGGGGGCCCACCTGGCAGCCACCTGGATGAAGCACTCCGCGTTTGGAGTGCTGACCAGGTCGGCCAAACCCCTAGTTCAGCCGACCTCTTCCTGGCGCCAAACGTGATCAAACGACGCGTGTTGGCTCCTCCTGGCTTGAAGGAGTCAATGGTGACTGATTCGTGCGCTTTTGGTGGCGGGAACCAACATCAACACTAGTATAAATAAGACCCCCTACCCCTCACTTCAATACACACCACTTGAGCTTCATCTCTATTGTATACACTATCATCCATAGTCTTAGAGGAGTTAGGTTTTAGAGAGGAGAGTCTCTAGTCCCAAGTCCAAATTGGGAAAGGAGTAAGGAGTCTCACTCTTCCCAATCCTACATTGGGAAAGGTATGACTCATGTATTCTTTCTTTCATTTGTGACTTTATGCATAATAAAGATAGTATCTTTAGTCTCTACTTATACATATACTTGGGCAAAGCGTTTCTTGTTTGATTGTGGAGTCCATGTATGTGGAAATTATAGCTTCTATGACTGTTTCATCATGAACATATCTCATTATCATAGAACCTATAGACCCCCACTATAGTCTTGTTAATTATAGCATAACTAGGTTAGTATGCATAATTATGTTGTGTATCAACATTGGTTCAATGATGATTCAATTCATTGCCTTAGGATGGATTGTGCCTAGGCTCTTAAGGTAATTACTTAATATGCTAGCATGGTGCTAGGATAGCTAAGTAGCATTGGATGTCTCGTAGACCCACAGATTGAAGAGGTAGGCAGTAGGTGGTGACACCCCTATCTGTCCTTTGTAATCCTCCATGTTCGGCTATGCCACAGGCTCCTGACAGGAGTTGCCCTAGTATTGCTAGCGCTAAGCCCGTGCCCCATGTGTTGAACCACATAACATAAGTATTCACTATTGATCTAGCTTATGAATAATAAGTTTAGACTATGTATATGTACAGTAGAGCATAGTAGGAGTACCTCCATAACTCTCAACCTTAACTAACCTCTAGGATCCTATTACCCCCCTTAGGCTTGAAATTTTTGTGTGTGTCATACTACCTCCACTATTATTTTATCCATCCTTTCTAAATTCTTTCCTAGATCTTTCTACCCTTTCCACTTCACGATTGTTATATCTCCTCCCTGCCTTCCTTTGGGGTTAGATAAAAGACACCCTTGGGAGTACTCTTAAGGGGAAATGCTACAATGATACCTCCGTGCGCTTGCATAATTCACTCTGTGATCCAATAGAACCATTAACAAGCATTTCTGACACATCAGTTGGAGATGTTTAGTTAATGGTGCATAAATAATACCAACAAGAATTTTTGGTGCCGTTGCCAGGGATGATTTGTTAGTATATCTCAAGAGTCATGAACAATGGTGTTGGTAGACTTCTTGCTCTGCCACACCGCCCCTCTCCACCAACGTCTGTACTGGGCCTGGGTTTACAACGGCAAATGTGATGAATGTTGGATGGGTCCGGACACCTCGACTCTCAAGATGTTGGATGAGATGGTGAAAACTGTGACCTCCAACGTTGTTGACGATGACCACGTATCCATTCCTGATAACTATCAGCCGCTCCACATGACCACCGACATGAGGATTGAACTGCGGAGCTCGATGTCGAAGGTCAACGTGCTCGGCCTTGCTCGCCTGCATCTTGAAGACACTGCTGGCGCTTCGGGAGTCCTAAAGCGTTGTCGTGAAGCTGCACATCCAGGGTCGGGATCTTCCTCGCGTCCTTCGGCAAGGGCAGAGGAAGAGCCCTCAACTACTTTTGATAGGGCAGAGGTCAGCCACTCAGCGGCAGCTCCGGAGCCGAGAAAGCATTCCCGCACACTGGTCATGCACTCTGCTACCTCTATGTCAAAGAAGCGGAAGCTATTTCGGGGGGGCGGTACTCCCATCTCCCATCACTAGGGAGTCGACAGGGCTGATGCTTCTGTGGTAGACTTAGCCTTTGATTCCAGCAGTGGCCCTGGTTCCGTAGGAGGTGCCAAGGGGCCTGCGTTGACGCCGACATCGGTTGGTCGCGAGTCGGTACCAGAGACAGTGGTGCCGGCCTTGTCGTCAAGTCCCGGTGACCTTGATCTATTACACAATGTGGGAGCCCAGGGTCATTGGAGCGGCTCGACTCACTGGTAAGTCGCGGCTTCTCTCCTATGCTATTTCTCTTATTTCCTTTTTTGTTCTCGACAAAGATTTATCTTGGTTTCTCAGGGCTTTGTGTACCAATTTGGTGCCCTTGGTGCTTCTAGACGTGGGCTTGATAGCTATTGCCCTCACGGCATTGGAACGGGGTCTGCCGCGCCACCTCATACGCACGAAGGTGCATTGGCCTTAGGTGGCACTGATGACTCTACACCCCTGTCCGTTGAGGCAGGTGTGGCAGAGGTGGTGCCAAGCCTGGCAGTGACAGGCGAGGAGGTGCCCAGCGCGGAGGTGCCGGGCGATAAGGTGCTCGGCGCGGAGGAGGCTACCTTGGTCGTGGTTGCCTCCCGTGGTTGGGCTGACTCGCTGGTCGTTCAAGCAGCATTGGTGTCTTACGTCATCGGCGCGCAGCGTGGCAACTCGCCACCGGCTATCGGCGACACCCTTGTAGTGGAGAAGGGAACTTCAACGACGGCCTGCGGCATGGCGGTTCTCGGGCTCCGGCTGAGGAAGCTTCCGATCCCCGGGAGGTTGTGTCTGCTGCGGCGTCGGTAGGAAGGACCGAGGGGCAGTTGTCAGGGGCGATCATTGAACCAATCCCTCTCGCCGACGCTGTTGTCGTGGCTCAGTCCATCTTGCGCCAGACGCATGCTGCTTTTACTTGAGAGTGGGATCAACTTGCAGAGGAGGGCGCTTGGTGAAGCTGGTTAACGCCAAGAACAAAGAGCTTGAGGTGAAGGCATGGAAGGCCCATTTTGCCGCCGATGCGCACCTGAAACTGTACGTGGATCAGCGGCTGGAGTTGGTCTGCCGTGAAGTTTTCGTTGCTGATGTGGAACAGGGCTTGGAAGCGAAGGAGGAGGAGGTCTCTCGGAGCATGGAGGATAAATGGTGGGCATTGCAGGACTTGGAGCTGGCCATTCAGCGCTGAGGGGACAACATGGAGTGTTGTGCTCAGGAGCTCGCCGACCGGGAGGATATTGCTCGAAGGGAGACGGAGAGCCTCCTGGCCTCCTACTCGGCCGAGGCCCAAGGGGTCTAAGACTTCCTGGCCCGTGCTGGGGCGATGCTGGAACCCCTCAGCCTTGGTCCCGTGCTGTGTGGGGAGCCATCTCAAGGGGTGGCACAGCTGCATATTGTTTTGCTCGCTGGTGATCTTATCTTATTCTTAAGTATTCTCATGTCTTACAGTCTTGGGATGGTATGGGGGATTTGGGTAATTCTATGCATTGGCGCTAGGGGTACTGCTTCCTTCTTATTCGGGGTGTGAGCGTCCCGGTCCCTGGTTCTTAGCTACCACACTGGGAGGCAAAGCACACATGCTTAGGGTACTGGACCAAGCTAAGCATGATGCACGCTCTGGACCTCCAACTCAGCGTTGGCCTTTCACGGGGAACCATTTGGCACCCCATCACCCCAAGTAAGAGGGCAGCTGTGAGGTTCCAAAACGCCTTGCAGGTACCTCAAATACATCCGCTTGCGGCAGGGTTACATAACACTACT